>FNXX01000008.1:2150447-2761585 GCA_900108845.1 Iljinskaea planisiliqua
AAAATGCATATAAGATATCTAGTAGAAGGAAAGAAGGGAAGAGACAAGATTAATCTATTTAAAAAGAGTGACACAAGATCATCAAAAAATAATCAAAAGGTAACCAATGATTTCCAAAAATTCTCATAATAAAAAAAGAAACTTAGAAGTATCATATATTTGATATGTGACTATGGATAGGATTGGTTAGGGTGTTTTATATCGAGACATAGAATTATCATATATTTGATATGTGACTATGGATAGAGTCGGTTAGGGTTTTTTTGATAGTAAATGTTGGTGTTTTACTTAATGAATTAGGTTTTGGTATATATATGTTTTTTTATTATCTTAGAGTATTTTCCATTTTTCATTAAGATTATAATTAAGTTGTATTAAGACTTATATAAATGTCTCTTCAATGATAAACAAAATTCCAAAAATTAACCTTAATCTCCAAGAGAGACTAGGGTTAAGGAAGCTTAACCTAAATTTTTTATCTAATTATTATGTGAACAAAGATTCATATCTATTTGGTATCAAAGTTGTACAATTCAATGGGAGAGTGGTTTCGTGAAATCGCTATTTGGCATGTACATTAAGATGTTGGCACCACTCTATGTCATGAAGGCAGAAGTCGATGAGTTACAATGTGTTGAGACCTCCAAGTTATAATATTAGAGCAAGAGAAGGCAAACAAATAACAAACAGAGAAGACAGGGACTTCGAAGGTAAACTTATGGTTACTTGCAATTTCAGAGCTAGAGAAGTCTAACCACATGGAAGAGGTTGACTCAAGGAAGCTGCAGCAAGATTTGTTGTTAGATGTAATTTTAGAACTAGAAAAGCCTAACCACACGGTATCAAAGCCACATTCTTCGATTATGTAATTGAAGACCAATTCTGCATGTCATATTGATTGACAGTTGCAATACCTATCTTTTTATGGACGAAAGTCCTTTTGTTGGGAAATAAGGATGCCATGAGATTTACCAAGTGTTCTATAGTAATCTAATATACAACATTTATGATGAAATCTAAAGAGAGATCTATGGTGATTTAATCTATGATGTTTATTAAGATGATATCTTGGTTATTGACTTTGTCTTCGAAGAAATATGTTTTGGTAAGATTCTTGAATTCATGGTGTAGTACCAAGTTTTCTCAAAAGTTTTTGAAGACAGATTTTAAAAAATTTGGCTACAATTAGCATCCAGATGTGAGTTCGCCATAAAATTTGTTCTCCCAGACCCGATTTATAAGGCAGCCGCCGGCGACATTAGCATGACTCCCCTCCACGGACTTGCTGCCGGTTCGTCCTCCGCTTGATGATGCTCGCCTCCTCTGTCTCGGGTCCTCCCTGGTTCACCCAAAAAACCTTTGGGTCTCTTCCGCTGGATCCTGGTGTCACTGGCAAGATCCCGCCTCTCAATCTCTGCCGGATCTTTGCTTCTCCCTCTTGCCGCCTTGGTTTGCCTCTGTCACAAAACCCCCTCCACCCACCGGAGCCACCAGATCCACCGGATCCACCAAATCGAGCCTACAGTTCAGTTCGGAGTTTCTCATCTGCTACTCTGTCTCTTGCATCTGCTCCTACTGTGCTTACATTAACTCATCCACCGATCATCCCTGCTCCTCCACCAATTACCTCTGTTCTTCAACCGAGTCGTCCTACTCTTCAACCGAGCCGTCCTGCTCTTCAACCGTGCACCTCCACCTCTCAACTGATGATTTTCTCTCGTTCTGTTCTGTTCACCACCAGTGCGGTGAACACTTTTTGTGCTCTCATTGTCGACCCAACTAAATTCCGGCGGCCGAGTTTCCTCCCTTCTGCCGCCGTTGTTGTAGCTCCGGCTTCTTATCCAATCTCGATATCTGGTTCAGCCAACTTGTTTTTCGAGTTATATGGAGTATGGTGTTCCTCTGCTCTGTGCAGTTCTCAGGAAAGTATTCTCTCCATATTTTTAGAAAAAAAATCATTTTCGCTGGAACCTTATGATCTTTTATGGTCCTCTTTACCTCATCATGAAGATGTTACAATGTCTTTGTCTTTCAGGATGAGACCCAGTTTATCTCTTTATGAGGATGTTATGCTCTTTCGTAGCTCCCTATTACATCGTTATAAGACGTCATTTCAAACTATTGTTAGTTTGGTTTTATTACAAATTGTTATAGATTTGGAGTATCTAGGATTAAAAAGATTGAGATTGTTTCATGTTTTTCAATATTCTTTTGGAAAGACAGATCTTGACTCTTACTTGATCCTAGTGAATCAGGTTCTTTTGGGCTGTTATAGCTTTGATTTCTCATTTATGGAGAATGTTTTCCTTCCAAAACTTTCACCGGGCTTGTGTGGTTTTGTGATTGGGAGTCTTATGTTGAAGATGGTTCCGCTAGATGCGGTAACTCTGATCCAACCCTTTTCTCATTCAGCTATCGTTAATGCTGACTTGTTGGCCATGATGGCCTTTGAGGCATGGATGTCTCTTGGTGAATTTGTCTGGAGCTGTCAAACTGCTAAAGAAGTTTCCCTTTTCGAAGGTTGTCTTATGAAGGCTTTGTTGGTTGAGTTTCTCTTTTCACCCTTATCTCTTCTTTTAAGTCTTGTTGTTCTTAACTTTACCAATAGTTTGACCAATCTGTTGATCAATGCTTTCTCTGTATCAGCTCTTTGTCGCCATGATGTATCCTCCTTTAATGGAGAGTAAACTTTTTATGGTTTAATGAAACCCCTTGATCAAAAAAAAAAGATTTTAAAAAATTTATTTGGTATCAAAAACACGACTAAAAATCTGAGGACGAATATTTCTTAGTTGATGAAACCTGATACACTGATAATTAACACAATTATTATCATTAAATATGTATTATTGTTATTTTCTATATTTTAGTAGTTTTCTTATTTCGAATATGATTAAAGTTTTTAAGAGTTTTGGTTTTTCTTATTTATAGCTTACTTGGGTTAGTGAGAGTTGGATTTATAGAGAGTTACTTGATTTTAGAAGTTGAGAGATTTGTTAAATTTATAAAGAATTATAAAGAGTTTTGTATATTTAGAAAATCTTTGAAAATATTCTTTTAATAATGATTTTAAGAATCTAAGACATATAGATGGTATTTTCAAAGTTTTGTTTAATGAGTTAAATAGTTTAAAATCCAAGTCCCAATAACACCAGATTTAATGAATTTATAAAATCTTTTAAAACCAAACTTTTTCAATAACAATGGATTTTGTATGAATTTAAAGAATCATCAAACCAATAACAATAGATTTTAGTAAGAATGCCAAAATTCATAAACCAATAACAATGGAATCTGAAAATTTTAATAATCATTAAAAATCCAACTCCCACTAACACTCCATTATATTTATGTTTTATCTAGTTTTTGATATAGATATATATATTTTTTAAATAGCCTAGGTTTTTGAGAAAAAAATATTCTCTCTCCCTTGTGATTGGACTAAACAAGAAACATGTTTTAAAATAAGGATTCCATGCGATCCTTTAGTTGAGCTGATAAATCTCAATCAATTCATTTGAATACATTAGCTGAGTTATTTATCGTTGTTTATGCTTTATCACATCCATAGCTACATTAAAATGTCTAAATAGACATGCACACTTTCAAAGCATTTTCAAGTATCTCAATCACTTAAAGTTGGACCAGAGTTGATGAATTCCAGCAAAAGTTTAACGAGTTTTTTACATTTTTTGTTTTTCATCACCGAAAGCAAAGACCAAGGCCATGGCAAGATGGCGAGAATATTTCCATGAAAATGGCAAATTGGCAATAACGAAGAACAAGCCATTTTAAAAATTAGGGGAATTTTCACACTTTCCGACAATTGTAGTAGCTTCAAAACTTCTGATAATTTTGTTTGAACCATTAGCGTAAAATAAGTTTGTGGGTCTCGGCTAATCATTAACTCATCTCATAACTAACATATATAATAATTTGTTAACATAGTAATTTACTAATTTATGCCTGAGAAATTTTGAAATGAAGCAGTGTTGTGTTAAGTCGAAAAGAAGTTGATTCCCGTATTTTAATGAAAATAATTTCCTAGCTTTACTGGCTCTTTTGTTTGGAAAATACCTAAACATGTCAAATTGAATAACATAAGCTAATCTGGTCCATATTCAATTCAGTCAGCTTATTATGTATTTAATTTTGATAAGTCAAATTCAAATGGTTCCATATGATTTTACCTTTTAGATAACTTAATAATATTTGATAGAATATCATCACATCACTAGTGTCATATATATCATACCAAAATTAGCATTATATTTACCATGATACCAACATCATCATCAGGCTAAAATTGTAACAAAAAAGTGACGACATCGAATCCTGCTACAACATAATAGTCGAATTGTCAAACTTTTGAACTATTTTAAACTTTTGATAATTTTTGCTCAACCTATAGCGTATAATAACCCCATTAAAATAATTCGTTGGCCTTGGTTTATCATTAACTCATTCGATAACTAATGTAGTAATTTGTTAACATAGTAATATATACCTCATAAATATTGAAATAAGTGTTGAGTTCACTCGAAAAGAAGTTGGTTATTTTAAAATGAAAGAGTCATTGGCTCTTTGTTTAAAAAATACCTAAAAATGTCAAATTGAATAACATAATCTAATCCGGTTCATATTTAAATAAGTCAACCAATAAATAGATGGTGAGTTGATCCATGTCATTTAGGTAATCAATTGAGTCGTTTTATTATGTAATTAATTTTGATAAGTCAAATGATTCTATATTGTTAGATGTGAGATCGGTATGTAGATCAGTCCTGAAAATTACAGACCCAAAAAAAAATAAAAAAAATTGGCTCATTATCTATCAGTTTAAATAAAAAACATAAACAATATAAAAAGTCCTCTATAAAACAGGAATCCACAATCTGGGTATACTTTCACATGTAAACTTTACCAAGAGAGATAATTAATACTTTTGTATAGCTATTGGCCTTTAAAATTAATAACTCATAGTCCGTTCAAACTCATGCTTTATTGGCTTATACTCAGACCCAACTCTGTTGTATCCAATAACGGTCCTACAGACACAGAAATGAAAAAATAAAATTTAGCTTATTATCTATCAGTTTAAATAAAAAAACATTAACAATATAAAAATTCATTTTTATAAGACTTTAATCTACTGACTGAGTATATTTTCACATGTAAATTTTACCAATAAAGTTAAGTAATACTTTTGTATAGTTCTTGACCCTTAAAATTAATAATTCATAGCCACCCTCAAACCCATGCTTTATTGGCTTATATTTAGGTCCAGGCGTCCAGCTATGTATGTATCCAAGTGAGGTGGTGAGATGGTGAATTGAGCGGTGAGCTCGGAGACTTGTGATAAATAGGGTAGTTTGCTCAGTGATTCAGAGAAGAATAGGTCGACGATTGTGACCAATTGTTCTTCTTATGGGCCAGACTGCTCCCTTTGACCCAGACGAACCCCGATTGCTCGCAACTTCAGATGGGCCTCAAGTCCGATATCTTTTTGGGCCGATATGAGTCGTGGATCGCAGAGACCACCCCCAAGTCCCCAACACATGATTTTACCTTTTAGACAACTTAATAACTTATAATTTTGATAGGATCTTATCACATAACCAGTATCATATATATCATACCAAGATTAGCATTATATTTTATTTACCATGATACCAACATCACCACCAGGCTAAAATTGTAACAAAAAAAGTCAAGCGAATTGTTTAACACCACCACTTGTAAATTAGCTTACGTGGTCCGTGTACCGCCAAGTCTTAATTAGATCAGTTCTAGAGATCTTTGAACCCGATCTAAAATAAATCGGACAAATCCAATTCCTTTTTTTCTGCAGCCTTAGTTTGGTAGATTTAAACTAAAAAAAAAATTAGTTCAACTATAAACAAAGTTTTGATTAAGAAGAAGATAAAACTGTATAAACAAAGTTAACGAGTATAAAAAAAATTTAGATAAACCCTTTTTGTATAATTGGATCGTAAGAAATACTGAAAGGTGAAACCTTTCACAACACACAATCACACATACGCGCTTGCACTTCTGGCTTCCACTTTCCACCGTGGACTAATTTTATCATTCTACCTACTCTGCCCCTGAAGCAAAGACCTTCCACGACAAAAACAAAGGGTACAAATGGTATTTACATAGAAGCCGACAACAAAAACTAGATGACCGTTTGATAGATCCGCAAATCTCAGGCGTTTCAAAATCATTTACTTTCCACAATTAATCACAAATCTAAGATATTAAATTTTTTTCTTTGTTTTGAGTTCCAACGCTTGAAAACATACTCGAATCCGATTCCCATGCGATCGATTTTAAATCTCCCCACTTGCATTTATCTCCAAAGTTAAAATCACTGAGAAGAGAGGTTTCTGATTCTGTAGTTGCGTAGAAGAAGAACGGTAGAGACTGAAGAAGAAGAAGAAGAAGAAAATGTTGATGGCGAATTGTGCGTCGGTGGAAGAAGAGATGACGGAAACTGAAGCCGTGGCGTTAATGGGGGCTACTACGCCGACGACCCCGAAGACGGTGGAGGTGAAGGAAGAAGACGCTCATCATCATCCTTACGCGTTTCACGTTTCGGGACCGAGAAACGTAGCTTCTCCTAATTGGAGAGATCTCATCAATTCCAGTTGGTAAATACAATTTTTTGTTTTAAGACAGTTTTTTTTTAACTGATGACATTAGTTTCTGTTATTGAGGTTTCTGAGACATTGCAGCGAAACCTTGTTTCTGTTCTTTAGGATCTGAAGAGATTATTAAAACCGGAGTTTGTTGAATTACAGATTTTATTTCCTTTTTTTTTGGGAGAAACTGAGTTTATTTTCTTGAGATTCGATAAGTTCTTAAGATGGGCTAATGTTTGAGCTTTCTACTTCGTGATCTAATGTATACTCGTTTTAAACTTTGCCTAGTATTGTCTGAAGCTAATCATGTAATGTGAGAAGTTTCTAAAAATAAAAACTTTTTTTTTCTCTCTCTGCAAGTATTTACTTTTGATTAATCTGTTGCAAGTATGGAATGCATATGTTTTAGCAAAAGTTTTTAACATTTGGGTCGATTTTTCTGTATATGTAGGAAGGATCCAAACTATAAGAGAACAGTAATGGCATGTTTTATTCAAGCAGCTTATTTACTTGAACTCGACAGACAAGAGAAGAGAAACGAGCAAAACGCTCTCGCTCCAAAATGGTGGATTCCTTTCAAGTACAAGTTAACGCAAACGCTGATTGATGAGAGAGACGGATCCATCTTTGGAGCTGTTCTTGAATGGGACAGAGCAGCTGCGATGGCTGATTTAGTCGTCATTAGACCAAGTGGTGCACCAAAGGCAGTACTTGCTTTAAGAGGAACAATACTAAAGAGTCTTACAATGAGACGTGACATCGAAGATGATCTCCGGTTTTTAGCTTGGGAGAGCCTTAAAGGTTCAGTGAGGTTTAACGTCGCTCTTGAGGCGCTTAAATCAGTAGCTAAGAGATATGGAAGTAGTAACGTCTGTATTGTTGGTCATTCGTTAGGAGCTGGTTTTGCTTTACAGGTTGGTAAAGCCTTGGCTAAAGAAGGGCTGTTTGTGGATGCTCATTTGTTCAACCCACCTTCTATATCTCTCGCTATGAGCTTAAGAAACATCGGTGAAAAAGCTAGTGTTGCTTGGAAAAGACTCATGTCAATGCTTCCTCCTAAAAACGAACCTTTGATACCAAATGGTAATGAAGCAGAGATTACTCCTGGGAGTGTTTCAGGAGGGTTCAGGAATTGGGTACCGAGTTTCTACGGGCAGAATCAGAAATCTTCTGTGGATTTGAGAAAATGGGTGCCTCATTTATACGTGAACGATAGTGACTATATCTGTTGCCACTATACTGACCAGGATGGAGTAAATGTGAAGGGAGAAGTGAGCAACAAGGAGAACAATAGTCCTGTTGTGAACACTTTTCCTCAAGCAGCAGCTAAGCTTTTCGTGATGTCGAAAGGGAAACAGAAGTTTCACGAGGCGCACGGGTTAGAACAATGGTGGTCTGATAATCTAGAGCTTCAATCAGCTATTCACAGCAGCAGGTTGATCAGTCAGCAACTCAAGTCATTATACAGTATCAAGTAAAGCTTCGCTTTGGTTTCACCGGTTTATATTAAGCATGATGGTAACACTCCATCGTTCAATAAACACATTTGTTCTCTTTTTCTCTCTTTATGGTTTGGTCTAAGAGCAGCACTCTTTCCAGAACATGTAACAACATAAATGTAAGAAAGATAAGTTGTTATTGATCTGCAACATTATGTAGAGATAAAAGATTGAAGACAACTTTTGTTTTACATAAGAAAAAGAATCCGAGCAATGTGAAAATATCTGATTGGTGACTTAAATAATTGGATTGTGCCAAAGAACTCAACGGCCGTAACAGTCACAAGGGGCCACAAAAAAACAAGTTGAGAATTTGAGAAAAAGGTATAAACAAAACAATTGCCATGTGCTTTCCGACCAACATTATTTGAGATATGTTCAGACAGGACATACCACCAGATTCCAACTCAAATATGGTGGAACAAAACAGTTTTCTGATTGCAGACACTGAAGAGTCATTACACTGTTCCTAAATATAGATAAATCAATCACACACTTGAAAGAAAGGATCAGGTTCTTGAAGTTTTAAAGGACAAGAAAAAAAGTTAAAAGGATCAAACTCTGATATATGATTAGCTCACCAAGAAATATAAAAAAGAGGATTACAACAAACTCTACAAAGATATTATTATTTGTCTACAGAACTAATCAGCAATTAAACTCTCCCTACTTCAATCAACCAAGCCTTATGAACAACCAAATCATCAAACAACATATAGAGGAAAAAACGAAAAGACAAGACTCACCCATGTTCTTTTACATACATGTTAATAACGTATCCACAAAGTCTCTTATGGCCTTGCAAAGACACCCCAAATCTTACTCCGAGCAAGACTCTCTGCCAATCTCTTAGCTCCTTCAACATCCATCTCCACAAGCTTTTGCAAGTGCAAGCAAGCACCAGCAGCAACGACTTGTTTCCTACATTTCTTAGAAGTCACAAGCAGTTCCAACACAGAGACTGTGTATCTCTTATCAAGTTTCTTAATCTTCGGGTCTAAGAGCTGAACAAGACTGAGTATCCCCTTCTCACTCTTCTTGAATATCTTTCTGTTGCTCGTACACACCAGTAACGTTGACAGAGCTTTCGAAGCTGCTTCTTTCTCTTCCATGGCTTTACCATCTAACATATCAATCAATGGACCTATGCACCCACTTTCACCTATCTCTTTCCTGCTCTTCGAGCTGAAACCGAGCGAAGAAACAGCTTCAGCAGCTGCGATTCTCACACCAAGAACCCCACAACTCAAAACCGGAACCAAACGTGGGATAAAACCTTCGGAGATAACAACTTCTCTTACAATAGGGCATAAAGCTAGATTCTTTAGAAGCACCACTCCTACCTCGAGACTCTTAGCATTGGAAACAGAATCCCAGAAACTCTTTAAACACTTGATCCCTCCTTCTCTAACAACCAATATCATCATATCCTCATCCCCAGATGTTAAATTAGCCAAACATCCCACAGCATTCTCCTGAGCAAGAGGCGTACCTGAAGAACCGAGAGAAACAAGAACAAAAACCGCGTTCTCCTCAACGAAGTTCTCTTTAGTCTCTTCAAACGAAGCTAAGTTCCTCAACACACCAGCAGCGAAAGCTTGAGAGCCAGGTGTCCCCGCTTGACAGATTTCAAGAAGAGACGAGATTCCTCCTCTACAACCAATCGCTCTCGCGTTCTCTTTAGAAAGACTCAACGCTTGCAGAGCAATACAAGCTTTCTCTTTAGCGAACCCACTTCCTGATTCAAGCACACGAAGGAGATGATTCAGTAGAGACAACCCTTCAGCTATCAACACGTGTTTACTACTCTCCACCATCGAGATTCTCGAGATTACAGAAATAGTCTTCTCCTTCATACCCAAAGAACACGAATCAAGCAACCGAACCAAAACGGGAACAACTCCTTGAGCTACAGAGATCATCACGTTCTTATCATCTTCCTGAAGTAGCTCAAGCAACGAGTCAATCGCCGAGTTCTTCGATTCCGCTCCACCGATCTGCAATCGGATAACAAGATTCCTCGCTTCTAATCGAACAGCTTCCTTCTTCGACGAAATCGAAAACTTCGAGACGATTCCGTTATCCTGATGAAGAACACCGCTCTTGATCAGAACCTCGCCGTCTCTCACATGGCGATCAAGCCTCGCCATGACTGAGTCAACCTCACTCTGCGTCTTGAGCTTCCCTTCAGATAAATCTGGTCCCTCGCACCTCGCCGCGACGGAGACCGCGTCATGCAGCGTCTCTCGAACGGAGATGAGAAGATCCAGAGCTAGCTGGTTGGAGGAAGAGCCGGCGAAATCGGAGAAGTCGGCGAGCTGAGTGTTGAGATCGGCGAGTTTGGCGCGAATCGAAGACCATTTGCACTTGAAGCTGAGAAGCTTGGGGATACGGTCAAGGAGAGAGGAGATGAGCTCCGGTAAGCTCCGGTCGCCGTCGGTATCAGGCACCGGCATCGGAAAAGCGATGAGCGGAGGTTAGGGTTTCAGAGGAGAGAGAGAGAGAGAAGTGTGAATTAATGGAAAGTGATGCTGCTTGCTTTGTGCCAGTTGGGAAAGAGCGAAATACAGGGAGGGGGAAAGTGAGTTCCACGCGCGCGTGAGTTTCTATATATATATTGTTTACACTTTCTTCGTCAACCCCAATGATCAGAATCTCATGCATGTTACGTGGAAAAACACAATATTAATATTTTTCTATTGAAAAGTTATTACTTTTTTTTTATTTGGACCTTTTGGAGTCTAATATTTGGACATCATCGTCTAGAAGATTATTAAAGAAGATTAATACAGATTGTAAATGTTTACAAAATTAATATTGTATTCATGGTTGTAATTAGGAAAAGACAAAATAAATGTTTTCGAATGACACATAGGCAGGCAAAAACAATTTGTTGGTTTTTACAAAAAAAAAAAAAAAAAGATGGCGTGAAAAAGACTTGGTAATAAATGTTATTAAGAAAATTGACAAATAAAGCAAAGGGTTGGTATGAGTTGACCAATGACTAAAACGCGCTAAGATTTTAATATTATTTGCATGCAACTTTAACGTATTTTATTATAGGGTCCCTTTATAATATAAAGTCTAATGGACATACCTAAACATTCCAACTTAACAAGAGTTTCAATACCTTACTAAATATGAAGCATGGTAAGAATAATCATTTGAAACTTGATTTTTGAACAATTAGGATCATGCCCTGATCTTGGAGAGTTCCAATCCGACCAACAAATGTTTTCAGCCCTAAATATGTTTCGACTGAAAAATTTATGGGCTTGGGCCAAAAGCTCATTAATTAACTTTAATAAAATGAAAGTTTTAAGCCCCAAATTTATCGAAAGCTTTGCTTTTTCTTTAACATCTCATTTTACTATTATACTAGATTCTGACCTGACCCGTCCTAAGGACGAGATTTATTATTATATATTTTATAATTGTTTAATAATTTATATTTGTAAATTTAGAAGATCAAAATTAAATTATTAATTTATTACAATATATTAATATTAATTGATAATTAATTTTAATTACAATTTTTTTAAAAAAATATATAATCGAAAATATCATAAAAATATGTTTTTATTTAATTTTTGATAATTATTTAAGATGTGTTTAAATGTATTAATTGTAGTTACAATTTTTTTGTTAAGATTTCTAGATTTATTATATATTTTAAGATTTGAAATCAAGATAATATCTTTATTGAAAGATTTTGATCGTATATATAATTAGTATTTAGATTCTGAAAATTAAATTTAAGAATATATTTTTGGTTTTTAAAATTAGGTACCTTTATTGATAGATTTATTTTAATATCACTTGTATTTTTTAATATCTTATATATTTCTTCATATGTGCAAATGATAATTTTACCATTAACGAGATTTTTAAAATATCAAATAGGATCAATGGCAAAAATCGTAATATAACACGGTACAAAAGATTTTTTCTATAATGTTTCCCGTTTTAGTAGTATAGATTATAAATGGAATGTACAAGAAGTCAACCGAACCATACATACGTTATATGAAAAAAAAGAGTACAACAAAGTTCCATCGTAAACTTTTTTAATAACACATCAGCCGCCTGGTTATTCTCCCTGGTCACATGGCCGATGGAACATTCTGGCAATTTCGAAATCTAATACCGCATTTCATAAAGAGCTGTGCAACCTAAGCCTATAGATTCTTTGATTATAATTCTTTTTATCAAAGTTCACCCACAAAAGAAAAAAAAGAAAAAAAAAAATAAAAGATAAGGGTTTAGACTTAGGTTCGGTCGGTACCAGATTTATAGGGTAATTTTTTTTTTTCAGATTGGATTTGTTTTCTTTTTAAACTTTTGGTTTGGATCAAGTTTTATTCAATATCCAAAATTATCTAAAAATCCAGAAAAATATGCATAAGTATAAAAAAATACTCAAAACTATCTAAATTATTCAAAAGCTCTAACAAAAAGTTACATAAACTAACAAATATATCCAAATTAATCGAAGACTCTATTATAAAATCTACCCAAACTCACCAAAATGATTCAGAAATATCTAAATTACTTGAAGTTATGTATAAAAGGGTTAAAATATTTACTTAACTTTAAGTCTTTCGGGTATTCGTTCGGATTTTGGTTCGGATCGAATACTACCCGATATCCAAAATACATAACTCTAAGACCCATTCAAGTATTTAGTTAGATCCAAAACCGATCGATATCAGGTTTTTCGAGTCCAATTCAGATCGGATTTTGGATTCAATTATTAATGTCTAATCCTATAAAGATTCAAAGATTCAAAGAAAACGACACACAAAATTAACGAGTTTACGGGAAACTCACCGCCTACTTCTCGGACTCTTTGGAACCACTAGAATTTTTAGCTCAAGATCAAACTCTTTCTCTTTTTACAACTTGTGTGCGCTTTTTCAGCTCAATCCGTTATAATAAAAAATTGGATCATTCACCGAAAATAAGGTAGAAAAAGATAGTTTTATACCTCAACTATTACAACATTATACACACTTGTATTGGACCAACTTGAAAACAAGTGAACCTTCTCCTTCTCTAATAGTAACCTGCACACTTAGAGAGAATAGAATACAACAAATTTTATTCAACAAATCTTCATCTTGTCTTTCATACCTTTATTCGAGTTATTTAATGGATTCCATCTTCCGTCATACTTATACTGGTAATACCTTAATAAAAATGCCGGCTGAATTATAAGCTGTTACAATCTTCATTACTTGAACAATCCTATCACTTATCAAATCACGAATAAAATTGTACTTAACATCTACATGCTTAGTCCTTTCATGATGTATTGCATTCTTAGCTAGTGTTATTGCACTCTGTGAATCGTAATATATGTTGACTATTTTCTGCTTGAAGCCCAACTCATTCGTGAACCCTCTTAACCAAACATCTTCTTTAGTAACATTGGATAGCACCATATACTCCAATTTTGTTGTTGATAACACCATTACCCTTTGCAGACTTGACTTCCAACTAATAGTATTTCCACCTGCTGTAAAAACTATTTATGGCATAGATTTTCATTTATCCAATTCTGCAGTATAACCTGCATCACAATAACCTTTTATGACAAAGTCTCCTCCCTTTTTGTAATAGAGCTTTATTCCACATGATCCTCACATATATCTCATCATCCATTTTGACGTATGCCAATGATCTTTAAGGAGTTTACTCATGAATCTATAGACCAAGCCAACCTAATAGGCTACATCTGGTTTTATGCCTATCATCGCGTACATACGAATCCTGACTGCACTTTGGTACAAAATCATCACAATTTCATCCCACTGCTATTAACACTCATTTTCTGTTGCTGACCTCAACTTGAAATAAACACCCATTGGTGTAGACACACACTTTGATTGATTTCTTCCAACGTTCCTTATTACTCTCATTAAAAAATCTTCCTGGGATACAGTTAATATATTTTTAGCTCGATCTCTCATTACCATCATTCCAATATTCTTTTTCGTATCTTCCAAATCTTTCATATCAAACTCAGAACTCAACAACACCTTCAATTCCTTAATATGCTTTTTATCTTTACACGAGATGAGTATATCATCCACATACAAAAACAAGTACACATATTCTTCTTTTTATAGTTCTTTGTAGTAAAAACAAACATCATATATACTACATTTATAATTTTTACCTCACATGAAATCATCAAATCTGGTGTTCCATTGTTGTGAGGACTGTTTGAGTCCATATAAGGACTTCTTTGATAAGAAGTTTTTTTTTGGATACTTCTTGTCGACATAACTTTTATGCTGCATTATATATATATATATCTCTTCATCAAGACAACCATTCAAAAAAGTCTTGATATCCATTGAACCTTCAAATCAAAATGAGCCACTGTTGAAAGCAAAAGTTCTATGGAAACATGCTTTGTCACCGGAGAGAATATTTCTTGACAGTCCACTCCTCTTTTTGTGAATAACATTTCACCACTGGATACGTTTTATACCTAAAATCTTCAACTCTGATGATCCTAGCCTTTTGTTTTGAACACCCAATTACATTATATCAGCTTGTGTGACTTCACTATGGGAAAGGAACAACTAAAAAAAATATTTCTCATGATCTAATAAAGAAAAAACACAACAAAATTGAAGATGAAGATCAAAATAAAAACTAGAATGTCACTCTAGCATTTTCGGTGATTGATGAACTAAGGAAAGTAAATACATTATTGAAGTGACATGATCAGAGATAGGTAGTGCATCATCCTTTGGCATAATAGGAGTAAGATACGTGTTATACAAATATTTTTTCTGATATTTAGACTGCAAAACCAATTAGATAGAATTATGTATTTTTAAATTTTTTATTTTATAGATTTATTTACATAAAACATTTAATTGGGTTCAAATATCGCAAAAAATTGATTTTCTTTTAAGAAAAGACTTAACCATGTTATATCCATATATATCTAAATCTAGATTAAAAAAAAAAAAATTGACATTATCAGTTAACTCATGTTTAATACTTTTACTATTTTTCATCATTTATAATCTTTTTAAATTTTTTGAATCATAACATATATAGATGAAAAGAAATTTAAATTTTGTATTGTATTTTTTATTTATTTTAATAAATATAAGATAAGAGAAACATTATAAATAATATAATAATTACTATAATATAATAATAGTTTTGATAACCAACGTTTAAATGTACATATGTGAATAAGTATATGATATTTACTATGGTCCATATTTTTTAATTGTATTCTTAGTATAAAACATATATATAATCGACCAGTTTGTTTTTCATTTAAGCTATCCATATCAGTTTAAAAAACATTAAAACCAAGATTAATTACTTAATAAATTCACAAAATTTTATATTACTATATTTTATTACTAAAAAAAACTCACAAAACTAAACTATACCCAAAAAAACTAAAACAATTTAAAAAAAAAATCAAATCCATACTAAAAATATGACAAACAAATTATCCTAAAAAGTAAAAAATAAAAAATAAAAATGTTTCTTGAAAATAAAAATAAATTGCAATACTATTTAGAATAAGAAAAGATTTACTGTAGAATTTTTATTGGAAATATGAAGAAAAATTATGAAAATATATTTAAAACTTGACGCTATTTTTAATGAGTTTTAAGTTTCACAAGAATATCAAAAAATGTTTTATATATGTAAATTAATATTTAAAATTATAATATATTATAAATGTTAAAAAATAAAAGATAAAATTATATATGAAAAGAGAATTCTGCTAAGATTTTTTGACATTTAAACTAGTAGAAGAAATCACACAACTGATCTAAGGAAAAATATGTAAGAAAAATGAAAGGGGTTTATACGCAACGAGTATAGGGAAAGTGAAAAAGTGTGTAGATAGCGGAAGGTGAAAGAGTGAAATATTGAATATGAAAAAATAAGTGGTGAATAAATGTGAACAACTTAAAAAATATATATATTTCAGGAGGATATAAGCAAAAAAATTTTTTTTTTTAAATGATAAAAGAAGTGGAGAGAAATGTGATCAAACTAAAAAAACTAAATTTCAGGAGGATACATGCACAAAAATAAATTAAAATCTTTCATATCTCATTTAATGTGTAGTATAAAAGAGTTTTTTAAATAAATACTAGTTTGTTTGATATTATAACATAGTAGGTGGGATGGGATAAAAACATTAATGACTTAACCAAAAATTCCCAAATGACACTCTACAATTGGTTCGATCCATTCTTACCAAATCCATTGTTGTGATATAAATGTTATATATGTATATTTATATTTAATGATGTTCAGACTTAATATGTTTGTATTTAATGTGGAAGTGGTGTTATGTTCATATTATCATTTAATTATATGTATGATTAGATTAATAGTCAACCTTAAGACTTCTAAATTAGATATTTTTGAATATATGAATATGGATGAGGATAGTCTGATGCTAATTTATATCTTGAGAAGTTTTTAACTGAATGTTTTTATTTGTACTATACTTAGTGATTTATTGTTTTTCCACATAAATGAAAACAATATTGTCGATAAAATCTGTGTTTTATCTCACTTGGTAAAAAAAGTTTGTGCTTATATAGACTTCATTTAAAAAATGATATGATTATATTATTATCAAGAGCTCGTGTTTTTAGTAATTTAAAATTGAAAACTGGCACAACTTTAATATCAACATGGGGATCTAATTTGTATACTTGATAGTTAATAAAGTATATAAGCATATTGCAAATATTTTAAGTAATAAATAACCATTTTCCAATTTTAGTTTTAGTATTCGAAGTAAAAGAAAATTGAATTCCAATTGTGGAAAAAAGGATAAGTAAATTGATCTTATATCATATTGTGACGATTATCTATCTCGTTACTATTATTTTTAAAACATAAACATTTATAAATTAAAACCACACATCATATAACTAGACACTCAATCTAGTATCAACCACATAATTAAATATTAAATTTACTGCCAATTATAGGATAAACAGCACTAATTACTACTAATTTTTCTAATTGTTTTTAATATTTCCAATCTTCCATGAATTTGAAATTAGTTTTTTCCAATAAACTTGCATATGATGTTTTCTTCGTTTTTTATTCATTTGTATTTTAATTGGTTTGCAAATCTATATAAGATTTGTAAATCTTTATAAAATTTAATGATTTTAAATATATTAAGTGGATTTTAATCAATATTTACAATTTCGTAAGTTTTCCCTTAAATGTAATCATTTGTATTTTTTAACATATAAATCCTTCTAAATCCACTATGAAAACAAATTTAAAGATAAATTTGCATAATTGAATATCACTGAATTTTAAGTAATATTTAAAAATCATTAAATGCATAACGAATGATTTTGGCAAAAATTCCAAAATTATTAATCCCAAAACATTTGATTTTGTTTAAATTTTTAAATTTATTAAAATATTATAACCAAAAAGCTCAACCAAATTTAAATACACATGTTAAATTTGAAAATCAATAAATTTTATATTGACTTATATATTTCATATATATATATATATATATATTAAATTAATTAAAATATATAAATTAGTAACGTTTTCTAAAAAACTACTTGATTGTGACATCTGCCACCAAATTTCTCTTAAGGAAAAGCAAGATAACAAAAGGAAATATTTGTATATAAAACAAATTGTACACATAAGACAAGGAAATCAAAATGAAGAGAGATGTGGTGGGGACAACATCGAGCATAGCCATATGGGTTTGCTCCACCGTCCGACCCAACCCACCGCTGGGCCCCAGCATTTTCAGTCGGCCGATCAATTTCGCCGGCAGCTAACGTCCCACCCGTCAGCCAGTCTGATCTAATATATTAATACGAGTACTTATCTAAATGATAACAACTAGTCCTTTCATCTTTGTCAAAATAAAAACACATTAGAAGTTTATAATATATACTTTCACGTTTTATTTTAAATTGATTAAGTTAAAAAAAATTAGATATTTTTCTACGGTTAAAATTGATCTTGTTCATCAGATCTTAGAACCTATATTTTTTAAAGTGTTTGATAAAATCTATACACCAACTTTAACGAATAGTTTTTATTATTAGCTAACCAAAGTTATTGATTAAGATGAATTGGAAGCTTAATATGTTTCATAGATGGGTTAAGACCATGAAGATAGGTTAGATTTTGTTTTGTGATTTATACATTTGGATTGAGTTTGATTAAGTATACTGGCATCGTTTATTAGTCATTAATCATACCTAGTATATAACCTTAACCCCTGGTTCATATTTCTTTTATTTGATCAATCTCTATTGCTTACTTTGGTTAATTGTAATATTTTCCCAGCAATATAAAAAACCTAAAATAATTTAAATAACCAAACCGATGATACATAATATATATGAACAATATATAATAATTTAATTAGAACATTACATGTTAGTTTATTCATTTTTTTTATTTGCACGTTGAATAAGTGAGATAACAAATGTATTAAAAAAACTATTTACATATGTAAAACCTATTTAATAAATTGAGAAAGTAGAAAATTTTAGTAGTTTATACACTATCTTCATCAATTTCAAAGAGTTTGTAACAAAAGTTAATTTTGTTTGTTGATATGGGATTATACATTCTATAGCCTAATAAGTACTTCAAGTTCATCATGCAATAGTGAAAATTAAACTAATTCATATATTCCTATCCCCATTAATAAATCTTTCTTCCTCTTGGATACTAAACCATCTTGTTTTTTAAAAACAAATCAATTTCTTTTTTCCATGAGTCATCTATGTATTACCATCTTTCACCTTGAACCAAATTGAACACACTTAAATAATTTACAAACGAATGGACCTACGGTAAATCATTAATCCCATATAATTGGGTCTCTTTCTATTGAGATCAAAATCTACACTTTCGAGATCAAAAGCTAAAAAAAAGATTAATATCGAAATTGAGCCTAACCAAAATTTTCAAACTTAAACGAATCATTTCAAAGACGAGAAAAAATATCGGGACAAACCAAGACCCGAACCAACCAATGACCGAACTGATCTGTGCCGAATGGCTCGGTCGGACCCTAGCTAAACGGCTTGGTCGGACCCTAGCTAAACGGCTTGGTCGGACCCTAGCTAAACGGCTCGGTCGGATTCTAGTTAAACGGCTCGGTCAGACCCTATCCAAACGGCTCAGCCTGGTCTTAGCAGAACAGATTGGCCGGATTCAAGCAAAACGGGTCTGTCACAACTGTACCTTCAC
Source organism: Iljinskaea planisiliqua (assembly GCA_900108845.1). Taxonomy (NCBI): domain Eukaryota; kingdom Viridiplantae; phylum Streptophyta; class Magnoliopsida; order Brassicales; family Brassicaceae; genus Iljinskaea; species Iljinskaea planisiliqua. Next base: position 2,169,856 of record FNXX01000008.1, read on the forward strand.
AACCAACCCTCAACCATTCCATTTGTGAAGATGTCCTGCGTAAAAATGCGCCAAGCCAACCGTATTGTGTCTCCAACACCACCCCGTTTGCCTCCCGAGCCATGTCCCCCAACCATTTTGCTCCAAGCCAACATGTCAGCCGTGCAAAGCCATCCTGCGTTTGGACGTCTTAAGCCGAAATTGGGCCGAGCCAAAAGACCAACTATTTTGTGGGCCGAGCAGAAGTTTTTCGAAGCTTCCTGAAGCATCTTCTGAAAGTTAGCGGACACAAAAATACAGAAAGTTGTGCAGCGCTGAAAGTCTCTTCGTAAGCTCCAAACCTTCAATATAAGAAAAAACATATAGAATTTAGGGACATCTCATATCTTAGGACTTATCAATTAGATTTAGTGCTCTTTACTTTTGTTTTTTTGTACGGAAAACATATTTAAACAACTTATAATTTATTATACAAAAAACTTATCTAAACAACATTAATACATTTCTACTTCGATCTCTATTCTTGAATTTTCTTTTATAAATTTTGGATTCATATTTTCCATACTAATGATTCTGCTTTAAAAATGATTCTGCTTTAAAAATCTTAAGAATCTTCTGAGGATTCCCATCAATAATACTATATAAAAATTATCATTCTCGTTCTTCTAAAAATAACATAATATTTATGAGAAGTATCGATTTAAATTATTTTGAAAAAGCCTCTAAAAAAATAGTCCAATTTAAAAAATATCAATAACATATAATTGTTTTCGAAATTAGATGTCACTTATGAAAGAACCCATATTTATTTGTAAAATTAGAAAACTCTAAAATAATAATTATAATAATTGATTTTTGTTTTAGCCCCCATATTGAATACATTATATATTACTATTAATCCTTTTTGATCTTAACCGAGTATAACCGTGTACGTTAAGCCTTCAATCCTATTTTGGTCATGGAATTTAGATTACAAGAGGCCAAGATGAAGATGATAACATGTGAGTAATTCTAATTTCATACATGCATAAATACTATATATCTGTATATATAGATACTTATTTCAAAAAGAATGTGAGAGTATATATATATATATATATATCTTCATCCATGGTATCTCATAGAATATATAGCTATTAAAAAAACAAAACAAAATAATAATAAGAATAATTAGGAAAAAAAAAGATAAAGAAGATAGGTTCTCATTTGAGAATTTCTAAGATAGTTTTAGAACCACTAAATACAATTTGTTTTTTTAGTGGTTTAATACTTTTTTAAAAACCAAATTTTAATTATATAATCAAACCATTTTAAAATATTAATATTTCTTTTTTATAAAAACTATATTTATTTGGGGTTTTCACCAATGAGATTGCTGTAATGTATGCATAGTACTGAAAACAAAAGAAGGTAGAGACGAAAATAGCATGAGATGGGTTACCGATTCGAAGAAAAGCGACGGATGAAGACTTTAGTTGTCGTATCGATTTCAAAACTTTTATTGGTCCAAATATGTCACGTCTCATTGCATGCCAACATGTTTTTCACATAATTATGGTTATCATGGTCATGACCGGCCGTGATCATGATCACCATAATTATCATCATCAGCATATGTTCTTAATTAATATCGTTTAACAGCTTCGGCCTTTTTTTGTCATGTGTCTGTCGTTACTACTCTGTAAATTAAAATTGAGAAAAATGTACTTAGTTAAGAAACCGTAAGAGTCAACACTTGATCGAAAAATGTACCATACATTACGTCAATAACTTTTAGAATTGCGACATATTATATAAATAACATATGGCTGTTTTGCAGAAGACTTACACAAAATATCTGTAGCGCATTCCCTATTTTAAAACACATGATATCACGATAGAAAATACGAACCGTAACGCATGCAATTTTGATATACATATATATATATATATATATATATATATATATATATATATATATATATATATATATTTTTTTTTTTTTTTTTTACATCGTTATCTTTTCTAGACTTGCAAATATACTCTATTTTCACTTCTAAAAACTCGAGTTAAAAAAAAAATATATATATATATGGAAACATATAAATAGTGCTAAACTATTTATATGACATGTTATCAATATAGCATACAATAAGAGGGAAAGGCAAGTACTATTTACTGTAGATAATAAGTAACTTGCATCTCAACAATAATGTAGGGAACAAACGAAATCAATTCTAGCTAAAGAAAATACGAGAAGGAAGACATGAGGCCATAGTAATTTCTAGAGCAGACAAAGACATAATAATTTCATCAATCGATCTCTTTATAGATCAACTGCCCTGTACACATGTCTTTGTGTTTTATTTTTTTGTTCCTTTGAACGAGGCCAACACAAAGAGATTATTATGAAGATCCTGTTGCGTAGGAGTTTCCTCATATTAGTATATTACTATAGAGTTGCTACTATTTTTGCGATCTCTAGAGATTTTTAGATCGTTTATTATGAATGTAAATTATTGTACACGTGGAAAGAAAGTTAGATACATGCAAACAAAGAAAAGGAGAGTCTAATAAAAGAGATGGGACTAGACATATATAGAGATGGACTTTTTTTTTTTTTTTTTTGTCAAAGAATAGACATGAAAATCTTTGAAGAGTACTAATGGACTGCTCATTTGATCATGCCTTCGAACTGTTGCTTTTGAATTTATATTGTTTTGGCTGTATTATATGTGTAATAATATCGACATGCGGGTCAAATACAACTTTTTCACTTGTGTGTTATCAATCATTCGCACAAAGACGTTGTCACTAGATAGATAGGGTTCGCTGGTTTAAACACAATAGAAGTGCCGTCGATTCAGATTTCATATAAAATAAAAAATAAAAAAATTCGATGAATTAGTTGGAATTTAATTATCAAAAAACACTATTTGGGATTATATTAAAATGTAATAATGCTAACGTTATTAGTATAATAATCAAAACAATATGAGAAATATACATTCCCGTTGGCTTTTGAATGCTAAATTAAAGTAGAAAATGTCCCTTCGAGACATTTATTGGGGGAGAAAGAGCCAAATTGAATAAGCAGAATGAGTAAAAGACTATTCAAATAATTAATTTTATACTGACTTAAAAAAAATTATACTGGAAAATATAAAATAATAAAAACAAAAACAACTAAAAAGCACAGAAGATACCTAAAAGGACAGGAACCAACAAAACACTGACTACTTGGTATACCCAAGTCTTATCAACTATTAGAAGAGAATCAATGCATGTACATTGGTATATGTTTATTTTTACGGTCGGCTATAAGCACTAGAATTTAGCTTTTAATCATATAAACCGGTTAATTTTAAGTATAAAAGACATTTCCATTTTTAAATCCAAGTGGTTTGTTAGGTTATAGAAGAATTCTTTTGGAATATTGCTGTACATGTAATTGTTTGATAATTAAACCCATTACAATAATGAGATGAGATTTGTGTTTTCATTCGAGTGATTACGTTGTGAACAATTTGAATAAGATTATATAGCACCAAAATTTGATTAGTTACTACTATTGACTAGATATCAGTTGTGGTTTGGATTCTTCCATTACACTGTTGTATCAAGCTATTTTAGTAGCAAATTTTGCTATATTTTCTATTGTTTGATCTTGTATCTGATGTGTACTCCTTCGCCAAAAAGGTATCTTATAATTCTCTGATCAGTATTTTTTGTTGCTATTATCTATATATATTTTGATCTGAATAATATATATATGTGTTGAATATAAATATATATGAAGAAAAATTACCATACAAAATGGTTATTAATGTGTATATATATGTAATCTAGATATTAGATGTATATATTTACGGCTATTGCAGATTTTCTTTAAGTGCATACAAATTAATAAACCTGCAATTGCGCATTGAATAAACTCAAGGATTCATTACCACCTGTAAAAGTACCAATCTACTCTCCAAATGACAACGTATTTAGTCATATCTAGGACTACAGGAGCTCTCAAGAAAATGTAAAATCTTACTGCCTATTTGACATTAACTAGTAATTAACCGACGCTATATATGCGTGGGATTATGTTTTTATATATATATAAAATTTAAAGGGGTGAATAAAATGTTCATTCCATAATATTCAGTCTCATTGCTTTATAGTTAAGGTCATAAATCTCCACTTTTATGAAAAAACATTAAATATGAAATAAGATTTTGATTTCATAATATTAGGAAATCAAAAAAGAAAATTGAAATCTCTATTTATAAGAGATCACATTCCTATATGGTACTAATTTTTTATTTGTGTTTGAAAATGAAATAAGATAAGATTAAAAAATTCCCTATATCTGGTTCAAAAAAAATAATACATTAAAAAATATTCAAAATCTCTTTTGAAATTTACCATCAAATATGAAGTTAGATTTAATTTAAGTATATATTAACTATATAAAATTATTTTGGGAAATCTATTTAACCTATATCCTACAGTGAATTAAAATATCTTATTATGTAATTTGTGAAGAAATATAATATTAAAAATACCAACCATAACATAAACTATATGATAAAATGCTAATATATATATACATATATATATATATTGAATATATTTTGTTATATAGTTGATATTATGCTTTACGTAATCTTATATATTATATATATATATATATTTTTTTTTCTTTGCTACTATGATTCTAAATTAATTTTAACATTTTAAAGTTAATATACATTTTCAGAGATTAAAACTATAAATTTTGAAAAATCTAACAATTTTTTTTCTTGAATTTGATGCTGTAAATCTATATTTATAGATTTTCTACTGATATTACCATAATTGAGTATTTAATAATGTCATCAATCTATGTTTTTAGATTTTTTTAGATTTTTATTTAATTAATTACATATAATTAGAATTGTTGAATTAATTAAAACTGCCTTATATTTCTTTAGTGGATTCCTTCTAATATTTTACTCTTTTAAGGCTAGCTTACTAAATGTAGTTCTCAACATATCTATTTCAACAATTTTGGTAACGTAGACATACTTTAAAATGGTGTTGAAAGAAAAGGCATCCATTAAACGAAATAAAACTTAGAGCATGTGTATATAATGTATGTATTTTGAAAAGACAGAGGAATGGGAGTTATCAATGTGTGACAAGTGAGAGCAGAAAACTATGACCAAACTATTCAACAGTACATTAAAGTGTTCCATGAAGGGAAATCTAATATTTTCTTCTGACATTATTTTATAACAAATATATTGACAGAAAACGAATCATATATTTATATATATATATATGGGTTTTTTCCCCCTCATATTTATATTTATGTTTGGGAAATATAACATAAGTATGTGGATACCAGTTTACATAAAAATAAATGGAGAACATTTGTGCCGGAAATCATACACAAGTGGTTAAAATACAAGAACTAATAAAGGAGTATTCCTAATAAGTGAATAACCCAAAGTATTCAAATTTAAATTATATATTAAAAATATTCTTCGTTTATATGTCTCACTTTCCTCCATCGAAATTGCCTCTTCCCATTTCGTCAGACGCCTATCTCTTTTATCATTTGAAGATGATGACAATGACGATGAATGTATGAGTATGCAGATAATGATGTTGAAAATCTCGAGGGCACATATGAAAAATGAGATTTTTATTTATATTCTTTGAACCCTAGAAAAGGAACAAATAATTACATCCTTTTTCACCAGCCCTGGTTTACGTAGATTTTATTCCCTCCGTGCATATCGGAGGAGATTAAATCAACCTACATCCAATAACAATAGCAATAATTACGAAACCAAAACCAGTTTTTTGACAATCATATAAGAAATGTTAAAATAATACTACTAGTAATAATAATAATTAGGTAGTTGGAGAGACAAGCTCAGAAGAAACTCACGAAAGCAGGCTTTTATGTTTGTGTCGACATGTGATTAATTAAGAGAAAGAACAGAAGCTGTTGCTGTTGAACCCACTTCTGTCTACAAACTTCTCTCTTTGTTCTCCCTCTTCCTAAATTAAGCAACACGTCATTATCTATTAATGTTTTATTGATTCTTATTTATATTATCTGAAAAAATTATCACTTTAATAAATTTATTATAAGGAGATAAAATACCTGAAGATGTGCCTGTGTGGGTATTATAGGATCATCCAAAAGTGAAGAAAAGAGAGGAGTAGTTGTTGGCATAGCATTGGTAAAAGATGTTCCTACTTCTGTGGATCCCATCTGTTCATCAACACGATACCAAATTGCGATTGATAACCAAATTTTGGGTTCACCAGAACCGGTTTATCGTTAACCGGATTAAGTAAGTAAGAGATGGAGTGTAGATGACGTACCTCGGGTCTAACTATGATGCCATCAAGGTCCGAACCGAAGTCATAGACCACTGGACTTATAGAAGCTAGCTTCATCGAGAGAAACTAATGAAAAAGACAAATGGTTATAATTTATATATATATATATTATTTTTTTAACCTAAAATGTCTTAAGAAGAATGATATATATATAGAAAAATGCACCTCAACTTGATTCTGCAAGGACTGAACATAATTTATAATCTCATCCAACATGAGGGCCTTCCCTGTTACCTATTCATTTTTATGTCACATTTAATTAAAAGAAAATTTATAGAAAAAAAGATATTAAAACATTATCATTTCCTAATTAAAAATAATCTCTAGCTAGCTAACCTTATCACATCCCGGAACAAGGTTTTGCAGAGTTCTCATCCGCTCACTTATCTTTTCCCTTCTCACCTATATTTAATTATTCATACAACCAAAATATTTTTAATTAACTAATTTTCATTTAAACCCATGATTAATGAAATAAATAAAAGTTAAAAGAAAAAGACTAATATACCCTCTCGGCAAGGCTGTGGCTATCAGTAGCTTGGCCTCTTCTGGCTCTAACGTGAATGTAATCTTTGGGAGCCTCTTGTTCGCTCGCTCTCGTCTCTTTGACGTTGCTCGAGCTACTTTTTCTTTGCTTTTTGGATTTTCTTCCCTCTACTACATCCTGATTTGAAAACCACCCCACCATTTACGTTTCTATCTATCACAACCCCGTTCCAAACATGAAACTACATTACAAGTTGAATCAACTTACCTTGGACTTTGTCACATTTCTGGTCTTCCTCCGAAGGTTTTTTCCTGCGGAGGTGGTGGATGGTCCTTGGCTGAGCTTGTCGGCGGGAGAAGAACCGGTGATTGCGGTTGTATTGGTGTAGCTTTGTTTCTTAACATCAGAGCTTTCGGTTTCCTCAACATCATATGAATCAAGAAACGGGTTCAAGGAAGTATCTACGACTGTAGAAGTGTTTTGTAGTGAATAGAGAGGGTTCTGGTCGATGAAGCCAGAGAGTTTCATGGAGGAGTTAGGTGTGGGGAAGAGAAGAGGATCAAGAAGAGAATGAGGGTAGTGTTGGAAATAAGAGAAAGTTGCCATTTTAAGAGTGGAAGCTTCAGATTTCTTATCTATGTGAGAGTGTTTTTTCTTGTTTGTGGGAAGAACAATTAAAGACACGAAATGGTTTATATAAGCAATTGTGTTTTGTATTCAAAGAGACATGGAGAAACAGAGGAACGGGTATTTTCGGGACCACTCATCTTTCATTAAATTTATATTCAAACTACTTTTTTTTATTGAGAAGAGGGTACCATATTTCGGCGGCAAATTTTTGCAAGTATTTTTTTTTCTTTTTTTTTAATTGAATATTGAGATTATATACTAACAAAGCATAATATACTATTTAGTAATAGAAAATTTTATTATAATATATCAATAACAATTCTTATTGTATCACCAGTTTGTTGTTTGGGAAAGAGAGTTTATGATTTAAATTTGAGAAATTTTGTAACTAGAGTAATTATAATTCATGACAACCAATAAATTGAAAATTAGAAAATTCCTATATTTCTACTGTTTCTCACCCTATCTTTCTCTACTCTCCTTTCTATTTTGTAATTTTCAACTTATACATGTATATTCATTAAAATCACTGTAACTAACTAAGGGTTCATTTTGTAGACTACACAAACGTATTTCATTCAAATTTAATGTAGTTAGATTTTTTTCCTCCTTCGTAAACTACACAATTTATAAATATAATATCAGTATTTTTTTTTTCTGTAAACTATGGTATAAATCTCCGGAAATAACAACCAAAGATTGGTCCAAGAAAATAAAATAATAACAACCAAAATTTTGAAAAATAGACCTCTATAATTTTCTTGCATTAGTAAATGTGTTACATGACTACATACGTAATAGATTTTTGTTTTAAAAAAAAAAAAGATTTGTGTGGGCGAAGTGTGGACCACAATCAAAATTGCTTTGGTAGATTTAACATCAGCAAAAGAAAATATTTACTGTAATTTTGATTTACAAGGTTAATTTTTTATTTACACTCAAATGAAAATTCATCCACCAAAATAATGCATAAACTTATTACAAGAGCAGAAGAAATGGAATTTTATTTAGAAATGTTTAAGACTTTTAATGACTATTAAAATATAGAAGTTTGATTAAAATCTGATTTGAAGACATTTATACAGCATTAATATTTCTTTGATAGATAACCCTATCCAAACATATATATATAATATATTTAGCATAAAATATAAAATTAAAATGTTTTTTTACGCGTAAATTTCTCATTGAACAATTTTTTATGTAGATACACAGAATATAATTTGTTGTCCATTTTTGTAAAGTTAAAATAAAAACTTTTGTCCCTTTCTCATTTTGGACTGACATGGGAAGTTTCCTTTACATAAAAAGACAAAATGAAAAAAATGAAAAGAAAAAATAAACATAAAATGTGAGTAGGGTGTGAAGTCCAATCCCATCATAAATCTACTCTTACGTTTATACTTATTAGATTGTTAATGTTAATTATAATATATTTAGTGTCTCTCTTTTTATGCGTTTATTGTTTTATCTACAATGTTACGATTAAATTACTTTTGTTCCCAGCAGTTATGATTAAATTACTTGAAACAGAGAAAAGTTTGGGAAGTTTTAGTGCTTTAATCAGTATACCACTAAATTAATTGTTTCTTCTTTTTCCAAAAGTAGATGTTTTTGGATTCGAATACGTAATACATTATTGTGCAAATCATCACAAATCAGTGCTTCGTCTAATTTGTTTCATATCAAATGCATGCTACGTTGTACGGTTACATATTTTCCTCAAGTTTTCAAGCGCTTTATTACTATTATCTTAGCACTAGATCTTACTTAATTAAGGTGTTGATAAAGTAGCGATTGATTTTGTTTGTGTAATCTTTTATTTTATTTTTTATCATGGAATTAATTTAGATAGGTCAAGCAATTTGTAATCACAATTTGTAACACATAAACAGTACATTTTAATAATATTTACATTCTTCACAAAAAAGGCATGCTACGTAATAATTGTTACTTTTAGAAACTTTGATGATCTGTTTCTAGGCTTGTATGTTTCTTAAGGTTTGTTCTGTTAATATGTTATTGTTTGAATTGAAAGCATAAACATTAAGTATATAAGGACAACGAATGACAAGTTTTGTTAAGGAAAAGCTCGGTGATATATTGTGTTTTTAGTGGTTTTAAGTATATATATTGGACATATTTTAGTCTTAAAACTTGCATTTGTTTATATTAGATCTTTGGATTTGTTGTTATGGAGTTTTGAGAAGTTTTGGAGTAATGAGGTTTGAAGATTTCATCAGAAGAAGATGTGAGAACATTATATGTAGGATCTAGAAGTTATACCTAACAATTCGCCACTTAAGCAGCAACATTGATTTTCAAGTAAACTCCAGTTAAATTTTGACATGTGATGATTGTAAAATATATTTAACATCCAAAGAAATATTTTATATTTAGGTTGATCTCGTAATTTTTATTTATCCTCACTAAACAATTCATTTAATTAAGCTGAGCTCCCTTATTCTTTATACAATAATATATATAACCAAATATCTAAATTTACTTTTTAAAGGAAGTGTGATATAAATAATAAAATTAAACACTTATATGTTGTCTCTATTCGAAACGCTATATATATTTTTTTATAAATTGTTTGTGTTTTTTTCTCTCATAATTTTTCACATTTTTTATAAAAAATCTATACAACGGAAATACAGATTATCATTTTGAAAATAGCAGCCAAAGATTTAAGTGACTGTATCTTAAAGTTCATGTACCATTCATCTTCAAATCCTTCTCTCAAGCTCTGAAATATGAAACAAAAAAGTGTGAAGGTTTTAACAGCTAATTTTAAACAATATAATAGCAGCTTAAAGGTTTTGTTATTATATCCTTTGTTGTTTAGTGAAGTATCGATTTTCTCTAGTTAGAAAAATACAATTTATACAAATAAATTAACATAGAAACAGACGAACGTTTCCATCTACGATTTAGATATTCATACAAGTCTTTATCCTCATGATACGAGAGACAAACCTTTACTCAAAATCTAATATTGTCATCTGCAATGCGATAAATATACTAAAGACAAAATTTATTCAAATCGAAATTGAGTTTTGTAATTGCACGACTCTCCTTCTGCTTTCCATTCAATGTAACGATTATATGCAAAATTAATCTCCAAAGATTTATTAGTACCTGTGCAACTGGCACTAGCTAGGTTCCATTATATGACATTGCTTTCAATTACACAAGTACTTATTCAGCATGAAACGTTTTATCTTAATCCTATGTTATATCAACTTCAGTTTTCCTTTTAGTCTGTAAACCAACAGGAATATATATATTAGAATGGATTATATGATTGGGATTTGGGAGTTTCTATAAAATTTAGCTTGTGGTAAGTGTTGTTGTAGGATGATATAATTAATTAATTAATTAATGTATGTTAGCGTAATTAATTCGAGTTCCTTTTTCGACGCCAAGATCATGAGCCTATGGTCCATTTTGCAAATACCATGTAAACGTTCACTTATTTAGTGATAACAATCCACCAATCCTTGCTTATATGTAATCCCTTAAAACCCAAACATTTTTCTTATAAACACACTTAATTGAAAATTATCATTAGAGTGGGAAATTAAAATTTAACAAATTTTATATCAAACTGAACAAACTTAAAATTTTCGGATCGTAATTTTTTTAACTAAAAAAAATCTTTAAAATAGACTATAGTGTGATTTATATCGGTTGTTTTTATTTTCTATTAACCTCTGATTATGTAAACAGTTTCTTATTTTTAATCGAATGATACTAAAAAAAACAGGAAAAACAAGCTTAAAACCCCCAACTCTCAAAATCGATTTGAGGGAATAACCCCCAACTCTCAAAATTGATTTGGGGGAATATAAGCTATGATTAAGATTTGTTGTTGGATTATAGATTTTTTTTACTCTGATTTTACTAAATGTTTTAAAGAGTAGTAAAATGGAAATAGACAGCTGAGACAGTGAGTGTGAGACCCTACAAATTCGGGTTGTAAATCCATGTGTCAAATTTGGGTTTATGGTAGATTTTCAACTTAAAATTAATTGGTAATGTGAAACTTTTATTCATTAACACCATACAATATGGGCATCAAAAGTTGTTTTTTTTTTTTTATCACTGTTTACTGTCAAAAAATTAAAATTGGTATAACATTTTACCAAAAAAAAAAATATATATATGGGCATCAAAGTTCCATTGGTTCTTGTAGTTTCGTCTCATTACTGCTTCTAGGTTCTGTTGGATAAACTACTATATATACATAAGACGAGGAGGATAGTCTCTGTTCGCTGGCTTTGATAGCTCCTTATATTGAAGTCTCTGTTCTCCTCGGGCTTCTGTTTTGGGAAGTCCACCCTTTTAAATTGTTAATACACCTTCGATCCTGGTCCGGATTTGAACTCAAAGAAAGCAAAGATCGTTTGGAAATATGTATGCAAAACAAAACATGAAAGAGGTTTGGGAATGAAGTCAGTTAAAGAAGCAAACCAGGTGTGTTATCTCAAATTGATTTGGAGAATCATTTTTGCTCAAATTTTATGAGTGAAAGTGGACTCGAAAATCATATCTAAAATGAGAATCATTCTGGATAGTGAAGGACACAAATACTGGATCATGAATGTAGAGGAAGTTGTTGAAATACAAAGAATTAGATAAAAAAAATGTGTCGAGAACAAATAAGAAGTAAGGAAAAAAAATCTTTCTGGTTCAACAAGTGGTCGTCATTGGAAAGACTATTTGATATCACTGGTCCATGAGGGCACATAGACATGGGACTCCGTACTAACGCCACGGTAGTAATGGCACTGCAAAGACAGAGAGACAGAGGTCATAAAGTGGATAATCTTAATGTAATAGAAGAAGAGATAGGGAAGTTGCAAAGTGGTGATCAAACCGGTGAGGATGTTGTTCTTTGGGAATCGGCAGAAAATAAATTCGCAAGGGAATTCAACTTGAAAAGAATAAGAGTATCTAGAAAATATTAGAATTGATTAGAGGTTATGATATTGAAAAATTGGGTTCATTCTCATGAGAATAATGATTATAATCTTATATAATTAATATACAATATTTGATAATAATATCTAAAATCTTCTAGATACTTTTATAAAAAATATTTAGAGACAGAGTATCCCGACAGTATCCCGACAGTAAATTATTAGTATAAGGGTGTTTGGTTCCCTTTTGCAACACTCTTTACTTGACTGGCTATACATAATCGTCTCACAACGAGAGATAGAATGCAAGCTTGGAATGCAAATCAAAGAACTGAATGTTGTTCATGTGGATATGAAGTAGAGTCTCCAAGTCATCTGTTTTTGCCTACAGTTTTTTCATTGTAGATATGGACAGCATTGACTTCAAAACTCCTATCTCAAGACTTCTTTCTCGATTGGAATGGTTTAGTGCAACTCCTCTATGACTCAAACTAGACAAAGTAAGGATATTCCTCTTCAAATATGTCTTACAATCCACTCTTTATCATATTTGGTGTGAGTGAAATATTCATATGCATGGAGAAACACTTATCCTAGTCGCAAGTATGATTAAGCTAATCGACAGAAATGTTTGTAATAGACTGCTATTGATGCGCAATATTGAAGCTGAGACCTATGTAGAAAATCCTATCAAATGGTTTGAGTTTACCTATACAGGTTAAAGATCACAGTGATTAGTTCAATTTTTTAAATTTTCTTTATAATATATGTTACATCCTTTCGAAAAAAAAAATGTTACATCCATTGTAGAAAACTATTATTTTGGATTTGAATATAACTTTACATCCGATTTTTTTAAAATTACTGATAAATTAATTAAATCTCTAAATTTTTCACATATACTGATTTATCTAAAAATAAAAGTTTTTGCCAACCCATATCTACTTTTATTTTGTAGATTGAATTTTCAAGAAAAACGCAATTATGATTTTCTTATATTCCACAAGACATACATGTTTTCATGTAAGAATATTTCAACAATCCAAAAGAAAAGACATGTTATCTTATATTCTTAATAAAAAATTTACTGCTTTAGCAACACCAATTTTTGTATATTTGTACAATTTATTTGATAGTTAAGAAAACTGAGATTTAATCTTATGCATATTGCCAGACAAACATAATGCGCACATCGTTACAAAATGCTAAATTTGATTAATGTTAAGAGAACTCAATATTCAATAATGCTACAAAAATCTTAGTTGTTGGCTGCTGCTAATAGATCCTCCCATGTGACTAATTTTTCTCTGGGTTTATTTCTCTCACTCCCTATTTGTTTCTCTTTAGCATCAATTTTCTCCCACCCACTAAAATCCACCTTCTTCACCTCTCTTTTCTCAAGCAACTGCATCAGTCCTTTGCTTCCTGCTTTTTCGCTCTCCCAAACACCTTCAATGTCTTCGCTTATGCTATCAACCTGCAACACATTTTTTAATCTCCCAGTTTCATCACCATTTCATAGCTAAAGAACATCAGTTTTATGACATGTTTGGTGGTGTGCTTACTGTTTCTTCGGCACAGTAAAGGTTTGTGGCAATTATGCCTACTGGTCCTCTTTTGAGCCATCCACATACGTATAAGCCTGACTCTGTCTTTGATACCCCTACTGAAGTGTGACTAACCACTCGACCTCTTACATTCGGGACAATACCTTGAAACATGTCACAAAAATCAGACGAACCTAACATTTGTTTTTCTCATAGGCATTAATCAGTAATCACACAGAGCTTTCATATAAGACTCACCTTTCTTGTGATCAAAGGGTAAACCGTTGATTGGAACCGACTTGTAACCAATGGCTTTAAGCACCATACTGCAAAATAAAACATGCTTTCATTCAATTTGTTCAATGAGAATCTTTCATTAGAGAGAATCTTTTATTACCTGCAGTTAAGATCCTCAAACTCTCCTGTACCAACCGCAATTTGCTTTCCGCTTCCAACACCTATAAGTACCAAGAGATATGGATCAAGAGTTACACTATTGTATCCTCAGCAATCACTAATGCATTTCTAGTGATTTAAACAGCAGAGCTAAGAAAGAAACAAGATACGATAGTTTCACCTTGAGGTGTACTTACTTTCAAGAATGGTTTTCTCCAAGTTTACACCGGAAACATGGCCATTTCTTTCATCCGACTCTAAGAACCGGTCAGGTTGGCGGAAGAAAACAAAGTGAAGCTCTCGTTGATCACGGTCTACTTGGGATGTTCCTGCTGCAGCCTTTGACAGTAATTCATAGATCCTCTTCCTCGCTCTACTGTTTTTCATTTCTTCCTTTGGTTAAAAAAAAAGAGTAGAGTATCATAAGGGTAGATAAACATAGCACAAAGGGATTGTTGTTCATGAGAAGGATCTATTATACTCATAAAATGCAAAAAGACAGAGTTAAAAATCGGTAACACAAGTACCTCATCAGCAGGAGTTACACTCAAGTCCGTTTCCTTTATTCGAATGTGCAAGTTCTTAATCCCTGCATTATAAAGAGATGCATTTATTTACTCACATCAATGGGTAAATAATAAAGGTCAATAAGCAACATAAAACAAGACAGGCACAGGCCAATCTTAGCAAAACGGCAAGGTTTTGACATAAAACGTTTTATATACACCCAAACAATGTATAATTATGTGCAAAAACATTCACCAATGTGGAGCAGACCAAACAGAGTGTGCAGCAAATATTTTTAACTAAAGGTAAGAGAAAACAATATAACCCAAGATCTCATTCTATCCTTAAAGTATAGTTTTGATGTAACTTACAGATACAGATAAATCCCCGAACCCATTTATCAAAGGTACTATAATCACCAATTGCTGAAAAATTAAAGATAATGTTTCATGCAGCTACACTACCCCTTACATAGGGAACAAGCTGAAAAATAAAATTATGTAGAAAACCATTTCCACTCACACACGCTCACAAAGCATCAAAATCGCGTAGTTATATATTGTTTCTAGTGATCCAAGACCCCATCGATTTAGTTCTTATGTTATTTCCTCTTCAAATTTTTGTGTTGGAGATCTACCGAAAAACACGATCAAAAGCTCACTATGCGATGATATGTAACATACCTAGAACTTCTCGAAGCTCTTTAGCAGTCAATGCTGCTTGAACTGGGCCCCGTCTTCCGACAAGATACACTTTCCTGTACACGTTTACGACTTTGTATTAGGAACTATAGTTGGATGTCAACTATAAGAAAGATGGAATGGAACAGGATTTAACTTGTTAAATTGTGGACCTTATAGAACTTTCTTCCAGCGCAGATAAAGCATGCCTAGCAATATCAGTTGACGCCAACTCTGATGTTGGTCTTAAGAGAATCCGAGCAACATCGAGAGCTACATTACCCTAAAATTTGAATGAGTCTTAGTATTTTAATGCGCCTTTAACACAATGAGGGTCGCAAACCATAATATAATATAAGAGTACCTGGCCAAGAATAACAGCTGTGTCAGAGCTTTTCAAGTCAGGTTTCAAACTGCTGTAGTCGGGATGCCCATTATACCACCAGACGAATTCTCTTGCAGAGTATATACCACCCAAACTCTACCAAAGTAAGCCAACTTTATACATCAGCAACAAGTATAAACAACCAAAACCTACTTAAACACGCTACATGAAACACTTTTTTAATGGGCATACCTCACCTGGAATGCCAAGATCTTTGTCACTTTCGGCACCATATGCAAGTACAACCTGAACAGACCATACTTACAATAATAAGTTGAAAACGTATATAAAATAAACCTAGCTGATTACAAGTCCATTAATGACCAATCTAAGCATGAAATCTATGCCTAATCCATGGAGTAGAGAGAATAAATTGGAGGTAATAACTCTACACAACCGAGCCAGCATAGTTGACTTGCCATTTTACAAATCTTGGATACGTATTATCTACTTTTACAAATGATTGAACTATTTAGTTGTTCACCTATAACACATAAAGAACATAGTTACGAACTTACCACATGATACAAATCCCGCAGCTCAGAGAGTGATAAATCCGAACCAAGCTTTACATTCCCATAAAAAGCACAACGCTTGTGTTGTGCCACGCGCGAGAACTGATTAATGGCAATCTGTAGAAAGAAAAGAATTGTGGTTCAAATTAAGCTCAATGGTGAATGTTTTTAATCTCTCTAAAGAACAAGATTAAGCACACAGATCGAAAATTCAGTAGTACCTTAGTTTCAGGATGATCAGGAGCAACACCAGACCGAACAAGTCCAAAAGGTGTGGGTAATCGATCAATTATATCTATACGTGCTCCTTCATGAGCCTTCAATAACTGAGATCACACCAGCCATCAAATCAAATAACGACAGAGGTCAAGAATTCTTAACTGATGATTTATATAACAAATTCCAGTTCCCATACCAACAACCTTAACATCAATCTTTTGCCTGATATGTTTGGACACACATGATATCATTCCAATCACAAACACCAGAAACAAAAAACATCATCACTCACAGGATCTCAATCTGTGGATAAGCTTTATACATATTGACAAGAAGCACCTCTCAAACCTCCATACATATGTTTCTTTAGCTATCAAACAAGGTTGCTACATATACATTCAGTTAAGTTCAAGTAGAGAAATGAAGTACCTTGTCGGCAGTGTAGAAACCAGCAGGTCCACTCCCAACGATGCAGACGTGCAGAGGACGGGAGGAGAAGCATCTAGTTACCAAACGTCGTGCTTGAAACATACTCATTATACGCAACTTCAAAATTTAACTACAACTGCAAATACAGAAGAAAAAAAAACACATGTATACGTATTAAGGACATGAAACAAGAATCTAGATAGATGATGAGGCAACAACAGACAGCTTTCAAGCTTTACCTCACGACATACATACAAATATTACAAAACCCAACAGAGCAGCCTAGGAAAGTAAAGTCACCATTGACTAATTGCAAACGGAGAAGATTGTAGTATAAAACTAATTGCGTCACTTAGATTCAGGGTTTAAAACACAAGGCTTAGTGGATCTATAATCTTCTCATAACGAATTTTCAGGAAATCAATGATCGTACCTGTGAGAGATTTACGTTTCCGATATAACTCCGAGCGATATACCCAGAGAGATGGGAAAGAAGAAGGAGAAGAGACTCTGGTTAAGAAAGAGTCTCAAGGTTAAAAGAGATCTCTCTTATGCTCAATCAAATACTCTTAGCTAAAGGGAGTCTTTACCATCGTATCCTCAACCCAATATTTCATTATTTCTCTTTTCAAACATTTTTATTTTTTTATTTTTTTTTTTGGACAAACATTTTTTTTTTTTTCCCCCACTAACTTGATTTTAGTAGTTTCCAGAGTCGCAACAATAATCGTGATTTACAAGCACAGTTAAACAGTTAACATGTTTAAACAGCTATAAAACAGAGAACATTAAGAATTACATTTTATTGTTACATGTTGAAATTTTAAAGTTTCACCGAAGAAAACATACCACACCAAGGATGAATGGCCGAGATAAATTATAGTTGGCTTTCGGTTTAAAAAAATATCGGTTCGGTTTGTATATCTACTAGCTAAACACAAAATGATTACAAAATGAATTGGGAAAGTTAAAAGAGTAATTTTTTAGACTAAACTAACGGTTTTGCCTTGCGGACATGGCCTATGCTATTGACGAGATCTTTGCGTGTACACACAGGGAACATGTTGACGTTCTTGAGAACTTTCAATCGCCAAAAAACGTATGGGAAACTCAATTGATCACGCGACGTGTAGCGGACCACTTCATTGAACCAGAGGCACATGAAAAGGTTCGTCAATGGTGTGTGTTCCCTCACTATCACAGAGGCTTCAGACAAAGCTGTAAGTTTGAAACACACAAAAACAGTACTTGTTGTCACAAACTTCATCCTCAAAAAGTTTTAAGAATTTTGCAGCAAACAGAGATCATAAAGAGACTTGATGAATTCACCTTTTTTCCCGTTGAATCTTTTATCTTCGGGTAATTTGTCATGCCGGTACTGATTTATCTGCACTTCGACTTCTTCGGGTGTAGCTTTGTGTTTCTTCACGACAGCTTTTGCCTCGTCATATACACTTCCTCGAGCTCCATGTTCTGAAATCGCAAGCACCGAGTTTGTTCGCCAAAGAAGAGCATCTAATACACCCAGTGGATCCCTTCTAAACTGGGACTTTGAGTCCACCCAAATCGAGTACTTGGCCTCCGGGAAAAGGCGATGAGACAACATCTAACAACAACATGTAATATCATTAAAACCTTAATGAAAACATCATATATTATACTCAACCATGTTTAAACAAAATCAAAAGGTGTTAGTAAGAATATACGAGTACGGCGAGCTTAACTCAAATCAAGAAAAGAACAATTAACACGGCACAAAATGAAATCAAAGAAGTTTAAAGTTTGTTTCATTGGAAACAAATTCTTAACTAAACTTATGTCGACCAGAAACACACAAAGGCAGAGTACAGTGAACACATCAGCAACAGTTTTAAAACCCAGTGAATAAGATAGCTCATTCGGTACAGAGAAGATCGTGTGCCTCTGAAAGTAGATGAATGGTACCTTTGGGATTTTTCCATTAAGCCTTTGGTCCATAAAAGGCAGATCCTTTACGACTACAATTCGCCATTTTCCAATGTAACCATTCTCGCCAATCTTATGACCCTCTGCTTCCTGTGTTTCGACCGTAACTTTATCCCAAAACGCAACGTAGCAAACCTGCATCCACGAACGATTTGTTCAAAATGCTGACTCGATAGTATATACCAGAAAAAATTCAGAGTGACAAACCTTTTGACTTGATGCCTTAGACATTCCAATAGGTTCATAAAGGTTATCTCCACCACCAAAGGCACACGTCGAGACAACTACTCGACAACTTTGCATAAACTTCTTATCCTCATCCTCAATCCTAAACCCTCCATTCTCATTGAAAAACCCACAATGCACTGAAACTGTTTCACTCACCTGATAACAACAAAAGAAAAAAAAACAATATTCAGCAATCAAGAACTTCGAAAGAACCATAGAATCACTAGAAACTCAACTTGTTAGCCTTGTAGAGTTACCAAGTCATGACCTGAAAACTATTCTCTCTCTCAGCAAAAGTCTGGTTTCCAGTAAATAAATTAAAACGCGTCCCGTTACCACGAACAGCTTTCTCTTCACCCATAGAAGTATCTGTATCTGTCAAGTACACAACTTTCTTAACAGGAGAGCTTGAATCTTTATGCTCCAAAATATCAAGATGCTCAAGCTCTTCAGGAGGCAGAAGCTTCAAACAACCTAACACGAATCAATATAGACACTTTTCTCAGACCAAAAACTCTCTGATTCAATATAATGATAAAAGAGAATGATGATCGAGAGCTTACGTTGCCTAACACCACCAATAACCTTTGTCGTTGGATCCAATCTATTCAAATTTCCTTCATTTTTCTTGTTTGAGCTCAAATCTGGAACCTTTTTCAGCTCACTGAGCTCTGGATTCGCAGATTTTGTTCCGATACTCGTTGATTCGAAGAGTAGCAACCCGACGGCGAGAAGGAAAACGAAGACGATCCAGTATCTGAGGAAGAGCCTGAGAAAGTAGCGTGGAAGCTCGAAGCTGGTTCGGTGACCCGGTTTCTTCCGCTTTCTACGGGTTCGGGTTGGACGGATCCGGTTCAAATCGTTGGGCTCGTCGTCCGAGACTGAGATCGATACGCTGTTGTTGTTGTTGCTGCTGAACATTTTGGTTTAATGCTGTTTTGAGCGGCGGAGGTGATTCCCGACGACGATGAATAGGGCGGAGAAGAGAAGTGTCGATTTTGTTGGATTTCAATTTGGGGATTTTGATTTCAAAAATGCTAAAAAGAAAAAAAAACATTTATTGTGAAAAGTTAAACAATATTTATTTTTTAAAGATTGGGCATCAAATTGATAATTATGGGGCTCGAAAGAGAGGAGTGTTAAATATGGGGACCAAAACGTAAGATGAAGTTTATGTGAAAAGCTGGTATTGGCAATTTCGTGGCTTCAGGTGTTTTTTAGTTTAATGGGCTTCTAGAGCAGGAAAACAAAAAATAATGGAAATTCGCTTTTTTTTTGTTAAAAAAAAGGAAATTGGTAATTATTTTTTCTCGTTATTTCCTTTTTCCAAAAACCCAATTCGTATATATAAGCAAACAATCGCAAGTGTTTTCATTATCTCTCTCTTTTATTTCTCTCCAAAGTTCTTCTCTCTATCTTTGTTCTCCTTCTCTCTAAAAGCGATGGCTTTTTCCGACGATCTTCCTCCTCAACTTCCGAAAGATGTCAAGAGAAGAAACAGAAAAAGAAGAACAACTAAGACAACTAGTAGAGACTTGGAAGAACTCATATGCATCGCAACACGAGCTGCACGTATCGCAGGAGACAAAGGGTACCACACGGTCTCTCCCGAAGCGATACGGTGCGTCCAAGTTCTGAGAATAATACGAAACTTGCCTTCGACTCCTCGTGTTATCACCAAAACAGGTGCCTTACGCGCAGTTCAGTTCCTCGCCACCAATGGAAACCCTAAAATCCGGTCTGAGTCTAGATCTCTTGCTGATCACTTGAGGGGTATTCTTGCAAACGGAACCAGTTAATATGAAAGAGATTCGCATAAAGAGTTTTGCTTGGAAGAGGAGGACGACGAGTGAAAGATTTATTTGATCAACATCGGTTAAGTAGATAGTATCAAGGGGGTGTTAGTGGGAGTTGGATTTTTAATGATTGTAAAAAAATTTAGATTTCATTGTTATTGGTTTATGAATTTTTGACATTTTTAGTAAAATCTATTGTTATTGGTTTGATGATTTTTTAATTTCATACAAAATTCATTGTTATTCAAAAGGTCTGGTTTTTAAAGATTTTATAATTTCTTTAAATCTGGTGTTATTGAGACTTAGATTTTAAACCATTTAAATCATTAAAAAATAACTTTGAGAATATTATCTATATGCCTTAAATTCTTAAAATCATTATTGTAAGAATACTTTCAAAGACTTTTTTAAGTGTACATAACTCTTTATAACTCTTTATAAATTTAACAAATTCCTCAACTTCTAGAATCAAGTAACTCTCTATAAATTCAACTTTCACTAACTCCTCCTAAAAGATTAGGGCTTTTTGTGTTTTAACGAATCCTTTTGAATCTCCAACTAATATCTAGGGTATGATCGGTGAACAAAACAGAACAGATATTTTAACTGTTAGCCGAAACTGTAAACTGTTAGTAAATAATGCAAAACTATAAGAGAAACTTGCTTGTGAATAATTTTAACTGTTTCACCTATTATTTATTTCTTTAATAATTTAGTGATTGGTAGCATTTTATTAATTTTTCTTTTACAATTGTATTTTAGTGTTTCCAGTCCAATGCGTAGTTTTATTTTCTGCTGACTAGTTCAATGTTTATTATGTTTGAATTAAATTGATTGTTACGAAAACAAAATTGCATTGATTGAAGATAGAGAATTGGGTAATAATGCATCAAATTGAGAATTTTGGGGTAAACAAAGCTAATCCTCCAAATATGGGGTCAAAAACATAAAAATGAGAAAAATTAGTCATGGTTTTTCAGGCTTGAACATTCGAGTATTTGGATCGGTTACGGATAGGAATCGTTCGATTCCGGGTCTTTTGGATAGAAGAGTAATCAAATCAATATCTACAGGTATCAACATAAACAGGAATCATCCCGAAAATATACTCGAAAATTCGAAATTATTCATAAAAATCCAATAAAAACTTTAAAAAAATATCTGAAATACTTAAATATACCTGAAAACCCAAAAAAAAAATACTAAGAAAAAAAAACTGAAATAACTAAAATATACTCATAATACCAAAAAAAAAAAAACTAATACTTTCAATATTTTCTGGTTATAGGTACCCGATCAGGTATCAGGTAATCGAACTGTTGCCCACAAATATCAACAAACAAGAATAATCGGGTATTTTGATATGAAACATATTAAATTAACCGGTTAGACTTCTAAATTTTCATAAATATAAAAAATATTCATTTAAAATAGGTGAAATAACATAATGTATAAAATAAGATAATATAATATATAATATATTAAAAACTATAAATATATATATTAAAGTTATAATTTTATTATATAATAATACTATAAATGGCAAATCTTCTATTCAATACAATTTCAAGTTTATGTGACCAAAATAGATTAGGAAGAGAAAATAGAAAAAAAATGTTTCATTAAACAAGATAATTGACTATTATATCCCTCATTTTTATAGCTAAAATAGAAAAACATTATTCAATGTCAATAATTTTTTTTTAATTAGGAAATTCTATTTTGCTTTTTAATTTTCTTTTCGAAATTTTTTTCTGAATAATTTTTTTCATATTTTTTTTTCGAATTTTTTTTTTTTAGAAAACCGTTTTATGTACATTTTCCTAAACATATGTAAACCATTCCTAAAAATTATTATACATTTCTTACAGTTTTAAGAACATTTGTTTAATCTTCCAAACATTTCATATATATTTTAATATATCATTTTAAATCATGATTTTAAAAAACATTTAAAAGTATTTTATATATGTTAAAACTATTTTTATATATTTATTAAAGTCTTAGAAACTCTTTCCTAAAACTATGTAAACTATTCATATATATTAGTATATCATTTCTAAAATTTCAATAACATATTTTTACGTATTAAAGTATTAAAAATACTTTCTTAAAAATATATAAACAATTTTTTAATAAAACTATATCTTTTAAATTTTTTAAGAACATACTGTTAGGTATGTTAAATATATTTTTAAATGTTTATTAAAATTTTAGGAACCCTTTACCAAAACTATGTAAATCATTCTCAAGTATTAGTATATCATTCCTAAAATTTAAGAACATAGTTCTATGTATGTTAAACCCATTTTTAAATGTTTATTTAAGTTCTATGAATATTTTTTAAAAAATATGTAAATCATTACTAAATATTTTAAGATTTTTTTTTCAAAAACCGTTTTAGGGATTTTGTTGATTTTGTTGGATTTCAGTTTGGGGATTTTGATTTCAAAAATGCAAAAGGAAGCAATAAAAAAACATTTAATTTGAAAAGTTAAATAACAATATTTATTTTTTAAAGATTGGGGATCAAACTGATAATTATGGGACTCCAAAGAGAGGAGTGTTAAATCTGGGGACCAAAACATAAGATGAAGTTTATGTGAAAAGCTGTGTTGGCAATATCGTGGCCTCAGCTACAGACGTAAATCACATTATCGATATATATGATAAATGAGCCAAGGAATCAGAATTGTTAGTTTAATGGGCTTTTAGACTTGCCGCACGAGCTACATGTATTTGTTGTTGAGAGTAGAGCAGGAAAAAAAAAAAAAAACAAAATCCGTTTTGGTTTAAGAGAAACAAAAAAAAAATTGGTAAATCCTTTTTCTCGTTATTTCCTTTTCCCAAAAACCCAATTCGTATATATAAACAATCGCAGTGTTCTCATCTTCTATCTCTTTTACTTCTCTCCAAAGTTTTTCTCTCCACATTTGTTTTCTTTCTCTCCAAAAGCGATGGCTTTTGCCGATGATCTTCCTCCTCAACTTCCGAAAGATGTCAAGAGAAGAAACAGAAAAAGAAGAACAACTAAGACAACTAGTAGAGACTTGGAAGAACTCATATGCATCGCAACACGAGCTGCACGTATCGCAGGAGACAAAGGGTATTACACCGTCTCTCCCGAAGCAATACGGTGCGTTCAAGTTCTCAGAATAATACGAAACTTGCCTACAACTCCTCGTGTTATCACCAAAACAGGTGCCTTACGCGCAGTTCAATTCTTCGCCACCAATGGGAACCCTAAAATCCGGTCGGAGTCTAGATCTCTTGCTGATCACTTGAGGGGTATTCTTGCAAACGGGACCAGTTAATATGAAAGAGATTCGCATAAAGAGTTTTGCTTGGAAGAGGAGGACGACGAGTGAAAGATTTATTTGATCAACATCGGTTAAGTAGATAGTATCAAGAGGGTGTTAGTGGGAGTTGGATTTTTAATGATTGTAAACAATTTCAGATTTTATTGTTATTGGTTTATGAATTTTGACATTTTTATTATTGGTTGGATGATTCTTTAATGGAGAAATTGCTGATTTTAATTCATTACTTGGTTTTGAATGCAAATCTAAACCTTTTATTGGATATTCTACAAAAGTAATCTATAGGGTAGTGAAAATACCAGTTTTTCCCTAAGGACGAAACAAAAAAAACAAATGAAAAATGACCCTTATAATCCTGAAAAGTCTATTCACAAAGTCTATTTTGTGAGTAGATCTCAAATTTTAATTACAAAAATTATAAAAGTTAATTTAATAAAAAATTTGGATACATAAATAACAAATATGTAATGATCACATATATAAAATAAAATTACATAAAAATCAGTCATTTTAAACCAACATAGTTTCCATATTATGTATAAGTATAATAGTAGACTTCATAACTTCTATATAAAGTCTACTTCGTGATTAAATCTTAATTTTTAATTAAAAAAATTATAAAAATTAATTTGATAAAAAGTTTGTATACAGAAATAACAAATAGATAATGATCTCTTATATAAAATAACATTACATAAAAATCAGTCATTTTAAACCAACAAAGTTTTCATATCATGTAAAAGTATAATAATAGACTTCATAATTTCTATATGAAGTCTATTTCATGATTAAATCTTAGATTTTAATTATAAAATTTATAAAAATTAATTTGATAAAAAATTTGTATACATAAATAACACATAGGTAATTATCATCTATATCAAGAGAAAATGGCGAAAAAGGATTTGACGAATTCAAATGGTAAGTTTTCACAGGTTAAATTGCAGTGGGTAGAGCATTAAGAGCTTCAGATCTGGTTGTTAACGGTTGTTGGAAGAATTGATGTCGATGACATTTTCATGAATAAGTGAAGAAGATGATGATGTGTTTGTCTTTGTCATTTTCGAAATAAATCAAATATATTCATAAGTAATGATATTTTCGTGAATTATCAGATTTACCAAGGTTAGATTGGGACAATGTGTCATTTGTTAGAGACAGAAAAATGGAGGGTTACATTTGCAATTGACTTTAATTTATAGGTCATTTGTGCAAGCAACCATTTTTTAATTCCATACAAAATCCATTGCTATTCAAAAAGTTTAGTTTTTTAAGATTTTATAATCTCTTTAAATCTGGTGTTATTGGGACTTAGATTTTAAAACATTTAACTCATTAAACAAAACTTTTAGGATACCATCATGCTTTAAATCTTAAAATTATTATTGTAAAAATATTTTCAAAGATTTTCTAAATATACAAAAATCTTTATAACTCCTTATAAATTTAACAAATCTCTCAATTTCTAAAATAAGTAACTCTCTGTAAATCCAACTTCCACTAACCCCTCCTAAGAGATTAGAGCTTTTTTTTTTGTTTTTTAACCAATCATTTTGAATCCCCAAGTAATATGTAGGGTCTGATTAGTGAACAAAAACAGAATATATATTTTAGCGGTTAGCTGAAGTTGTAAGATGTTAGTGAATAGTGCAAAACTATAAGAGAAACCTATTAGTGAATAATTTTAACTGTTTAACCTATTATTTATTTCTTTAACAATTTTGGTGATTGGTACCACTTTGTTAATTTTTCTTTTACAATTGTATTTTAGTGTTTCCAAACAGATGCATAATTTTTTTTTGCTGTCTAGTTCAATGTTTATTATGTTTGAATCAAATTGATTGTTACGAAAACAAAGTTGCATTGATTGAACATAGAAAATTGGGTAATAATGCATCAAATTGAGAACTTTAGGGTAAACAAAGCTAATCCTCCAAATATTGGCTCAAAAACATAAAAATGAGAAAAACTAGTCATGGTTTTTTAGGCTTGGACATTTGAGTATTTGGATCGGTTCCGGATAGGAATCGTTCGATTCCAGGTCTTTCGGATAGAGGAGTAATCAAATCGATACCCACAAGTATCAACATAAAAATGAATCATCCCGAAAATATACTCGAAAATTCGAAATTATTCATGAAAATCTAATTAAAAACTTAAAAAATATCTGAAATACCGAAATATACCTGAAAACCCAAAAAATATACTAAGAAAAAATAACTGAAATAGCTAAAATATTCGTAATACCAAAAAAATAACTAATACTTTCAATATTTTCTGGTTATTCATGTACCCAATCAGGTATCGGGTAATCGAACCGATGCCCACAAATATCAACAAACAAGAATAATCGGGTATTTTGATATGAAACATACTAAATTAACGGGTTAGTCTTTTTAATTTTCGTAAATATAAAAAAAATTCATTTAAAACAGGTGAAATAACATATTGTATAAAATAAAATAATAAAATATATAATATATTAAAAACTATAAATATATATATATATATTAAAGTTATAATTATATTATAAATAATACTATAAACCAAAATAAATCATCAACATATCTTAAATTATAACTTCTACCTAAGTAATTTATTTTAAAAAAAAATTAATAATGACATTCACATTCAAAACGGGTTAAAATTTAGTAAAATATATAAATATATACAAACACATCTTAAAATTTTCACATTTATAAATAATTATTTTCCAAAGAAAAAATTCAATAACAGAGAAACAAATTTAAAATTTTCAAACAAATTTAAAAATAAAAAAAAATTTATTTTCATTAAATTAAAATTATGTTAACAAAAATAATTTCGCGCTTTTCAATTCTAATTCCTCCTTAAATTCCAATTACTCTGCTCATTTTGATTTTAAATTAAAACTTTTACATATCTAGTATAGAAACCGTTTGATTCTTTTTTAAAAATAAGATAAATCCAATTATAACTAGAATTAATTTGATCTGATATAACTCGAATGGTCATCAAGATTTGTTTCAGAACAAACCGTACCTTAACTTGAATTTTCAAAGCTTAAAGAACCATCCCAATTCTGTTAGTCCCCAATTTTTCAGCATGAGAAAGAAGGAAATGATAAGAGCACCAAACTACGGGAAGCTTATCACACACAAACGAATCCAACATTTTTATTCTAAAACCCATTAAAACACCCGTTGGCACCAAGTGAGTCCTTAAAAAAGCATTGAATAAAAAAAGCTACACAATGTCATCTATACATTACATTTTTTTTAACATAAATTTAGAAAATGTATATAACGAAACCCCCAAATATCTCACTGAGACACCCTTCTCTTGCCATAATTCGTTTAGGGGGCAAAAGCAAAAGAAGAGGGAAACACACTTTCCCTTTTATTTCAAGCGACAGGGAGAGAATCTTCCTGCTCCTCCAAGGAAGTAGTGGGAGTGCCACTTCCACCGTTTAGCACAGTGACTTTACCTTCAGAGTCAACGTCCACAATCACTGAGTCTCCTTCTTTGATCTCTCTCGCAAGCATCTTCTCTGCCATACTATCCTCTAAAAGTCTCATGATGGCTCTTCTCAATGGTCTCGCTCCATAGCTCGGGTTATAACCTTCGTCCACTACTCTCTCTCTGAACCTCTCAGTCACTTGAAGCTCGATCTCCTTCTTCTTCAGCCTCTCGAATACTTCCTGTAACAGTATGTCTGCAATCTCTTTCACTTCCAGCTTCGTTAGCTGTCTGAACACGATCATCTCGTCAAGCCTGTTGAGGAACTCCGGTCTGAAGTACTGTTTCAGCTCCTCGGTCACAAGGCTCTTGATTCTGTTGTAGCTGCTGTCTTTCTCATCGTAGTCCAAGTCGAAACCGATACGTCTTCCTCCTTTCTCAATCACGCTGCTTCCGACGTTCGATGTCATGATGAGAAGCGTGTTTTTGAAGTCAACTGTTCTTCCTTTGCTGTCTGTTAATCTACCATCTTCGAGGATCTGAAGCATCATGTTGAAAACATCTGGGTGTGCTTTTTCTATCTCGTCGAATAGAACGACCGTGTAAGGGCGACGTCTCACTGCTTCCGTTAGCTGACCTCCTTCGGTGTAACCGACGTATCCAGGAGGTGAACCGATAAGTTTTGAGACGGTGTGCCTCTCCATGAACTCACTCATATCTAAACGAATCATGGCTTCTTCAGATCCGAAGTAGTAAGCTGCCAAAGCTTTAGCAAGCTCTGATTTCCCAACACCAGTAGGACCAGAGAATATGAAACTGGCTATTGGACGGTTAGGGTTCTTGAGCCCAACACGTGCACGTCGGATGGCTCGGCTGATGGCCTTTACAGCTTCGTCTTGGCCTACGACACGTTTGTGGAGGGTTTCTTCCATCTTGAGGAGGCGATCAGACTCATCGGTTGATACCTTCTCTACGGGGATACCAGTCCATGATGAGACAATGTGTTGGATGTCTGACTCTGTCACCATCGGACCTTCCTCGCCAGTCTCACTCTCTGCTTTGCTCATCTCCTTGCCTTTCGCTTGGATGGCAGATATCTCAGCTCTGAGTTCAATTTCCCTATCCCGAAGTGTCCCGGCCTGTAATGAACATAAAGCTTATTATAAGATGTAAAACAATTATGAAAGGAATAAATATAAACGGTATGTACCTTCTCAAAGTCCTGGCCACGGACAGCTTCATTCTTCTCCTTTGTTATCTGTCTAAGTTCCTTCTCAAGCTCCCTAGCTTCCTCTGGGACCTGAATACCCGAGAGTAAGTCAAGTAATGATCGAAAATGAAATTAGGAACTAACAGACACCTGGCATGTGATTCCAAACACACCTGTGCATGACGAAGTCGAACTCGAGAACCAGCTTCATCGATCAAGTCAATTGCCTTGTCAGGAAGGAAACGATCACTGGAACCAAAAGACAATCAGATGTAAGTAACAGTTATGACACAATCAACAGAAAATCTAAAACTAAAGCTATTACAAGTAACCTGAGAGGTCAGCTACCTTATATACTGGTATGACAATTGGGCAGCTGCTACTAAAGACTCATCAGTGTAACGAAGCTTGTGGTGAATTTCATATCGCTCTCGCAGACCCTTGAGGATCTGAATAGTTTCATCCACGGTAGGTTCAGGTACTTTCACTGGCTGGAATCTTCTTTCCAATGCAGGATCTTTTTCAATGTGTTTTCGGTATTCGTCTAATGTTGTCGCTCCAATGCACTGTCGTGATTATAAACAGAATAGTTAATAACAAATTTGACAAAAGTGCAGAGCATTGACATGTAAACCGGATCAAACAGAATAATTACCTGCAATTCACCTCTAGCGAGAGCTGGTTTTAAAATGTTAGCTGCATCAATTGCACCTTCCGCTGCTCCTGCCCCAATCAGAGTATGCACTTCATCGATAAACAAGATGATCTCGTCACTCTGTTTTATTTCCTCCATAAGCTTTTTCAATCTCTCTTCAAACTCTCCACGATATTTTGTTCCAGCAACAAGAAGACCCATGTCAAGTGTTATAACCTGAAGTTACAAGAAAGAGAAAACACAAGAACCGTCAGATTACTCCCGCTACCAAAACTACCAAGCAGCATTATCAGAGGGTATTAGTTGTGACCTGAGTCTAAACTGCTAAGTACATTTTTCATATTATTACAGTAACATATACTTGGAAACCGTGACTCATGAAATCCGTGCCTACATGTTATGAGCATGCAGTGCATGGAGGATTTAAAGTCAACGAGATAAGACTGGACCTCATACTTAATTATAACCATTGATTTCTTAAAGTGGCAAACTTTTCAACAAGTCAGAGAAACAGACAAGTATCATGTTTACCTTTTTCCCTTCAATGGTTTCAGGAACATCTCCACTGGCGATACGCTGTGCAAGTCCTTCAGCAATAGCTGTCTTACCAACACCAGGTTCTCCAATAAGACATGGGTTGTTCTTGGTTCTCCTGCCTAGAATTTGCACCACACGCTCTATTTGAGGCTGCCTTCCAACAACTGGGTCCAATTTACCCTAAAGTGAAAAGAAAATATATTTGATAAGTCACAATGGATATTATCTCTGCAAGGGGATCTCATAGAGTCAAGGTCAACAAATAAGTACCTCCTCAGCCAATTTCGTCAAGTTTGTACCGTACTCTTCAAGAGTGGGCATCTTATTGCTACTGCTTCCTCCCCCAACATTAGCCGTCACCTCATTGTTCTCACCAACCATGCGTATCACCTAGCCATCCAATTCAATTAAGCTCTTTGATGTTTTGTAATAGCAGTTGCAATTATATATCAGGTGACCACATAAGATAACTACTTACCTGAGTGCGAATATTACTAGGATCTGCTCCTAAATTCTCAAGGACTCGGGCTGCAACGCCTTCACCTTCTCGTAGTAACCCAAGAAGAAGGTGCTCGGATCCGATGTAATTGTGACCTGATATTTCACACAAGAAATTATTAACACAAGGAAATAGGTAGAGTAGAAAGTGGAGTGGAAACAGCTAAAAGCAGGGGGGCTGGAAAAAAACAAGTTGAGAAAGGTACTATGCCCAACATTACTCTAAGCTGAATCAACAATACACTTTACAATCAACATAGAGATTCCAGATACAGGGAAGGGACTTACCGAGTTGGCGAGCTTCTTCCAGGGAGAGTTCAAGAACACGCTTGGCACGAGGAGTAAACGGGATCTCAACAGCAACAAACCCACTTCCCCTTCCAATAATCTTCTCTACTTCCACACGTGCATCTTTAAGGTTAATCCCCATGGATTTCAAAACTTTAGCAGCAATACCAGTACCCTCACCAATGAGACCTAGAAGGATTTGTTCGGTTCCCACAAAATTGTGGCCTAGTCTTCTGGCTTCCTCCTGAGCAAGCATAATAACTTTGATGGCTTTCTCAGTAAACCTCTCAAACATTGCTTTCGCCACACACCGGCTAGCTTTCCCCTTGGGCACATTCATTGCATGCCGCACCTTAGAATTGAAATCTTGACGGGATTTTCCTAGAGTGTCTAAGACATTGTTCCCACGCAATCCCAAAAACCCTTGCATTCTTGAACCAGACACTTGTAGCTGACTACACATCATTTTCACCGATCTTCTCGATCTACCAGATCCACGTGAGGG
Source organism: Iljinskaea planisiliqua (assembly GCA_900108845.1). NCBI lineage: Eukaryota > Viridiplantae > Streptophyta > Magnoliopsida > Brassicales > Brassicaceae > Iljinskaea > Iljinskaea planisiliqua. The sequence continues at coordinate 2,201,364 of FNXX01000008.1, forward strand.
AACATTCCTCTGGTAACAGGCCAAAGACGGTGGAGTAGATTGAGCCAGCACCCTTGTGGCCATAGCCATGACTTCCTAAATTAACGAAGACGAAGAAGTTAGTAAGCAAACCATTACTCTGCCTGGAAAAAACAGCTATACACATAAACCATTTAACAAAATGAAGCTCAGGACTATCAAATCGAAAAGCAAAGACTTCAAAAAAAGAACCATCAATAGTAAAGCTGACAAGGTGAAGCTTGGATTCGAGTAACTAAAATCATCAACGAAGCTGAAAACACATGTTCAGAACAATGAAAAACAGTAAGAGAACTTCGGATAAGTGAAGTCCGAAACATAACTTAGCTCAGAAACTTGAATTCCACTTAGCTAAGATCAATAGAAGCTACAAAACCAGCACCAACACAAAATGAACAAAAAATGGAATTGACTTTAAAGAAACAACTAAGAAAATCAATCTCCACGAAATTCACGATCTGAAGCCTCCTAAATCTCAAAAATTCCGACTGTAACAAGTGAACATAAAACCCTAGCTTTGCCAAATACAAAGCTTCAAAGAAAACTCAAGAACAAACATCACCGACGACCAAGAATCACTCCGAAAGAATCCAAACACAAAAATTAAGTAAAAATCTCCTCACCGAAATCGATTGTAGCGTAACACAGGATCAAAAAGTCGAAGACGAAGAAGAAGATGAAGAAGAAGAAGAAGAGAGAGAAATGAAAAACAGATGGATATGGTGTGCTTTATTTTTCACCCTCCCTTATCTCTCTCCGGTCCGATTCTTCTTTTTCTTTATACGGTGCGCGTCTATAACACCTGTTCGGTACACCAGCGTGCACGCTAACAATACTTCCAAGTTCCAATGAAATAATATCACAAGCTTAACCGACATACTTACCGATTCGGTTTAGATCATCTACAGGCCGGTTTGTAACTTATACCGACTCACGAACGGACGGTAAAACTCAGTAATTGGTCAATCTATTATACAATTTAATGAAATTTCTGAATAGAGTTGTTTATAATATGTGAATTACTTGATATGAAAATTAATTAACGACAAATTTTTTAAATAAGGAAGAAATGCTCAATTTCGTTACCGGTACAGAACTAACCCAATTTTTGAATAGGCAAAAGAGAATTTCGCCAAGGAACTTTACCACCCCATAAGAAGTCACCAGACTCACCACCGTCCGATACAAAGAGTCTAATATTATGACACGTGGCAACCCAGGAGTGGTCAGTCTAGAATGACTATTATACCCTGCCCATTTGGTCTCTTGCTGTGTTTAAGAATGCATCTGGACAAAGGACTCAATTGTCAATTGCGTTTATGTTAGAGATTCCGTGTACGAGACCCATTTTCCTCAATTTGTTTTTCTATAAATTTTGATTCCTTTTTCCTTGTACTAATCAATCTTAGACGTTACCACTTATGTTCGACCACTTATTTTTCTTTTAGAAGTCGAGAGCGTGACATGGATTATGTCCAACCTCTTCTTTTTATATACGGAAATATCTTCAGTATACAGACCAAAAACGACGTACATTTAAGCGTAAAAAAAAAAAGATATAAATAATATGTCCCACTTAAATATGTAAAATCTTCTACTTAGATAAATTTTTTGTTTTTTAAAAAAACATAAATCTTTTGTTTCCACTATAAAAATAAATCTATGTTGTGACAATCTTTTAAGTTTCCCTATCAACAACGTTTTCTTTATCATTCAACAAAAACATTTTTTTTTTCAAAAAAGTTTAAAACACATAAATAATTTACGCTATAGCAAAATTCTACTATTTAGTTGCACAAACAAAAACAAATTAATGCTACAATCATAAATAAGATGATTCATTTGTCACGTTTTCTAATACTTAAATTAATTTTGTGTATATTTGTAATAAAATATCATGTTATTTGTTTTGATAACAAGCAAATTTACATAATATTTTATTATTTATTTAAATTATGGAAAAAATGTTTTATTTATACAGTTCTCACTGTGTATTTAGCAAGTAAGTCCTCTGACACATTGTATCTAAGAAATTTTATAAAAAAATATAAAATAAGTGTTTGGTTTAAGACGAAGTTAAAAATCAATTTTATAATCTTTTCGCTAAAACACTTTATTTAATATAAGCATATTTAATTCGGATATCATGAAAAATATGAAATAAGAAGTGAGGATTATTAACATGTAAATTGAATAATAAATTTTATCTGAAATTTTCTAGATAAGTTATTGGATTTTGGGTGAATATGAGAAATTCAGATAATCAATATCCAAATTATCATTAGTTTAGGCTAGAATTGACTTGGAGATTTCAAGTAAAACATAATTTCAGATAAAACAATTATGGATAATTTGGTAATTTTAAACTATACTAGATAATATTGGAGAAGTTTTTTAAAAAAATTTGGAAAATGTTACATTAATTTTGAATTAAAAAATATATTAAACAGATAATTTGGAAACTACTTATTGTATAATCTATTTTCTTATTTCTTAGACTAAATTTTTGTTTTCAACTTAAAAAATTTCTTACATACAATGTGTTAAAAGGCTTACTTGCTAGATACAAGGTGGAAAACCTATAAATATAAAGTATTGTTCCTTTTTTTGGTAGACTAATTAAAAATTTTCCAAAGGAATAATTGTTTATAAAAATTAAATATGGAACTAGAACAATTTGGGATGGAAATGACCATATGGGATGAACCAGTATTTTTTTCAAGATAAACAGATTTAATAATATTCTCAAAAAATATCTAAGTTCACTGATAATTTGCTATATGTTTTTTTAATTCATTTTAATCCGCAAAATTATTTAGTTTTGTGTTGTTTAGTTAGGCCCTGTTCGTTTACCTGTCGCAGCGACTTGTGACTAAAATCTGCGACAGATTTTTTGTTTGTTTACATGTCGTAGTGACTTGCGACATGTCGCAACCACGTGCGACTGGTCGCTAAAATTTTTACCGACTCATTTAAGAACCTTGCGACCTGTCGCTGCGATAGCAAAACGAACAACAACTTGCGACACTTAATCGCAGTCTCAGTCGCAAGTCGCAGCGACTTGTAAAAGAACAAGGCCTTAGTGTATTTTTTTTAAACCAATGCTTGTTTTGAGCGTGGGGTTTTGGCGGCTACAGATACCTCACCTGACAAACAACCCTAACATGCTTTTTGTCTTGATCAATAGAAGTTTGACTAGACTTCTATCTGTCCTAGATAACCCACAATCACATATATGTCCTAGGACTACAAAAACATCCCAAACATCACTATTTCACACCAACACACACACATCGTTTATATATTCACGACATGGCTGGCATCGTGACATTTTATCTCATGGACTCATCACGTCCACAACATTCTAATATGCAATCATCTTAAGCTCTGATCAAAGTCTAGATACACACAGTTACCAAAATCATCTTACCTCGATTGTTGTGGCAGAACTGATTTCATCCCAGTTTGGTTCTACCTCAGTCACAACTCCCTCTATTTTCTCCTCTTTTTCTTCCCCTTCTCTCATCTCCTTTTTCTTCCTCTTGTCTCATCTCCTCCTTTTCTTCCTTTTCTCTCATCTTCTCTGCATGGGCGACTAGGGTTTTCACGAGTCCATAATGAAGGTTAGTGACTTTATTAGGATTTTCTTTAAAGCAGAAAAGAAACCATAAGACTCATTAATTGGATCAATTTCATAATATTTGAAATTTCATTCTCATATACACTCATTAACCCTAGTTTTACTCTCATAAAGGTATCATTAGTCTTCATTGTATTCTTAGTCTTCATTTATTGGTTAGTCTACTCAACAACGGGTTTATATACATATATACTGGGATAACTTTGTATATTTTATTATCAATGAATATGTCATTAAAAAAAATCAAAAACCTCATTGCACTATAATTAATTTATATTATCGTTTGATAGCCAATAATGAACTTTCTTAACAAAATTTGTTCTCTCATTGTTTCCAAGCACGAAAAAGTATCGTTTGCACTTTGTCTTTGAATATTTTTCATCATATAGACAAATTCAAAATCTTTTATATAATGAGAGAGTTTCTCTCCCCCTCATGCCTCCACGTCACCATCTTAAAATCGACACTTGTCCCTTTTTTAATTCATAAAGCATATTTTGCAATTTTATTTTCAATTGGTTTTTTTATTTGGGCCAACTTACTCCAACACCAGGTCCAAAAACATAAACACATTCTAATAAACACAAAGAAAAAATTATATTATAATTCTTAGTTACAAATATATCTAAAATATATTTGAAAAAAATAATTTACTGCAAAAATAAATAAATATATCAAAATTATATTAAAACCAAAAAATTAGTAGATAAAAACTATAATCCACATATACAATGAAAAAATATTATTTACATAAAATAAATGATACATGACATAAAATAGTATGACTAGAAAAATTTAAATTATATATAAAAAATTTAAATAACTCATGATAAGAAAAAACTATATATAGAAGATTATAAAAAAAATTCAAACCAAAAATATATTATTATCAACAAAACTAATCTATACCAAAAAATCATAAAATGTTTTTTTAAATATCTAAAATTATATATGTTTTTAAAAAAATATCTAAAGAAATCTTTTAGACAAAAAAAAAAATATCAGGGAAGCAAAAATAATGAATTTGATCAATTGATAGGTGCAAAACTATATCATTTGGTGATGAATAAAGAGAAATTATATTTTGCTTATCGAATGCATGAAAAATATAAAACCTAAAGGCCCAACACATTTATATTCTCGATACAACAAATGATATGAGAAACAAAATCTAAGCTGTAAAAACAGAAAATGTTGACGGATTAAAAATAACACAATTACACTTGATATAAAATAAAATTTAAACTTAATATTAAGTAAAACGATATTATAAATTAAATGAACCAACTGGAAAAAATATTAGAATCTATATAAATAATAATAAACAAACATAATATGAAAATAACTAATTACCAAAGGAATAAAACTTTACAACTAATTATAACCAAAAATTTTAAAAATAACAGAAAAATAAAATTATTGAAAATAAAAACATGCCCCCGCACATGCGGGGGCTAAAAATTTCTAGTTTTGTTAATTGTAAAAGATAATAAAAGAGTAATGATTGGTTACCATTTTCTAGATTTCTTCAATATTCGTAATAAAAAAAAAAGTTAATGAATGAAAATATGAAATATTCCAAGTTCCTTGAAAAGAGTCATATAACAAAAAAACTAAAGTATATGCAACTTAAGAGTGAAATAAGTTAGAATAAGTTTTTATTAGCAATAGTTCAAACATGAACTGACTAAACTTAATCAAATACTAAGTTTTGTCTGATAAATTGGAATTTTTTGGAGTCATTCATTTTTATATGTATTCTAAAATTTGAAGCAATAATGTTTTGTCTTTTAAAATTGAAAACTGAAAAAAAAAACAAAAATTAAAACACACCATAAAATAATATTTGGGTTGAATTTTTAAATATATTTTTAGATAATAGAATGTATTAGTTCTAACCATAAAAATAAATGTCAAAAGGCAAATGGGGAGTTGAAATGTTGATTAAAAAATCAGAAGATGATGTCATTTTTTTTGAGGTAAATTTAAAATTTTTTGTTTAATTATATTCAGCCAAAAAAAAAAAAAGAATAGAGCAAGATTTAAAAAACCTTCAAAAAACAGTTACCAACTTTATATTAATGAATCAAACAAGAAAAACTAAAAAATAATATTGTACTCTTTCCTTCACTTTCCTTTTATATCTCTATCAAATCAATCTTCAAGAATCGCCCTATCATAATTTTGTTAAAATGCATAAATAAATCAATTAAATGAGCAAAAAATAATTCTAACGTCTATAGAGTGGCTTATGGTGGAACAAAATTTGCACAATTATTTTATAGTTAATTGTGGCTTCAGTTTCTTCGAATAACCATAAATTACATTGTGATTATATATTTTTATGATATTGTTCGTGGATAATTTGATTTTAATAGTTATGACTTATTTGTAACTAGATTCCGGTCCATCCTTAAGGACGAAAAATTTTCTTCTTCATTTTTTAGTTTTTGAATAATATGTATTTCAAAATTTAAAAATAATATATGTTAACATCTTTACTTTTTTATAAATATTTTATATATTTTAATATGTTTTGAGAGTGGATGATATTGTTTAATTGATTTTTATTTTTCTATTTTTGACTTTATATGAAAGATATATTTGTGAAAGTTATAATTTGAGATGTGCTGATAGTTTTAAATTAAAGTATATGATAAAACTATATAATATTTTCTAATATTTTTATATAATTATAATTAAAATTTTATGAAAATTAAAATATGATAATATGTCTATTAAATTTGTCTTTTATTAGTTATTTTAATGTTTTTAATCAAAACGTGTTAATTAAAATTTTAACCTATTTTTAATTTAATATATCTGTATTTGTTTTTATTTTCTTTTTTCATTAATTGAGGAAGTAAAACTTATTAGGTTTAGATTATTTGGATACATATTTAATTATTGTATTGTTTGCAATTATGTTTAGTAGAGATAATGTTATTTCAAAATTATTTTGAGAGATTTAATGGTTGTTTAAAAAAGATATTCTGCGATTTAAAAAGATATGATATGATTTGGTTTCGATTTAGTTTTTAATTAAATTTTAATCATAATTGGAATATATAATTTGACTAAAATACCTTTAATGAACATTTGAAAATTCACTAAAAGATAATGGCATTATATATTATATAACTCATGACTAAATATTTTTTTTATAATGTTTCCTGTTTTAATAGTATAGATGTTTTAGATATTTTTATTTTTTATTTTTACAGTTCAATTTAGATTCAGTTTCCCGTTTTCCTATTTTCAGAATAATTTTTTTTTGCTATATTAATATGTTTATAATATTTCTAAATAAAAATAAACACCATTACCATTTTCAAACATTAGTGCCAAATTAAAGTCTACATAATTTGGACCATTAAAATAAATATAACTTCTAATTGTTCTTTATTAGCCTCTTTGAAGAACACGTGTAGATGAAAAAGGTGACGGACCAATAGTTTCTAGTAATAAGAGTGACTATGAAGGTGATGGAGGCAATCAATGATGAATATATATATAGTCCAAAAGTCTCTCTGTTTTGGGTCATGTGGTTTTCGCTTTGGCATTCACCAATAAAGCCTTATAATTATTGGGGGTGTAATTTCCAATCCATCAATTTAATAGGATATTATTTAAAGATTTAGAAATGAAATAGAAAACATTTTCATAATGGAAAGACATGAAAATTATTCATATTTATATCTTATAATTATGATGGTTATAATATTTTTTTTTTAAATGGTATTTTGCTTAATAAAAATGTAAAATAAAAGAAAAAAAAATCTCGTTACTTTCATAACCATTTTTTTTTATGGTAATATAACATATATTATATAAACATCATACCCAAATTTTTTTGATTATTTTAAAAAAAATTTCCTTGTTTCATGATTATTTGGCCTAGTTTCCTTAAATTTTATAGTTTCTAATTTTTCTTTGTTTTACCTTTTAATATTTTATACATTCGTTTTACAAAGTTTTTTTAAAGTAGTATATTTACGTTAAGTTGGAGTTATGACAAATAAAATAACAAGACTTGGAAACCATAACCCGTGATATAAAAGTTTTCTTATATGTTTGTCGTTCGATTTTTGTTTATAATATTTGCCAAAATTACAACAACTGATTTTTTATGTTTTAGATGTTTGAGTGGATACTGAATTACTTTTGCGGAACAAAAGAAGACACAATGAAATAAACACTAAGTGAAATGATTACATCAATTGACAGATTGACAAATCTTAAAGTGAAACACCAAATACTGATTAATAATGTAAGAGTTGAGATAATCAGATCAAATGTGGAAGAAGTAATTGCAAGACATCAATAGGAAATAATGTTGAATGAGAGAGATGCATCATATTTGTCAAGCTATTGCGGTTCTTATTAAAGAGGTGAATGATTTTTTCTCTTTTTCTAACTAGATTGTTTTGCTAATATCAAATCCAACGTTTGTATATGTTTTAGAAACTAACCGTTTACTAAATGTATTTTTTTAATTTTATTAATTTTGTTTTATTTGCTACAGAGGAACACTATTAGAGGTTCTCAGATCCTGAGACTTATCATCAAAGGTTTTGATGAAGCGGAATGTACTACAAATAAAACTAAATATCCATTGATTATAAGAATATCTCGAAAAATATGATTTGTGAATATTTTTCACAATGCTTTCTCAAAAGCTCTTTAGGAAATATACTTTTCATTAAATCATCAAAAAGTATTTCAATACAATAAGTCTAAATGACTATTTATAGGAAACCAAATAAATCTTCAAATTATGCAATGCTCAAATTTTGCACGATCCGAAATTTTTTTGGTTGGATATCAAAGTCATAAATGTTTGAAAATTCTTTTACTTTGTAGAAGTCATAATTTAAGATATGTTGATGATTTATTTTGGTTTATAATATTAATTTTATATTTATAGTATTATTATATGATATTATTAAAGATTTAATTTATATTATATACTTATAGTTTTTAATATATTATGTATTATATTATTTTATTCTATACAATATGTTATTTCACTTATTTTAAATTATAATACTTTTATATTTATGAAAATTAAAAAGACTAATCCGTTAATTTAGTATGTTTCATATCAAATAACAATATATATTTAAAGATATTATAATATTTTCATTTCTTTTTATAAATAAAAATTTAATTTATTAATTTCTAATAATTTTAAAAAATTATTTACAAATTTTGTTGATTATTTTTTATTTAAAAAGTAAAAGAGATCAAAAATATTTTTTTAAACATTATGTTGTAACTAAAAAATGAAATCTATATTTATATTAAAGATTTGAAAGATATTAAAAGATATTATTAATAATTAATTTAATTATTTTGTCATTAATGAAATCTTTAAATTTTTATTAATTATAATAACATTTTGTGTAATATAACACATCAATGGTTTATTTTATATTAGTATTCCAACCCATATACGTATGGGATAACAAATACTTAGTTTAATTTAATATAAAATCGTGTATTTAGTAAATACTGTTTGCCTCCATAATTGAACCTCCGTTTGCCTTTATTCTGAAGGAAACAGAATGAAAAATAGAAAAAAAAAAAAAATACAAAGAGAATAACTATCAGATCATAAGAACGGTGATTGAACCAATGGTACACAATAAAGACGGAAGATAACACTAATTGATCGCTCGCAAAACATATAGTAATAAGAACTGTGATTAAACTAATGGTACACAATAAATATGTAAAATCGACGCAGGTTTATGCAGAATCCGACTTCTAGCATTGTTAAGGCAAATGGTCATAAAAAAATAAAAAGAAAGTTAGATTGGTGTTTTGAAACTCTCATTTACCTAAATCATTTCGATATTATGTAACAAATTTTTTTGATGTTTTTGTTAATAAAACAAATATTTGAAAATAAAAAATTTGCAATTTTAGAATTAGATTTTTATTTATAAAACCTATTAAAAATTTACATAAATAAAAAAGATATGTTAGTTAGCTAGAATTTTTTTTGTAAAATACACTTAAATTTATATCATCTGTACTATTAAAACATGAAATATTATAGAAAAAACCTTTTGTACCGTATTATATTACGATTTTTGCTATTGATCTTATTTGATTGTTCTAGAGTCTCATTAAGGGTAAAATTGTTATTTGCAAATGTGAATAAATATGCAAGATATTGAAAAATACAAGTGATATTAAAAAAAAAAATCTATCAATAAAGTTACTTAATTTCAAAAACCAAAAATATATTTTTAAATTTTATTTTCAGAATCTAAATACTAACCATATATATGAGCAAATCTTTCAATAAAGATATTCTCTTGATTTCAAATCTTAAGATATATAATAAATCTAAAAATCTTAACAAAAAATATTAACTACAATTAATACATTTAAACACGTCTTAAATAATTATAAAAAAAAAAATTCTATGATATTTTCGATTATGCATTTTTTTAAAAAAAATTGTAATTAACATTAATTAACAAAATTATTAATTAATATTAATATATTGTAATAAATTAATGATTTAATTTTGATCTTCTAAATTTACAAATATAAATTATTAAAAGATTATAAAATATATAATAACAACTCCCCTCCTTAGGACGGGCCATAATCTAGTATAAAGTATTATTTCTCATTCTCATAATTTAAAAAAAAAAATTCAGTGAGTTTAAAATCTCACTTTTTTGTGAGGTAATATTTTGTCTATAGCATACATTATCTTTATTGGATTAACCAATATTACAAATTAATTTTTGGTTTAAAATCCTCAACTGCATTGTTTATTGCAGTTAGGTTAATAAATATTTGGGAATAAAACATTATTTTGATCTCTCCCCGGCAAGTGAGGATTAACGATTGAAATGGAATATTCCGGCAAGAGGAATCTTAAAATTGGAGATACAATAGAGAGAGGCGAAAAACGCCTGCGTTTTATACTTGTCAGATTAAAACGCTGCGTTTTGTGTTTTGTTTTCCCGCGTCAATTTCTCTCCCTTTGTTATCGGACAGCCCCAACGCAGGCGAGAACCTAGCTCTAGCTTTAGCCATGGACGAAGGAGGAGAAGACAAAAGCGACCTCCCGGAAGACGAAATGGCTGAAGACGATTCCATGGACGATCTCATCAGAGACCGATTCAGACTCTCCGCGATCTCTATCGCCGAAGCTGAGGGTTAGATTCTTCCTCTCTCTCTCTCCTACCATTTCAATCGATTCTCGAAAGTTCTGTTGATTTCATTGGATTCACCATCTGTTAATTTGGGTTCCGATTCTAGTGGACGACGAACAGTACCTAGAATGTTTCAATCGACGGTCGACATACCTTTGGATCTCGAATTAGTTTTGGGGATTTTTCAATTCCATTGTCGAATTTGATGAATCAATTTTCAATAACATAGCATGTTGAAGTGAATTCTACAAAAAATATTCATTTGAGATTTGTTTGAGCAGCGAAGAAAAGTGGGATGGAGATAGCAGGACCTGTTGTAGCATGCGTGGCAGATTTAGCCTTCAAATATGCAGGTGTGATCTCTCTTCTTATGGTTTGAAGAACCCTAATTTAAAAGCTATTCATTTCGAATCTTAATCATAGCTTCAGGGGAACACAGATTGCTCATTGCTTTGTAAAGTAATCTTAGGCATTTATACGTGTTACTTAGCTTAAAGAAGCACAGAACAGAAGATATAAAGACACAGGAAAGAAATCTATCTTTACATTAGCATGGTGTGGTTATGATGAGTAGGATGATTTTGCTAGTATGCTAAAACTGTTGCAGAAGATTAGGTTCATACTTTGGTAATTATTTTTTTTGGTTTGTGTGGTGAAAAAGGGTTCTCTTATTAGGCTTTCTATGTGTTACTTACCTTAAAGAAGCAGAGAAACAGCAAGTAGAAAAGCAAAAGAAACACATCTTTCTTTAACATATCTGGTGTAGAGAGTGAAATGTTCTTGAGCATGGTATCTGGTCATGTTGCGTAGGATGCGTTGGGTTAATGTTTGTATGGTATAACTCTTGTAGAAGGTTAGATTGATCATTCTGGAGGAATTAAACCGAGAAGGAATCTTGTTTTTGAGTGTTTTAGTTTCCAGAATAGCTTTAGTCTGAAAGTTTTGCTTATTTCTTGTGAGTAACAGAGAATGTTGCAAAGGACCTTGAACTCTTTGCTCATCATGCTGGACGCAAAGTTGTGAATATGGACGATGTTGTTCTCTCGGGTATAAAACTGTGTCTCTATTTCTCTCACACTTACTTCATCTTTGTGTTTTGGTTAGTTCTGGATTTCAGATATGTGTTTTGAAATCAACAGCGCACAGAAACGATAACTTAGCTGCGTCTTTGAGGTCATTGTGCAATGAGCTAAAGGCAAAGGAGCCACAATCTGAGAGGAAACGCAAGAAAGGATCTTCTAAGAAAGAAGACAAAGCCAGTAGTAGCAATACCGTTCGCATAACCGATCTCTAACTCTCCCAAAATCTTCAATGCATAGATACAAAAGCTTCTCTTAAATGTGCTGGCACTTTTGTGCAACTCTTAACTCTCTTACTTTTAAGTTTGGAATATATCTGATTAGAAAATCTCAATATTTGCATATATCTCTTTTGGAAGTTGTTAAAAAAAATAAATAAATAAGCAGATATCTCTGATTCTTCTCCAGAGAAGTCGGAGGATGGTTTAGGTATTTTTCAGATCTCTTCCGTTTTCAGATCAATCAGTTCTCTCTCTGGAGATCTTCAGTCTCTCTCTTCTTTCTCTTACGAGATTGCTCAGCCACCATTATTTCCAGCATCTGCTCTTGACTTTGCAAAATGTTGTTTAAACTCTGCAGAATGTCCCCGTGCTGAATCACGTACTGGTACCAGTAGAAGCTTCCGGAGGAATTTGTGATGAAGATGCGCTAGCTTCATTTTGAGGAGTCCCCATCAAAGACCTCTGTTGTATATTGGCCATTGGTGTTGGAGCTACACAAACAGAAATACTCAATACAAGTTCTGATTCAAATTGACAGTTTCTAAACATAGATAGAACAAAAAAAACAAAGTTTGAGGAACAAGAGAGTACCAGTAGCAGCTTCCGGAGGAATTGATGATGAAGATGCACCAGCTTCATTTTGAGGAAGCCCCATCAAAGACTCTAATGTATTGGAGCTACACAAATAGAAATACTCAATACCAAGTTATGTTTCAGATGATAATCAGATTCAATGAGATGTATTGTGAACTTATTTATTATATATGTACAAAACCAATATAATATTGTTAGAGAATATCTGCGGGTATATTGGAACTCAAATATCGTTTGATATTAAAAATAAAAAGTTGGACCCCAAAAAACAAAGATTCGAATGTGATCAACTTATGGATGAACGAGAAATCGTTATAATATGATGCGAAGGTACGTGGATTGTTTCGTTCAATGTCATACCACACTACAAAAATAAAGATTCGAATGATTCAAGATTTTTTTTTTAAAATCTGTTTGTATATTTTGCTTTTGTTTTAAATGTTTTTTCTGCTTTATTTTATTTTAATATTGGTATTGTGCAACTCTTAACTCTCTTCCTAAGTTCGGAATATATCCGATCAGAAAATTTAAATATCCGAGGCTGAGTATATATAGAAAATCTCTATATTTGCATATATTTCTTTTGGATATGTTTTCTATTTTCTGCAATATACCTTATGAGCCGGAGGATGGTTTAGATATTTTTCACATCATTTGTTTCTTGGTTATGCAGAAAAAACCAAGATCATTAGTTTCTTGGAGCATATGGTCTTGATTACGCAAAATATGGTCTTGCTGAATCAAAATCTGATTTAAAATCTGCTTCAAAATATCGGTTTCTAAAAGAAGCTAAAGACAGGAAAAAAAAAACAAATAGTTTGAGAAACAATTGGCACACAGTGAAAAAAAAAACAGAGGAAAAAAATAAATAGTGAAAGCTGCACAAGAATTAGAACATCACCAGCAATAGCACCTTGTGGAGGCACTTGTGAAAATGATGCATCAGTTTTTTTCTTGACATTTTGACAAAAAATAGGTTTTTTTTTCCAATTATTAATCTTGGTGTCTATTTGCTTACTTTTTTCTTAATATTTTGATCATGTTCTGGATAAAAAACAATTTTTATAGTACGATATAAAAATATATGGATTACTTTGTTCAATTTCATTATAAACTAAAAAAAATAAATATTGGAATAATTGAAAGTTTTACCTAAGACCCATTAGTGACTTAGTAAAAGGAATTCACTTATCTTAGTTGGTCTGTTTATCCAAGATTAGAAATTGATCTGATAGATGTTTCATAGTTTTATCTTTGTTTGTGTAGGCATGCAATCCAATAATTAAGCCTTAATAGTTTTGGTTTTTTTCTTAAAAACCATTTTATATCCAGTTAAGATTTTTGAGAAATAAATCTGGTTATGTTTAAGAACAATCTTCGTAGAACGATGTGAAAACACTTGGATTATTTTGTTCAGCTTCATCCCAAAGAACAAAAATTCAAATTCAATTGATTCAAGGTTTTACGCCAGATACATTAGTGATTTAGTGAAAAGAATTCACTTACCTTCGTTGGTCCGTTCAGCTGGAATTAAATATTTGATCTCATAAATATTTTACAGTTTTATCCTTGTTCATGTAGTATTGCATGAAATCCATGATTTTGTCAACAAATCTGAAATAGAGCAAAGAAAGAAGAGAAAGAGAGAAAGATTAAAATGAGTCTTCGAAAAACGATTTATGATTCTTTATGCATGAATTTTTTTATTCACTCGTATTCTTTCGTGTGAAGATCATCTGCCATTTTCTGAAACATCAAAGAATCATGAAACCTCTTGAGATCTTTTCTAGGATTAACAGTGACAGAGAGATTGAAAAGAAGACCGAAGGAGAGAGCGAAAAGTTATAGTATTTTTACTTGTTGAATTTATTAATAAAATCGGCTACTTTTTATTATTTAGGCATTTTTAAGTTGTCCCATATTTCTCAATATTCATGTAACAAAAAAGTTAATATTTAAGACATTTATTAATCTAACTCGATAAATTAACCAATATTATTATATTACAAATTAACTTTTGGTTTAATGTCTTCAATTACTATTTTGCATTGTTCATATGAATATATCTTTTGCTTATATTTTGTTAGAATTCCTAATTTCTTTGATTTCCGGTTACATTATATCTATTGGATTATAAGAAAAATGATGCACTTCTACGATATAGTATCATTTTTCATTATCATTATTTGTTTTAAATGTATAGCTTTATCGAGTTTTAAACTCTTGAGATCCATCTTTGTCAAGATTTGCCTTCGTCAGCACTCGGTAGTGAAGACATATTTCAACATATAATGTCATTTTTTTCATTTTTTTATAGTAGTCATTAGATTACAAAAAATATAAATAAATAAATTAAGAGGACACATATAAACACTATGATGTATGTAACTCAAGATGAAATACAATTATTAATTTAGCTCTTAAAACTAACAAATATTACAAATGAATTTTTAGTTTAAAGTCGTCACTTATTATTTTACATTGTTGAACACCTTTCAAAATCAAGAAAACAAACTCATTTAAAGATCAGATTCTCTAACATTATAATAGTTTATGATGACAAGAAATGATTGTAGAGTTATATATTACTATGATGCTTACTATTGAATCTCATCTATGTTTTTGTATCTAACAATCATATTGTATAGTTTTGTAGGCACAATCATTTCATTATATGGAATTACATAAATTGTGTAGCCTTTTGATGAAACGAAAAAAAATATTCTTAACAATTTGATGCCAATTGATGGTGAAACAATTTTAGTTGAGAAATTCCAAATAGTGTTTATCATAAACAATCCAAAATTTTGAGAGAAGTATAAACCTTTGAAATGTTCAAACCACTTAAAGTGTTATATTTATCACAAAAATCTTTTATTAAATTTTTTTCTCTTAATGCAAAGATTACTTATTGTCTTACTCTTACAAGTTGTTAAGATACACGCAAAAAAATTCAAACTTTTTCACATTATAAGTAATCATTTAAAACTAGAATAAGAAGTTCCTTTAGTTAATTTTTGTTTTCATATAATACATTTTTATTTAGAATCTGATTGTAATATTTCTTACATTTTTTCATAATCTGATTGTTTATCTCATTACTGATAATTTTACTCTTGAACTTCCAGTACACATTACATTGAATAATCTACAGAAATTATATTTTCTAGGAATTAAATCTTACACTTAATCAAATCCTACACTTGATATATCAGTGAATCAAATAAATTTCACATATTTTATCGATTTAAATAATAATAAATTATTACTTATGATTATATATCTGAAATCATATTTAATTAAAAATAATAACATTACAATTGAGCTTAAATAAGATGAAAATGTAAATCAGTTTTAATTTTATCAGTCATAAAAATTAAGTAAGACATATATGAAAAATTAAAATTCAACATTAATGAATTAAATGATTCACAAAAATCAACAAATGTTTTTATACTGATTTGAGAATTGAAGATAAAATGAAAATATCATAGCTTTTTTATTATCATATTTTTTGTTGGTAATATGTTTCATGTCGACTCATCCTCCAATATTCAAATCAACACTTGAATCCATTGAATGTAAAATCATTCCACATAATTATTTGTAAACTACTTATGAATACTTATAATTTTTTCTTTACATATTTTCCGATTATAAAACAACATATAACAAAACAACACATAAATCAATTAATAATGTTTGAAACTGCAATCATTTACAATTAATTGTAAATTTTTATATCTGCATCCACAACCACTGCGTATGAAAAAGTCTGCTTTAATGAAGTCAACTTTATTTTATTACAAATAAAATCACATCTATGAAATCCACCATTACCATTATAATAGAAGAGTTGATTACAAAAAGCATTTTTTAGACATTCTTTGCACAATATGACACTTTTTTTTTTTAATCAAATGTACACTTTTGAAGTGTGCAAAATCCATTAAATCTCTTTTAAGTTATGAATATAATTTATGTTTATTTGTAACGACCCACTTTCTCAGGCCCAGCAAGACCCAATAAGTCTGCAAGAAACCCTAGGTATTTATCCCTATAAATAGATTGTGCCTCCTTTGTTTTCCTTCACAAAGCCTAACAGCGTCGAAACTCTGCAGAAATCAAATCTCCGGGAAGCGTTAAGACCCTTGTGCCTCAGCAATCTCATAGTCCTTCTAGTCATGCATCGGATCCGAGTGAAAGGTATTCTCAAAAACCGTTTTCCATTATTTTTTCTTCAAGCCGACCAGTAAATCGTCCATAACTTTTTAATCGTGTGGAATTTTGCAAATCCAAGACCACCATCGGATTCAGGACGACGAGACGAAGCCGTAGAGCCAAAGATCAGCCCGATCCGCCGCCTGACGTGCCCTCACACGCCGTCAGAAGCTCACGCGCCGCCGCCGCTGGTGACTTTTCCGGTAAGCCGTCACCGCCTTGACTCGCCGGTGACTCGCTGAGTTGACTCAGTGACTCACCGAGTTGACCGTTGACTTTTCCGTTGACTTTGACCAGGTTGACCAGTTAACCGTTTTTCGCCGTTCAAAAGCCGTTCTCACTCGATTTTTCGTGCTGATTTCAGATTTAGCATCCATTTTAGCATCCGGAGTGTAGAAGCAGCAGTTAAGCTCTGTTTTTGCTAAGGTGAGGGCTTTTTCGCAGAATTCCGTACTTCCTTCTAGGACGCCTTAGATGAAATTAAGTTTAAATGTGATCCGTCTTCTCTGATCGAGTCTAGGTAGTTTTGTTTGTAATTTGACTTAGGATTATAGAGGATTCAACCCATTGTATGTGCATTAAAATGATAATTGTTCTTTTAAACATGTTTTAATTATATAGTTAGTTAAGTTGTTAGACGATAGGATTGCGGGGGTACAGAGACGTGACTTCTGTACTTGTGTCGCGTGTTGTGTGCGTAGTGGTGCTGACAGCTCAGTCGATCTGTTGTCTAGTGCCATTAGAGATCGATAAATCATCTTCGGGCGGTGCCGTTGGACACTGATTCCATATTGTCCTCTTCGGGGGGTGCCGGCGGTCACTGGAGCCGTCAATAGGACCGTTGCTTGTTGTTTGGGTACTTTAGGTGCCGTGTTTGCTCATGTTTAGTCTTGTTCTATTTTTGGAGTGCTATGATCGAAACTGCGTTTTCTGTGATTAGCATCCCCAACCTCACTGAGTAACTCCCCTGTTACTCACCCCTCTTTTTCCTTCCTTTCAGGTGAGACGGATGAGTAGTGGATGTGTGTCGGACCTGGTGCTATTTTGGGATTTTCACTTTTTCTTCGTATTTTATTTTTAGACTTCGGTTTTATGATTTATTCGAGATATTTTAGTTGTGGATTTATTTAAGGATTTCCGGAAATCAAGTCGTATTTAATAAAGTGGAGTACTTGAGTTTTAAGATGTGTTAGTGGCACGCTGTTCTCGAGTGAGGATGAGACGGGTGTTACATTATTTTAATTAAGTAAATATCATTTTTTCTTTGCACAATAAAAGACTCTTTACTCGATGAGAGTTTTTGGAGTGTGTAAAACCTATTAAACACTTATTAAGTTATTGCTTCCCATCTTCTATAAAATATATATGTTTCTATCTCTAAGAAGATAAAAACACATTTCATAACATAGTTTCTATCTTTCGGTGTTTCATGCTCATACAAACTCTAACAGTGAAAGTGGCTTAAAAGCTGAGACACATATTAGTATGAATTTAATAATTATGAGAGTAAACGTGAATATAGAAGATATGATGAATGTTATTATGGTAATGAATCAATGATGAAGAAAAAAATTGTAAAATCAATGTTTTGGGGAGGTAAGTTAGCATTTGGAGATTTATGATTTTGTGAATGTATCAAAAGTGGACAAGGTAGTGTAGATATGATAGTGTTAACATAATATATTGGATATGATCAATGAATAAAATCGTTTGTAAAATATTTTTGTGGACAAGTTAGCGTGGATGTCATTTCCACAATGTTAGTTTCAAATTTTGATGGTAGAAAAGTAATTGTTTTGCATAAACATAATATGTGGACATAATGTATGTGATATGTGAACAATGCAATATGGACAACTAAGATTTTCTTTC
This sequence comes from Iljinskaea planisiliqua, assembly GCA_900108845.1. NCBI lineage: Eukaryota > Viridiplantae > Streptophyta > Magnoliopsida > Brassicales > Brassicaceae > Iljinskaea > Iljinskaea planisiliqua. The sequence goes on from FNXX01000008.1 coordinate 2,220,190, forward strand.
AAATATATAAACTTACGAGATTAAAGCTTTATAAATACTAATTTTGTATATTGATTCATCTATCTCCTGAAGTCTTGGATATCATCAATATTTTCAAAAGCTATACATGGATAAAAATTTTAACTTTTTTTTTTGGAGATATTTTACAAGTAACATATTAAATTGAGAAGTGCCAAATAAGATGGTAGAAAAATGAGACAAAATGTGAATTTTTTTTCAATGCTATATGTGTAAGAAGAACAATAAAAATTGAAAAATCATCTTGTGCCTTAAATTTCATTATATATTTTACAATATCTTGGCTCTGTTTATTCAGAGAATGTGTACAATGGTATGTGATATATGGACAACTAAAAATAGACAATGGTTAGTGGAATTTGAAACATTGACAATTAATGGTTAGTGGACTATGGAACATGAAGAAACTGAAAATAGAAGATCGTATGTGGACAACGGAACATAAACAACTAAGAATAGACATAAACATGGTCAATTTGGAAAAAAAAAGATGATGTGTACTTAGTTTTTTATTTTGTACCATGAATTTTTCTTGTACAAATGAAATGAATGAAGAAGACTACATAGGCGAGTGAGATGAATAGACAATATTTTGTGAACTAGTAGTGTTTGATTATCTACAGTGAGATGAATGAACAATGCTTTGTGTACAAGGTGAAAATTCATAGATGGATAGATATTGTGGATAATGAATTTTTTGATGTTGTGATATTGACAAAAACTGACCAGGATATTGTGGATTATGTGGATAAAAATATTGTACATAATATATATAATGTGTTGGTAAAACACAAAATTCATGGATAAGTACACAAAACTCTTAAAATTTTTCACAGCCTATCAAATATGTAAATCAACAAAAATATTCACAAAATGTGAGAATTAAAAGAATCATTCAAATAAATAAATCAATAATCATAGTCAAACACCACTAGTTCATCAATCATTTACATAATTATTTAATAAAATTATAGACAAATTACCATAGACAAATTTTTATGAAAATGCTTTTATTGACATATAAATATTGTCCATTGCAAATTGGTCTCCGGATCCATGTTCAAATCCATAAAGCCTAGATTCTTTCATGGTGGCAACAACACTATGTCATATAATTGATCTAATTTTTTTCCAACAAACTTAAATCAATCTTACAACGAAATTGGATTCACACAAAATCGACGACTTCACACGATCTGAGCACAATCAGTTCTCAACAAACCTGCAATTTCTAAATTCTAACTCCATCATTGGACTAACTAATCTACCTAAAATTCTCAATTCATGTTTTTTTAGATTTAAGAAAAGTGAGACTAATTTAATCTAAAAAAACGACAACACCAAAACCAGAATTTAAAACTCTATATATATATAGAAAGTTGGATATTTGATTACCGCTAAAAAAAAAAATATAATTAGTATATTTAAAATTTTCTTTAAAAAATGTATAACAAAATATCTAAATATTAAAAATGCATTTCAAAGATAAAATAAAAAATATGTATTCTAATAAAAATTTTTATATAAAATATAATATTAAATATTATATCATAAAATTTTTACCACACCCAATATCTATTTTAACTAATATTTTCATACATTAAACTCATGAAATAATTTAAGGAAAAGATAATAATAGAAAAATAATTCAAATTAATATTATGTATGATTTTATTCATTTAAATAATTATAAAGTATATATTCATATTATATATACCATACACTCTAAAAATAGCTTTTCTCATTATTTATCGTTTCTCTAATTTCTGTATTACCTTTTGTTTTTTTCTTTCTCTTTTCATTGATTTTTTTGTATTTCTATTGTTTTCTTTCTAATTTGCTACCACGAGAAGCCTGTATGTCTACTGGAGAGTGAAAAAAAAAACAAAAAACAAAACAAAACAAAAAAGACCCTGAAAAATCGCAACCTTGTTGAAAATCAGACATCGCGTCACGGACAAAGGAGACGATCGCATCCCATTTTGTCGTCGAATCGATACAAGAATCAATCCAAAAATGAGCGAGCTTCACACGACGCTCAAGAAACCCAAATTGAAAGAAGAAGAAGAAGAAGAAGAAGAAGAAGCTAATGGCTCTTGCAGAGAAGAGCAGGAACAAGTCCTTGTCGCATTAGTAGACCACCGTTCAGATGAAATAGAGCGTCTCAAGCATCACATATCTAACTACCAAACCAAGGTTCTCCTTAAAGTTTCCTTTTTTTCTTTTTTTTGTATTTCCATTTCTGGATATTCTGAGTTTAATTTTCCATGATTGAATTCATTTGGAGTTTCTCAGCTTATTGAAGCAGAAAGAAGTTTGAGAGATTCAAAAGCTAAGTTAGCTCACCTTCGTGGCCATGATGATGTAGTTTCGGTTCAGTCTAGTACTAGTGCCAAGAAAGATAAACCATTGAAGACTCTGAGAAATGTCAATGGTGATGAATCTAACAGAAACTTAACTCCTTCTATGAAAGATCATCCATCTCCATCACCTAGCAAGACTTTAAAACCCTGTGATAGCTCTGATCCTAGAAGTAGTAGTCTCTCCAAGTCCAAGACCAAAACTGTTGTTATGAAGCAGAAACCTGAAACATCTTCTCGTGACGGTCCTAATGTTAAAGCAAGCCGAGATAAGGATAGAGGGACGAAAAGGAAATTCGGTAAGCTCTTTGAACATTCTCTTTCTGTCTTTTTTTTTTTTATGTTGAACTTTTAGTCTGAATAGTGGTTTTGTTTGTGTCCCATTATTGCAGAGCAAAAGGAGCATAAAGAGTTGATTCGGTTAATAGCTAGAAACTCTTCACCAACTACAATCAAGTGTCATACTAGCAATGAAATCTCCAGTCAGCACAAGAGGAAATTAAGAAGCTTGATTCTTTGTCCTGTAAATGAGCAGCTGTTTGCAACAAGGTACAAGACTACTAGACCCATTAGTCTGATGTTGTGTTTGAAATGGATTCTGGAATCTGATATCTGTCTTTTTGTTTCCATTTATGATGTATCATGAAGTTCTTTGGATGGCATGGTCAGTTTATGGCAACTGCAGCCTGGAAGGTTGGTTTTCTCCCCACTTTATTTATTCCCTTGTATCAATGGTTTGTTTTGCAATGCACTTGCTTGTTCGTTTTCCTAGGAAGCTTGTTTGAACAGACTTCTTCCTTTGATATTAGTCCTCTAATTGGTGATGAGATGTAGTAGCTCGCGGTGCTTTGTAAAAATGATGACCACAGTTACATGATTTAGGGATTGTTGTGTTGGGTTAAGGGCCTCAAATTTGGATATAACTATATGTATTGACATATAAAACTCAAACCTTGTTACTTGCTTAAACTTAATTCAAAGACGTAGTATCTTTGCATCTACACCAGTTTGTTTGTTTTGTTTATGGTACAGTATTTTTGTTCTTTGGTCTATGTTGTTACTAACTTACTATAGCAAGCTGAACACATGGAAGAAGCTTGTTAGAAGGATCAGTATATTCAATAACCTTATAACCAGAACACGTTTTGAGTTTTCAGCTCTATCTAGACCTGGATTCTAATCCCAATTAGGAAGAAACATTGTAAACCTAATTAGCTCAAAGAGCTTGTATCTTTCCATGTAAAGAATCCATCCGTTGTGATCTCTTATGTTTTTGTCCGGTCTATTTGATTGCAGATTAGCTGCATCAGTTCTTAGTACCACTGACTGTTTATCTCGAAAACAAAGAAGATGGGCAGAAGATATGGCCTGGCACCCATCTGGGAACACCATTTTCTCTGTATATACTGCAGACGATGGTGATTCTCAGATATCCATCCTAAATCTAAACAAGACACGCGGGGTAAATGTTACTGCACCACATTTCTTATATCAAAGACAAAGACCACACACACAAAAAAATTCTTTTGGAAATTCACTCAAAATAGGTATTTTTGTTTGTGTTGGGAAAGGTTACTTTCCTGGAGAATAAACCTCACGTCAAAGGGATAATCAACAACATAAAGTTCATGCCTTGGGAAGATACATGCTTTGTCACGGGAGGAAGTGATCACGCTGTTGTTCTATGGAACGAGAGTGATGATGAAGAAAACAAATGGAAGTCGAAAACCTTACACAGGAATCTACATTCAGCTGCTGTAATGGGAGTTGATGGGATGAGGAACAAGAACGTTGTTTTGTCGGTTGGAGCGGACAAGAGGATATACGGGTTTGATGTTCAAGTTGGTAGAGCAGACTACAAGCATCAGATTGACTATAAATGCATGAGCGTTCTCTCCAATCCTTGTGACTTCAATCTATTTATGGTTCAATCAGGGTAAGCAATAACTTATTTAAATATGGTTGTTTTTCTCATTTTATATTGGTGATTGTACTAAATCAGAATCTCGACAGGGAACCGGAGAAACAGCTTAGACTGTTTGATATCAGATTAAGAAAAACCGAACTCCATTCGTTTGGGTGGAAGCAAGACAGTAGTGAATCACAATCAGCTTTGATAAACCAGTCTTGGTCTCCTGATGGTTTATACATCACCTCTGGTTCAGCCGACCCTATAATCCATATTTTCGACATCAGGTAACTATTACAACATCAATGCTTCTCTGTTTATGTAAGAAGTGAATATATCTTTCGTGGATTAGCATTGGATTGTGATTGAGTCTACTGTTGTTTCACTTGTGGTAGGTACAATGCTCGTAAGCCGACGCAATCGATAAAAGCTCATCAGAAACGAGTGTTTAAAGCGGAATGGCACTACTCTCAGCCACTTCTCATCTCCATATCTTCTGATCTCAACATTGGTCTGCACAAGATCTCATGACCACTTTGAGCTCTCACATGTCTCTGTTCTTCATTTCTTATTATCTGAGGTTGAGGAATTCTATATAAGTTAAATGTTGGCTTAATATTTATTAGTCATCATGCCAAATTCAAATAGATTACAAACCAGTTCTTAGTTTTAGCCATAAACATCATTACATGGGAACTGAATTGAATGTTGTCTTGATCTCCCTCTTAATGTCCATTTTATAAATGATTATTTACCATTACTGCTCTCCTCTGCCATGAGTTGGGCTATATCACTTCAAGGAATTGTGATTCCACAAGTATTGATTTATTTACCCAAGTTTTATTCTTTTTCCCTGAGAAAATTAGCAAAAACAAAGAGCAAGCAAAAAAAAAAACCTAAACTTTTTGGTCAGAAAATAAAAACCAAAAATTTTTAAGTCGAGTCTTTTTCGGTCATCAATTTGAAGTTAGCTCTAAAGCGAAGTCGCTTCAATTCGAGCAGAAGGGTTTAAGAGAGATGCAGAGAATCTCCATTTCCATCTCCGGAATCAGAAGATTCTGCGTCACCTCTCTATCGTCATCTTCCGCTTCAAACCACAATACACTCACCGGTAAGAAAATTTCTTCTTTTCAAATCCGGATCAGACATTTCCGAGGATTCTATGTCTGATGTTTCTTAGAGTTTATCTGAAAAAAGTATGCCTTTGTCTTAATGCCCAGGGAACGTTGATTTGATTGTTGTTGAAAGTTTCTCTCTTTTGCGCCCGTACATTGAAATTTGGGGCTGTTGATTCATATTGGTGAATGTGAACGTTGATTTCATGCTTTCTTGTTCCATTTTTTTGTAGACCATCGGTTGTTGAAACAAGTTCTTGAATCATGCAAAGCTCCATCAGACTCCAAATGTGTTCTTCAAGCACATGCTCAGATTTTTAAACTCGGTTACGGAACATATCCATCTCTTGTTGCCTCCATGGTTATAGCTTACAGACGCTGCAACCTTTCATACTTCGCTCGCCGGCTTCTTATTTGGTTCCTCTCATTGTCTCCAGGTGCCTCTAACACAAACCTAATCATTGAGAGTCTTATGATCAAGGGAGAGTACGGTTTGGCCAAGAAGGTTCTTCGTAAAGCGAGTGATCGTAATGTCATCACTTGGAACTTAATGATTGGTGGTTATGTCAGGAATGTACAGTACGAAGAAGCATTGAAAGCTCTTAAGGATATGCTTAGTTTTGCGGATATTAAACCGAATAAGTTCAGTTTCGCTTCAGCTTTAGCAGCTTGTGCTCGTCTTGGAGACCTACACCATGCAAAGTGGGTGCATTCGTTAATGACAGATGATGGGATTGAGCTGAATCCGATATTGTGTACTGCACTTGTCGACGTGTTTGCAAAGTGTGGAGATATAGAAACTTCGAGGGAGGTCTTCTACAGTGTTCAACGGAACGATGTGTCGGTTTGGAACGCTATGATCACTGGTTTTGCTACTCATGGACTAGCCAGGGAAGCAATCAGAGTGTTTTCAGAGATGGAAGCTGAACATGTTTCACCTGATTCTATAACATTTCTCGGGCTTTTAACAGCGTGTAGCCATTGCGGTTTGCTTGAAGAAGGGAAAGAGTACTTTGATCTTATGAGTCGCCGGTTTTCTTTACAGCCAAAGCTAGAGCACTACGGTGCCATGGTTGATCTGTTAGGACGAGCAGGAAAGGTAAAAGAAGCGTATGAGTTGATAGAATCAATGCCGATCGAGCCAGATTTGGTGATATGGAGGTCTCTTCTTAGTTCCTCTAGAACTTACAAGAATCCTGAGCTTGCGGAAATAGCGGTACAGAGTCTTTCAAAGGCAAAGAGTGGAGACTATGTGTTGCTTTCGAACATCTATAGCTCCACGAAGAAATGGGATAGCGCACAAAAGGTTAGAGAGTTGATGAAGAAGGAAGGAATACGTAAAGCGAAAGGAAAGAGTTGGGTGGAGTTTGGAGGAGTGATACATCGGTTCAAGGCAGGAGACACATCTCATATAGAGACAAAGGCAATATACAAACTGTTAGAAGAGTTGATACAGAAAATAAAGTCTCAAGGTTTTGTGCCTGACACAGACTTGGTGTTGATGGATGTCTCTGAAGAGGAGAAAGAGGAGAACTTGAACTACCACAGCGAGAAGCTTGCATTGGCATATGGGATCTTGAAGAGTAGTCCTGGATCACAAGTTAGGATTCAGAAGAATATACGGATGTGTAGTGATTGCCATAACTGGATCAAATCAGTGTCGAAGTTGTTGAATAGAGTGATTATAATACGGGACCGGATACGGTTTCATAGGTTTGAAGATGGCTTGTGTTCTTGCAAAGATTATTGGTAAGAGAGAAACCATCTATAAACCTGATGTTACAGTAACTTTTGGCCCAGTGAAGTTTCAGTATTGAAGAATGAAGCTGGGGGCTTCAATAGGTTTACCTCTGTTTCTACAATCTGAAACCATTTTTTTGAAAAAGCTTCGTTTTGGTCTTACTGTTATTGTATGTTTGGGAGGTTGGTTCTTGAGGTTTTGGCCTTTTGGGGTTTTAATATGGGAATCTCAAAGTTTTGGGGACTAAATTAGAATAACTAATCTCAAACCATTTTTTGAATAATTAATGGTTTATTATTTTGTCATTACACATGTAACCATGGGTTTTGGATCGATGGATATAGAGGGTAAAATAAATAAGGTTAAAATAAAAAAAGTATCCGACCTGCCGGAATCGAACCAGCGACCTAAAGATCATCTGTTGTGAACAACTACAGTCTTCCGCTCTACCAACTGAGCTAAGGTCGGCTTGTACATTCTTGTATGTTTTTATTGATTTATATTTATCATTGTGTTCCCAAACTATGCAATTCGTTCGGTTACGTAACAGCACTGCAGCAGCGTTTAAAACAAAGCCTTACTAAATTTTGGAAAATTAATTACTGCCTGACACAAGAAATATATATTTTTAAATTCTTTCTTTTTTTGTGTCTGCTCCCTGTGTGCATTTAGATACATCAATAATAGTCTAGGGATGGAAGGAGTTCCTCGCCAGTTTTCGTATAAAACTTATGCCTCGAGCGAAAAATGTGAAAGTGAATTTACTTACTAAGATTGCTATAAATGTTAGGAATTATTAGTAACATGATGAGACGAGAGAGAAAATATTGTTACGATGGAGAAGAAAGAAGAAGAAATAGAATACTCGTCTACACTTATTAATTGTGCTGTACAATTGTTTATATATGCAAGTAAGTAAACCGGGTTGAATAACCGGACTATACAATTTTATCTAAACCAATAAACCAAACTCTAATAGGGCCCCTCAAGATGAGCTTCGGAAAATGTTAAGAAGACTCATCTTGGATTTCAAATGTTCAAAAAGTCGAGGGAATAAAGGTTTAGTCAAAATGTCAGCAACCTGATCATCTGTACGTACATGCATAGTCTTCAAGATCCCCTTGTCAATACGCTCACGAACATAATGACAATCGTTTTCAATGTGTTTAGTACGCTCATGGAAAACAGGATTAGTGGCAATGTAAATGGCGGAGGTGCTGTCGGAGAATAAAACCGGTGTGACAGAAGATGTGGCCCGGAGATCTCGCAACAACTTCATTAACCAAACCATTTCTCGAGAAGCCAAAGACAAAGCCCGATACTCAGCTTCGGCAGAAGAGAGTGAAACCGTGTCCTGTTTCTTGGACTTCCAAGAGATAAGAGAGGAACCAATGAACATACAAAGACCAGTTGTAGAACGTCGGCTATCAGGACAAGAAGACCAATCGGAATCAGCAAAGCCCTTCAAAGTAAGATCAGAATCTGCAGAATAGAAAAGACCTTGGCCAACAGTCCGTTTAATATATTGGAGGACCTTGTACAGAGCATGGAGGTGAGCTGTGCGAGGAGCTGCAGAGTACTGACACAATTTGTTCACAGCAAACGTGATATCCGGTCGAGTGATCGTGAGATACATCAACCTACCAACCAAACTGCGATACATTTCCTTGTCAACAAGTAACTCACCATCATCTTTGGACAACTTCAAATTGGGAACCATAGGTGTAGAGGAAGGCTTACATCCCAACATACCCGTGGAAGTGAGAACCTCTAACGCATACTTCCGCTGACACAAGGAAATGCCTGCAGAAGAACGAGCAACTTCCAGGCCCAAAAAATATTTAAGATCACCAAGATCCCTCAACTTGAAGCGCTGTTGTAGATCCTGAGTCAAACTAGCTGCAGCAGCATCACTGGTACTAGCAATAACAATATCATCAACATATACTAGAACCGCAACAAATTCATCACTGGCACAGCTCTTCAGAAATAATGTATAGTCACCTTCACCTTTCTCAAATCCCAGAGATAACAAAGCTTCAGAAAATTTCAAAAACCATTGGCGAGAAGCCTGTTTGAGACCATATATAGACCTCTTAAGACGACAAACAGCATTCTTAGGTAATGTCAAACCTCTTCTCTCAGCATAACCATTCGGAAGACGCATATATATTTCCTCAGTCAAATCACCATTCAAGAAAGCATTGGAAATATCAAGTTGTTTAAGCAACCAACGCTTTGAAGCAGAGACTTTCAGAAGCATTTTGACAGTGGTAAGCTTAGCAACAGGAGAGAAAGTTTCAGTATAATCAGTACCTGCTTTCTGCGTGTATCCTTTGGCGACCAATCGAGCTTTATAACGTTCAAGACTCCCATCAGCATGGAACTTCAATGTGAACACCCATTTACATCCAACCGCTTTCTTTCCCGGAGGTAAAGTGGTGACATCCCACGTCTGAGTAATCTCCATCGCATCAAGTTCTTTATCTACTGCTGCACACCACTCAGTGGAATCCTTAGCCTCAGAGTATGTGTGAGGAATAGGGATTTTAGTGATGTTGTTAATATAAGACAGATGAGAAGGAGATATACGATTGTATGAAAGCGAGGATGAAATAGGATGAGCAATATCAGAGGTTAAAGAATAACAATGATAGTCATTCAAATGAGCTGGTGGTTGTCGAACTCTTTGAGAAGAAATTTCTGGTGAAAGAGAAGATGATGGAGAAATTTGTGGAGGTGAAACAACAGTAGTACCTGGAGAAGTGAATATATCCGTTGGAGGTGATGAAGACTTAAGAAGAGGGAATATCTCTTCATGAAAGACAACGTTCCTTGAAATGAACACAGCATTTGTCGCCAAATCCAACAACCTGTAACCTTTATAACCAGAAGGATACCCCACAAAGAGACAAGCACGAGACCTGGGCTCAAATTTGTGTCGTTGCTTCGGAGATGTAGAGGCATAACACAAGCAACCAAATGTCCGTATTTGATCATAAACAGGAGGCTTTCCAGTGAGAAGCTCAAAAGGAGTCTTGTTGTAGAGGAGTGGAGTCGGTGTTCTATTGATGAGAAACGCTGCAGTCAAGATACAATCACCCCACATAGAAAGTGGAACATGAGACTGGAACATCAAAGCCCGAGCCACGTTCAACAGATGTTGATGCTTACGTTCAACGACGGAGTTCTGCTTAGGTGTTTCAGGGCACGAATGGTAAGAGACTATGCCTTTTTGTTGATATAAGTCTGAAAACCGTAGCTCAGGAGCATTATCGGATCTAACTGATTTCACTTTTACATTGTACTGAGTTTCAGCTTGACTTATAAAAGCAGGGAATACTTTGAGAACTTCATTCTTAGTCTTTAATAAATAAACCCATGTTGCTCTGGAATGATCATCCACAATTGTCAAAAAATACCGAAATCCTTCAACTGTTTCAACTGAGAAAGGTCCCCAAATGTCAATATGCAACAACTCAAATGTAGAAGTACATATATTATTGGGAGAAGGAAACGGCAACTTTTTTTGTTTAGCCAAATGGCATACATGACAGTAAGAAGTTCCTTTATTCTTATGTCTTGTAGTTCCCAAAGATTCTGAAATAGCATCCAATCTGGAGAAGGAAGCATGACCCAAGCGCTTATGCCAAGTACTGATGTCCACAACTGCATTCACTGCCACAGAAGAAGACTGAACATCCAACACATAGAGATTACCAACACGCCTACCCTGACCAATCATCAAGTCCCTGGTAAGATCCTGAATTTCACAAGAAGAAGAATCAAACATAACTCTAGACCCATGTGTAGTAGTCAAGGAGCTGATGCTGATAAGATTCAATCTGAATTCAGGAATAAACAACACATTCGAAAGAATAATATGTTTGTTTAACCTAACAGATCCTACACCACTGATTTTGATAGTAGAACCAGTTGGCAAGTTTACGGCATTATCAACAGAGGTATCAAGTGAAACAAAAATGGTTCGATCACAAGACACATGATGAGTAGCCCCGGAGTCAATCACCCATGTACTGTTGCCAAGAGTATGATGAGATACTGTCAAAATCCCAACAAAACAGAAGGTCGAAGGGGAAAAGAAGATACCAGAATTAGCATTGCCAGATGGAGATTGAGAGGTACTTGCAACCGCAGGGGAAGGAGTAGAACCACTCTGAAGTTGAGAACTGAAAAGAGCAATGAAGTGCTGAATCTGATCTGTAGTCAAATTCCCAATCAAACTATCCAAACCAGAACCTTTCGAGGCTGGAGAAGGAGAAAAAGCAACTTGAGCAGTAATAGGTAAAGATTTCTGATGTTTATCTCCAAACTTGGTCTTAGACTGATAACCAGGAGGGAAACCATGTTTACGATAGCAACGTTCTGCAATATGACCCACTTTATTGCAGAAAGAACATATCGGACGTCCTTTGTCACGACCAGATTGCACATAACAAACAGTATCCGGGACCAGTGGTGAAGCAACAGGGGAAGGTGCAGTCTCAGAAACCTGAAAAGCAGCCGCAGGAACAACATTGGTAAAACCTCTTTGACTGTCATCTTGGTCCAGAATATTATACACCTCAGCAAGAGAAGGAAGAGACTTCTTCATAATGATCTGGCGACGGATAATCGCGTAAGATTCATTCAGACCAGCCAAAAACTTCACAATCCTAGCCCTCTCTGCTCTTTGTTGTAAACGAGCAGCTTTACCACAAGTGCAAGGATCATCAGGTTCTTCAGTGCTCTCCAAATTACTCCATAGTGTTTTCAAAGTTGTGTAGTATTCGGAGAGAGACAACGAACCTTGACGAAGATCTTGTATTTCTTGGGTGAGATTGAATGTTCTGGGAAGATTAGTCATGTGGAATCTACTATGCAAATCGCGCCAGATATCAGATGCATCATTTAAACGTAAGATGCTGCGGTATATCTGAGGAGAAACAGAGTTAAGCAACCAGGCTTTCACCATACTATTGCAACGAGACCACAAGCGAAAATTCAAATCAGATTCAAGAGGACGAGGAAGAGATCCATCAACAAATCCTATCTTATTTTTCGCATCTAACGCAATGGACATAGCCGCGTTCCAATCATCGTAGTTACTGCCATCAAGATGAATGGTAACGAGTTGCAAACCTGGGTGGTCCGCGTTGTGCATAAAAAAAGGAGAATGGATTGAATCGAGAGAATCCGAAATAAGAGCTGTACGCGAAACGCCAGAGGCCGGACCTGACTTCGCCGGAGTGGACGTCGCAGCTAAGCTCGAAGAAGCATTGGATCGGGAAGATTTCCTCGGAATACGTTTCAAAGACACCATCCCGATAGAAAATCAAACGGAGAGAACGAATCTGGAGCTCAAAAACGAAGATCAGAGAAGGATTGAGCTCAGATCAGCTCTGATACCATATTAGTAACATGATGAGACGAGAGAGAAAATATTGTTACGATGGAGAAGAAAGAAGAAGAAATAGAATACTCGTCTATACTTATTAATTGTGCTGTACAATTGTTTATATATGCAAGTAAGTAAACCGGGTTGAATAACCGGACTATACAATTCTATCTAAACCAATAAACCAAACTCTAATAGGAATCACTTTTCTAAACTAGTTTATGCCGATTCAGTTTCTCCCTTTATATTGCTGAATTTTTTTAGATAATTGTTATTGATGTTGTTGAAATTTTTCATTGAAGAGAGCAAAATTTGAATAGAATAAGAACCTTTAAATTTTGTCCTCTTTTTAAATAGAGAAAAATTTGACAAATCATTGGCTGCTACCCTACTACAGCAAACTCAAAATTATTCACCTTAGCCTACATTTATCAAATGTACATTAACAAAAACTCTATAAATCAATAATATTGAAACTATGATAATTTATTAATGTATAAAGTTATTAATTTAAAACAAACTTTTTTTTTTGTAAATTTATATTTTCTTTAAAATATCATCTATAATAATAAGAAGATTTTCTTTCGTAGCCTTATAATCAAATGTATTGTCAAACTTTTTGAACTTCTAACTCAAAATTGTCTACCATTCAAAGATAAAGATATTGAATTCTAATTTTAGTTTTTACATATTTTGATCAGAATTACATTAAATAGGAAAATTTAAATTTAACAAAAATATAAGTAGAAATTAATTTTCACTTTTCAAAAATAAATAAATATTTATTTTAAATTGTCAATCTTATTATATAAAGCTTGGTTTTCAAAGTTAGTAATTAACAAAATTGTGCAACGTGACAATGAAATGTTTTAAGATTTTGACATGTGTTAAACAATATAACATATAATAAAACTAAAAAAAAATATTCAAAAAGTTATTATATAAGTCATATTCTATTATATATATAATTTTATCTTTGGATACCCATTTATTTGTGTTATGTAGAGTAACTCTAATGAACATATTTCATAAAGTATATTACAACTAATAGAAAAAAAAGAAAGTAAAATAGGAAAGAGCAAGGGAAAGAGTATCCTTGCTCTTAGAGATAGTAATATTTTATTGATAAAAAACTTTTTTTTAAGTATCTCAATGATAGAGATATTCTTGCTCTTATAACGTAAAATATTATTATTTTTCTTTTATAATAGGGTTGGAAGAAAAATAATTATTTTTTTTTTGTAAATCAATTGATTAGTCATACCCTCTATTAATTCTTTTTTATATAGAGGGTTTTGAACATAAATAATATTCATTTATATTAAAATTTGGTCAACCTTTAAAGAGGAAACCAAAAAACACATTCATGAGAAAGCTATTTTATTATACAAGTTATGTAATAACACTAGACGACTTCAGTTTAACCCACTTTCTGAGACCTTGATCTTGATCCAACTAGGGTGAAACTTCTAATCACAATCCGTCATGGAGTCCTTAGGGTCTCACGGAAGAGTGAATAGGCGAAAAGAGCCATATCACGACAATTCTAACAGCAAAGAAGAAGATGTATGAAAGCTTTTATGTGGCAGAACATCAGAACATCGTGAAGAAAGCATGAGCAATGATGAAAGTGAATACCTGCTAACCGCCGCACAAGCGCCATGGTCTCTCTAGGAATCAACGATTCCATGACCATGCGAATGACACTTACATGCACATGATCCCAGTGACAAAACGACAATGTGTTCTAGTAGTGGAGAAAACCTAGTAGAAACCCTTCAGTGATCACACAATATTATTTTAAACAAATGCATTAAGGATTTGATTAATGTGACAAAAAAAAAACACATTTGTGAAAAATTTGCCTTCATAAAAGAATCCTAGAATGTAAATGATAAACTATAAATTATAAACCATAGTATCTAAATACTATCCTAGAATTTAAATCTTTATGCTTAATAGGATTAGCTGTTTCAAAAAAAACCTATTCTTGAAAGACTTATTAATGTGTCTTTGTAAAAGGCTTTGAGGAGTATTCTTTTTGGTGCGAAGAATACTGTTTAAATTTTTGTTTCTTTTAATTTGATCTCTATTAAAAATAGATGATTCGACCACACAATGCATATATATACATATAAATTTGTACGGAAAATATAGTTTTATTATTTATTTTAAAAAGGATACATGAATAGACTTTATAATTTTTTTTTTTTTGTGGTAAAAAGACTTTATAATTGTTGATTCTGAAATTTATATGGTTCAATGAGTGATGACCAACATAAACTTATCTCATCATTCATCAAGATGTTAGTCTGACCGAGGATATGGCCATGAAGTTGTTAGAGACGACAAATTGGAACTTTGAAGAAGCTATTAGCCTCTTGTGCAAACATAGATATATTCAAAAGTCAATAAAGGGCTATTCTTGGAATCATTATTCAAAACAAAGGCCAATAATTCATTTCACTTTGATTAGGGATGTTCTCTCTTCTGTGTATCAAACTCCGGTGGACGTATGTCCTGAAAAGATCTAGAAGTCGAAACCAGAACCATCTGATTCAAACTCTTTTGTAGGATCAGATTCGACGAGTTTTTCTTCTTCGTATCGTCCTCCTCAGAAGCTTCTTTTCAAATGTTTGTTTGAAGATGGAAAGTCAACTTTTTCTAAAAATGATATATGGTTGTTAGAAAGTGGGAAGCAAAAACTTTAAAGAAAAATAATGAGTTTATATGAATAAATTTTTTATTTTTCGATGAGAAGATTAATAATTTTTTTTGTCAACCAACTATTATTTTTTACTCTAAAAACAATATTATATATTTTACTATAAAAATATTATTTTAATACACGAAAATACTTGGTTCCGTACATCATTCTCTTCTATAGAAGTTTGAAAACAATTATTTATTTATTTAAAAAAAAAAATTTTAACTAAGAAGAATAATATTATATTTTATAAATTAAGATAAAATATTTTTAAAAGGAAATTTGATCTTCAAAGTTAGTATTATGATTGTGCCACGTAAAAGTAAAATATTTTCAAAATTTGACATGTGTCAGATGATTCTTGAAAAAAGATTATTAATTAAAAAAAGAATTATTAAAATATTATTAAAAAAGAATCCTAAAAAAAAATTTCTTTATTTTTTTTATTAAAAATTATCTCTAAAAAGAAAAAAAACAATTATTAAATTTCCTAATAAATAGAATATTCGTGACAATAATAAGATTATTTCAATTTAAAAAAGAAATAAAATTATTTAAACTTTATTTAAAAAATTAATCCTAAAAAAAATTATTATTTTTTCTAATTTCTAAACCAATAAGGATTAAAAATATTTACATGTATATACAGAATTAACCTCTTTTATTATTTTTCACCAAACACTATCATATAACCAAGAAAAAGAATATTAGATGTGTTACATGTATCTTTTTATTATATAAACTTTGGTTTTTAAAATTTACTAATAAAATTATCATGACATATGTTAAATTAATCAATCAGATTTTGACATGTATAAATTTATTTTTCTAATTTTATGAAAGGAAAAAGATAAAAAATACCTACTGCAAAAAAAAAGTGAATCTCAATATATATAATGGATTGTTGTGGTAAACAATTATTGATTATTGTTTAAAAAATTAAAAGTTGTACAACATATGAACAAAATTTGTAGATAATAGAAATTAAAAAAGATTATAAATAATATTTTTGTCAAACACATTATTTGAAATCTCTATAACACTTGTCAATCAAACCCACTATGATCCAATCTTATATTATTTTTCAGTATTGTCATCACCAATTACCAAATAAAACCCCAAATATTATTGTATAATGATAAATATTGTGAATTTTGGACTAAAGGGAAACAATAATAACTGATCCTTACTAATAAATATTAAAGTTTTGTATGTCTTTTTATATAATAGTCTTCTAGTTACTTATTTTAAAATTTTATTTAAAAGCTATTGGAGATGGGAAATTCAAAATTAGTATATTGAATTGTATAATATTAATTAACCGGTTTTGTTATTCGGTTGCAATTTTGGTGTTTTCAAGTTCAGATAATCAAGCTAAGCAGGCACTTGTTGTTGTTGCAGATTTTCTGAATTTGATTAATTCTCCGATCTTTGCGCATACTTTTATTCATCCAAATTTGCAAATTATATTCCTTTGTTTTGATGAAACAAATTATAATGATTGGAATGTGAAGAATAATTAAAGTTTGTGGATCGAATCTTGTTTCTTTCTCATAAATTAAATGTAAAATTTGTTTGTGGTTTAGATGCAATATCATAGTTAAATCGTCAATCTATTATATTAAAACATGATTATTATATTGAAAAAAAATTTAGTCAAGTATTATATTACATAAAAATTTATTGTCTTTTAATGAATTTTTCAAGTTATATTAAAAGTATTTTAGTCAAAAATATGTCGTTTATAATTAAAATTTAAATAAAAACTAAACAAAACCAAATCGCATGATAACTTTTTAAATCAAACATAATCGAAATTTCATTTTAAACATTTTTAAAAATATTAAATTATAGATTTTATGCAAGAAGATTTGATTATATATATATTAGATTAGTAAAATTTAATTTATAGGTTAGTATAAAAAATGAAGAATTTACTTTAAAATGAAAAATGTTCCTTAAAATTATATTTGTAAATCATAAAATCAAATTTAAGTAAACATACACCAATCACTTATTAAGACATTTTAATTTTTTTTCTAAATGTGAATATTATAAAATTAATATTCAAATTGATAGTAATTATTTTAATTTACAAAATAAAGAGTTTATTTTGATAAAAATTAGATTTTTATATTTTTAACTAAGGAGGTGTATTCAGTCAATGATTTGAAGTGATTTGTATTAAATGACATATTCATTGTTATTCAAACATGAATTTTAAGATGTTTTAAAATCCAGTGCTATTGAACTCGTGATTTTAAAATATACATTGAAATCCATTGGAAATATTTTAAGTTGTAGATTTTAGGAGATTTGATGTGATTTAAAAGTGTTTTGGTGAAATTTCTTAGCGGTATTCAAACTTTTATTTTGAAAGATTTAGAATGATTTGATTTTTAATTAGTTTTTAAAATATTTTAGGTAAATTAAGATTTTTTTTGTGATTTTACCAAATATTTTAAATTTTAATATTTTTAACTAAAAAATCACAACAAAGTTCAATATATATTTTAAAATCAAAAATTCAATAACACTGGATTTTAAAACATCTTTTAAGTTTAATATTTGAATAAAAATGGATTTATCATTTTAATATAAATTATTCCATATTATAGATAAAATACACCCCCATAAATAAATAACTAATAATTTTGATAAATATTTTAAAATGACTAATTCAATAACATGATTTTACTTACATTTATAAACCTATTAAAATTCAGTAGCCAATAACCTCTACTCAGAAAATAGTCTATCAATATAGAAAAAAGTATATATATTCAGAATTTATTTCCAATTTTCTAACGTAATTATCTATATTGATACTCAGCAAATTGATCCGAATAATAAAGCAAAAAGGAGTTTCTGACGTGGCTAATGAGAAATGGGCTTGTGAGGAGCACACTCTTCCACATCTTCTCACTCTTTCTATTCTCTTCCTCTTATCATCACACTCCTCTTCTCTCTCTTCTCCACTGATCCCACCACCACACTTACTTTTCTCTATGGCGACGATGCACGTTCCTCCGGCGACCCTTTACGCCGGAAAACCGTCAGCGGTCTTATCTCCGGTGACTCCAAACCTCCTCAGATCGTCTTTCTTGCCGTATTACTCGATCAGGCTACTCGGTAACAAGAAGCCTCTCAAGTCTTCATCTTCCTCTGCTCCAAGATTCTCCATGCGTGTCTCCTCCAAGCAAGCCTATATCTGCCGTGATTGCGGGTCTTTTTTCTTACTCTCTCTCTCTTCTTCTTCTTCTTTAACATACAAAGATTACTCATCATCTCTTTCTCTTGACTTGCAGGTATATTTACAATGACAGAACTCCATTCGAAAAGTTGCCTGATAATTACTTCTGTCCAGGTATAGTGATTAGCCTTAACTCCATGAGATTGTCTGTCAAAGAATCGAGAAGAAAGTTGTTTCCTTGACCAGTTTTTTCTAGGAATTGTGTTTGGTCTTCAATGGAGTTTAGTGGTTTTGCAGTTTGTGCTGCTCCTAAACGACGGTTCAGACCGTACATGCCTGATGTGAGCAAGAACGTGAACGACAAGGATGTGAGAAAAGCCAGAAAAGCTGAGCTACAGAGAGACGAAGCCGTTGGGTAAAAAAAAAAAAAAGTCCCTCCTTTCTCATTCATTTTTACATTCTTCTCATAACTTACCTCGTGGCAATCTCATGCAGGAAGGCTTTGCCAATAGCAATTGCTGTTGGGGTTTTAGCACTCGCAGCTCTTTACTTCTATGTCAACAATACCTCATGAATGGCTGCATCAAGAGGCTACATTCTTGCTTTTGCAATCATCTTTTTTTGTTCTGTATTTACAGTCATCTCCGAGTTGTTAGACATTGTAATGAGGTAATAAAGTATTGAGCTTTTCTATGTACCAGAACGGTATTGAATGTTGCTGAGATGAATAAAGAGTGTAAATATGATACATACATAGGAAAGACAGAAAAAAAAGATACTTAAAATGGCTAGTCTTGCAAGATGAGTGCTCCTCGAATTGGTTTATCGATTGAAGATTGGTAAAGGATGTTTAAAGAAGACAGGTTTCCATTGATGCTTGAGGATGTCGCTGGCTTGAACTCGTACGGACCTTGCTTTGGTCCCCAAACCTGCAACGTCCCAAACCAAAACCCCTTTTTATTATAAGCTTACTGAGACTTTTGTGTCAGTAACAATATCTTGAAAACTTCCAATTCAACAAGGGTGAGAAAGATGGGATTAACCTGGTTTCGATTCTCATCAAAGCCGCGATCCCAGAGGTGTATCTCATTGTTTTTCAGGACTGCAAGATCTGAAGTACAATAGCTAGCCCCGTTCTGCAATCAGACCATGAAACTTTAGTGTTTTTGTCCGGAGGACGAGCATAAACCTAGACTAGACACTATGGTTTGCTTACAAGAACATACCCATGAATTTGGAAATCCACCGGGTGAAGTTGAGCCTTCGTACAAGCAACGTTTACCACGGTCACAACAGCTGAGGTGTATAGTTGTCAAATGCTCTCCAATGTCCTATTAGTTTGATCCAGTGTAAGGTTGATTTACAATAACCAGCGATCTGTTCACATCTCTAGCTATACAAAACCTTAAAGACTTACACCGATGACTTCTTCAGGAAGTGGGCGTTGGTCTTTAGGGCGGTCACAGAAATTTTTGTACTCCTCGGCATCTCTGATAGCATATGAACTTACCTGGCATCAAACAATGCTTAATACTCTCATATTGTAATAGAATACATACGAATATCACAAGAACACATATCCTCACCTCGACATCACATTTCAGCTCTTTTGGACACGGCTTCACCATATATAATCTCTGGAAACAAAGCAATGCATAAAGACTTAAGCTTTGATTCAAATGGAATCAAAAGCCGCGAGGGAGTGACTGCTTACTTGACGAAACGGTTTCTGAGGAGTCCTCCAAAACGCCTGAGGAACATGAAGAAAAACACACTCATATAGGAATGTACATACATCATCGATCTATGTAGTAGTAACAAAGATGTAAGAGCTTCACCTGTTCCAAATACAAAACCTCTGAACCATCCACCATCTCAGCAGCTGGGCAACTCAGCATTCTGCAAAACTAATCTAAACTCAGATGGCAGAAACAAGCTCGAGACAGTTAGTTATCAAAAGCTTTAATCTTGAAACTCATAAGCATTAACCCAAGAACCAAGTTCCTAAGTACAGCATCAAGTTTTATTTTTTAACCAAAGTTTGAGAAACCCAAATCACAAACTCACAAAGATCAATCACAAACCTTATGTTGAAGTAATTCTCAGGATCCCTTGATGCTTGCTCCCTCGAAAACTTCAAAAAGATGAAAAAAAAAATAAAAAAGCTCAAAGAGTTATTGAAATTAAGATAAGTGTAAGCATTGAAATTGAGGAATAAACCGAACCTTCTCTCCGGTGAGAGAACGAGAGACGACGCGAGCGTGATCCCTACGAGTTGTTGATTTAGTGAGACGCTTGAGGAGAAGAGCGCCGCCAATTAGAACCAGAGTCTTAACCACTAGGCCACGAGCTCGGCTCCACCCGTTGGAGCTCGACTCCGGATCCGAACCCGACCCGGTACACATAAACGCTTTCGGTTTATTAGACCAAAACTTCCATCTTTAGCATCGGGCCATTTCTCAAGAGCGGAAAATTCTGCCGATCAGAAGTCGCAAAGAGGAGGAGGAGGAGGAGGGTGTGACGAGACGATCAACGTTTTCGATTCTCGAAACCAGTGGTGAGATTGTTTGCCACGTGTAAGCTTTCAATCTCTTTTTTTGTTCTCACCTTGTAAAGTGTTTAAAAAAAAAAAACCCTTTACGGACACCAAATCCTTAAGAACGGTTTGTCGGTTTACGTCTGAAAAAAAACCGAAAACGAAAACCGAAACTGGAACCGACCCAAAATAATCAGTTTGGATTGAGTTTAATTATAGACAAAATATCCAATGGTTCTTCTTTATAAATAACCTGTGAATAGTGGAGGATATCCAGAACTGGACCCATACTCAAATAGGTACACAAATTATCCAAATTATAATTATATCTATATATATTAAAAATTTTAATTATTTTTCAGGTATTATTGGTATATATGTTTTTAAATTTTTGGGTTTGGATATATTTTCAAATTATTTTATATATCTGAACAAATTAACCAAATTAACCAAATTTATTAGATTTTAGTCGATTTAATCTAATTTAAATCTAATTTTACTCAATTTCAACCAAAATACAAAAAAAACAATTATTTTAGGTAGAATTTTGAATATCCAAACTAATCAATAACTGAACCAAACCAAAAATATTTTACTTTACTATTTTTTGTAATATTTTGAAAACCGAAATTATTCGAAAAACCAAAGAACTGAACTGAACCTAGCCCAAAAAACCAGACTCGTAGACCTAGTTGTTATAAATGAAAACTAATACTATGTTGATAAAAAAAAAATTATATTTTTGAAATGAGAATTTAATTCCTAAGTTTTGCAATTTAACAAATTAATTATCTAACATTTAAATTGGCAAATTAATTCCTCAATTTTCCATTAACTTTGCAAAATTATACATAGAAAAAGCCAATACTAACTTTTTATTTATTTGTTAACGTTAACTTTTCTCATACTTAAATTTACGAAGTGAGCATTAACTTGAAGATTTAATCTACACAAATGATAGTTGGTGAATAAATTTGTCGATTTTAAATATTTGGGGAATTAAATGACTATATTATATAATTATAAAAAGCATCAAAATTATATTATATAATTATATATAAAATTTTATTAATTTAATATAATTAATAATGAAAAAAATATGTGTGTAATATTTCTATTTATGTTTTAATTTTCTTTAGTGTGTATGAAAGTTATGATTCAATGGAAAAATTGTTGAAAACTTTTTTTTTTTTTTTGGAAACTAATGTTTGACTACCTAGATTTGATTTTGTCGATTCCCTCAGATTTGCTTCAGTTTACTACCTGATTTTGATTTTTGCTTTCCATTTCAATGACGTTCTTCGTTTTTTTCTGGGATTTTTCCACCTTAGTGAAACTCTTTATTTCAATTTGAATTTTTTTAATCAGATTTTCATGTCAAAATTTATATGTCAGCAATTTTTTATAATAAAAAATAATGTTTCAAAAGGTAAGTTTTATTTTAAACTCAAAAACAAGACACTAGAATGATGCAATTCAGAACATATATATAATTGAATGTAAGATTGTACTAAAAAAACACTTTTTTTTAACAAAGGGCTTTCATATATAATGCAGAAAAGAAAAAAAATACAAGTCATTGAACTAGTTTTTTTACGGTCTCGGCCCAGTACATTTTCCACTTAGTTTCGTTAAGAAAAACACTTTTACATCGTGTGTTTCTTTTATTCTAAAGAATTGAATACATATACATGTTATATCTAAAGCTACATAACAATATTATGATTTTTCAATCCTGAGCAAAAGATTCTCAACATAATAGTTTCTAGAAAATATAATCAACAATGTTTTGTTCAGTTGTTTTAGAGGAAAACCTTTTATTTTTTGTCGAAGTTACAATCAGAACATCGAGTGTAAGGGTGGCTGGTGAATTTTTCGAAATTTGGATTAGGTTTAGGTTATTTAGGTTTAAAATATTTGATCAAATTGGATTTACATAAAATTTGGATCAAGTTTTTTTTAAAGATTTTAGATTAGGTCTACGTTGGGTGCACACAAAACAAAATAGATCTAAATTGTTTAGGTTGTAAATTACTAAAATAAATCCAAATCTAATTTTATTTTTAGTTGTTTAGGTTTTAAATTGGATTCTAACTATTCGATTATTAAATTTATACATATATAATAACAACATCTATATTAAAATTTGAAATTCAATTAGATAAATAATTTATATGCTTTTGATACGGTGGAATAAAGAATATATATTTTTCTATCAAGAAAAATGTAGAATATATTGAAATATGGCTTATTTTCTACTAAAAAAAATTAAATTAATAATAGAGTTTGGGTACATTAAAATATTTTACATATGTTTTTAAAGTTAATAATTTCATTTTATGTTATTAACATCTATTAATAATATGGTATATAAAAATAAATTATGTTTTATTTTGGGTGTTTAGATTATATATATCACAATAGCGCATTTGTTTTGCATAACCGAATGTCATGAATTTAAATCATGTCATTACTACCTATTACTAACGAGTGATCAATTTTAGATCTATCTTTTCTTTTAAATAAAATTGGACATACAAGTCCAAATATATAATTTTTTGACACAGACAATTTTTTTTATAAATTGTTTGTGAAAATGAAGATTTTTTTATAAATAAATCTATAACTCGTAAATAAATTTGAATAGTAAAATAATTATTTTATCTTTATATGTTACTAGGGAAACACCATAACAACAAAATTGTTGGTGTCAGTTGTATAGAACACTAATATTTGAAGATTGGCATTGACTAGTTATTTTCACATTTTTGAGTAGAATATTTACCAAAAGTTAGTCTAGACCATAGACCGATCCTTGCAATGATTGAATAAAGGAGAGTTCATGGAAGGAATCAATTCAAATATGATAAAAGTTAGATTGGCCAAGATGGTTTAATGGATTCAATAACTACTAGTTGGAATGAAAAATTGAAAAGAAGAAGTTTGGGTTTTGTGGAGATAATCAGTAATTGCCGTTGGAAGATTTTTATTTGGTGAGAAAATGATAGTTATAAGGTCGCGAGAAGAAAATTCGAAATGATAATCAACGTACATAAGACAAATTGGTTCACATTGCCTGAAAATTATAGAAACATACAAGGATTCTAGAGTTATGCAACAGATTTACTTATATAATTTGGTTCTAGTTGTTTTCTCTCTCGTTCACTCACTTTGTTATGTTTAAGCAGTAAAATAAATGACACCAAGAATTAACAAGTTCCCTAAATAGCTTACAGGTAGCCCTGGACAAAAAAACCGGACCCGAAATACCGAATCGAACCCGAACCGGAAAAAAAAAACCGAATCCGAATCCGAATTCATAAAATACCCGAACGGATCTTAAATTTCAATATCCGAAAACCCGAAACCGAACCGGAACCAAACCGAGAACCGAACGGATATCCGAAGTAACCGAAATACAATTATATATCTAAATTATTAATTATATTTTGATTAAATATAACATATTTATCTAAAGTTATAATTATAAATTTAAATATATGAATAATTTTTGGACTAAAATAGCTAAAATATTCAAAATAAGTAAAATATAACAAATTTTGTAGCTATATTTGTCAAGTTTAATTCTTTTTATTTAAATTTAAGAAATTTTATTTTATTTTTATACATTTTCGGGTACTTGGACCCGAACCGAAAAGAACCGAACCCGACCCGAAATTTTATAAATACCTATTGGGTCCAAAACTCATCTACCCGAAAGACCCGAACCCGAATGGATCCGACCCGAACCCGACCCGAAAACCCGAATGCCCAGACCTATTTACAGGTACATCTCGTGAGGGAACTTCTGCCTTTAAAATTCATAAATAGCTACAGAAACCAATGTTTACACAAATGTTTGCTTTTGTCTCTTTTGCAAACAACAAACAAAGGAAGAAAAAGAAGCTGCTTAGAACCTTATCCAAAAACCTTGATACCAAAGTAAGTGTTTATTTTTAGCAGGCTTATCAAAATTCGTGTAAATGTTCTTCTACAAGATAAAGAGACATTTAACAAAGTAACTTCTTATCAATTTCACAATTTGGTATTTTGTTGATTTGGGATGTAAGAAGCATCATCTGTGTTATCAACATAATAAAAGGAATTAATGGCTCATTTAGTCAATGAAAATAAAAAAAAATAGAAATTTCGATTGCAAAAATTTTAAAAGTAAACATAGAAATTTGGTTTTTCTGCATTGGATGGATAGATTTTAGGTTCTTGGTTCACCGAGTTTATATAATTAAAGTAACTGTCAGTTTTTAATTAATTTAATAGAAAGTCAATGATAGAAAAACCAATTAAAAAGGAAAAATGGTATGGTCAATGCATTTTAGAGTCATAGTTTAAGATTCTCGCGTATCATGCAGGAGACTAATATATTGGGATATATCAATTTTCTTCGATCCACTAGTTTAGAAAAATATGATGATAGTCCTATAAAAATAGTGGACATTGATGAAGACACAAGATGTATAACAGACTTGTTTGTCAAACCAAACTAAAAAGTGTTTTTCTTCTATTTGGATCCATGGAGATATCTCACGTCCAGCCTCTGCTTCTCCTCGCATCACTCTTTTTCTTACCTTTTTCGCAAGCCGTCGATTTCGTGTACTGCAACAGTAAGTATCGATTTGTTACTCTTAATTTTATTTTTTTGTAAATTTATATATGTTTTCTTGTGTGATCATATATATATTGAATACTTTTTAATTTTTTTGGTTCACAATCATATATATAGAATACATATTCTTATTATTTGATCAGTCAATTCAGTAATATGAATAAGGGTTCGATGCCATAGATTGTGGTTTGCTTATTGTTTATAATTAACGAAAGAATATTTAGCTCCAAACTACAACTATTCATAAATCGTATTGAAAATTATGTATTTTTTTTTGCCATTTAGAATAACTAGCAATTATAAAAAATAAATAGTTGATGAGACTCGTTCCTTAGCTTAGTTACTTTGATCCTAAGAATCTGTGGAGGATGTTGTGGATAAACATTGTGATCAACTCACAATGATATGAGTAGATATTATATCATAAGGAATATATGAACTTTTTTGAGTGCCCAAAAATAATACATGAATTAATATTTTTTTGTATACTATTCAATTTTTTCTTTCAAAAATTATGTTTACTATATTATTTGAAATCTAATATAAAAAAAATAAAAAGCTAGCAAATTTTAAATTTTGTTGAATTAATAGTGCTAAGTGACCATAATATAAAAGTCTATGTATGTTGAGGATAATAATTAATAGATACATGCTAAATGTATTTTTTTTTTCTGAAATATTCTCTATATCATATATGCCTACTCTTATTGTATAGTATATGCATCAATTTCGTTTAAGACATCAAATTCATTACATTTTCAGTCTAATTCACTACGTACTCTTTTTATTTGACATATCAATTGATAATATATTTTGGATATGTTTTTGTAAGAAAGATGTATGGTATAGTATATATATCCAATTTCTTCGACCTGCCATGAATCATATATAACTTCCACAAATAATATCTACGACTTTTTGTAGATGTTGGATACGATTTAGGAACCGTCACTGGTCTGGAGATCTCTCCGAATACGGTCGGGCCTAGTGACCAGAGGTTTACAATCTCACTATCCTTTACAACAAGTAGTACAAGTATGATCTACTCAAGTTTCAAATCTTCCCTAATTTTTTTTATATTTTTTATCTTCAATATTTTGCTAAGTAAAATATTATATACATGTATCAGTTAAAAGCATCAGCCCTACGGGAACTCTAGAAGTGTCCCTTGTAGCCGAAGGTATGAGTTCTCTTATAAGCAGCACCCTCATCTGTATTGCTGGTGAATGCCCACTTGACCCTAGCAAGAGCTATGACATAGTTGTTTCCATAATTCGTCTTCAATCTTTCAGGTAATTGTTTTCACACTTTTGGCAAAGAAAACAAAAAAAACTATAACTTTGGTGGTTTGTATTAATGTTGTTATTGGTATAATGCATGTCGTTGACAAAAAAATTGTCTCTCCCACAGATCCGTTTTTCTTTTTAACTTGTGAAGGGTGATTACAGTACAACAAATAACAAATAATACTGTTAATGTCAGTTATTTTTGTTTGTATCAGTTAAAAAGCAAAAGCATATTTAAAAATGAGTAAAAATAATAATACTAGCAATAATAATTTAGTGAATATATTCTCACTAAATTAAAATATTTTAACTGATATATATATATATAATATTTTTTATTTTATAGATTATTTCAGATTTAAACATGTATGGTAAATTGGTGACACAGTAACATCACTAGTATAAACTACTGAACTACAAATCTTGTTAATTAGTATTACTAATATACAGATGTGCAAATTGTCTTTTATTTAGATATTTTTCGTTGATACATCATTGATGTAAATTTACATTATTGATGTCAATATTTTCTAAGTGCTGCAATGAATACTGATTAGCAATTTTACTTAATTAATGTTAAACGAGCTAATTAATTTATATATCAATATATAATAAATTTGTACAATTTTAATCACTTATTATTACGTTATTCTAATTATAGTAAGTTATTTTCCTAATTGGATGACAACTTTTTTTTTCTTTTTTTTTTGTAGAATCCCAAGTATATCATAAGTTTGAATGATAGACTTGGAGATATTGGAGATCCAGAAAAACTGTGTGTCGCATTCGATTTACCTACTTGAGCTAATCAGCTCCCACATTGACATATTTATTTAAAAAGATTGTGCCATTTTCATATGTTGTTTGTTAATGTTAATTTATTTTCCTCTAAAAATACATTTAAAAATGTGTTATCTAAATCGATTGTTTCATTTGCCTATACTCTGGACTGGACCTCCTATAATCATTTTTCCCTTTGTAGAAGTCAGTTTAACCGTAATGTTATCGATTTTCTGTATTGAAGTTGATTCCATTCAAAGCTTGCTTTACTTTTATTCCTAGTTTCTCAATATTAAAATAATCACTGCAGCATATTTAAAGGTAGGTCTTATTCTGATGCAGGACATCTTACTATTTTTTGGGTGTTGGGGTAAGTTAATATTATTGGATACTCTAGCAGTTGGTACCTGAGAGGAATTTTTAATTCCTCAGTTCATGCATTATCTATTTCATCCGAAAAGCTAATAATGTTGCTTTTTTTTCTTAAACTATAGCATCTCTGTAATATGTTTGAGAAGATATCTTCATATGTGTCTGCTCACTATCGAGATTGATTATTGAAATACCTCGGCTTAAAATTAATATAAGTCAGTGCCATTAATAATAATTTTACTTTAAAAGGAAAAGATATCAGTAAAGTCATAAAAACATCATTAAAACCTTGCTTGCTATAGGTTATAGCTTCGAATTTTCTGACCTCTGTTTTAGACTTATAGGTTAAGTTCTCACTAATCATTGAAATAGAGTGAATGACTAATACCCTCGTAACAATTAAGTTTTTTTTCTTGAAGTTATGAAATTAGATTTTGGCTCGTCCTAAGAACGGGATTTGTTATTCTATATTTTATAATTTTATATTTGTAAATGTAGAAAATCAAAATTAAATCATTAATTTATTACAATATATTAATATTAATTGATAATTTTGTTAATTAATGTTAATTAAAATTTTTTAAGAAAATGCATAATCGAAAATATCATGAATATATATATATATATATATATATATATTTATAATTATTTAAAACATGTTTAAATGTATTATTATAGTTACTATTTTTATTAAGATTTTTAGATTTATTATAGAGTAATTTACAAACTAACACACTTTTTTACTTTGTAATTACAAAAAAAAAGCACTTGCAAGGAAGAAGACACTTTCTTCTCTTCTTCCTTCATAAACCAGAAAAGGAAAATCCATCATTACCCTTTTGTTATCAATCATTTAGTTTCATATTTAGTTTCAAAGTAACCAAAAATACATAATGATACAATTGAAACTAAAACAATAAGACATTGACATTGAAATTTACCTACTTAATCTTGCTCGTTTATAGATCGAATTCTGGTGTCTGTGCTTTACTCCCCCACCTTTTCCATGAATCGTCTTCTTCATTGTCTTCGACATCGTCTAGAGTAATCTCGATCCGTAGCTGTTCCGCTTCAATTTTATTATTCAGATTCGTGAAAGTTCGAAATCAAAAGAAAAATGATGCAAAAAGTAAAATCAGAAAAGAGGAACGCAAGTCATCTCCATGGTTGTTTTCCGGAAATTAATACAGAGGAATTGATACGACAACGACATTGGACGAAGCGGTGGACAACGAAACAGTGGACAATGATGCAGTGGACAAAAATATTGTGGACAATCTGAATACCTATAAATTGCATGTCCAAAGGTTTTTGTCCATTTTTGTGTGTGTTCGACCATTATGTGGATATATATATATATATATATCTGTAGACAGTATGACAACAAACTTCAGTGGATCGTATATTTAAATTTGAAAATGAAAAATAGAGTTGCCATAAAAATAGAGTTGCCATAATAGGACTATATGCACAAATTCTATCTGAAACTGGTGGACACTATATCCACAGTCCATATGGATAACGATTCGTGGATATGATCATGACTTATTGACCTCCATGGTCATCATCTCGTGGACAACCTAACGATCCGTCTTCGAGGTCATCAACAAATGATCCAATTCTTTCGGCATCCATAACAACACACCCCCGTGGATGTTCTTTAATGGATTGAGTTTTTTTCTAGAGACCACCATCGGTCTCGATCCACTAAATATGTGAATGTAGCTGAGTGCAAATGGAATTTACCATTATAACTTGTCATCCATCTGAATATATCCACACGACCGTGTCCATGGTAAATTATCTACACAAACATATCCTACTAAAACTTTGCATTTTGATTTGATTTTGTTGTCCACACAAATATGTCCACAATTATCTGTCTATTATTATCTGGATAATATTATATGGATGTAACATAAATTCATTTACATAAGAAAATAGATTTGGAATTGGACTTTCACAAAATTCTTATACATAAGGATTTGAATTTGGATATAGATATTGATTTGAATTATGTAACCATAGACATACTTCTGTTGACATAACCTCATGGACATCATAATATTGAGTCGTCCATGTGGACACTAGTTGGTGGACATACCTCATATGAATTCAATTTCTAATCCATGGTGAAACTATGAAATAAACCATGAAAACGATGTGGACACCATAGACATGGAACTTATGTTTATCTCTGACCACATAGATACTTTTGTTGTTAATCGGTGTCAGTGGTTGGAACGTGATGGACGTTAGATTTATGGATGTTTGGTACTGGTAAATCGGAATACCATGGAGTTTGTTATGGATGATATCCACGTGGATTATGGATGCTTGGACGAGTTTTTGTGGATATGTTATCTGTGGCGATAACATCATAGACGTGGAACTTAAATTTCATGGAAGGTTGTTGTTATCGGTATCCGTGGTTGGAATACCATGAACGTTTTATTTGTTATCGATGGGTGTCCGTGGTTGGACTTTCACGGATGTTATATTCATGGATTTTTGTCACTGGTAATTTGGAACCTAAGTATACCAGCTCCACAAAACATCGTCCACAATACCTCATCCACAAACAGCTGACCACATAGATACTTTCGTGGACGAGATCTATGTGAATTACATATTCTTTGACTTAAGTTTTATTGCTTATGTGCATGGATGTTGTTGGTAATCGGTGTCTTTGGTTGGAACGTGATGGACGTTAGATTCATGGATGTTTGTTATTGGTAAATCGGAATACCATGGATGTTTGTTGTTGTTCTGACGCCAGCGTCCACAAATCGTCGTCCACACCAACTCATCCACAAACAGCTGACCGCAAACAACTGACCACAAACATAAGTCCACTATTTTACATCCACATTCCAAACAAATAGAAATCCATAAGGAAACCACATATTATGTCACATATACGTCCATAACATACACAACCTTCACAACACGTCCATACAAATACATCCATAATAACGTTACAACAAAATACTTAACCTTCACAATACGTCCAACAAAATCCTGTGCCTTCCAACGTGTTCTTAAGAAAGAGAAGGGTGTTGGTTTTAGAATACATGTTCAACCTAATGTTTGGGTATCTGTCGGTCGCAAAAAGGCGTTGGGGGAGCTTGCTGCCCCAATCGGACCCTGCAAACAGACGAACCCGATATTAAAAACCTTACAAATTCGATTTTACCCACAAAATATCACAGATCCGGGTGCTCTGGCCTTTCATTGTTTCTTTATTACGAAACTCTCGATAATCGATGTAAAACGAAGATGAGAGAAGGAGAGAGAAGAGATGAAACTTGGGTTTTCGAGTAAAAGGAAGATGAAAGAAATCAGAGAAGGAGACGCGAAGAGAGTGGATTAGTTTACGATGCAGGTTTTTGATTTAGGTTTTCGAGCAGTGATGTCGCCATTGTTCGCTTTAGTCGGGTTTTGTTTTGGTTTCGTTGACTTCAAATTATTTAGTTTAGTTTTGTTTTTTAGTCTATTTATCTTTACTAGAAGGGCACAAGAGACATATCATACATGTAAAGTGCCTCATTATCTTAAAGTGCCTTTTAGTGTAATTAAAACTCATAAAGTGTGTTTGTTTGTAAACAACTCTTTATTATATATCTTAAGATTTGAAGTCAAGAGAATATATTTATTGAAAGATTTTGATTGTATATATAGTTAGTATTTAGATTCCGAAAATTAATTTTAAGAATATATTTTTAGTTTTTGAAATTAGGTAGATTTTTTTAATATCACTTGTATTTTTCAATATCTTGCATATTGTTCACATTTGCAAATGACAATTTTGTCCTTAATGAGACTTTTAAAAAATCAAATAGGATCAATGTAATATAGCACGGTACAAAAGGGTTTTTTTTTATAATGTTTTCTGTTTTAATAGTATAGATGTCCACTATATCATTAAAATTTTCTATTATTTACTTATTAGATTACCAAGAAAAAAAATTCCATCTCATTTCCAAAACTGCATCATATATATATTTCCACCGTGTTTTCAAAACTGATTTGTATTAAAAAATGTGTTTTCTTATGTTTCCAAAATTCTTATTTCAAAATGGGAAATAAAATTTGAAGGAGTTTTTATCCAACCTAATTTTAAACTAGATATCCCTAAATTCAAAAAAGAAAATTAATCCATAATAACTCTTTGATTGCTTAAACACAACAAAAAAAAATTAAAATTTAAGCAAATACGCAATGATATGTGTGTCGTTGGTAGCGATATGTTTTAAAAATCACATCATAACTTGGAAAACACGTATCAAAAATTTAAGACACTAATCTGTAAATAACCGATTTGATTTATAGGTACAGTTAAAAAGCATGTGAATTTGTATCAGTTATTCAATTATAGCTAGGTCGCCAGTACTTCGAATCAGATCTACTGTGAAAGCAATATCAGAACTAAGACCACTTTGAAGATCCACAATTTAAATATTTCATAATTTTTTATCTCCATAAAGAATGATTTCCAAAAATATTGATAATGGTCTTCAAATTGTTCGTAAATTATCAAACTTTCAATTCCAACTTACGAGGCTTGTAATTATTTTGGCGGTTATTTATTTAGAACAACTTTTATTTGGTTTCACTTAGTGATTTTTGAAAATTCACCTTTAACGTTTTTTGTGCCAAAAAAAAACTATTCTTGATCCTATAGAGATTATCTTATTCATTCCTCTCTCGCCTACCTCTCTGTTTATTTTTGAAAACATAAATACTAACATATCACATCAGTCACATATTTAGCTATTTTTTCTACCAATTAATTCGTCTATTCTTTTTGATCTTTTGTTATCACCCAAGAAAAGCTGATCAATTAGCACAACAATATTTTTTGTTTCTTACACTACATTCTACACCACTTTGATATTTTCTAAATTTTTCCAGTTTAGAAGGTTAAATGGGCATCATAGTTTTTCATATGTAAGTTTCTGACATTGATATACAAATCTTATGACCATTTTTTTTTCAATAACAACTTAAACTATCTCTCCATCTGAAGTTATATAAAATTTGAATTTCATAACAGAAAAATTCTTACATATCCTTTGCTTTATCGCTTCAAATGATTAGAGATAAAATCCAACACTTGACCTATTAAATATCTAATATTTCTAATTTTATCCACTATGTAGTAGTTAACTAAAATGTTACAAAGTCTTATCCAGAAATGTAAGATTTGTGAATAATCATATGGTTGTTTTTAAACCTAAACTATCTACCGTACCACAATCATTATAGGTCTAAGTTTCATCATCCTGTATTATATTGAAGTTATTTTATGAAGTGAAGATGAACTTGAATCGTTCATTGGATAAGGCCACTTGTCCAATTTGATGATATATACCTTATAGACGAGGCATGTCAAGAATTATATTTGATATCTTTTGACAATTCAAATAGTGAATATGTCCATAATGCTATAGATTTTTTTTTTTTTGGCCAGAAGAATACTTAGCTGTTTTCTCAAATTAAAAGGTTTCTCATATTCAGTCGCAGTCGCTATTGCCTAAAATTCTTTGTCGACATGAATATTTATGCAGATATTTACATGTTAAGACAAATTTCTCTAGATAGTTTACAAGTTTAAGCATTTATGACTACTAAGGCACTTTTACTATGTGCAATATCCACTATAAGAATACAACCAACCAGCCACTGAATTTTCAGTGGTTAAATTAAAAAACAGTGGCTAATTTTCAATTTGCTATAGCTAGCCACCAAAAAAAAAAGTTGCGGATGGCTGGTAGATAAGTATTAATTGGTAGCCAGCAGTCGTTGTCGATGGCAGACCGGGCTACCACCTCGCAACCATAGTTTTTGGTGGCTAAAATAGCCACAACTAAAGCAATCGCAGTATTGGTGGCAAGTGCCTACTTATATTGTGACTATTAAGCAGTAGTTATATAGCCACTAATTGGTCAACAAATTAATGGTGGCAATAAACCATTAGCAACTGATATTGATACCACAATATTTGTGGCAATTAGAAACTGAGTTTGCAACCACTATTCAGTAATGAAGATTAACAATTGAAGTTGCGACTATTAGGCAGTGGTTATATGACCACTAATTTGTCAACAATTTAATAATGACAATCTATAATTAGCAACTGATAATGATACCACATCGTTGGTGGCAATTAGCAACTGCTGTTGCCACTATTATTCAGTAGGCATGGCAATCAACTCCGAAATTGTGGCTATTATTAAGTTCATTACCATTTTATGGTTGCCACTGTTTTGTATTAGTGGCAATTTATTTATTATCAAACTAATTTAGTTTAATTTGTAATTATTTATTAGTTAATTAGATTAATTATAAACTATATATTTATCAAATGAGGAATACCTTAAAATGATCACTTTTCATGTTTATGTGACCAAAATGAACACAAGGAGAGAAATTGACAAAAATGTTCCATTAAAGGGGATAAAAGACTGGTTTACCCATTATTCTCATATGTTTCACTAAAGAGGTAAAAAACCTTTTTATAACTAAAAAAATAAAATAAAAATTCAAAAAAATAAATTAATAATAGTAAATTCAAAATATTTTTTATCAAAAATTTTTATCTGATTTTTTTCCTAACTTTTTTCAAAATTTTGTTTTCAATTTTTTTTTTCAAAATTTTTTTTTCCCAAAATTTAGAAAATGTATAATGACTTTTAGGAATAAGTTACATACTTTTAGGAATGAGTTCCTAAACTCTAAATAAACATTTAAAAATAGTTTTAACATACATAAAATGATTTTAAACACCTACAATAATGACTAGAAACATGTTAAAATGATACTATGAAATGTATTGGAAGACAAAAAATATGTCCTTAAAATTTTAGGAATGGTTTACATATTTTCCGGAAAAGCTTTCTATAATTTTAATAAACATTTGAAAATAGAATACATAAAAATATGTTCTTAAAATTTTAGAAAATGTATACTAATATTCAAGAATGATTTACATATTTTTAAGAAAGGGTTCCTAAAACGGTTTTTGAAAAAAAAAATTAAAATATTTAGGAATGGTTTACATATTTTTAGGAAAGTGTTTTTAATACTTTAATACGTAAAAATATGTTATTAAAATTTTAGAAAAGATATACTAATATCTAAGAATAGTTTACACACATTTAGAAAAGAGTTCCTAAGATTTTAATTAATATATAAAAAATAGGTTTAACATATAGAAAATAATTTTAAATGTTTTTAAAAATGATTTAAAATGATATAAAATGATGTATTAAATATATATGAATTGTTAGGAAGTTTAAAAAATGTTCTTAAAACTATAAGAAATGTATGATAAGTTTTAGGAATGGTTTACATATGTTTATGAAAGGGTACCTAAAAGGATTTTCTAAAAAAAAATTTTGAAAAAAGAATTTTTTTTGAAAAAAACAATTTTAAAAAAAATCGAAAAAAGAATTTCCTAATTAAAAAAATGACATTGAATAATATTTTTCTAATATAGCTATATAAAATAGGGATAAAACAGTCAATTTTCTTGTTTAATGAAACATTTTTGTCCTTTTTCCCTTCCTAGTTTATTTTTGTCACATAAACATGAAAATGTATTATTTAGTAGATTTGCCCTTATCAAATAGACATTTTTAAAACAAATTAATTAGATATTAAATATTAATATTAAACATTATCCTAAAAGTAATTATAGGAAATACAAAATATTATGCTAAATGATTTAGCACGTACCAAAAAACTGTTTAGCCGCAAACTACATTAGATTATGTTTGAAATACATAATGAAAAAGGTAGGTTAAGGAGATTAAGCTTGAGGCTGAGATGGATTCGGAGGATTAGGAGGTTGTTGTTGCTGGGTGGTTGATTGTATTGTTGCACCTCTGTTAAGGGTCTCAACAAGGAGAGCCAAAGTAGCTTGAAGGGAACAAACAATCTGTTTCAAAGTTGTAATCTCCTCCTCCATTGGATTTGAGCGTGTATGAAAACCAGGGGAATTTTTTGAAGACTCGCCATGATGATGGTGAATTAAGCCTAAACCAAATCGATATCCCTTGACTATGGGAACATGCTATAGAAAAGAAAATGATTTGCAATTAATATCAACACAAGGCTTCTGAAAAATGATACAAAATCCAATATTGAAGAACTATGTGAAACACAAAATATAAGCTAAACACAATACTTAACCGTGTTAACATCAAATTCATACAACTAACTCCACAACACTAACATCAAATTCATCTGTGTCAAGCTCAATACTAATTCGCTCTAAATCATATCTTACATGTTCAAACACTACATGTAAAATGCATCTACAATTAGATGTAACAAACAAGAAATAGAAAGAAAAGGTGTTACCTTGTAAAAGATCTCATCCAGCATACATAGAGTTGGTGTTAAAATAGTGGATCGTGCTCCACTATCAATCTCATCATCAGAACCAGAGTTATGTGCACAGAGTTGAGTCGCCATGTTTTGGATCTCCTCACAGATTTTCTCAGCATATTTTTCTATAAACATCTCATCTGCTTTTGTGTGAGTATTCTTAATCAGGTTAGTGATTGAAGGCAATATACCATCATTAACATCAGCCTACAAATAACATGAGAGAAAAGGTATTAGAAAAGTGAAAAAGAAATTGCATAACATAAGTAATATCCTAGATTAAAAGCATATATACACATAAACTCTTTCCATGTCGTGTTTGGTTTTGTTGAAGGACTTTGAACCATTTTTGTGGTGATATTGTCCAAGACCAGACCAAGGTGATTTTCTGGACTTGCTATAAATTTTGGACCTCTTCTTTACAGGAGTCGTGTCCCAATGCTCCACCATACTACCCCAATCATCTGGATCAATAAAATCCGACTTCCTTGCATATCTCTTTGCCTTGCAAATTATGTTTTTAGCAAGTCTCTGAGCTGCTTGTGATATGATTTGACGACAACATCATGATGTTCATCTTCTCAATAATAACGCTGCTGAAAGAACCAAACCAAAGTAGATGTTTACAAGTCTGCAATAGACATAAATATACAAGTACAAGGTAAACCAATTGTAAAACTTCAAATAAAATTACAGCAAACCTAGACCACCATTGCAGTTGTCGCTCGAAAAGAACTTTAGTTAGACTACGCCATAAACCTTTGAAATCATTTTGGTATATAGAGGTAATATCATTCCTCACACAATTATCAAGACTAAACCTGTAAAATAAATACCAATAATCATAAAGCGAGGTACATAATGAAAAATCATAAATACATATAGCATCAGCTTGCAAACATAGGTATGTACAACTTTAATAATCTATGTATTCTGATGAGTATATTGTTCATGACATCCGCAAGAAAACATGTTGAGCTTAAAGAATTATCAAATCATGACAACACCATCTAATCATACGAACATGTTGAGCTTAAAAATGAAAAATAAAAAATGAAATTAAAGTCTTACAAGGACGACATAAGAACTTACCAGACATCATGAGGCCGGATTGGTATGTCTGGATGAAGTCGAGGTTTTTGACGATGAGCTGAGGACGCCATAATTTCTTGTAGGCTCATTGGTGGGAGTTCAAGCACTACAGATGAGTGTTGTCCGACGCTACCAGAACCAGAGGTGAATGGACGCCTTGGTCGAGGCACACTTCTGATAAGAAACGAAGGTGTAATCGATGACGCAACCGAAGGTGTAGTCGATGACGGAACCGATCTTGAAGAAGAAGCCATACTTGGAAGAAAAAAAAAAACAGGAAAATATGATTAGTACAAATGCCTTAACGACATAACTTTACATTCAAACTCATTGCAAAGATTAGTTCCCATATCAGTACAAAAACAATCAAATTGCAGCAGGGATCAAGAAATTGCTCAAGCAAAAGTCGGTAGGCTTTCAGACACAAACTCAAATTGCAGCAGGGATCAGTATGAATAACACTTTATACACTATAAGAAACACAAAGAGAAGACAGAATCGAAAAAAAGTTTCCAGACACAAACTCTTATCTCTTAATTTTTTTTTAAAAAAAGACTCTCTTAAAGACACAAACCGAATGAGTTGTTTTCACAATTGAAGACTCCACTTCCCCAACAGCAAAAATTCTCCAACAGAAAAGACTCTCTTAAAATTTAATGCAATAAATTTTAAACTGAAAAAGATGAAGCAAATAATAAGCAAATAAGTTAGAAGGGAGAGAGGGGAGTCGAAGCGCGATGCTTCTGATCTGCCGATTCCGAGGTCAGGGATGATGATGGCTGTGGTGACTAGGCCTAGTGGCAGCTAATCCAACTCTAATTGATACAAACCTTGACTCTCGCTATGGCAAGGAAGCTTCCAATCAATAGAATCAACAACTATGCCTTAAACGGAGAATATAATAATTAACAAAATATCAAGCGACACTACCAAAATAAAAAAAAAAAAGCTCAAACTTAAGTACGTTCGATTCAACCCAATAAGAGAAAGAGAAAAAACTTTACAAATTCACCAAACAAACTTCATGCATGTTCGACTTAAAAGCTAAATCGAACAAAAGTGAGGATGAAATCAACATTTAAACAACCACATAAGCGAAATCGAAAGAAGTGAGTTGGGAAAGAGATGACAAACCTGAGACAGTGCGATTGACCGGCGAGAGATGGAGGCAGAGTGACAGAAGAGGAGGGTAACAGAGGGGAAGCTTCGTCGGCTACACGATGCAGCCGCGAGAGAGAAGATGAAGCGACACTACAAAAAAAACAAAAAAAGTTAAGCATGTTCGATTTAACCCATTAAGAGAAAGAGAAGAGACTTTAAAAATTCACCAAACAAACTTCATGCATGCTCGATTTAAAAGCTAAATCGAACAAAAGAGAGAATGAAATCAACATTTAAACAACCACATAAGCAAGATCAAAAGAAGTGATGACAAACCTGAGACAGAGAGATTGAGCGGCGAGAGAGGGAGGCAGAGTGAGAGAAATACAAGAGAAAGAGAGTGAGAGAAAAGGAGGATAACATAGGGGAAGAAGCTTCGTCGGCTACAAGATGCAGCCGTGAGAGAGAATATGAAAAAACATAGATTAGGTTTTATGTTTTTGGTGGAAATGAAAAAACATAAGAATTTTATGGTTGTTGTTAAATTTTTTTAACCACCAATTTAGCCACTGCAAGTCAGTTGCTATGAAAAAAACTGGTGGAGAAATTTGGGTCATTTTCCGGTTATGCCAAATTTTAGGTGGAAAAATATTTGGCCATTTTCCCATTATGCCAAAATTTTGAGAAACATTTGTTATGTATATTAGCCACTGATATCACTACTATATTTAGTGACGATTTAAATTTTGGTGGTAAAATTTTTGGCCCATTTCCCGGTTATGCCAAATTTTGGGTGGGAAAATATTTGGCCCATTTCCCCTTTATACCAAATTTTTGAGAAACTTCGATCTATATTAGCCACTGATATATTTGATATCGCTACAAATATTTAGTAACGATTTAAAATTTTGGGTGGGAAAAAATTTGGCCAATTTCCTCTTTATACCAAATTTCGATTTATATCTTAGCTCTTTTTATATTTCATATTTAAATTAAAATTTTATGTTAAAAAGGTAATCAATTTTTATATTAGAATAAAAAAATTATTAAATATTTTTAAAAATTATTATTAAATATAAAATTAAACTACATCATTCAAACTGATATATGAAACATAAAAAATACATCATTCAAAGTCAAATATGAAACATACAAATACATAACACGTTATTCAAACTCAAATTTAAAACTGAAAAGACATAACACATCACTCAGATTCAATTGAATCATATCCTTCATTCTCATTTTCATCTTCATCTTCATCTTCTGTTGAGCCATAGTCTTCGTCCTCATCTTCGGTTTCTTCAAAAACTGTTTTGCCATCGTCAATCTCCAATTCGTTCTCTGTTTCTGCTTCAACCGTATGTTCTCTTACGAGAACAATACCACTAAACACCACATCAAAATTGTCTTCTTCTTGCAAAGCAGTTTGTTTATCAATTTTGGAGTTATCCATAATTATACCACGTGGAATGACTTTCGTTGCTGCCCACCATTCTTCGCTACTTACTCTGAGTCTTGGATAAGGAATATAATACACTTGGTCAGCATATTCTGAAACGATGAAATGATCAGATTTTTCATATCTCCTTCTAGGACATACATCAACAATGCCAGAAGCATTTCGACGAATTCCTCGGTTATGTGTTTGGTCAAACCATGCACATCTATATATCATTGCTTTGAGGCCGACTGCACCATAGTACTCGATCATAAATATCTCCTCCAGCAAACCAAAATATTCAGACTCAGAAGATGCACCTCGAACACACATTCCATAATTCATCGTTTTCTTATTATGTCCATGTGTATGGGTGTGAAATGTGTAACCTCGAGTCAAATAAATTGGCCAAGACTGGTAGCCACATTGTGAACCTTGAACTAATTCATGCAATCAAAATGGCCCTCCGTAATTAGTATCGTCATTGATCTACACAATTGGTAACATTTATAAACTATATATTTTCTATAAAATAAGTTATTATAATAAAAACACAATAATTATTAATAATGATTAACAGATATATACTTACGTAGTCTTTACACCACTCGACAAACTGTTTATTTTTTGCATTATTTATAGCATCAACACTAATATTTGGATTATACAACCGCAAATATTCTTCGAACATCCTACAATATTTATTATTTAATTAATTAGTATATAATTAAATAACTCATAATTCATTTCAATTTAAAGAGCAAATAATAATGAAGAAAATAAACTATACCTTTCATACGGCGCAATCTCATCGCAGTTCAACAACAAAAATATTTGAAGAACATGTGAATCTTTTTCTGATAGCCAACCTTGGACACCTTTCCCACTAACGCGTCCAATTAGTTGAAATATACTTGGGACATCTGGATATGCATAGCTAATTTGAATTCCACCATCATA
Organism: Iljinskaea planisiliqua; assembly: GCA_900108845.1. Taxonomy (NCBI): domain Eukaryota; kingdom Viridiplantae; phylum Streptophyta; class Magnoliopsida; order Brassicales; family Brassicaceae; genus Iljinskaea; species Iljinskaea planisiliqua. The sequence goes on from FNXX01000008.1 coordinate 2,261,217, forward strand.
TCCACGGCGTTGATCCTTACGCCTTTTGATGCTTATGTTTGGCGGAAAATAATGCGCCTGAAAATATGAGATTTCTTCATTCACACACTCTGCAACAGTAGAATCACCAATTCGTGCTTTAGTTTTTGCTTTTTTCTTCAAATGACTCATAAAACGCTCAAAAGGATACATCCATCTATATTGTACCGGACCCCCTAACTGAGCTTCATTTGGCAAGTGAACAGGAAGATACTCCATAACATCAAAAAACGAAAGGGTGAAGACTTTCTCCAAATTGTAGATTTTAACTGCGATATTTGCTTTCATGGTAGCCACATCATCAATCTTCAATGTCCGTACACACAAGTCTCGAAAGAATAAAGCAACTTCTGCAACTCAAATATTAAAAATGTTAGCAAACTTATATATATAAATATTATTTATATCATTATTTAATTATATCAATGTATACTTTAAAAATAAAAATTATTTACCTGATATTGCTTTGTGTACGGTTTTCGGAAGAAGCTCTGCAAATGCAATAGGGAGTATACACTGCATTATGATGTGACAATCTTGATTTTTAAGACACATAAGCTCACCACCAGAAATGTTAACACAACTAGAAATGTCGGAAACATAACCATCTGAGAATCTGATTTTATTTTTAAACCAATTCAGGAAAATCCCTTTCCCTTCCTTTGTTAGTCTAAAGATCGGTACAGGGACTTTACCATTTGGTTGAATATGTAAATCCTTCCGCCTACAAATCGTAGGTAAATCCATCCTCACTTTCAAGTTATCTTTCGTCTTCTTTAGCACATTCAATACTGTATGCATAATGTTGCCAAAAAAGTTTTTCTCGATATGCATAACATCCAGATTATGACGAAGAAGTTGATCTTTCCAATACGGCAAATCCAAAAATATACTCTTCTTTACCCAGTTGTGGTATTCACCATAGCCTTCAATAGAATGTGACGGATTTTCATGGCCTATACCCCCACATTCCATAGTCCTTTGTAAACCATCAATTTGGTTAATTCGCTCGTGGTAGATTTCTTCACCTGTCAACCAACTTGGTGATCCATCATAAATCTCTGTGTTTTTTCGAAAAGCTCTAGTGTTCTTTCGATAAGGATGATCCGCTGGGAGAAAAGCACGGTGACAATCGAACCAACTATGTTTCCTCTCGTTAGGTAACCAAAAAGATTTTATCTCATCTAGACAATACGGACAAGCTAATCGCTCAAGAGTTGACCACCCAGATAACATGGCATATGCTGGAAAATCACTGATCGCCCACATCAGTGCTGCATACATCCTAAAATTCTGCTTCGTGGACACATCATAAGTAACTACCCCATTTATCCATAAATCCTTCAACTCTTCTATCAACGGTTGTAGAAAAATATCTAAACCCTTTTACGGATGCGGTGGTCCAGGAACTAATACCGCTAAAAATAGATACTCTCTCTTCATACATAAACCAGGTGGCAAATTATAGGGAGTGACTATAACTGACCATACGAATGGTTCTTACTATGCATACCACCAGACTTAAATCCATCTGTTGACAGTCCTAAATATGCATTCCGATGTTCTAGCTCAAATTAGGATATACCTCGTTAAAGTGCTTCCATGCGGTATCGTCTAAAGGATGTTGCATCTCGCCTTCCCAGGTAGCATGCTCAGCATGCCATCTCATCTAAATATACATTCTGATGTTCCAGCTCAAAATTAGGATATACCTCATTAAAGTGCTTCCATGTGGTATCGTCTAAAGGATGTTGCATCTCGCCTTCCCGGGTAGCATGCTCAGCATGCCATCTCATCTGTGATGCTGTCTTCTCTGATTGATACAGCCGCTGTAATCGGTTAGTGATGGGGAGGTAAAACATCCTCTGTTTTGGAATCTTATTTCCAGGTCCTTTCTTAGGATGATACCGATCTTTGTCACAAAATTGACATTTTGTCAATTCTCTATCTGGGCCCTTCCTAAAAAGCATGCAATAATCTCCACACATCAATCTTGTAAAATGACATTTCCAACAGTTTCACCATTTTCTTCGTCTTGTAGTATGATTTTGGAGCTTTATTACCCCGAGGCAAATACTCCGTGAATGTCTCTGATATTGCATCCACACAAACCTCAGAAAGGTTATGTTCTGTCTTTATATGCATAAGACGAGCTGACAAAAATAATGCAGACAATCCTTCAACACACCCCTCATATATGGGCTCTTTTGCAGCTGCCAACATCTCGAAAAAACGATTATAATCACCGGTTGGCTCCTCATGAGTTGGTTTGAATTATCTATGTATTTCCGGAAATGCATCTTTTACCATGTGCACATACACATCTCGGTCACCTCCTTGATCGCTATTATCTGGATAATTTGTAAACATGTGTGTCTCTTCTGGTTGAATGACGCTCGTGGAAGCTTTTCCGCTAACAATTTCTCTGTGCCCCATCCACAAGTAATAGTTCTCCGTGAAACTTTTAGTGAATAGGTGATCACTAACGGTATTTGCATCTAAACGCTTTCTATTCTTACATTGAATATCAGGACACAACATGGTTCCTCTTTCGATGTAAGATTCTTCATTTTGAGCAAATTGAAAAATCTGTTTCATCCTTCAATAAAAACTTCTGAAACACCATGATTCACCGGATGTAATCTCTCATACATCCACCTTCTCTCATATAATAAATTTCGTGTGGAAGACATTTTAGGAGAAAGAAATATGAGATTTTTTTGTAAAGAATTGTGAGATTACAAGGAAAATGTTGCTGCATATTTGTAACAAAACTTCGCCACCGATCACCACAGCCATATCAGTAGCCCCTAACGGTAATAGTTAGAACTATTGCCACAAAAGTCCAATTGGCCCAACAACGGTTATAAATCTATATGTTGCCCAAAAAGTCCACTTCGCCAATAACGATCATTTTTCCAAATAGCCACCAATCACCACAGCTACATCAGTAGCCCTTAAAAGATAATTATCTACGTCGCCACAAACGTCCAATTGGGCCACTAACGTTACAAAATATATCTGTTGCCACTAAAGTCCAATTATCCAATAACGGTCATAAGATACACCCACCGATAGCTACTATGCATTGGTAACTACTAACAATCATAAATAATTTTCTCGGAAATTGAATAGTAGCTACTATTTTAGCCATTGTCCTAAGTGTCGCCATATATATTCAAATTAGCGACCGATTTTGACACTATAGTGATAGTGACTATTATATTAAACTATTTAAATATTAATATCTTCTCGCAACTACGTATGTAGTAGCTAGTTGGTCGCTATTTAGTCACTGACTGGACACCGATTGGAATAGTAGCTAAAAAGCTACTTATGTAGCAACTGTTTAGCCACTAATTTGACAATGTCAATTCAGTCGCTAATTGGTGGCTATTCAGTGGCAATTAGCTGGCCACTGATAAAATATAGTAGCTAAGTGGTGGTTAAATCGTTGTATTCTTGTAGTGGTCGACCATACATTTTAAGAGTAACAACTTTTTTTTCTTTATCTCTCTCTCTCTCTTTCCTTTGGTGGTTTTGACGATAAAAGCAATTTTTTTAGCCACAACTTCTGATTAGATAAACTCAATATAATATCCTATTATATCAGAAACAAATTAACGATGTACTATCTATCAGCCTCCAACCCTCTCAAAAGTCTAAGATGTGCAAGTTAATCTGGTTTTAATTGAGGATATGATAGATTTTGTTGCAAAATGTTTTTTGCTAGGGTTGTGCTGGTGATAGATCAACTATTTTGAGAACACATATGCTCTTCTCCTTCACTCACATCTCTTTTTCTTACGTTGTTTTTTGTTAATGGTGTTCATTTAGTTCCAGAAGCACAAAGCTCAAAATCAAAAATTGTCCATCACTTTCAATTTACTTGATTCCTTATGCATATAAAAGTTATAAATCAACTTAATTCTTTATTTTTACTCATATTTTATTATTAACTCATTAGAGACTCTAATGTTTTGATAAAAATGGAAGAATAGAAAACGCTTTCAAAGTGTTCGACCAAATGCGTGTGAGAAGCATGTGTATGTCTATGATACTTTTCCATCCAAACCCATACAAGTTATCATGTCCATCAGAATATTTTATCATTGTGATATCAATACGTATAAAATATGTTGACCACGTGTTCAACTTATTTTGGATAACGACTCGTAATACATGAAGATGCATCATTTGATTTCTTCACAATGTTATATGAAGATGCATCATTTGTTCATTCAAACAGTTCCAATAAAAATTGAATTACATGTCAATGTGGATGGATTATCGTAGACAAGGTACCATAACACTCTGAAATTTTAACATTGTCCATATGGATAGTAAAACTCTAAACCCTTGGAGTCTCAACAAACTATAAACATAAGATTTGTTTGATGATTCATAGAAAAAATCCCAATTGTCCACATTTTGTTGTCCATGTTTCATTTTGTACATTTAGTTATCCACGTTTTGTTGTTCACATTGTTAATCATTCATACATTGTACCAAAAGCCTTTCTCTGCCCTAATATCCATGATTTATAAGAGATTTTAACCAAATTTCATCATGCCTCTTTGGCTCCACGTCATCGTTTTTATGCAAGTTAAAAGCGCATGGGTTGAGTTCACCATCTGAAGTTCACCATATTGAAAGTTTGCTCCCCTGAAAACTGACCACTATGTGATAAATATGTATACATAAAAGTAAAAAACAATGATCCTCTTAACATAACCATCAATTATTTTCATCATATACTAAAAGCATTCAAAGTGTGATTCAACATCTACAACATAGTGTTCATATAAATTTACTCTATACCAAACTATAAAAGACCCCGAATAGCAGAAAACCACAATGCTTTGTTGTAATTTATCCATGATGCTACATCCAACACACATTTTATTCATGATACTACATCCACGACATAGTGTCCATATAAATTTACTATACCACACTATTATAAACTCAAATAGCATAAAAACATAATGCTCTGTTCTAATTTCTGATTTACAAAACATTTGCTGTTACAATTTCACAGAATTATAACATATCATATACAAAATAATTTTTCCATATCCATGATAACCCGTCCATCCTATATTGAACATGTGTTCACTACTACATGGACATGTATGCCTTTCTTGCACATTTCATCGAACACTTCGAAGACGTCTTTTGTCCTTCGATCTTAGTCAAATTAATGGTGTCTCCGGCGAGTGGATGATAAAATCTGAGTAATAGAGAACATATTTGGTGGATTCAATTCATAGAAAGAAAAAATTAGAGAGAAAGAAGAGGAGAGAGATATCAGAGCATGGTTGAAGTTGTTTCATCGATGGTGGATGGTGGTTAAACATTTTATCAAAGTCTAGAAAGAAGAGGAGAGAGATATCAGGGTATAATGGTTTAACGCCATGGATACAAAGAATTTGGATTTAATTCTAGGGTTAATATCTTCAAAAAGTGTGTCTTATATAAATATGTTTTTTTTTTCAATGATTTTTTATAGAAATTGTATCTCATATATAAATTGTTTTAGTCGTTGAAGAGAGAGAGAGAGAGAGAGAGAGAGAGAGAGAGAGAGAGAGAGAGAGAGAGAGAGAGAAAGTAATGAGAGAAGAGATAAAAGAATTATGTTATATTTTTGTTCTTAAATATGAGGGTAATATAGGATTATCATATTGTGTACAGTGAAATAAGTTCTCTTGTAGCACAAAAGTGTCTATTTTGAAGAAAAAAATGTTAAAAATGCTCTAAATTGTAAACGTCTCAAATTTATGTTAAGTTTCATGAATCTTCAGCTCAAAGCTAATTGAAAATGAGTGGATTTATTATCAAATTTTTGACGTAAGATTCTAATGGACCTTCAGCTCAAAGCTAATTGAAAATTAGTGGATTTAACCATGTTATTTATATATTACTTAGGTTCCTATCAAATTTTTGACGTAAGATTTTAACACACCCTCTTGAGATATGTCTCTACTACCTCATATATCTCGAATTGAATCCCATTCTAAACTTGACAATTAAGCCTAATTGGATAATTCTTTGATACTATGTTAAATTTCATATATTCTAACTCAAAAGTAATTGGCTATTAGTGGATTATCCCATATGCCTTATATATCTTTCAATATCTCTTCAAATTTTAATTTGGGATATTGTTCTCAAAAATATATAAACGAGAAAGGATATATGCAAAAAATCAAGATGATAATCTTTGAAACATCAGAAAGCAAAAAAAAAAAAAAAAACAAAAAGATGAACAAACAGTGGCATCACATATTAACTTCAAAAAATCTAGAGCAAAAACTCGTAGATTTAGCAAGATTTTACGAAAAAATGGAAAAATATATAGTTATCATTCAAAATCCAGTAAAAAAAAAAATCTTCTCATTAAAAAAACCCTACACATTAAGAGGGATGTAATTCAATTTACTACTTGAGAAAATTTAGAATGATTTAATTTTTAATGAGTTTATAAATTATTTTGGGTGAATTAGGGAAGTTGTTATGATTTTGTAATTAAAATACTTTAGTACTCTATGTAAAACCATGTGATTTTGAACTTTTATATTTTTAACTAAGAAACTCTACCAAAACATTCTTCAAATCACAATAAATCTCCTAAAATCCACTACTTAAAATAACTATAATAACAATGGAATTTAGAGTACATTTTAGTATTACAATTATAATAACACTAAGTTTTTTTTAAAAATTCATGTTTGATTGACAGATGATTGGTCATTTTAATACAAATCACTCTAAATTCTATATTAAGTACGTAACCTAAACAATCAAAGACACTAAGAGGTAACTTAAAAAAAAAACCAAATTTTTGAATTTTATCTTTACTAATATTTACCATCATTGATTAAAAAAAAGTCCAATAAACTGTGTATAGTAATAATTTAATTTCTATTGGTATTAGTTGAATAAAATAAATTTATTTACACATAACTTTGAATATCACAACTATTCAATTGGTTTATAAGGAATATATATTTTAAAAAATTACCTTCTTATATGATGATTATGGTCAATGAAAGTTGTCTATCCTAATTAATATATTATACATAAGGAAAGACAATCTTCCCCTTTACCAACCACCCTTTTTATAAATATAGACCTCTCAATTTTATATCAAAGTCACAATCATTTTTTGTTTATTCATATATATATATATATATATATATATATATATATATATCTTTGCAATATCAGAAATATAATGGATGAGAGAAAAATCAAGATGGAGAAGGTGCAAGCCATACACAAAAAAAATGTTATCTTCTCAAGAAGGAGACCATCATTGTTCAGGAAGGCGAGTGAGCTAGCCATGACGTGCAATGCCGATGTGGGTATTGTTACATTTTCCCCAGGTGACAAGCCTTATTCCTTTGGGAAACCGAATCTTGATGTGGTTGTAGAGAGGTTCAAGAAAGAAAATGAAGAATCAGAAGAACCAAAAGAATCAGAAGAAATTGGTGAAGGCTCTACTGCTGAAATAGAGAGGCTTCATATGCATCTCAACTCGATCAACAAAAAAATTGATGCTGAGAAAAAACGAGGCAAAGAGTATCAAGAGTGGCTTGAATCCGCAGGAGAAAAGAGGTTTGAGAAGAGTATTATGGAGCTTACTCACGATGAGCTCAATGAATATGAAGCTAAGCTAGAGAAAATGCATGGTAAGATCAAATGTAACATTGATCGTATGAAAGCTGCGACTTCTCTCATGTTTCTCTCCAATGATGAGGGTTAAGCAAGAAAATATAGAGAACAGTAGACTGAATTGAAAGTAGTAATCATTTGAAGAAATGCAATAAATTGTTGGTTCGAGATCTAGCATTTGTAGTCCTCATATAATGATTGTTATTCGATTGATGATTTATCTTTCATGTATTAAATAAACAAGATCTTTGCTTTGAGTTTGGACAATGAATTTTTATTTTCAAAAATTAAAATTAGTCTAGTTATAAACTAAAACTAAGAAGATTTTCTTGAAAAATATGTGATTTAACTGCACTCAATGCATTTAGATGAGGTTAAAAATTTAAATGAATGTTTTTTTTAATTGTTCATCCATCTTTTGATCGGTATTTTAATAGTATAACTGATTGTGTTTAGTATAATTAGTGGAGTATAATTGAGTATAATAGAATTAAATGGAATAGAAAAACAAATACATTTAATTCATTCATCTAATTCCTCTCCAAAAATAGTAGATGAATGCTCTTCTCTAAAATATTTCATAGTTGCAGTTTTTTAGTGGAATTAGTTGAGTTCTTTTTTTACATTTTTCAACTCAAATTTTGAAATTTAAGAGGAATGCTTATTCCACGAACTTTTATTTAATTTAAATGGTTAAAATTTATAAGAATACTTCGTTTTACTAACTTTTGTTCCTCTAATTATTTAAACATACAACCATTTGGGACTTTAAAACTAATTATTTGGATGATAATAATATACTTGTTCTTGTGATTTTTTTAAAGGTTCTTTAACTCTAGTTTAGATCTCCTAACCACTAATTTGATTGAATTTTTATTTTAACATAATAAAATACCATAAATATATTATGTAGTTGTTAAGGTCTTCTACTTCAATTTTCCTAGTTGCAGTTTTTTAGTGGAATTAGTTGAGTTCTTTTTTTACACTTTTCAACTCAAATTTTGAAATTTAAGAGGAATGCTTATTCCACGAACTTTTCTTTAATTTAAATGGTTAAAATTTCTAAGAATACTTCGTTTTACTAACTTTTGTTCCTCTAATTATTTAAACATACAACCATTTGGGACTTTAAAACTAATTATTTGGATGATAATAATATACTTGTTCTTGTGATTTTTTTTAAAGGTTCTTTAACTCTAGTTTAGATCTCCTAACCACTAATTTGATTGAATTTTTATTTTAACATAATAAAAAACCACAAATATATTATGTAGTTGTTAAGGTCTTCTACTTCAATTTTCCTTCAATCGGATTTTTCAAAGGTTATACGTGGGTTTCAATCAAAACTCACAACTCTCACAACTCTCACTTTTCTAATTTTGTTTTTGGTATGTGACTTTTTAAAAATAAACTAGTTTGCATTATTTTATCTGCTCACTTCAGTTGTTAGATGACATAAATGCATTATCATTTTTTTTATTTTAAAAATGGGAATGAAAATTATTGAGTTGATTCTAACAATCCATGTAAATATATCCATCGATTTTAGTAAGTGGTTTTTATGTGTAGGTTACTGCAAATGACATTAATATTTATGATGATTACCATTGATGTAAATATACGTAAAATTTTATCAATATAGGTTATACAGAAATTTCCAACTTAGGAGGATCGTTATATTATTATCATGCGTACATATCCAACATAAAATGAGATGTAATAGAAACTCTTCCACGAACCATCTGTTTGATCATTTAAACCATGATTGTTTATTTTCTTATGATATAATCCAACCAAATTAAAACTGATCTGAATCGGCTTAGTCTTCCTTCCAAACTTATCATTTTCTTATAGCTTGATTTAGATATATGGTAGATTCGGTGAACACCATGAACTAACTTTTGATTATGCACTATCCATATAAACTACATAATTCATGAAAATATTTTATGATTTTCCCTCGGATCCACTCAAAATGGATTTTTTACAAAAAATTGTTCATGTTGGACAACACTAACTCGGATAGAAATGCCTTCATAGTTGACGAAATCAGTGATGATGTTCACGCTTGCAAAGACGGGGACCCTCAAACATCATATAATTTTAATTTTTCCTTTTCCGCATTGCTGAAACACGAAATACTTCTTTAAAACAACTGATAACTCAATTGGAAACGTGCCAAATGAAATACTTTATATTTTTAAGGCAAGTAATCTGTCACACTTAGGGTTTGAAGGCATTATGAATTGGGTCAATCCTTCTCTATCCAGTTATGAAGTTTTTATTGATTGATTTAGCCAAATAACCTGGTTTGACTGTATATTTATCCGATTTTATAAAATAATATATAAGATCATCTAGTTAATATGTCGGACTAAAAGTCAGTCATCGAACTAATATAATATCTGCCAGATCCATGAATTACCAGAGACTCTATATATGTTATTATTTGATCACCAGATGAATCAAGTGATTGATCTTCGAATTGGGATGAAGCAATCTTCCCTTACCATGTTTTGGGTGGGGTTTGTAATCAGGGTCCAAGAATCATTGCATACCATACCGTTATCAAACTTGCAGCTAATTCTTCACATACGTCATTGGCTAGAAGGCCCTTAACCAAAAGGATACTATTCCTTTCAAATGATGGATAATGAGTTTTCTCCATGGGTCTGAACATCCTTTTACTTTTACAACCCTTGCCACAAAAGAGTTCAAAATTTGAAAAATTCACTCAATTAAGTTGTTAGGCCAGCAAGACCGAGTGAAAGGTTTCTAAGGACTAGAAATCCAAATCATTTGTATGTTTAAGATAAGTTTTTGTTCCCACTTTTTCCACTAAAGGGCACGATAAAATCCATTAAATCTACCGCAATTTTGTTATGACACTACTTTACTTAAAGGTTAATTATGAAACATTTCATTACAATAGTTGGGAGGGCTTAAGGTACTAATTTAACAAGTATTTATTTTCCACTTATAGAAATGAAATAATCCAAACACCACACCAGTTGATTATGTCATGAAGCATTTCCTTAATATACGTAAAAGAGTTTCCTCTTTGAGTCACCTAGACTCTATGGAGTTCCAACATAATAATTCATATCTTCTTTTTGTCTAATGCATGTGGAAAAATACAGACTTTAGTCCAGAATCTTCTGATAATCAAAAAATAAAATAATAATGTATATGGTTCTTTTCATATGATCATTTGTTTGATTAGAGATATTTTTTACCAAATATCATTGAAGATCTATTGACAATGAAGATGTTTTTTGTTTCTGAAACTAAATCATAACTTTTGAGTACATCTCTGAAAAATTTATATTGGACTGCAAACTCTTTCAAATGAAAAAGGTTATCATTTGTAAAAGAAGGTTTGAAACCATTGAGTTTGCATGTTCCACCTTTATTCTTGTTATAAAAATTGTTCCTTCTCCACTCTACTAAGATTTGCAATCAAAATTTATGCATAAATTAAAAAAAGATGGAGATAATGAGTATTTTTATTGAAGTTCTCTCTTTGAGATAATGTTTCTCTTAATTTTTCCAATAATTAAAAAATGGATATGATACTTAACAAACACACCATATCATCTAATCTATCCAAGTTTTTTGAACCCTAATCTGGTTAGCATCCATTTCAAAAATATCAAAAAAGTAAAAATTATACAATAACATATTAGTCCAAATATCTTTTAATCAATAAAATTGTTTTTAATTAATAATAAAATATTTTATAAAATAAGACCAGCTATTCATTTGATTATGAGGTTTTTTCAAATGTACAAAAATAACATTGTATGAATATCTTCTTTTGAAATATCATTATTTAAGTTACAATTTATGTCACTGGAGATAATTGCCTGGAGATAATTGCCTGAAGATTGACATATATGTCAAAGATATATAAATAGATCAAATAAATTACTCTAATAAGCATGTTTTATACTATGTGTGGTTTCATGTATTAATGGTTCTAAATTTTTATTCGTTATATTAAGCCAAGAACTATAAAAATTAGAAAGGAAAATATTAAACATTAAGACAATTAATATATTTCTGTAAATTAAAAAAAACACAGATCATTATGAATATAATAACTAAAAATGATTTATAAAAAAACAACATAGAACAAAAAAAACGGGAAATTAAAGATACTGAGGGACAAAATGTTTCTTGATTTCAACTCTTGCATCTTCAAAATCAGGCTAAAAATAACTTTAAAAGATTTATTACTTAAATGGTGCTATAATGAAACTAATTAGCATGTTTATGTACGAATAAATAAATATCAACTTAAGATTTACAGACCTACAAAAAGAACTAGTGAAGATTAATCTTTTTTTTAGAAAACAAAAAAAAATATGTATAATATCACATTGAACATATAGAAACTAAAAAAAATGTTTATATAAAACGAAAAAGGAAACATGAAACTTACAATTTGAGGACTACATTTTTTCTTCATATCAACTCTCTCGTCTTTTCAACAGCCCAACTAAGAACTAAATTTAAAAGGCTTCTGTCAGAATATGATGAAACTAATTAGCATGCTTTTGTAGTTTGATTTTTTTAATAAGATACAATGGTTCATATGAAAACTAAGCATGTGTCTTTACTGTGTGGTCAACTTCCTTATTGGTCTGTTATAAGCAAACATAATTAGTAACCTAAATTATAATAAATTGAACTATTGAACATAAAGGGGATTATTATTATTCTTAGAAATCATAGAAAATGATCGATTAGTATCACTTTGTACATGTATAAAACGATATATATATATATATATATATATAACCAAAGATGTTGAGGGAGAAAATGTTCATTCATATAAACTCTTGTATCTGCAACAATCAAACTATAAACTAACTTTCATAAGCTTTCTTTTAGAACCAGGTAAGAACAACATGAAGCATGACCCATCTATTTTCTCATTAGAAACTAATCTCACGTCTCTCAGCAAAGAACTTTCCAGTGATAGCTTGATCAGGAAGCAATGCAAGCCAGACTCCAGTGTCAGCTCCATCTTCCGCTGAGATGTTCCCAGCATAACCCGTCATCGCGGTTTTTACCCAACCGGGACAAAAGCAGTTTGCATATATCTTCTCTCCATCTGGTCTCTCAGATAGTTCTTTCGCTAGTACTCTTGTGTATGCGTTCACCGCCATTTTCGAGACAGAATAGTCTGTGAAAGAATGTGGCCAACCTCCTGACTCCCACGTTCCTTCTTCCACTTGCTTCAGAAACTCAGAGACTGTTTTGTCAACGATTTCTTCTGTAAGAGAGTCCACATCGATAAGCTTGGCTCTCACGGCTTCATTCTCAAGCTTCTGTTAGAGAGAATCGAGTAAGAATTTGTAGTTGCTACAAAATTTCGAGTAAAACAAAAAAGTGAGATATATAGATATATGTACACTGTGTCGGCCTTTTAATCTAGCGAGTCTCGAGGTGACATTAACAATACGAGCACCTGGAGAAGCATGTCTCATCAATGGTATCATGGCTTTAATTATGTTTTTGGTGCCATAGTAGTTTGTAGATATAACCATATGAGAGAACTCAACAGAGTTATCTGTTCCAACATTGTAGTTTACACCTGCATTGTTTATCTGCAAAAAAAAAAAAAAAAGTTGTTCACATCCTCCAACGTTTTAATGCATAATCAAGTGAAAATATTTATGGAATCAAACTTACTAAAACATCAACGAAACCGTATTTTTCCTCTATCCATTTGCAGAAGTCTTGAATTGAGGAAGAGTCCAAGATATCAAGGCGGTGGAAATCAACATTGAATCCACCTTCTTGCAATACTTTGGCCGCTTCGACGCCTACATTCTCGTCTCTTGATGTTAGAATAACAGTTAATCCATGTCCAGCCAATTGTCTCACCATCTCAAATCCTATCCCTCTATTCGCACCTGTTATCACCGCCACAGTTTCAGATGTCCACCACCTATTAACAATCCCCCATAAAAGAGGGAAACCAATAATGTATTTGTTTGAGCATTTTCAAGAATAAGATCTCTTTAGTTATAACAAGAATCAAATAAATTTCCTAAATGAGATACGTGAAAACTTGTTAAAAAAAACTTCCAATAATGTAGTTTTTTTAATTTGAAGCATTTAATGAAAGTTTTTCAGGTATTATCTGTAGAAATTAAAGTACCATGGAAACAGTGTAATTCTTCCTAATGATTGATTGCACTAACTTTTAATTTTTAAAGAAAAACTCAGAAAATATGAACATATAATCAGCACTTATGATTAAAAAGGTCAAAACATAAAAATGTCTCATTAAGAGAATTTTATAAACAAGACAAAACACCATAATCATTCTTGAAAAGAAGTTTCAGTAATAAGAAAGAAAAAGTGAAATTAGAAAGGAAGACGAGATATACCTCTGGTGATCGGAGTAAGGAATAGTACGAAGGAGAGAGATTTCTTGAAGTCTCTTGTCTCGTTTCTCTTTCGATTTCTCTTTGCTTCCCACCATCTTCCTCTTCTTCTTTTTTTGTCTGTTTCACGATTCTAAGTTTCTTTTTCTTCGAAATGTCGATCTGAATTTGCAGGACATAATTTCGTCGTCATAATGATTCTATTTTTAGCTCCAAGAAATTTTTGCGCGGATTTTCTCTGGCCTCTCGTTTCGAATTCATAATAATTCTATTTTTAGCTCCAAGTTTCTGTTTTTTGCAACAAAATTAACTTGGAGTGCAATTCGGTTGGATTTCTGTCTATTCCACAAACACCTAACAAAACCGGCTGGTTTGTCATGGTTAAAATCCATACCGAACAATTCATTGGTTTAATGAAATTAGCCTGGAGTGGGTTTGGTTACAAACCAAATTTTTTTTTTTTTTTTTTTTTTTTTTTGCATTATTCGTTTAATACAAACCTAACTAAATCAGCTCGTTTTACCGCGGTTAAAATCCATACCCGGAAAAATTCATCGGTTTCCTTAACCCACTCTTCTTATTAAATCATCGAAAATATATATATATATTGAAATACTAGTTTTTCTACATAATCCAAAGAAAAATACTAAAAAGGTTAGTTACAGTAGTATAATCCTACGTGGTCAGGAGAGGGCCACGAAAGTGTAGGCCCATTATGGGTCCATAAGTACCACTTTTGGTTGTTGCCTTCATTACAGCTTTCTACATCGCCGTGACAACAGAGAAGAACAAAAAATGGCCGGTCGAAAAGCTCTGATTAACGTCCACCGGATGCTCCGCTCCTCCGCGGTGGTCAGCCGAAGCTCCGTCACTCCTGCCGCCGCAATCCGAGCACACCCTATTTTCCGGTACTCTAACCAGATGATTTTTTCGTTAATTTCCGGATTTTTTTTTCTTTCTTGAATTTGTTTTTTTTTTTGTTTTAAGAAATAGAGTTGATTTGGGGTCGAGATTCTTCTGCGGGAACACCTCGAGTCCACAGAACTTTGATATTGATCTCTCTAGCGAAGAGAAGAAGAGGATAACAATCAACAGGTGTGGTTAATTTTTGGATACTTACGTTTGTTTCGGAATAAATTAATGTTTTGGTGATTGATTTTTTTTGTTTTGTGTGTCAATAGATTGTTGTATAGGAGCAAGCAACGAGGGTTTCTTGAACTTGATCTTGTTTTGGGGAATTGGGTTGAGGAGAATGTTAATTCCATGGACGAAACCACTGTCAAATCCCTAATTCATGTTCTTGATTTGGTATGTTTCATTGTCTCTTTATCTTCACATCTCAGTGGTTTTTAATTTTCATTTGGTATTGTTCTTACAATTCTTGTTCTTATTAATCTCATGTGTATATATGTATCTGCATATTATTTTGAGATGTAGAGATGAATTGTTTAGGAGTTTCTGTAGTTATTATGTATCTTCTTACACGATCTTGGGGGTTAGGTTGAGTGTAATAGGGGTTAATTGTTGTGCCATGAGGCTGTTTGAGTGATTATAATCTCGAAATGATGTTATTAATGATTTCCAAAGCTGTTAATGTCAGTTTAAAGAACATAGACAATAGTATGGATTTGCTAAGAGCAGATGGTGAAAACATGAATCTATTCATAGTGAGCTCAAAGGAGAATCGTTAATCTGTAAGATCAAGAAAATTCGATCTTTCTTGAACATAGTTTGTTGATAATAGTGGCGTTTGGCTCTCTGCAGGAAAACCCTGATCTCTGGAAATGGCTAACTGGTCAGGAACAGCCTCCGGAGATAGTGAGCTCAAATCCGGTAAGCTTAGACCTCATGATCTGTCCTATGTTTCGAAACCGGAACTATTCAAGTGACTTAAACCAATCCTTTGTTGTGATGATTGAAAGGTATTCTTGGCTTTGCACAAGAAAGTCATGACGAATCTGAACGAGCATGCGGCACCAGAGACGCGTGCTGCAGCTGGACAGCCTTGGGTCAAAGGCTGGGATGATTTCAAGAGAGGCCGTGACGCTCCCATTTCAGGGAACCAGTAAAAGTTAAAAAAACACACTCGCTTCCTTACAAAAGTAACAAACTGCAAAAAAAACATACATTTATATTATAAAAGTATCTTAAATAGATACCGAGTAGTAGTGACGTTTTAGTACTATTGTATGAATAAAGAGATGGATGGTGTAATGAGTCTCCTGGCGATGAGATAGATAATTACAGTGATGTGTCTTGTTTGTCCAAGTTCTTGATATCATTAATATCAAGTAATATTGTGTTTGTTCAAATTGTTGTGGTTTTCTAATTTATGTGTATGCACTCTTACTTCAGCTTATATACGAAATGTTATATAAGTAGGTATTGTTTTAATGGGCCAAACCGATTCCGTCCGGTAGATATTTAAGCCCAACCTGTTTTGAATCATATGATCCCTTCTAGGGTAAGCATAATTCTTGTCCGGACCCATTCTTAAATTCTCATTCCATATATTTTTCGTATTTCTATATGGGACAAAATTCTAATTTTTAATTAGAAACAGGATTTAACGAAACAATAATTGAAATCCGTTTAAAAGTATACACATATATTAAATTTTAATTTGATTAAAAGTATTTATATAGTTTATTTTATATTTAATTTATCTGATTTATTTATATTTTTTTCAAATTTTTATTTTTTTTATAAAATATGGTCTAATGTTCCTTTCTTTCATAATTTGAATATGTATAATAAATTAGAAAGTGTATTAGATACATATTTGCAATTTACAAATTATGATTATCGCTTTAATTACATATATTTTTTATTTTTAAAATAAACTTTTAAAATAAAAATCATTTTCTTCGGATCCGGGTCCTGATATCTGTGGATATACTAAATTTTAGATGGATATCTGGAATACCCGGATCCGGATCCGAATAATTTATACTATTATTTGTGAAATAATTTTCTCTAATCCAACTCTCACATAAAAAATTATAGTGGTTAAAGTCTTTAGTACCCTTAATGAAAAAATTAGTTTATATTATATTTTTAATTTATATTTGATGTCAAAAAGATTTAGATTAGTTAGAATATTTTAGATAAACTAAAAAAAATAGATCGGTTATAATAGTTTAGATAAACTTAATATTTATTATTATTAGAATAGTTTAGATAATCTAAAAATATAGCTAGTTAAAATAATTTAGATAAATTTAAAATTATTATTATGTGTAGGGATATAAAAAATAAAAAAATAAATAAACTGGCTATATTTGTGTGTATATATATATATATATATATATATATATATATTGTTTGTTATACGCTAAAGCTACAAATCATTTAATTGTGAAATGTGAATAGCAAAAAAAACTTGTCTCGATTATTATATGATGTTACTTGATGATATAATTTTAAATATTGCACTCTTGCAAATTCAGTAATGAAATTCATAATTTTTTTAAAATATCTTTTTGGTGCAGTAATAAATGAATATTAGAATATTAAAATATGAATAATGATATAATTATAAGTTTTATCCATGTATTAAGAATTTTTTGCATAATTAATATTTATTTTTTTATTATGTTGTTTTTAAATTTTATATTGCACATATACCAAAATATTTTACCCGCGCCTGGCGCGAGCAAACCCTAGTTATAATATATATCCGTACGGATCTGAATATTTTAAATTATCTGGATATCCAGATCCGTCTCATACCTGTGAACTCTTTAATTCAGCTTATATTGGTACGAAATGTGATAAAATAGGTATTGTGTTAATGGGCCAAACCGATTCCGTCCGGTAGAAATTAAAGCCCAGCCTGTTTTGAATCATATGATCCGTAATGTTTAAACTTTTAAGCAGAGTCTTGAACCTTATGCTTTTGTTTCAACTTTTTACACATCCATACCAATGACAATGAGAACCCATTATTTAAAACGTGGGATTTTACAACATTAACTTATTTCTGTATTAGGACCGACTTTATAATGCTCCGGGAGGTGTGTCAAGATAAATCTAGTCTCTTTGGACCCGTCAACAATCACCAAACAAATCCTTTCTAGTAATTAATAAAAGAGCATCTGAACGGAATAATAATTTTTTTTTTAAATATTTTTTTGTTTCCCCAAAAAAAGGATTTGATTTTTTTAGTTAGCAAGCAGAAAAAAAAAGAGTAAAACAAAAAGTTTTATGATCAAATAAACGAAGAATATCCCATGCGAATCTCGACTCCACACCATTGTGAGAGAGATTGGCCCTTTTTCTCCACAATCTCTCTCTCTCTCCTCCTTTCTTCTTCCTTCAGCTTCACCTGTAAGCATCAGCACAAACCCCCATTTTTCCCTTTTTGAGTCAATATCGCTTCTGATATTTCTCACAAAAACTCCTTTTGTATTCTTCATCTTTCGACTTTCCACTCCAATAACAAATTCCAAATTTTGAAATGGTGAGCCTTCTCGAGATTCATTACATCCTCGTTAGATCTGCATAAAAGAAGAATCACATGATCATCACCGACCCAGAAGAAAAAACACAACTTTGATTTCAAATTTCGCAACTTTCAATTTCCCGGTTTTGATCATCCGACCATGTCGAGTCACCACGTTGGTTTAGCGGCGAAGATGGAAGCAAAGAGATCCAAACAAGGCTGCTCCAACCCGGTCAAGAAACCCGGACCCGTTTCCATGGACCACGTCCTTCTAGCTCTCAGGGAAACGAGGGAGGAGCGTGACGTCAGAGTCCGGAGCTTGTTCAGCTTCTTCGATTCAGAGAGCCTTGGGTATTTGGACTGTGCCCAGATCGAAAAGGGTTTGATCGCGCTTCAAATCCCTAGCGGATACAAGTACGCCAAGGAGCTCTTTAGGGTTTGCGACGCGAATCGTGACGGGCGTGTTGATTATCACGAGTTTCGTAGATACATGGATGATAAAGAACTCGAGCTTTACAGAATCTTTCAAGCTATTGATGTTCAGCATGATGGTTGCATTTCTCCTGAAGGTCTCTGGGACTCGCTCGTTAAGGCTGGTATAATAATTTTTATGCTTCTTCGTTTCTTGACTTTGAGATTAATCTCTGTTTATGTGTTTTATGCTCTGTTTTCGTCCTATAAGCCACAACAGTTTCTGTTTTTTAGGAATTGAGATAAACGATGAGGAGCTCGCTCGGTTTGTGGAACATGTTGATAAAGACAATGATGGGATCATAATGTTTGAAGAGTGGAGAGATTTTCTTTTGCTGTATCCTCACGAAGCCACCATCGAGAATATATACCATCACTGGGAAAGAGTGTGTCTTGTAGACATTGGAGAACAAGCTGTTATACCTGAAGGAATCAGCAAACATGTCAAGAGAAGCAACTACTTTATTGCAGGTGGGCTTCTTTGTTTATTTTCTTTGAATAGAAACAAAGATTGGTTTTTGAGAACAAAGTAGTATTGTTACAGGTGGCATAGCCGGTGCTGCTTCTAGGACTGCGACTGCACCGTTAGATCGCTTAAAGGTTCTTTTGCAAATTCATAAAACGGATGCTAGAATCCGAGAAGCCGTGAAGACGATATGGAAGCAAGGTGGGGTTCGGAGTTTTTTTAGAGGTAATGCATTGAATATTGTGAAAGTAGCACCAGAGAGTGCCATCAAGTTCTATGCATATGAGCTTTTCAAGAACGCTATTGGTGAAAACATGGGTGAAGACAAAGCGGATATAGGCACAACCGCTAGACTTTTTGCTGGAGGTATGGCCGGTGCAGTGGCTCAAGCCTCTATATACCCTCTTGATCTTGTGAAAACTCGGTTGCAGACATGCACTAGCCAAACAGGTGTTGTTGGTCCTAGGCTTGGAACGCTCACTAAAGACATATTGGTTCAAGAGGGTCCACGTGCTTTTTACAAAGGTCTCTTCCCTTCTCTTTTGGGGATTATTCCTTACGCTGGGATCGACCTTGCTGCATACGAGACATTAAAGGACTTGTCCAGGACGTATATTCTTCAAGACGCTGGTAAATCTCTTTATTGCTATGTTTTCCAAATTCTGTCTGGACGTAGGCTCATGGAACTTGACTTGGGTTTGGACTTCAGAACCAGGTCCGCTCGTGCAACTAGGATGCGGAACAATCTCAGGAGCTCTTGGAGCAACCTGTGTTTATCCGTTGCAGGTTGTTAGAACAAGGTGATTAATTCCATTGCCCATTTGCATCTCCTGTTCTTTCTCACTGTACAAACTCCACACACAAACATATATATATCGGTTGTTGCGTGGAGTCAGTTTGATATATGTTTCTGTCACACAGAATGCAAGCGGAACGAGCAAGGACATCGATGTCTGGAGTTTTCAGGAGGACAATAAGCGAAGAAGGTTACAGAGCACTCTACAAAGGGCTTCTACCGAATCTTCTAAAGGTTGTTCCTGCTGCAAGCATTACGTATATGGTCTACGAAGCAATGAAAAAGAGTCTAGAGCTTGATTAATTGCTTCACTTTGATATTGACGAAAGAGTGGA
The DNA here is from genome assembly GCA_900108845.1 of Iljinskaea planisiliqua. Taxonomy (NCBI): domain Eukaryota; kingdom Viridiplantae; phylum Streptophyta; class Magnoliopsida; order Brassicales; family Brassicaceae; genus Iljinskaea; species Iljinskaea planisiliqua. Next base: position 2,281,825 of record FNXX01000008.1, read on the forward strand.
AATAATAATAAGAGAACCTAGTTAAAAGCTAGGTTATTTTTTAACATACTTGATTCTTCTAATCATCATTTGTAATCAGATAATAATATACTATATATCATATCCTTGTTACTTCGAACTTTAATTTTTCTTTCCCAGTGTAGAAAGCTCTCCTTAGTTTTGAGTTCTTGGCTGAGAAAGTTGTAGTGATGCTTCTTCACTTTGCTTTTGATGATTCTAATTGTGACCCGTAAGGTAAATTATAGAATATATATCCTCCAGGTTCGTATCTTGGAATAGATTTTGGTGTAAACGTTTGAACATCTTCACTCTGATAAAAGACTAAAAGAGATGTAACGGGAAAATCCGAAATCGACAGACCTCAGGGGGACCTTCTATACTCAGTTATAGCTCCGAGGAAATAACTTACTGTGTACTCCATTAACATCAAAGTGGACGTGCCGGAGTGGTTATCGGGCATGACTAGAAATCATGTGGGCTTTGCCCGCGCAGGTTCGAATCCTGCCGTTCACGATTTTTTTTAAAAAAAATTTCGCTTACGTGGCACATGATATAATACGGTTGGCGTTTTTATTCAAGTAGTTTATTAGGTTTTTAAATATCTTTTATATAAAAGTGAAAATTTGATAGGACAATTTGTTTAATAACCAAAATGAAATCAATAATTGTTGTTACGATGATTCGAGAATTAAGTGAACAACAAATTTTTTATTTTATGAGCGATAATACTGGTATAGAAATGTGACATATTATTTTGCTTTTTGTCTATTTATACAGTTTTGTAAAAAAATTTGCATAGAACAAAAAAGATTTAGTCCATTTGATATTGTTTTAGTATAAACGTTTTTAAGCGTAGAATATTTATCCTAGTTTTTATTTAATTTTTGAAAGAAAAATATAGAAATATTTAAGAAATTACAATAGTCAATCTAAGTAAATTTAACATTTTGAATAGAATGATATAAAATGGAATGATATTGAATGTAAAATGAAAATTGTATATAAACAACACTTGATCATTTATCTTTTTTTTTGGAAGAAATATACATCCATTTTTAAAAAATTCAAATAATCATATATGCAAAAAAATGTTGCAGTCAATTGTTTTTTTCTAGTTAATATTTAATTATAAATAAATAAAAAATTGGTCAATATTCCAAATTTCCAAAATTTGATCTACATTTTTTTTCAAAATCAAGCTTTATCAGTTTTTTAAAGAAAAAATATAATATTAAAAGTAATTATTTATAATTTTATTTTATTTTTTTGGTTTAACAAAATTTTCAATTTAAATTTAATTAGGTTTGGTTTAATTTTAGTAACAACTTCAGTTTCCATTTTTTAAATAATGATTTTATACAACATTTATATTTAATGACTATATTTAAATGCATAGTATTGTTTGTTTCAACTAAAATACATTAATATGATAAAATATAATCAAACAGCTATCCACATTGCATCCAACTTGGTCTTCCACAAGAAGACTAAGTACATTGAAGTGGATTGTCACAAGGTCCGGAAGAAGATTGTAGATGAGACTATTATACCTTGCTACACTCGGAGTGAAAACCAACTCGTGGACATTTTCACCAAAATTGCAAGAACCAAGGTTTGTGATTTCATATTTAGTAAACTTGGTTTTGTGAACTTGGCTAGGCCATCAGCAGGTCATCAGCGCTTCCCTCGTCCATGGAAGTTCACACTCTTTTTCCCTTACAGAGTTTTGTCCAAGTGGTTTTCTCTGTAAGATTTTTAATGAGGTGAGACTCAATGGAAAATCCAAATTTAGCCTTCACAGGTGATTCCAAAATGCTTAGCTTAAGGGGAAGTGTTGACATTGGACCTTACGGCCGTACCATTCGTATGAGGCCGTCTGTATCGTCCCGGGAAGCGTTTAGGAAGGTCTTGGGCAATTTGGAGTATGTGCAAAGTTCGTGCACAAAAAGACAAGAAGGAAGATCTATAAGAAGCTTCCTAAAGATCGACAACCAGCTGGACATGACCGTTAGTAGATAAGACCAGCTGGTTACGTCGTCCTTGTCCTCTTTTGGATTTGATTCCTTTTGTCTCCTACTTTATGACGCGTTTTTGATCATGCTAGATTATATGTCTCCATTATGTATGTGTGTATTGGCTCAATTGTAAAACATTCTCTCTTGTATTCTTGGTTACTTGCATAATGAATCTCATTTTTCTCTCGTTCTCCTTTGTTTCTCTCGTGGTTTTTACCTTCTTCTTCCCTTAATCTATATCTTAATCCACATAATATCACAATAGTATGCTTATATGTGATCTTATATGTTGAAGATCGGTGTTGCAATCCGTTGTCGCAACATTGACTATGGAATTTGAGTATATGGTTATAGGAGAAGTTGTAAAAGAAGCTCTATGGGTTAAATGACTCGTGTTAGAATTGAGGGTTGATCAGGATGGAGTTCAGATCTACAAGTGATAATCAGAGTGCATTGTTATGGTTAACAATCACGTATATCATGTATGGATAAAACACACCCATATAAAGTTTCATAAGATAAGATAGTTGACTGCATCAGGGGAAGTCTTGTTTGATAAGGTGCACACGTTGGAAAATGCAGCTGATATGTTGAACAAACTTGTGTTGGTGGAGAAATTTAGGCATTGCTTGGATTTACTCCATATCTTTCAATGTCATAGGAAAAGAAAACCCCCTTAAAGAAAGAATAAGGTTCTAAATGGGATGTCTAAGAAGATTTTTCGTTAAAATGGAGATTGTTGTTTTCTGGTAACTTAAAATATGTAGATTTTCATTTTGAGATGGTACAATATTTAAAATAGAAAATCTTATAGCTTTTTTAATTTAAAAGAAATATTTTATTTTATTTAATTAAAAGAAATACTCTTAATTTCTTATTTGTATAAGAGAATTTTTTTAAGAAAAATATATTTTTGGTATCAGGGTTTAGGAATATAAATATAGTGGATAATTGGTTAGACTTTAGCTATAATTTTTTTTTTTGTAGTATTTGGTATGTAGTTATTTGTTGTAGCTGTAAATGTATTGTTGTAGATTTTTTTGTCAGAGATTTTTGTTGTAGTTATATTGGTTGTAGCCGTAAGTTTTTTGCTTCATATATTTTTTAGATAAAATATGATTGGTAAATTATAAGGTGTATGTTGCATATAAAATAATAATTTTTCTATAATAAAAAATGCTTTGTATTAGTAAACAAATTTTTTTATCAAAGCTATCTCTTATTAAAATTTAAAAATTTATAAAATTATTCAAAATTAAAAAAAAAAACATAAACAAATTTTTTAAAAATTCTAGTAAAAACATTTTCAATGCATGCAGAGGAGAGAAATTTTTCTTTATAATTTTTTCAGTTGGAGAAAAAAAATCATAACAGGTTAATCTAGAAGATGTTGAGTTTTTTCGTACAAAAATAAATAAAGACTTACTAATCTCTAAAAAATAAATATTTGGTTGAATATTAATGTTTTAGAAATAAATAAAACTGTAGGAATAAGATACATCTCAACCAATCATACATAGATTTATAAATTATTCATATAATTAATAATAAAATAATTTTAAATAGATATTTCACCTCAATAACTTTTGTTTTTAAATTTAATCCTTTTTCTTGTTAATGATTCGACATAAATTGAGAACAGGTATATGTGTTACTATTATCAAGGAGTGGCTGATCTCTACTTTATTCCCGCATGTATATTAGGAATGTAATTATTCAGTCTTTTCTTGTACATCTCTGTCTCAATTATATATATATATCTGTTTTTTTATCTAGTATTATTGAGACCTATATATATCTCTATAAATATGTATGTGTAACTCAGACAAATCATCTACTCTAATTGACTCCACACTCCGAGACTTCTAGGGTAATATGATTTTTACATTAAGAACAGTAACCAATTTCAAGTGAAGGCTTTAATATATAGACTTGTAACTATAAATCCATACGGTCTAGATTAAGAATTTTCTATGTTTTAGTGTCACATAGTCACTTCATTAAAATAAAACACAAGTAACAAATTTAAAAGCAAGATTTTTAAGGATACAAAAAAAAAAATATTTTACTTTCGATTCTCAAACCTAAACTTACAAAAACGTGAAAGAGATTTACAAGAATTGAAGTTTTTGAGCTTACATCTCAACACTCCTAATCATATTGTCTATTGTATACAATCTCGCAATTCTTTACACTTGTAATACCATTGCTTCCTTGCACCGTTTTTTTACCGACAATATAAGGTTACACTTACCAAGGAAAAAGAAAAACAATTTAAATATACGACCAAAAAGCATGGAAGGAAATCTACAGTCAAGAGAGTCCATGGGCATATATATGTATACATATATAATTAAGTAAATAGCATAAGGAAAGTAAAATTACGTGAAACATAACTCATACTTTTTTTTTTTTTTGGTTGTTTATGCCTTTTAATTATGTGTATTCCTTAGAAATTCTCTTTGTGGAAGGAGAATCTCGTGCTTGTCTTGTGGGTGAAATCTAAAGCTAAATGCCTTAGCTCCTTTGTCAATGCTGGTGCTCCACAGTAGAACACTCCTGCACAATTTTATTATTATCATTTTAAATGTTATATCATCGCCACTCATATAGATATTCTTTTGATTGATTTTTTTTTTGTTTTCTATAATCGCAAGCATAATAGAGAAGATGATGTGAACTTACCAACTTTAGTGTTAGGATGATCCATGGCTATGCGTTTGTAAACATTTCTCCAATTAGGTTTAGCAAAATGGGACATAACTCTTGTTCCAGAGACAATATCGACGCCGTTCTTTGCATGGTTTAGTGATTGAAGCATATGTATAAGCGCAGAACGAGCGTCACCTTCTTCATAGACGCTTGTACAATAATTATGCAGCTCAATGACACGGTTGGTATCTCGTTCCGCGACCTCGTTCATTATGTTCTTAAACCAATCGAAAGAGCCTTGTTCACGCGTAACCCAGTAGAAGTAAGCCCTACGTGTCCTGAAACTCTCTTTCTTGTTTCGTTGTTGTGGTTCGCTTGTTCCATGCTCCATTCGGTTGAGTTGAGCTTGTTCCTTGGCCCTGATGTTGTTGACAATGTCTTTGACGATACTAATCATTGGTGTGGCTCCGATTCCGAGACCAACCAGTAAAACCACCTCGTACTTTTTGTAGTCTTGCGCTGGTGCACCGTATGGACCATCGATCAAGACTTTCGGGAAGCTGTGCAATAAGGGTCATTAGGTCAACAAATTAATGATGAACCAAATCTTATCATGTTCAACAAAACACTAACGTAAATGGTATTGTTCAGGTTTCACTATAAAGAAACAAAACAATTTGGTCGTAATCAAATATTATGTTAAAAATCAAAATATGTATACTTATGATCGTATTTCAACATTATCATCTTTTAAAATCCGATTTACTTTTGAACGCTAGTTGGACTATTTTTAATTACGTCTATGACATCTTTTTAGTTAATGCCATGTTCACTTCTCTTGTGACTTTTTTTTGTCCTGCTAGCAAGCCCCATACGAATAAATATATACAAAACATAAGTAATGGTTACATTTTAAATTACTAGATAGTTAACATTTTTAATAGCACCAAAACAAAAACCCATAAAACAAAAACATAGCTTGGGAATAATCATACTTATCAAAAAAAATTAATTTGGCATGTGAACACTTAAAACCAAAACCAAGTATAGGAATATATATATATATATATGCAAGTATATTCGTACACCTGGATCTATATTATATCTACATGTGATGTGCCCCCAAAAACCGAGCTGGGAAACTATGAAGACCATGTAAAAGTCAGCATCTATCCATTTTTTTTTAACTGATTTCGAAAATAAAGTAAATAAACCACTTGGCAACATAGTTGATATGATGCAAGATATATAATAAAAACCATTTAATGTTGACATTAAAAAATAAAATAAAAAAGAGGAAGTAGGATTTGACTTATCACCTCAATAATCCATTTAAGAAAAAAAGATATTGCAAGAGGAGGGACCCAAGATTTACGCGGTCACAAAAACACATGGAGAAGCAAAAACGTCGTGCTTGCATGATATACCAAATAATGTGTCTCAATCACATAAATAAAATAGTAATATATGGTTAGGTACATAGTTTTGCTTTAAGTTGTGGTCTCCCACCACTTATTTTGATGGATTAGGTATAACATTGTTTGAATTTGTTACCCCTTTATACCAAAGTGGATATCACGATTTTATGATTTAAGCCTCTCATAAACCTTCTAGAACCAAATCATCCCCTTTTACTTAGCACGATTTAGTCATTTACGTAAAAGATCTAATTTGTCGACGCAATGATCACATTTTTCAAGATATAGTGGTTAAGATTTTCACTTACTCAGGATTATTTGCACCATGCATCATGTCGGCTCTAAGCAGACCACTAACTCCTGCTGGAGGTGGCTTACACACCTGAAACAACACACAAACCAAACCAAACCATTCATATCGAAACTCTTTAGTTTCATAAAGAGTTGGTGTATTAAAGACTTTATGAAACCTCAGAGAAGACTCCTTTGAGAGCCCTTGTCCAATCTCCAAGAACTCTAATGTGAACACTAAGGTAATCATCTTGTGGTGCAGAGGTGATTGAAAATGGATGCCTGCATCGTATCAAATCGAGTTATGACTAAAACTTATCACCATTGCAGAGAAATATGAAGTTTGGTTTGGTTTCTCATCATACCATTCGAATGGAGATACAGCAGCACAGTTAACAAACATGTATTGACCACTCTTGTATTTGAAGTTTTGAGGCCTTGATAAATGCAATGCCAATACGTTTCCTGGATAAACTGCTACTTTCCTAATAGTCACCGCCTTGATGCTCGACCTGAATGCTCGTATCAACCTTTCGCACGCGTAGAGAATCACTGGTACCACCAAATACATCCAAGTCTGCAACCAAACGATCATGCATATAAGCTTATGCACCTTGTGGTTCGTTAAAGATGGGGATTGATTTATAACTACCGTTTTGTTGTGCCAATCTTTGGTGAGATACAAGTAGTATCCATGAGCAACAAGAAGAATGTAGACTATGACGAACAAATGATGAGTGTACCAAAAGGCATTGAAGCTAGCTAGCTGCTTTAACGGTCCTGGAAGGTTAAGCTTCCCTCTTCTGAACCAAGGCGTGGCTAATGTGAAAGCAATGGCCATTAACAGAACCATTACGAGTCCGGTTATACCTTCAACCGAGTTTATAAAAAACCAGTAGCTTTGTGGTTGTTCATCTCCAAAATACTGCCTTAAAGGCCTATATTGTTCTGGAGTTGCGTCTATTAGCCGCGGGAAATCGCACGCTAAATGTGCCCCTGCGTGCATCGTTACTCCAACTATAATCCCCACTGCTATAACCTAATGTTTTAAGCATGGTTTTGTTAGAAGAAGTTCCATTAGTTAAAAAGGTTTTAGTTAGGGATATGTTTGTTTGTTTACCTTGTGGAAGTTGAGATTGTCATCAAATGGGACAACAAGACCCAACCTGGTCTTGTTCCTAAGCCATGTGATGGTGTTTCTGCAAACAGGGAAGAGAATCAAAGCCATGTTTAGCTTAGCTGTCTCTGCTGCACCTTTGGCCATGCACACACAATCTCCCATCACTTGATACACAGGGCTCTTCCTGTATTGGATGTATTTGTATGTGAAGAGTACGGCCATAGCTGTGAGCCATAGAGCTATAACCCAACATCTTTGCCAGTTGTCTAGCACGAAGAATCTGAATCCACGGTACCATCGCTTCAATGGGTTTCGGTTAAACGTTGGCTTAAGCCTCTGGCTCATCATATGGCTCAGGTTCTTTCTCTCCCCAGTACTTGTTATTACAGACTGTGACGCCGCTTGCAAAAGCAGAGTCTCAAGACTCTCCAACTGTTTCAAGATTCACCACAAAATGATTCAGATTATAGCCAATAACATGGTAAAAATTTCGAGCTTAAATTTACTTACCATGATGTATCCTATATTGTCTGGGTCCAGCTCTTCCATGATAAGTGCTGCATATTCATCTGCTCTCTTCTGGATTGTATTCAGATTGTTTGCAGAAGCACTAAGACTTATAATCTGTGAAACAGAACAAGACTAGAACAGAGTTAAACAGTGTAAGTAAACACAAAAAGACAAGAAGAGACATAAACTCCTGTTTTGTTTACCTCTCTAACTTCGTCTTCTGTAAGTCTACCATCAGCATCTTTATCCACCCTGCATTTTCACAACTTTTCAGATTCACGTCACGAACTTGCAGAGAGATCAAGAGATGAAAACCAAACCGTACATGTCGAAGAATGTCTTAAGCCGAGAGTCGAAGCTTTGATCATTGATTTGTTCCCAGAACTCTTTTAGTTGATCTCCATCGATCACTTCCCCTGTTATGTTCCTTCGTCTAGCCAATGCATCGAACAGTTCCAACGCAAATTCCTTGGAGTTCATCCCTGCATTTATCAGATTTTCATTCAAACATTCAAAAAAAAAAAAAAAACCATTTAAAGAATCTGTTTCTTTTTTTTTTTTGTATTTACCGATGCATTCGCCGAACTTGGTTCGAAGCAGCAATCCACCGGTCGTGGCCGTGATCTGATTAAACCGCTTCTCGACGGCGGACCAGCCAGCGCCACCGTCGGTTTTACTTATAAACTTAAGTCCTTTCAACGCTTGGCTCGCGGCGGATTTCGTCCGGTCTAACTTAGCCGGACGACCTGGCTTTCTCGTCGTAGCACCAGAGACCGACGTAAGACGCTTCAGCTCGTGAGAAACAGAGGCTAGACGCTTCACCACCGTCGTTTTCTTCTCGAGACGGTTACGTTTCAGCAACGTGAGCTCTGGACTCTCTTCGACGCTGGATCCACCTTCACATTTCAGGCTGTGTACAGACACCCTGTCGTCTTGAACATCTACCGTGAGGTCCACGTAAGGAGCCGCCGTGCGTGTTCTCTGGCTGTTCTCCGCCGCGAATCCCGAGTTCTTTATCGCCGGCTTTTTGTAGATCGGCGGCAGTTGACCGCTCATCGGACCACTCATGTAACCGCTGCTCTCCGCGTCAGAGTTGTATCCTGACACTTCAAAGCTCACTCTCTGCATTCTTGCACTCTTCTTGAAAACGAAAATGATGACGAGGTTGTGGCTTCAAATGTTGATCGGACCTCAAATGTCTCTGTGAGAAGTGATAGTTAAGTCATGTTTTACGACTTTCCCGGAAAGTAAAATCAAATCGGAGAATGAGAGGAAGCGGAGAAAATTCAGAGGAAAATTTGTAGTCGCAGATAGAACATTTTCCCGAGAAAATGAGAGAGAAGTAATTGTTTTTTTTTTTTCCGGGAAAGTGTTCGATGTTCTTCTCTCTGAAAACTTAAGGGAAAGTAAACGATCTCGTGATTTGATAGGAGGAAAGAATGAAAATGGATTTGTATATATATAGTAAGTGAGGAGAAATGAGTAAAAAAAAAAAACATTTTGAATAAAGAAAGAAGAGAGACGTGGTCCGAGTTGGCCCACCAGATTTGTCATTTGTGATGCAAAGACATTAAAAAGAACCAAAACTGATAAGGGTTATAACGTGCATTTGTAATGCAAAACGGTAACAAAAAAACAAAAATTAAAATAAAATAACCAAAGTTGAGTTATTGTTATTTTATAAAATTGAAACAATAGTCCACTGTTTTTTAACAAGTCCTGTTTGAAACTTATCAAAGAAAACATAATATTATTTATTGGAAGTCCAAGAATTATGGTTATATTCGATTTGACCATTTTAAATTACAAAACAAATGTTGGCAAATACAAATTGCATACAAATTGCATTTAAAAAGAAAACTGCACATAGAACATGGAGGATCCATCCCCATTCTAATAACCATGTCCAAATTTTAGCTTTTAAAAAAGAAACAGAAAGAAATCAAAGAATGATTGAAGCAAGCCAAAACAAGTTTAACAATAAATAAATAAATAAAATCTCAAAAGGATGAGGGTCAGAAATTGAACCGCAAGTAACAGGTTTAATTTATATTACTAGTTCATTTCAAAATATAGTTTTAATTTGATCATTAAAAATTGATTCTTTTTTAGATTGATTGGAAAAAAAAAATGCCATTATAAAACTGAAAAGTGTGATTTTTAGCAAAACCTTTTACATATAGTTGTGAGAAATGTGTTACGAGAAGCAAGTACTTTCATTTATGTCTTCCCTTTTATCAATTTTCTCTTATACAATTATTCGATATAGGTTTCACTAAAACTTCGAATTTTGTTAAGCCTTGACACAGCAAATTAAAATATTAGTAAACAGAATTGTAAAGCAGAGACATACATTGCTGATTGAAAACAAAATTACCAAGTACACATAATCTCCTTCCAATGAATCGTCTCAGGGAATCGACACACCGTGTTAAACCATCCCATTGACTTGAGGATGTGATATATATTTCAAGAAGTCTTCGAGTTTTTATGCCTCTGACCTCATAGGTTTACTATAAAGAATGCATCGTTAGTTTCTGTTCCAAGCAATTCAATGTCTATGAACCCTTTGTTAGCTTGGTCAAGATATTTTGACTTTGTTTCGTGGACCAACACTATTATGGATGATTTAGTACTCCGTTATGTGATTTATTTTTGTAGGAAATTGAGTTTCCGACCACACTTTTTTAGGACCGGAGCAAAAGAAAAGTAAAAAGATAAGAAGGAAGAAGAACTCAAACGCATATGGCGAAATTGATTGGCAACTATTTGATGAAACAAGTATGTTCTTTACTTTGAAACTAATCAACTCTTAACCGAAAATTTTACTAGTATAAAAATTTATTGCAAGATTAAGAAAGATCTTTCTCCAATAGTGTTCATCTACCCCAATTCTTGTGATTCTCCATCAAAGTAGAGCGGAAGTTAATTAATCTTGATCCATCCATTGCATATTGGTCTTCATCTTCATCATCTTGTATTAAAGCCAAAAACTCTTTGAGTCCACTTCTCATCTAATTCTATCAGTTGTTGTTGATCCTCGGGGTTGATCATGAGAACAGCTTCTAATCCATTTGCCTCGTATTTGCCTGTGATATCTCCAATCCAATCTTCTTCTACTTCATGTGTAACATCCATGGCTACAACTTGGTGTTCATCCTTCTCAATCATGGCTTCTCTCGGTGACGTGAATCCTGGAGGAGGAACCGTTGGATTCTACTCTTCCAAGGCTTCTCTTTGTGGCAGCAAAACTGAGATGTTGTAAAGCAATACGTTTGTTATTGTATATTACTTCGTTGATTCTGACATAATTAAATTAGTATGCGTGTTAGAATTTGCGGAGATGCGTATTTATACTACTTTGGGTTTTTTATTAGTTTGATACTAGTAAGCTCTCTTTATTGGCATTGCGTTATGTAATTTAGAGGAATGTCCGAATAGTTAGTGAGTAAGAGAAAACAAATTCAAGAAACTTAATAGATAACAAACAGATCACTTACGGGTGAGTTCCAGTAAATTTCTAAATATTAAAATGTGATGGACATAAATTTTGAATCGATGAAAACCGAACCAATGGAACCAAATTCTTTGGTTTTCAGTTTTCATTCGGTTTTGAGCTGGAAATCGATCGGTATCTTTTTAAATTAACTTCAGTTTTCGGTTCGATTTGGTTTAAAACCTCCGAACCAATCAGGTTGTTCGGTTCTTTTACTTCTTTCTTTTCTATGTCAACGTTGAACATCTCACACAACTCAGACAAATCTCTTTCTTAACTTTGTCTCATCCAAGATGAGTGTTTCTGCCATTAATCTCCATCATTGAGTAGTTTTTTTCATATATTATCGTCTTTGTGTACACATCGATCCACCGTCTGTCTTCATTGGGGAACCGTTGCCATTGGTACAATTAATTTAAATAAAACGATTGCTTTTATTACCCCATTTAATTAAAATTGTTTTATATTATTGGATTTGTCTTAATTTTGTCCAATTAACTATAACTAAAAACTTCAATTTAACACTCCGACACATCTAATGAACCAATAAATGCGAACAACCTTAAAATTATTCCAAAATTAATCAAGAAATTGAAATGTTTACTTACAAAAGAGCTAACTGTCTAGAGTTATGAACTCGGTTCATACCCAAAATAGACCAAACAAACCAACATTTGAACCAAATTTTTACTTGGCAAAATTTTTTCCGACTCGAACTAAAACCGAACAAACTGGACCGAGAAAACCGAATTCCAATAAACATTTTGTCTGTGTTAATTACTAGGCTAAATGAACAAAAACGAGAAAGTGCATTAACACGAGATATATATAAAATTGTACACACGTGACACGTTAGTGCTCGCACCGTACGTTCAAAGTTTGTGAATTCACATGCATGAAGAGAACTTGGGTAACCAATAAATTGACTCTATTTTTGTTTCTCTTCCATTTTTTTCTTCTAATGGAAAGAATTTTCCAACGAACAATTGAAAGGGAAGACAATTAGGAACCCTAAATTGTCACTGTTAGGCTAATAACTTTTAATTTTAGGATACAGATTTTTATTTTCTCTATTACAATGTATTTTTGGATAAGGACCGTTTCTCTTTTGTTTCCGTGTGCAACTTGAGCTTCTTCTTGTACCATTTGGTCTCTAATTTTTATTTTATTTTTCCACCTTCTGCGTTTTCAACATTTGTTGACTCGATGGGGTCGTAAATGCTCCCATATCATCAGTAAGTGAAATCAAATCATATTTGCTCTGTGTTCCTGAAATTAAAATTAGATGTCTCAAATCTTACTTGTACTTAGTTCATGTGAAAATACTAACCAAATGAACGATATAAGCACCTTATACACAACTCACTAAACTAAGATAATACTAAACTAACCAACGAAAAAAACCTGTCTAGTAAACACTTGGATTCAATTCGTATTAGTCATTAGAGATTTAATTTGATCTTTGGGTCTTAGAATTAATCGGTGTCCATTCTAATTGGTACTTTCCAATCCAAATACAATTGATCGGCCTACGAATTTCAAAATTAATTGATAATCGTTTGGATTAGTTACTTAGAATCCGGATACTTAGAAGTTGATTGTTTGTAGATTTTAGAGTAGATTTTGGTTTTTGTTTTTCAAAAACCAAAATTTTAGCTATTCATGATTTTGAAAAAAATGATTCCCTATTTTCTAGAGAAACTAGTTTCTTAATGGTTTTACAATTTTCTACATAAAAACCAGAATTTATATTTTTTGGGTTTTTGTTTTCCTTTTGTGCGTGATCTAAATTTTTTCTTACACACATATTTTTTTTTTTGAACAAAAATGTTTTTTTACACATATATTTTTTTATCTAAGATATAAACTTCATAAATCCCCAATTCCTATCATTTACTATTAAGCACACAACAATTTATAAAATAATTTTATGTGAAAAGAATTTATGAAATAATTTTAACTTGTTGGTTTAAAAAAATTTATATATGAAATAATTTTATGTGCAATTTTTATTGATAATTTCTTCTGTTATTTTCTATTATTTCAATTGAAAATAATGTTTTTATTAACAAATTTATATATTTTATAAAAAATAATATGTTTTCATTAGTAAGCTTATATTTTTATTTTATCAAGTTTAACATTATAAACAAAACCAATAATTTCAATATAGTCAAAAACCAAAAACTAAATAAATTACCATTCAGGTTTTTTTAAAAATTAAAATCTACAGAAAAATCAAAAACCAAAAACTAAAAAACCAAAATCTAAAAATCAAAAACTAAAAGTCAAAAACCAAAAACTAAAATCTAAAAAAAAACCATGTAAATAATCAGGGCCTTAATTCACTAAAAAAAAACTTAGGAGAACTTGACTGGTTAAGCCAAAATAACAAACATAAGGTTCTTCATGTTATGAAGAGCTATGGTCGGCAAAGTAAAATGATCTCTATTTGTTTCTGTCGAGTTGAATATCTAAATTGCAATTTTGAAAACATGCCGACGTCTCTTACAAGTAAACGATAGACAAATAGTGAAAAGAATCTTATCAAAACGCGAACGTGACTAAAAGTGTAGCCAAACAATCCCTTAAGATGCCAGAGAAAGTGTTTGGGAGTTTCCTCCTCTGTAGTATAAATGAAGAATCCACAAATAACAAAAAGAAAGAAAAAAAAAAAAAACGAAATAAAAAAAACGGTGCCTTAACGTGTCAGCTTACTCCATCCCTTACTTTTGCTTCTTCTCCTTTGCTTCCTCTTTTTCCTCATTTTCTCGTAAATAATAATAATAATAATTCTCATCATTTTGGCACAAATCGGAAAACACCACCGGAGATTTTCTCACCGACGACGATCATGGAGGTTTTATCTACTTCCTCTCCTCTAACGCTTCACTCTCGCCGTCTCGCCTCTTCATCCCCCAACCGTTTCGACTCTTCTTCTTCACCTGTTACCTCCTTCGCCGCTTCGTCTCTTTCTTCTTTCTCTTCCTCGTACCTCGGAATCTCCCTCTCCAACCGGACGATCCACCGCTTCTCCACAACTCCGACGAACTTCCGACGATTCCCCCCGAAGAAACGGAAGAAATTCACTCCGATTTCGGCGGTTTTCGAGCGGTTCACCGAACGAGCCATCAGAGCTATAATCTTCTCTCAGAAGGAAGCTAAATCTCTGGGCAAAGACATGGTCTATCCTCAGCACCTTCTCCTGGGGCTGATCGCTGAGGATCGTGACCCTCAAGGGTTCCTTGGATCCGGAATCACCATAGACAAGGCCCGTGAAGCTGTGTGGAGTATCTGGGAAGAAGCTAGTTCCGATTCCAACTTGTCGAAACAGCAGGAAGAATCGTCTACTTCGTACTCCAAGTCCACAGACATGCCGTTCTCCATCAGTACGAAGCGGGTCTTCGAAGCTGCCGTCGAGTACTCCAGGACTTTGGAGTGTCAGTATATAGCTCCGGAGCATATCGCTGTTGGACTCTTCACCGTTGATGACGGTAGCGCCGGCAGAGTCCTCAAGAGGTATAAAGAGCTCCTCTTTAATTGTGGTTGTTAGTCGGTGAACATGCTATGAATTGTTTCTGATTGCGTTTTGATTTGTTGATGTGATATTAGATTGGGAGCAAATATGAATCTGCTCACAGCAGCAGCACTGACCAGACTTAAAGGAGAGATTGCGAAAGATGGAAGAGAAACACCTTCGTCTAAAGGGAACTTTGAGGGTTCCCCTACTGGTCGAATTGGTGGTCCTGGAAGAACGAAAGGTAATGTTTTTAGTATATTCACTTTATTCGTTCTTATGAGTCTGAGAAGAGAGATGCTGATAAATCTTTTTAAAAATTTGTGTTTCACCAGCGAAAAGTGTACTGGAACAGTTCTGTGTGGATCTTACGGCACGAGCTAGTGAGGGCCGTATTGATCCTGTTATTGGCCGGGAAAAAGAAGTTCAGAGAGTTATCCAGATACTTTGCCGCAGAACCAAAAACAACCCTATTCTTCTCGGTGAAGCTGGTGTTGGGAAGACCGCCATTGCGGAAGGACTAGCAATTAGTATTGCCGAAGCAAATGCTCCTGGATTTCTCTTGGTAAGCATCCGCCTCTAATCAACGGGACAATTTGATCTGAGGTTGGTCAACCATGTTCATGACCAGTTTCATATGTTGCTATATGTAGAGCAAACGCATCATGTCCCTGGATATAGGATTACTAATGGCCGGTGCAAAGGAAAGGGGAGAACTGGAGTCACGCGTCACTGCTTTGATAGGCGAAGTAAAAAAATCAGGTTATGATCTCAAAATATTTTAACTGGAAGACTTTAAAGTTAACATGGCACATTCCTAACACTTTTTTGTTTTTTTTTTTTTGTTTTGTTTTCATTGCAGGTAAGGTCATTCTCTTCATAGATGAAGTGCACACTCTTATTGGGTCTGGCACAGTCGGAAGAGGAAACAAGGGGTCTGGTCTTGACATTGCTAACCTCTTGAAGCCGTCACTTGGAAGGGGTGAACTTCAGGTACGAATACTGAATGAATCGATTTTGTGCTGCTTTTACCTGTGTATTAGAAAGTGTACCACTTTGGCTTATGCTTAAAGATTTGAGTGAAACTGAAATAAAGTAATGTTTTTTTCCGGCCTGATGAAGTAGTTCATATGAAAATAGAACAGAAGCAAAAGTCTTGCTGAAACATATGCCAATTAGGAAAATAAATACAATTTTTTTCCCGGTATATATGCTGCGCTAAAGCGAGCTCTACTAATCAACAATCAACCATTTGCAGTGCATTGCATCCACAACCCTTGATGAATTCAGGAGTCAGTTTGAGAAGGACAAAGCACTAGCAAGAAGATTCCAGCCAGTGTTGATTGACGAGCCAAGCGAGGTTTATACTCAAGCCAGTGTTTCTGTCATATCAACCAACCAACATCTGTTTTCTGATCTAGTACATTAATCTTAACAACATTTTAGGAAGATGCGGTGAAGATTTTATTGGGCCTTCGTGAAAAATATGAAGCCCATCACAATTGCAAATATACTATGGAAGCCATAGATGCTGCAGTGTACCTTTCATCACGATATATCGCTGATAGATTTCTTCCAGATAAAGCTATTGATCTCATTGACGAGGCGGGAAGCAGAGCTCGTATTGAAGCTTTTAGGAAGAAAAAAGAGGATGCAACCTGTATCCTTTCGAAGCCACCGGATGATTACTGGCAAGAGATCAGAACTGTTCAGGCCATGCACGAAGTGGTAATTGACTAGACATTCGTCCTACGAGCATAGACTTGGATGTTGATCATATTGACCTATTAAACAGCTTCAACAATTGTTCTTTAAATAGGTTCTATCAAGCAGGCAGAATCAGGATGACGGTGATGCCACTGCAGATGAGTCTGATGAACTAGTTGAGGAGTCTTCTCTGCCGCCTGCATCAGGCAACGATGAGTATGATTTTCTTCTCTTACATATTTAAAGAAGTTTATTTTCAGAAGATTTAAAGAAGGAACCTCCATAACATTAGTTTGATTCTGCTTTCAGGCCTATACTGGTGGGACCTGATGATATAGCAGCTGTTGCATCGGCTTGGTCTGGAATTCCAGTTCAGCAGATCACTGCAGATGAGAGAAAGCTTCTTATGGGTCTAGAAGAGCAGCTTAGAAGCAGAGTTGTTGGTCAAGATGAGGCTGTAGCAGCCATATCTAGAGCTGTGAAGAGGTCCCGGGTTGGCTTAAAAGATCCTGACCGTCCAATTGCCGCTATGCTCTTTTGTGGACCAACTGGAGTTGGAAAAACAGAACTCTCAAAAGCTCTAGCAGCAAATTATTTCGGATCGGTACAGCTTCGTTAACAATGTAATGCTGATGACACATGATGTGATCACTGAACCGATTTTCTTATCCCCGGTTTTTAATTGGTTATTGCAGGAGGAATCCATGCTGAGATTGGACATGAGTGAATACATGGAGCGTCATACAGTGAGCAAGTTGATAGGCTCTCCTCCTGGATATGTTGGTTTTGAAGAAGGTGGAATGCTCACTGAAGCTATCAGGAGACGTCCTTTTACAGTGGTTTTGTTCGATGAGATAGAGAAAGCCCATCCGGATATCTTCAATATTCTTCTCCAGCTGTTCGAAGATGGCCATCTTACCGATTCACAGGTTCGATGTCCCATGTTTACACACTTTCTAGCTTTCTCAAGAGACCTACAGAGTAGAAACTCTTCCATGTTTATGAAGTTTATATTGGCTCTGTTTTTTCAATTTGGAATCTTTGTTTACAGGGAAGGAGAGTGTCTTTTAAGAACGCACTGATCATAATGACCTCTAATGTCGGATCATCAGCCATTGCCAAGGGAAGACACGGGTCAATAGGTTTTATCCTCGATGATAACGAAGAGGAAGCATCTTACACTGGAATGAAAGCCATGGTAGTCGAAGAACTCAAGAACTATTTCCGTCCCGAGTTGTTGAACCGGATAGACGAAATCGTCATTTTCCGGCAGCTTGAGAAGGCTCAGGTTAGTCATTCTCTCTACCTCTCAACTTCAAACCAAAACCTAACTTAAATGAACCAAATAGATTAAAAACAATCTTTCAACTCCGATTTTGCAGATGATGGAGATCCTGAACCTGATGCTACAAGACTTGAAGTCGAGGCTTGTGGCACTCGGAGTCGGTTTAGAGGTGTCTGAACCTGTCAAGGAGCTTATATGCAGACAAGGGTATGATCAGGCGTACGGTGCACGACCACTCCGTAGAACCGTCACAGAGATTGTGGAAGATCCACTCAGCGAAGCCTTTCTTGCTGGGAGCTTCAAGCCCGGTGACACGGCTTTTGTGGTTCTCGATGATACTGGAAACCCTTCGGTTCGGACCAAACCAGATTCTAACACTGTTCGAGTTACGGACAAGACATCAATCGCATAGTTTTCACCATTGGAGGATTGTATATAAAGATTCTTTGGTTATACTCACTCGTCTTATACGTGAATCTCAATTGCTTGCTTGTTGCAAACCTGTATATATATAGATACATATAGTGATTAGTGCATGAGGTAATTGTATTAACTATTAAATTATCAAGTATTTGTTACTCCTCGAATTATATTATACTTTAATTTTCTAAATTGGTTGAGTCATGTGTTTGCATGGGAAAGTTGAGAATGATTCTAGGATCTATACATAATATTTATAAATTCAATATACATTAGTATCGATGAAACACTAAACTATACAACTTAAGGTGAGCTAATCTAAGTACGCGACAATAAAACTTAACATCTCTGTTTTTTTCTCTCTTTTTTTGCATTTGCAGATAATAAAAAAATATAAAAAATGGTGAAAAGAAGTTAGAAACTTTGAGAAACTCACTAAAACCTTTATATTCCACTTGTTAATCATCAATTGATTCCATTTTTTTATTTTAATTTTAAATTTAATTATTTAATCAATTTTTGTTAAATTATTATTATTTGGTTTGAGAAACTGTTTACAGTTCTAAAAATGTAATTCAACTGAGATAATAAGAAGAAGAAGACGGCGTCCATTAACTGATATTAAATCTTATTTTTATTTTTATTTTAAACACACAAAAATTAGGGCTTTAATAAACACAAATATTTTGCAACCTTACTTCTTCTTCTTCTCCGCAATTCCCATGGCCTTCCGCAATGGTTCTCTAATCCCTGATCTTCGCTACGCCCATTATCCACCCATGATGGAGGAGCAACCGTCATCGTCGACGATTCCGCGGCTGCATCAATCTGAAGGACGACGAGATTTTCCGGCGATCGTGCAATCTAAGCATCCGCAATTTTTGAAATCCATCGACGACTTAACTGCCTTTGCGGCTGCAGTGGACACATTCAAACGCCACTACGACGACTTGCAGAAGCACATGGATTACATCGAGAACGCCATCGAATCCAAACTCAAGAGTAACGGCGTCGTCGACATCGCCGCCGCATCTTCCACCTTGTCGCCTCCTCCGCGGATCAAAGATTCTTCTGGAGAAACAACAACAACCACTGCGACTGTGTGTCAATCGCCTAAAGAGACTTCTGAGACTGTACCGGATAAGGGGGAGGCGAAACGACTGTGCAAGTTGATGTGCAGCAAAGGCCTGCGCAGATACATGTACTCGAATATCTCCGACCGAGCTAAGCTAATTGAAGAGCTTCCTGTAGCTTTGAAGCTATCCAAGGAGCCAGCGAAGTTCGTGTTGGATTGCATTGGGAAGTTTTACTTACAAGGACGCAAAGCTTTTACCAATAATTCGCCTATGGTCCCTGCGAGGCAAGTCTCGCTTCTCATTCTCGAGTGTTATCTTCTAATGCTTGATCCTGGCCAAGAGAAGGTTAAGATTGATAGTTCTGTGAAGGATGAGGCAGAGTTGGCTGCTGTTGCGTGGAAGAAAAGACTGATGAGTGAAGGAGGATTAGCTGCGGCAGAGGCAATGGACGCAAGGGGTTTGCTTCTGCTGATTGCTTGTTTTGGGATTCCTTCAAACTTTAAGAATGTGGATTTGTTGGATCTGATACGGCAGAGTGGTGCTGCTGAGATTGCCGGTGCTCTAAAACAGTCACCTTTTCTTGTCCCTATCATGTCAGGTACCATGTTCTTTCTTGAGTTGTTGAATTTCTATTGCAAAGGTAGTTCCTTTTATTGATAGAATCGATCAGCTTCAAGTTTTCATCTTTGTTTATGGTAGCGTATATGAGCTTGTGAGTAGAATCATATGTACCCACTGTAGAGTTTCAATGCGAACTAATAAAGTTGCACATTCACATAATTGTTGTTTGTCAGAACCAAACGAGGTGCTATTGCCTTGAAAGTAGTGGTTTTTTTATGTTACAAGTCAAAAGCATATGACTTTGCTGTTGCATACTAATAACTGGTCCTAACACAATATTCTATTGGTCATAGGTATAGTTGATTCAAGTATCAAGCGTGGAATGCATATTGAAGCTCTGGAGATGGTTTATAACTTGGGGATGGAGGATAGGTTTTCAGCTTCTTCGATTCTAACTTCATTCCTAAGGATGAGCAAAGAGTCATTTGAGAGGGCAAAACGGAAAGCCCAAGCACCGATGGCATTTGTATGACTCTTCTTTACACATTATGTACCTTCATCAACTCTTTTTCCACTTTCTGAATCTTACCGTTATTTGCTTTACTTTGTCAACAGAAAGAGGCGAATGAAAAGCAGTTAGCTGCGTTATTATCAGTGATGCAGTGTTTGGAGGCTCAGAAGTTAGACGCAGCGAAAGAAGTACCAGGGTGGCATATCAAAGAGCAAATGTTCAAGCTGGAGAAAGACATTCTTCAGCTCGACAAACAGATGGAGGAAGAAAGATCCATCAGTTTAATGGAGGAAGCGGAACTCACCAAGAGATTGTATAACCAACAGATGAAACGTCCGAGGTTGTCAGACATGGAAATGCCACCAGTAGCTTCCTCATCTTATTCGCCTTTGTACCGTGATCGAAACTTTCCTAGTCACAGAGACGAAGATACAGATGAAATATCAGCTCTTGTGAGTAGTTACCTCGGCCCATCATCAGGTTTTCCTCATCGGTCAAATCTCAGGAGATCACCTGAATATATGGTTCCGCCTGGTGGCTTAGGAAGAAGTGTATCTGCATATGAACATCTGCCTCCAAATTCTCACTCTCCGGTTCACGGACAGAGACTTCCTCGAGAGTACTCTCCTCCAGTTCACGGGCAACACCAAATACCATATGGTCTACAAAGGGTTTACAGACATTCACCATCTGTAGAAAGATACTTGGCTTTGCCCAATCACAGGTCTCCTCGTAACTCATCACAAGACTACATGTAGGATGAATGTAAATTATGTAACATTTAGGTTTTTGGTTTTCAGGCAGTCATTTTTTTCCCCTACAACAGTCTCAAAATTGATTTAAAAGTCTAGGCTTAATAAGCAAAATTTTTACTCTGTAATTGACATTTTCATTCAAGATGCTAATGTTACTGTTTATCAGGTTTTTTAGTCAACCTCAGATACATCAATATCACTATCTAAGTAAACCTCTGGCTCTTCATCATCTGGATTTTCTTCATCTTCTGCGTCTGTTCCTTCTTGTTCTCTTTGAGCTGCTCGAGCCACTGCAGATTCTAGCCTTGTGCTTACTGTTTCCCATGACACAAGCTTTTCCATGAATATATTTATGTATTCAGCTCTTCGGTTCTGCGCAGATACTCAACAACATGAGAATTGAAAACCACTGCTTTCAAAATTTAGTTAAAAAAATCATTCAAGCATTTTGATGGTACCTCAAAATCCAGATAGTAAGCGTGCTGTTTGGCACAAAGAAGAAAAAGAAAGCTAAGTCAGGGATCAAGAAACCAATCTTTCTAGGTGAAATTGAGAGAGAGAGAGATGAATAGCTTATATTATACCTCCCATGTATCAATGGTGAGAAGTGGCTGCACATAAAAGAATGGACAAAATGTGTGAGGCAATCAAAATCCACTGCCAACAACAAAGGTTCATCTATATTTTTGAAAGTTTAGACACTTACAGAATAATCCCATACGAGTGGATTTACTGCATTGGGAGTTTTTACTATTACAAGCTTCTTGTCTTCATCCTTTGGGAGCGGATTTACGGCATTTGCAACGTCAAGTCTATTTGCCTTGTCTGCATCAGTGGATCCTCAGAAGTTTTAGTAAGTGGTGGGTATGCAAGTTTTGCTAGTGAAAAGGAAACGCAAAGCTGAAAACACTCACATGCAAGCCAAGTCCAACCCGAACCAAAGTTGGAGGCTGCAGCTGCCTTGAAGCTTTCTAAAAAGTCATCGAAAGACCCAAAATCTCTCTCTATCAGTCTGAGGAGATCTCCACTTGGCTTTCCTCCACCTCCAGGTTGAATAGACTCCCAGAAGAACTCGTGGTTCCATGCCTGCAAATCCCATCATATACATCAATTCTCATCCAAACCCCGAGAAAGAAACCCATCACACGTTAAGAATCGTGTTGGTCCACTACACAGTTTACAATATCAATGCATTTAGCCAAGTGTCCCTTGTCACGTCTTAGTGTATGTAGCTACTACAGTAATATATCCACACCAATACTGATACTTATATGTAAAACAAAGTACTTTATGGAGTCCAGTCTAATTTCCACAAATCTACTTTAGTAGATAGAACTTGTTTCCTTTTTCCTGAAAAACCGGTGGAAGAAACTGGAGAAGCAATGTTTGGCATTACCTGTGCGGCGTTGTTGAACGCAGGAAGCATGTTGCCTTTGTTGTAAGAGAGAAGCACAACCTCTTCCAATGACAATTCATCTAGATCTGTGCCTACGATTTGCTTGTTCAGGTTCTCTACGTAAGTTTTGTGATGCTTGCCCCAGTGATAGTCAAGAGTTTCCCGGGTCATATGCGGTTCCAGAGCATCCTACCATGTATCAAAACACGCCCAAAGACAGACACAGAGTGAGCAACATCTCCCATTTGGTTCCAACGCAGCAACCCAAACATATCTTTGATTTTTGAAGTATATAATTCACAGTTTTGTTGTTCCTACATTCATAACATTTCATCATAACTACCACATTAGAGTTGCTAGTAACCTTCAAAGATTTATAACTCTACCGTATTGTTACCGCGGGATTCAATGATATGGTTTCATATATCAACCCAAAATTCAAATCTAAAAGCTGGGTCTGTTAAATCTACTCGTTTCCAACTCTTGATAAGAATTCAAGAAAACGTACAAGAGGATATGGAGGAGGCTTGAGCTCAAATCCCGCTGTGATAACACCAGACACAGCCACCTTTCTGGAGAACCGTCTCTGCGCAAAAAAAAAACCAAAAAAGAAAAAAGAAAAAAAAAAAAACCAAAGATTGTGTTTTGAGTTGTCGAGAAATAGTTTAATTCGCTATTGAACTAGAGTGATAGCTTTAAAACAAGTTCAAGTCTCACTCAAGCATTTCATCAAACACTTTATATGCATAAGTTCCCTGGTCATGTCATTACTGATACTAGATAGAATTTATCAGTTGATTCGAACTTGGACGGGAGAAAAGAGATGTTAAAGGACCAACCTTTACGTTTCTTTTCCACTGCATTCGCCGGTTTGGCCCTGTAACTTCACCAACTTAAAAAAATCCATATAAGAACTAAGTGTTTCATAGTGAGCGAGAGAGGAAGATAAAAGAAAGATAGAAAGGAGAGACCTTGAGAAGGAAGCAGAGAGCACGAGGAGAGAGACGAGGAAGTGGCTGTAACTGTAACTATCATCATCTTTCTTCAGAGCGTTACTGATTATTGATTAATGTCTGCAACGAATATACAAACACACTCTCTTGCTAGATAAGCGAGCCTTCTAGCAAGCAACTATTATGCTACATATTACACAACCCAGTAATATATATATATATATTTTTTTTCTGTTATAATTATGATTATCCTTCAATTCAATTAGATAATAGTTTGATGCATATTGATTTAATAACAACCGACATATTTATCTATATATCTATATACTATAAAAACAAAAAATATTATAAAAAAATATTTAGTCATGTGTTATATTATTAAAAATATCACTATTTTTTAATATTTTTTTAAATATTCATTAATAGTATTTTAGTAAAATTATCTTAATTATGATTAAAATTTAAATCAAAGTTAAATCAAAATCAAATCGTATGATATCTTTTTAATATTTCTAAAATTTCAAACAGAATAAAAACTTTCCTTTAAATATAATTTAAAAATATTAGATTTTAGATTTTTTGCAAGAATATTTGATTATATATTTATACATATTAAATTAGTAAAATTTAATTTAAAATTATAAGTTACTTTTAATCTACTAAATTTATAGTTTAAAAATACAAGCACAATTAAAAAAAATTCTGAAAATGTTTAATATTTTAATTATATTTTTGATATATAAAATTTATATTATAAATTTATCCCTTGTTCAGTGTGGGTTGTAATCTAGCATATCTTTTTAATATTCACAAAATTTTAAATAAATTCAAAACTTTCTTTTAAATATAATTTTAAAATATTATATTTTATATTTTATGGAAGAAGATTTGATTATATATATAAAATATTGATTGGATTTAAAAACGAAAACAAATTCAATAAAAAATTAATGTAAAAAGATGTTAGTTTTTTTGTTCTTACAAGTAACCCAGATATAAAGATGACGACTAGAGTTGTTGTTTCCATTATTATAATAGAATTAAAAGACCATAATGGATCTATGCTTTTGTCGTTTTTGAATCCAATCAATATTTATAATTGTATATTTGAATAAAATTCATATTATAAATTTGTCACGCGCTAAGACGTTAATTTTTTTTACATCTAATCAATATTTTTTTAATTGTATATTTGAAATATAAAATTTATATTATAAATTTATGTTGTAATCTAGTATATAAATAAAATAGAATGCATTTGTATGATAGAAGTAAATAAAATTAAGTAAAGATCAGATTTATTCTCATTTCTCTTTCTCATGTCATTTCTCCTTCTCATTTTTATTTTTAATATTTTTAAATTAAATTCTGGTTAATATACATATATCTTTCACTATCTAATATAAATAATTCACAACATGTTATCAGCCTGATCGATTTCAGATCCGTTTTTATACCAAAAATGTGAATCCTATTTTACGTTCAATTTATTTATACAGAAAGATAGGTTCTCCCTTCTCCATTTACATATTGTTTCAGAAAGATGTGCTGCCTTCTTCGAACCGATCGTTATGGTATGTTATGTCTTCATGATCATGATCACATGGTAGATTATGTCTCTTTTGTTCATAATTTATGGAATGAAATGATAAACCTTCCCGTTGATCATACTTTATGGAGTTGATGGTTAAAACTTCCTCATTGAACAGATATTTATGGAGTGAAAAGTTATGTCTCCTCTATGAATTTATGGCAGACAATGTCTTTTCAATTATTTTAAATTTCTACTTTTAAATTCTGTATTTAAGAATCTGCAGTTAAGTTATGCATTTAAATTTCACACTTAAATTCAGGTTTTACCATATTTTATAATTCTTATATTATAAATACAATCATCATTGTTAATTCTGCCAATGCTCGAAATTACTGCCACTGATATATCTAAGAAAATTTATATGACATGGGTAGTAGGTGCAAAGATTTAAGTAAGAGGAAACGGGTTTCTTGATACCATTGATAAGTCGGATACGACAGCGGATGAGAAAAAAATACAAAAGCCATGATATTTTTGTTCCATCACATCCATTATGGTTTAAAAGCTGAATATATCACGAAAGAAGATCCTCCAGATATTTAACAATCATTGAAAGAAAAGTTTGATCACCAAAAGTATGTGATCTTACCGAAAGCCAAATACGAGTGGATACATCTCCGGTTTCAAAACTATAAATATGTTATTGAATATAATTCTGTAAAGTTTGGAATTACTTCAAAGGTGGTGTTATGTGGAAAAAACATAAGTGATTATGATATGATAGAGAAAACTCTCTCCACATTTCATCTTGGAAATGTACTCCTACAACAACAATATCGGGTAAATGGATACACTCGTTATTCAGATTTAATGCAAATCCTCCTTGTTACAGGACATAATAACGAACTCATGATGATGAACCATCAAGTTCGTCCCACTCGATCAGTTCCATTCCAAAAAAGGAATGTTGCATCATCCACTTACAATAATTGGCAACGTCATGGACGCGGACGCGGTAGAAACCGAAGTCGCGGTTATGGATGAGGACATAGACAAAGACGAGGAAGAGGGCTCCGTCCTAATGACTCAAACAATAGAAGAAAAAAAAAAGAACTTTCAAAGAAGAGATGATAGTCGAGAAGTGAAAAAGTATACCGAAAATGTTTGCTACAGATGCGGCATGAAGGGACATTGTGTAGGGGGCATTGTGTACGTACTTGTCGTACGCCAAAACATTTAGCCGATCTGTACCGGTAATCACAAAATAGAAAAGAGAAAGAAAGTAAACCAATTTCATATCCACTGAGTCTGAACCTTCGTATCATGGCCTAAACGATGATACTCATTTCAATTTTACAGATTTTCTTGTTGATCCCAAGAATATTACCTAATAAGAGAAAATTGATGTGATATATGGCTGTTTTCCTGAAGAAGATAAATAAAAACAACAACCAATCATTTTTTTTTATGTGATATGAACTTTTGTTGTTAATGTTTTTGTTATAAAATAGCTTTTAGTAATATATCACATTTATAATATAAGCTTTGCATTTCTGTTTAAATGTTTATTAATGCATGATTTATGAATGTTTAAATCCAGAGAATGTCAGATTTTGAGATTCAGGATGGAGATATATGTCTGACAAATAGTACTACACCGCACACAATTATTACGAATTAAAAGTATTTCTCTTGTCTAAAAATAAATGACTCCGCCAGAAGCGTGAGTACAATATCTGGTAATGCAAAAATTATTATTGGCTCTGAAAGAGTCAGTTTTTCAGTGCCAAAGAGAACAAAATTGAAATAAATGATGCATTATACTCTCCACAGTCTCAGAGAAATTTGTTAACTTTTAAAGATATCCGCATAAATGGTTGTCATATTGCGAATGTGAGTTAAAATGACATTGAATATCTTTGCATTACATCAGAGAAGAAAAATTTATTGGAAGAATTGAAAATATTATCATTTGGATTATATATTGCACAAAATGAATATAATTGAATTATATGTGAACAAAATTGAAATAAATGATGCATTATACTCCCCAAAGTCTCAGAGAAATTTGTTGAGTTTTAAAGATATCCACATAAATGGATATCATATTGAGAATGTTAATTAAAATGACATTGAATATCTTTACATTACATCAGAGAAGAGAAATTTATTGGAAGAATTAAAAATGTTATCCTTTAATTTGGATTATATCGCACAAAAATAAATATAATTGAATTATATGTTACAGTAAGCCCGATGTTTACTAGTACGTTTAAAGTTTGGCATGAAAGACTATAACATCCTGGTTCAGTTATGATGAGAAAATTGTGCAAAATTCTAATGGTTATCCGTTGAAAAACGAGAAATTTTACAATCGGGAGAGTTTTTGTGTAATGCATGTTCTCAAGAAAAACTCATTACTCGGCCATCACCAGCTAAAATTGGGAATGAATATTTTGTATTTCTAGAAATAATACATGGTGATATATGTGAGCCGATCCACCCACCATGCGTGCTATTTTAATATTTTATGGTATTGATTGACACATTCAATAGATGGTCACATGTGTGTCTTTTGACCACACGAAATACGGCTTTCGCAAAATTCATTGCCCAAATAATCAGGTTGAGAGACCAAATTCCTAAATATGTCATCAAGAAAGTAAGCTTTGATAATGCTCGTAAATTCATTTCATCAACATTTAATGACTATTGTATATCAATGGGAATTGATGTTGAACATCCAGTTCCCCATGTTCATACAAAAAATAATATGGTTGAGTCTTTGATTAAACGGTTGTAATTGATTGCAAGATTGATAATATTGAGAACAAAACTTCCAATTTCAGTATGTGGTCATGTTATCCTGGATGCAGCAGCAGTGCTCCAAATAAGACCAAGTGCATATCATTCATACTCCACAATACAATATGCATCTGGCCAAGAGCCAGATATATCACATCTTCGTGTTTTTGGATGTTCGTTTTTGTGCTAGTAGCACCATCGTAAAGAACAAAAATGAGGCCATAAAGGAAACTAAAAATAGATATTGAGTATACGTCACCAAGTATAATTCGGTATCTTGAACCGACAAGTGGTGATATGTTTACAACACGGTTTGTTGATTACCATTTTAATGAAGATCAATTTCCAGCGTTATGGGGAGGAAGTAAAGAAGTTCTAAAATATGTTACATAGTGTACACCATCGATGTTGCACCTTGATCCCCTAGGAATCAACATGAACTTGAAATTCAGAAAATTGTACATTTTCAAAATTTGGCAAATCAGTTACCAGCTGCTGCTAATTTTCCATCAAGAATTACTGTTCCTGAAGAACAGACTGATAGAAATATAGCAAATAAACTTAGGGTTCAGTTGAAGAGGGGTAAACCGATGGACTCTAAAGATAAAAAAGCCCCGGAAGAAAAATAAATTGGGAGAACAAAGTAAAAGGCTCCAAAAAAACCAGCGGAACAAAAAAGTCTAGAAGACATAAATGAAAAGGTTCGAGAAGAACCGCAAAAGAAAAAAAACCTAGATGATAAAATAAAACATAAAAATATGAGATTTCTATCAACTACACCCAAAAAAGAAAGTTCTGTATTAGAAATAAAATAAAAGATATTGATAAAATATTCTCTTTTATTGTATCTAAAGAAATTGATCATGATAGTGATGATCTAAATCCAAAGTCCATATTAGAATGTCAAAAAATACATGATTTTGAGAAATGGAAGATGACCATACAAACTGAATAATTCTCCAGTAATAAAAGAAGTGATTTTGGACCTATTGTCGCAACACCTGAAAATGTAAAACCAGTTAGGTACACGTGGGTGTTTGTACGAAAGACAAATGAGAAAATGAGATAACAAGATATAAAACCCGACTTGTTACTCAAGGTTTTTCTCAAAGACCGAGAATTCATTATGAAGAAACATATTCTCCGGTTATGGATGCAATCACATTCAGGTACTTAATGAGTCTAGCGGCATCTAGAAAGCTCGGTATGTACCTTATAGGTGTTTTAACGACATATCTATATGGCGGTCACTTTACAGATTAAAGCAATTCAGATGCATGTGGTATAATTTTTTAAGTGAATTTTTGCTAAGCAAAGGCTACGTATATAATGCGATATGTCCTTGTGTATTTATTGAGAAATCATCATATGGTTTCATGATCATTTCTGTATATGTTGATGATCTAAATATAGTTGGAACTCAAAGGGAAACTGATGATGAGAGAGCTCATATGAAAGAAGAGTTCGAAATGAAAGATATTAGACATACAAATTTTTGTCTTGGGCTCCAGATTGAGCATCTCAAAGATGGAGTTGTGCATCAGTCAAGTTATACCAAAAGGATTTTGAAAAGCTTATATATGAACAAAGCAAATCCTTTGAATACTCTAATGGTTAATAGATCGCTTAATATTGACAAGGATCCATTTAGACCTTATGAAGATAGTGAGCAATATTAGGTCTTGAAGTACCTTATATGAGTGCTATCAGTGGGCTTATGTATCTTGAAAATTGTACACGACCAGATATAGCTTTTGCTACTAATCTACTTGCAAGATACAACTCATTTCTTATTTTTAGACATTGGAATGAAATAAGCATATATTTCGTT
This sequence comes from Iljinskaea planisiliqua, assembly GCA_900108845.1. Classification (NCBI taxonomy): domain Eukaryota; kingdom Viridiplantae; phylum Streptophyta; class Magnoliopsida; order Brassicales; family Brassicaceae; genus Iljinskaea; species Iljinskaea planisiliqua. The sequence continues at coordinate 2,311,678 of FNXX01000008.1, forward strand.
ATCTCCAAATTATGGTTGATTTAGGATTATTTCATCAGAGAAACCCCAAGTTTGTCTACTTGGTTTTGCAGATGCATGATAATTACAAATCAGATATGTTTTTATAATTGGTTAACTGAAATTTCTTGGTGTTCCCAAAAGTAGACTTTGGTTGCAACTTCCTCAAATTATGCAGAAACTATTGCGTTTCATGAAGCATGTAAGAATGTGTATTACTTAAGATCTATGACTCAACACATACAAGAATCAAGTGGAATAGTCATAAAGAAAGAGCCAAGAAAAATATTTGAAGATAATCCTGCGTATATTGTTCAACTCAAAGAAGGTTACATCAATAACGACAGAACAAAACATATTCTATCAACATTTTTCTCTTACATACAAGAACTTAAAAAGAATCAAGAAGTCGACATCGAGTAAATTCGTTCAAGCGATAATGCAGTAGACTTATTCCCAAAAGCACTTCCGATTACAACATTCAGAAAACACATTCAAAGTATTAGAATGCGTCTTCTATGGAACTTATGAAAATAAGAATTTGTCTTCTCCAGAGAAAACGTTACTGCACTTTTTTCCTTTGTTATAGTCTTTATATCAAACGGTTTTTCCATAATAATATTTTTCACGAGGCTGTACGTAATACAAAATGGATAATCAAGAGAGATTGTTATAATTATGATTCTCCTTTTTGCAATAATATAATATTTTGTTACATGTCGGTTTAATAACAGCCGACCTAAACATCTATAACTAAAACAGAATGCATGTGTATTATATAAATAAGCAAAAAAAAATTAATAATCAAATTTACTCTCATTCCTCTCTCTCACGTCATTCCGAAAATTTGATTGAAAAAAAAGTGACAAAGGCGACTGCAGCTTTAAACCCTCTTCTCGTCGATTTTATATCGATTTAGAGAAAAAAGAAGAGTCAATAGTTTGAGATTTTTTTACGAACACCATCTTCGGCTCTTCGCGTCGAATTTATATACATTCCAACACAAGTAATTCAATACAACTTAACTTTTTGTTAACAAAAGACACATACAAGTCTTTAATACACAAGATAACAACACACATCCATTCCCAATTGTCTTTGGGCACATATTACAATTGTCTTTGCTTTTGCCTTTATATCTTATAACTCATGTTTGGTCTTCTCCCCAAGTTTGTCTACTTTCTCCATCAAATTCTTCCTTTGATTTTTTTCAATGAACATATCTTGTTTTTTTTTTGCAATAACATCAAACTCTTTCATTCTAACTTCTTCTACCTATTTGAAAACGTGACTATAGTCACCCTGTAACCAATATTTCCAAAAATTCTCAGACCAAAGTAAATGACAACAAATATTATCATAAACATGTTCAATTACACATGTTTCACAACAATACATTTGTACAGTTTATGATTAAGATTCTTTGATGTCGTTGATACAACTATCACAATTTTGTCTTCTAACGAGAAATGCCTCTAACCAAATTAGACGTAGAATCTAATGAGATATAACTCTTTTTCTAATAAAAAAAACTGCATATCAATTACCTCAATCCCTCAATCTAAATTCAAACATAGAACCTGGATCAATTCAAGCAGAGAAACAAGAATCTACATTCAAACCCCTAAAGATATCTCAATTGCTGAAAAAAACCAAACAAAGTAAGGGAGTACGGTTTCGCTTCCGAAGTCCAAATCTAAAGTAAGAAATCGCTGGACGAGGGATCACGCAAAAAAAACTCAAAATATCCACCTTTTTCCTTCTAAAGTGATATAAAATCAAAAGGAATAAAGTTTGTCCCGAAAGTCTCATTTTTTTGTTTCTTAGATAAAAAATTTCTGTGCAAAATTCAATAGACCGTCATTTATGAGATTAAATGAAACGAAATCTTGGGTTTTAAAATACATTTTTTTTTTTTTTTGGATTTTTTAAGTGAAATTTCACACCTTCAGATTTTTTCTTGCACTTTTCTAAGTTTCGTCTAAAGCTCACTACTCCACTATTTTTATATACATTATAGCTCAGAGTTAATCACTTAATTTCATAATCTCCATGTTATTCATCATGTCAATCAAGAGTGTGAATTTTTATTCTAGTGACTATATGCATCACATTTATCGTAAATGCTCAGCTACCTGCTATGCTAAACCAAAAATGCTTATGAAGTGTTTGTCTTCTAACAAAATTGTAGAATATTAAAGTTAGTAGTAATCATTTGAAGCATCATTTTCAAATTAGGGTTATAGAAAAACAATAAGAAAAAATAATTGATATGATATTATTAATATTCTCTCTTTAAAATTTCAACCAACTATAAAATCTATAGAAGTTATTAAAGAATCAGAGAAGTAAGAGCAGCTTTTTTGATTAATGAATTAATTCCAAAACATGTTATAATATTTTATTGATGAACAAATCATCATTCTTTTTATATGTATTATGAATCACAGATTATATATTTCAAAATGATCTCAAAAAATTCATCTTGAATCCTATAATCAGGCCTAACCCAATATAATATTCTGCATAAAACAAACCAAAATTTTGTGCATTTATAACCATAAATATTAAAAAATAAAAAAATTAAGTACAAAAGATTTGAACTCATCAACTCTAACGTATAAGATGTATACTTAATTTTTTCCATAACACAAATTTACAAATCTGATGCCTTTTAAAAATCAAATATATTGGAGTCTAAAATCCTTATTTGTTGGGCTTTAGGTCTGTAAATTCATAAAAATTCTTTTAATATCTCTCTTTTCATTATATATATATATATATATATTTTTTTTTTTTTATTATTTTTTTTGTTGGCTTACTCTTCTTTTCTAAAACCAATAAAATGTAGCTTTTAAGTTTAAACCATTTTTAGCTACAACCATAACTTTACATCTAAAATCTCTAAAAATTAAATGAATACAACACTAACCAATACAAAATGCTTACAACTACTAAAGATTAAAAAAGAATAGTATTGACCTTAGCAACTAACCAATGTACAAAAATGATCAATGCTTTATATCATAAAATTTAATGTTCTTCATTAGTGTTGGATCATATCTTTCTTTAATGTTTTTAATGTTTTATTACCTTTTTATTTAAAAATAGCAAATAATTAGAAAATAACTCAGATACGTTAATTAATGCTACTCCATTTTTCTCTATAAATTAAACCATATAGCCAATTACTTACTTTCATGAAACAAAATTTTTTTTAACAAAATCATATATTAGACATCTTAAGTCTTGTCTTGTTGCATAATTACCAATATACTAATCATGTCCATGAAGAATATATGTTTTCTCCTTTTTGGTATATGCATCGCAAATTCTGTGAATGCTCAAGTACCACAATTTTCACCTATATTTCCTCCTAGTATGCCTAATTTTCCATCCATAACCAAATGTTTATCAACATTGATGGATATTCCAGGATGTTTTGCAGAGATCACTCAATCTTTAATGACCGGCAAAGTTGGTAACATAGGTCATGCTTGTTGTAAAGCTTTTTTAGATATTGAAGCCGATTGTTTGTCAAAACTTCCATTCAAGCCATCCTTTCCTCCTATGTTAATGCAAAAATGCTCCCAAATTGCTGGTCCTCCAACCGCAAAGTAAGATTGAGAAGTAGTCATGTAAAAATTTATATTCTAAATGAGGGTTAAATCCCATAATATTGTAAAAGAAGAAAAATAAGCAGTGATCTAATATTTATAATGTTTTTTACTTCTATTTCAGTCAACTATAAAATCTTTAGCAGTTTATATAATAATATACATTATTATTTGAGTAGTAGAATGACCCTTAATATCAAAATATCTATTATTAAAGTATAGAAGGACCAATGATTCATTCATCAACCAACTGTAGTGATCTGATTCATTTCATATAATTGTGTAAACTATCTTTAAGAAAATAGAAAAGTGTAGTAGAGAATGTAAGTAAATAAACAAAAACTAGTCTTTTTTCTCTCAACTGAAATTCCATTATATTAAAAAGAAACAAAGTGACACAACTAATAAAGGAATGAAAAAAATAGAACATCTGAAAAACATAGAGAACCAAAAGGGAAACTAGCAAGTGAAAGGAGATAGATACCAAATCTCAAATTTTATATTCATCTAACACTTGATCTGGAGCCACACTGGTCCTCTAAATGCCATATATGATTAAAACTATTTAATCCTAGTCACACTCTTTTCTATTTCGCCTGAGATCATTTACTTGTAATACCACAGACACAAGCACCATATTATCAGAGACCAATTTTACTTGAGTGATGTGAATATCTCGCAAACCACGTAAATCCCATGATGTATATTTCATGTCAGCATAAAATTTGTAATTCTTGGGAGTAAATGCATCTATGTTATGATACAAAACTTGATCACAATGATCACGCAGCATCCATGCACAACCACTTAAGGCTGAAGCATTAACCCAAGGAGAAAAATGTTGCATTTGCATACACACATACTTGGTCTTGTTCTTCGTAGCTCCAAATTGGTTGCCTCTCAGATATAACTACTCGAAATCAACATCAGAAACATATAATACAATTACCTCAATTCATTCATTCGCTTCCTCTCTGTGCTTTAATACAACAAGTCGAACATCATATTTATTAAGATTATGGAATTTCTATTCTTTCATAGGTACGGGAGAATCCAAACGATAAATGATCTTAATGATTCTGGTATCATAATTTTCAACTATAATCAACAAAAGATCAATGTTCTCTTCAGTCAATACCATTGAGTAACTTTTTGGAGAAAATGTGATATTGTTAAACATAATTTTAATATGATCCCTAAAATCTTTAAATATTTTATTTAACCACATAATAGAGTTATAAAGAGGGTTAGTTGAATACCTCCATTCATTATAGAAGTGAAGCTTTCTTGAATGTTTTGCTGTCTTGAAGATAAGAACACTTTGATATTTAGATACAATTTTTGGTTACCATAAACTTTTCTTTAAGTGTTGTGTTTGTTCATGTATCTTTGTGATGGAGTAAAAACATCTATTTGTATGAGGAGAGAGAACCTCATTTTCATTAGGATTTTTGCTTTGGATTCAATCTCAACCATAAATCAAAGTAGAGATGAAGGCATTGGTCACAAGTTTTAAGGCAAGTGTATAGAATTGGTTCTTTAGCATGATATGTATGACATTTTGGTTCATAAGAGAATATTTTAAGATCTAAGTATATTGGTCCCTCAGCTATTCATAGCTTTCCCTCCAAGCTATTATATTTAGCATGATATGTAGCTTGCTATTTTTCCTCTCATATTCATTACCACATGTCCTCTAAAATTCATTACCAATTTTCCTCTAAATCATTAAGAATTAAGTTTTTTGATATGTAATTATATTAGTTACCAAATGTGTTAAAGAGTAGCAATCTCAATATAAAGTTAGTCGCTATAAGACCACATACCCTAGGGGTGAATGTATATTGGTTGTGGAAGAATCAGCTGTGCCCATGATTTGTCAAATTTTATGTAACTCTATAAGAATTTTCATAGTGAAAATAAACTCTAGATCCGCCTCTTGACATACTAGATAAGAACATAGTAAACATATTACATAATATAAAATGGATGATTGAATATTTAACCAGCATTTACTCTATGTAAAGGTATATCTCCACATTGAGCAGCCAAATAAAACATGAAAAATGAGTATTATAATAATATAAAATGGATAATTGAATAAACCAGCATTTATACAAAATAGAACTATTGAAAGAAGGAAAATATATACAGATAAAAAAATAAGAGAAATGTTGAATGATTTTTTATATTATATATCAGTATATTTTTAGAGAGATTGATGTTGAAAAAAGTATTACTCATATAAAGATATGTCTTGACATAACATCCAAATTAAATATTATAAAATGAATATAATAATGTAAAATGGATAATTGTATAAACCAACATATATAAGAAATAGAATCAGTGAAAAATAAAAATCTATATAAACCGGAAACTAAGAGAAACACTATATAATTGATTATATGATATATGAATATATTTTTAGAGATCTTGATGTTGAAAACAGTATTGAATTATTGTTTCATTGAGCATGTATTAATATTTCTATAATATATATATATATATTTAAGCTATATAGCCAAGTGCTTATATTGTTTGAGGTTTGTAACTGATCAGCGCTTCACTGCGAATAAGTTAATAGTGGCAGCCAATATATATATATATATATATATATATATATATATATATGGTTGTTTTTATTTTTATTTTTATTTTTTTCTAATTTCATTATCGTGTAACATTTTTGTTTGATAGTATGCAATGTACACAAAAACAATCTTTAAACAAAAATATTGTATGTGCTATATTCTTAATTTTTTATTCATCAATATGTCAAAAATCATTTGGTATAAGAAAGAAATATCGATATCCAATATAATAAGGACCAAATATGAAACTTTTATGACCGTTACAAGATTAAAACATATAAAAAGATGAGTGACTTATGGTATAAGAAATAAATATTGATATCCAATATAATAAGGACCAAATATGAAATCTTTACGAACGTTACGAGATTAAAACATATAAAAAGATGAATGCTTTATTCATCAACCAAATGTTATGGCATGTCTGTGAGATTCATTCATCAATCAAAAGAAGTTGTCGGTCTACTTGTATGAGTCTTTAACTTGAATAATAAAATTTATTATGAATAGATGAAATACTTGAAAATTTTGGAATCAATTGACTGGAAAAAAAAAAGAAATGATAACATTATTATTATTAGATCACCACTTCTTCATGTAACTAATTTTCTAATCCTACAATGTTGTTGGTGGACCAGCGGATCGGGAGCATTGTTGCTTCAACATAGGAGGAACAAATGGTGTGAATGGAAGATTTTGTGTGCAGTTGGCTTCAGCATCTAGAAAAGCTTTACAACAAGCGGTACCTATGTTTCCAAACTTGCCGGTCATGATGCATTGTCTGATCTCTGCAAAGCATCCTGGCATATCCATTAATGTAGACAAACATTTATTCATACCAGACATTTCTCGCATACCAGGACTTGTTTGAGATGGAAGCGGAAGCGGAGCTCCTGGCATACCGGGAGTTCGCTGAAATGGAAGCGGAAACGGAAATTTTGGCATACCAGGACTTGGTTGAAATGGAAGCGGAAACGGGAATTTTGGCATACCAGGACTTGGTTGAAATGGAAGCGGAAACGGAAATCTTGGCATACCAGGACTTGGTTGAAATGGAAGCGGAAACGGAAATCTTGGCATACCAGGACTTGGTTGAAATGGAAGGAGAAACGGAAATCTTGGCATACCAGGACTTGGTTGAAATGGAAGCGGAAACGGAAATCTTGGCATACCAGGACTTGGTTGAAATGGAAGCGGAAAGGGAAATGGAAATGGAAATGGAAATTGAGGTAATTGAGCAGTAGCAGAATATGCAATGCATATAGTCACTAGGAGAAAATACACATTCTTGACTGACATGATGAATATATTTGAGATTATGCAAAGAGATTAAGAGAAGACTTAGACGTCCAATATATGATTTGTTGTAAGTTGTTTTTATTAGTAAAATAAACTAATGTGTTCCAATTTATAATAAAAATGGTGTATGGCTTCAAATTAATTATAGAAAATAAAATCTATCTAGCTCATTTTGTGTTATGCAAAAGAGTTTTTAATAGAAAATATAATCTGTACAACTCATTTTGTGTTATAAAAAAGATTTTTTACCACTTTTGTATTTGGTCAATAATGTATATTTTCTTTCCTAATATCATATGAATACATTTATCCTTTGGCTTTGACATTTGTCAAATATGTAATCTGGTTTGATTAACCTGATTATTAAAAGTTGACCATATGACAGAAAGAACTAGATGAAATAAGAAAATCAAAAGCAATTTTTGAAAATTTGATTTGTCTTATGCCAAAATAGTTATGTTCTTATGAAAAAAAATATTAGGATTCATTTTTAGGTGGGAATTTTAGTAAAAGTTAATAAAAAATTGTCAACCATTTATTTTTATTAAAATAAATATCATAAATTTACATCTGATAGATAAAATAGACAAGACTAATCCATCCAGTTAATTTAATTCACATTGGTATAAAATAATTTGCATGATTAAATTCATCCATAGAAAATCATAATCTTAAAAAAATCAATCCTAACTCACCTCATTAGATGACCGAATTATACAAATATCTACTAATTTTTTATATTTTGAACTTTTATCATGGTAAAACATTTATCAAATTAAAATATTTTTTATAATTTATAATGCACTATTTATAATTTAATAGAATTTTTCAAAGAATATAACCTTTGAATATTATAATTTTTGTTGCAAATTTAAGATGTCAAAACCTAGATTGTAATATCTATAAGTAATAGTATTTTTTATTTTTATTACATTAATTTATTAATAATAGAGTTTATACTTTATGGTTTAAATCTTACTTAATATTTTAGAAAAATTATTTTGTAAATAATGTTAAAAAACCTATTTTCGTAAATAAATTATTCTAATTTAAATTTAAATTTTGAATTTAACTATTAAATACTTTAAATTAAATGTTATTTGTAAGAAAGTACAATTAATTAGAATATGCATAGCTAATAATAAAATACTAGATTTTTACCCGCACTATAAAAGCGCATAATTATTTCTTCTGATATAATTTTAATTTAATGAAAAATCAAATATTTATTTTGAATTTATTTTTCTGATATTGAGTTTGTTTTTAAAGAAAAAAAATTATTTATTGATGTACAAATTTAAGATGTGTTTGCAGTTTTAATTTTAATTTATATATTATTCAATTTTAAGCCGTTTTGAATGCGAATGATATTATTTATTTATTTTATTTTATTTTCTTTAGCTTTTAGTTTTTTACTTTGTAGAAGTCAAAATTTAAGAGGACGCTTGCACAAATGACATAGAAATTGAAGTCAATTGCAAATTTAACCCTCCATTTTTTTTTCTCTAACAAATGTCACATTGTTTCCCTTCTAACATTGGTAGATCTGATAATTCACGAAAATGTCATTACTTATGAATATATTTGATTTATTATGAAAATGACAAAGACAAACATATCCTCATATTCTTCACTTATTCATGAAAATGTCATTGACTTTAATTCTTTCAACCACCATTAACAACCAGATTTGAAGCTCTTAATGCTCTATCCACCAGAATTTAACCTCTTAAAACTCACCATTTGAGTTCGCCAATTCATTTTTCGTCATTTTTTCTTGATTTTCATCTCTAAAACTCCTAAATTCAATTTTTCAAAATTTCAAATCCTTTTATATGTGTATAATAGGTGATTCTTGCATACATAGAGTCTGGATTTCTTTGGTGGTGGTCAGCCTCACAATTTTTGACAGTCGACGAAACTGAAAAACTAGATTCAGGTAATTCAAACATAATTTTATGGGTTTTTCCATATGTTTCGTGGAAGTCTACTAGACAAAGCATAGGTTAGTTTTGCATTTTACCATTTTGGCTCGTAGACTTCATTTAAAGTCTACTATCTTGTTTTGGTAAGAAAAAAGTAGATGACACATCTAACCCGTAGTGGTCAGGTTAGTTTTGCATTTGACCAAGAGAAGGGCTTTTCGGAGAAGTATACTCGAGAAGTCTACGTTAAAGCGAGGTTAATATTTCATTTGACCATATTTTGACTTTTATAGTAGACTTCACTTCGGATGAAGTCTATTGAGGTTACTTTTGGGGTTGACGAAAACATCAAAACATTGATCAATAATATCATTTAAATAGTAGATTTCACCCGAAGTATACTATTTATTCAAAAATCAGTAGACTTCGTGTGAAGTCTACTATTTATTTAAATCGTAATTTTGGTCAACGCCAGAACTAAGCGAGTAGACTTCAACTGAGATATTTGAATTGTAAAACTAACCCGAGAGAAGGCTACTTTACACGGTAGACTTCGCCTTGAAGTCTACCTAAAAGAGTAGTCTTCTTAGAAGTCTACTGGTGTTATGAAGTCTATGTCGGAAAGTCAAAGTTTGGTTAATTGTAGAAGTGACCCATTTTTCTGAGTAGACTTCACTTGAAGTCTGCCTTCGTTAATTGACAATTGCAAAAGTAACCTGGGTGAGTAGACTTTATCTGAAGTCTACGCGGATGACTTCATATAGAAGTTTCTACGTAGGATTTTATTAAAATTGTAATTGTAGCATATTTATAACGAATTTTTAAGATTTTCTTGTTCATGCGTTTGTTTTAGCCAACCTACTTGCTTGTGTGTGAGTTTGACATGTTTATTTGTTATATGCATTGTTAAATCAATTTTCTTGTTTCATATTGCAGCTAGGTCACTAGTAGTAGACTTCACATCGAAGTCTACTCTTTGTACTTAGATTTCTAATGTGTTTTGATTGTCTTTTTTACAGAGAATGGTGGTTCACATACCAGTTTTTTATGGAGTACGGATGATGCAAAATCAATCTTGGCATTTCGAAGTGGATAAACACAAAGGAGGGAGAATTTTCAGCTTGAGAGATGGTTGTACACTCAGTGAGCTTCTTCAGATGGCAGAAGATGATTTCAGCGTGGAAAAGAAAGTAGATATTGTGGAGTTATATTATCTGTTATCAGATGTGATGCTTCAACAAATGCATACAGATACCCCTCCTATGTATGTGACAAGTGATAGAAAAGCTCAGAGCTTTATCGAGTTAGGTAAAGAACATGTTTTGTGCCTTTGTGTAACCAGAAGGAGCATGGATAGTGGGAATGTCGATGTGGAGGGATGTGGGGAGGATTTGCATTATGATGATGTTGAATATATGGAAGCATGGGACAAGGAGGACGAAAATGTGGATGGTGTTAATGGTATTGCGTGTGAGAATGATGATGAGGGTGGTGTGGCGGATGGTATAGACGCGGATCTAAAAGATGAGAGTGATGTGTTGGATGTGGATTACAGTGACTATAGGAAAGGGAAAGATGAGGATAAGGATGAGGGTCATATCTCGCCTGATGTTGTGGGTTGTCGTGTTCAAGGTGGACTGTTCAATGGCACCTGGTCCGACAGTATTTTTGTCATGCAGAGCTTTCCTAGCAAAGAAAAGCTTGTATCAGAGCTGAATTTGACGGCTATGATGTTAAAATTCGCTTTCAAAGTATATAAGTCAATGAAGACTTTGTTTGTGGAAAAATGTCATGTGGATGGATGCATTTGGAAGCTTAGAGCGGGTGTGAAGAACGAACCAAACACGTTTTGGGTGACAAAGTATGTGAAGGCGCATACTTTTTCTGTGTCGGACCGAGCAGCTATCCGTAGACATTGCACTCCGAAATATATTGGAAGTTTATTCATATAATGCGTTGGAATCATTGATGGTATTGTGGCGAAGCATATCACAGATTCAATGAAGGCGATGTTTAGGATGAACCTGGATTATGCGATTTCTTACCGAGTTTAGATATATTCTCAAGAAATGGTAAGGGGTACATCAGAAGATGGATATGAGAGACTGCCTTCTTATTTGCATGAAATTGAGAAAGAAAATCCAGGAAGTGTCACTGACCTTGTACATGAATCGTCTTTACTCTCTTTCCCAACAGAGATTCAAGAGTTTATTACCCAACGTGTCGCCAATAATTCTCTGCTAGATCTCTTAACTTGAAGAGAACTTGCAAAACACTGAAAGACGTTTCAGAACATCGCTCGGTATACGCATCGGTGAATATATTCAGTATGGCTTCGTATCACTGGTACCATACTTCACCGTTCATGGCTACGTGTTACACACATGGAAATCCAGACGTGATTTTCCTGAAGGGCGCTGAAGACTACTTCCACAATGACAGGCGAGAGGATGGGGTGGAAAGGATTAAACTGGCAGCTGATGGAGGATCTGTGTTTGCTTTGTATACCTATGCAATGTTACGCAAAGTATTTCATAACGATGCCTCTTACTTCTCTCGATTTACCAGGAAATCTATCCGTGTGTTAAATACTCGTGTCCTACTACATGGATGGGGTTGGCCTCCTTCGCTGCCTGCCTTATCCGAAAGAAATGAAGAGTTTGAGAATTTCGTGCTTCCCAATGTGTACACTTGCACTTGTACTCCGTATAATAATTGGTACCATTGGTACGATGATGAAAAGAAGGATGTTGGGATGTGCGACGAATGTTTCTGGACAAGGGAGTTGAGAATTTTTTTTAGAGTTCTTTCGTGTCCCGTTTGTACCATTCCTTTAAAGATGTAATGAAGTCTACTACTTTTAATGAAGTTTACTTTTCGTAATGAAATCTACTCTTTTTAATGATGTATACTCTTCGTAATAAAGTTTACTCTTCGTAATAAAGTCTACTCTTCGTAATGAAGTCTACGCTTTCTAATGAAGTTTACTCTTCGTAATAAAGTCTACTCTTTTTAATAAAGTATACTCTTCGTAATGAAGTCTACGCAAGAAGAAGTCTACTCAAGAAGTTTACTTAAGAAGAAGTCTACTCAAGAAGTCTACACTATAATTCAACTCTATAAATCTTCACCAGAAGTCTACAACAAGAAGTCTACTCGAGAAGTCTACTGATGAAGGGAAAAAAGGAGGATGAGTTTACTGTTTTACGGCGAGGGGGCAAAATACAAATCTCAAGCGGCGGTGACGGAAGAATCGAAGTACGAAACAGGATATCTTGTAACAGGCGTCGAGAGGCGATGAGAGGTGAGGAGAGGCGAGGAGAGGCGACAGAGGCGATGAGAGGCGACAGAGTCGAGGAGAGGCGCAAAAATAAGAGGAGATAGGAGAATGTGATTAAACAAATTAGATTAAGAAAGTACATATATCGATAAATCACGAGAAATAAGATGAAGAGAGATTACCGGATTGAGGTGAGGAGTGGCGATAGAGCGCGGCGGAAGCTTAGGGTTATTTTTTTTTTAACACAAAACAGTAAATACAATGTATATACTGAGCTTACAATTACAGTTCTCAAGACAATCATCATTTTATATTTTATTTACTTACTAGCAAGTTTTCCCATTATTTTTATATTTTATTATTTGTCAACTGCTACAATCATTACTTATTTTCCGTCTATTAATTTTAACTTCCCCCCACAGCGAAGTCTACTCAAATTTTCAGATTTTCAGATTTTCAGATTTTCAGATTTTCAGATTTTTCAGATTTTCAGATTTTCAGATTTTCAGATTTTCAGATTTTCAGATTTTCAGATTTTCAGATTTTCAGATTTTCAGATTTTTCAGATTTTCAGATTTTCAGATTTTCAGATTTTCAGATTTTCAGATTTTCAGATTTTCAGATTTTCAGATTTTCAGATTTTCAGATTTTCAGATTTTCAGATTTTCAGATTTTCAGATTTTCAGATTTTCAGATTTTCAGATTTTCAGATTTTCAGATTTTCAGATTTTCAGATTTTCAGATTTTCAGATTTTCAGATTTTCAGATTTTCAGATTTTCAGATTTTCAGATTTTCAGATTTTCAGATTTTCAGATTTTCAGATTTTCAGATTTTCAGATTTTCAGATTTTCAGATTTTCAGATTTTCAGATTTTCAGATTTTTCAGATTTTCAGATTTTCAGATTTTCAGATTTTTCAGATTTTCAGATTTTCAGATTTTCAGATTTTCAGATTTTCAGATTTTCAGATTTTCAGATTTTCAGATTTTCAAATTTTCAGATTTTCAGATTTTCAAATTTTATATGAACTTTTAGACTTCCCCAGTAGACTTCACTTGTACACTTACACGAGAAGTCTAATGGATCGAGAAGTCTACTTCTGTTTATTAGAGTTGATGAGAGGTAATGATATTGAAGAATTGTATTCACTCTCATAAGAATAATGATTAAGGTTACATAGGTTTATATACTAAAGAGATTTCCTAAACTAGATAAATACAAATATAATTATAATCTTATATAATTAATATACAATATATGATAATAATATCTAGGATCTTCTAGATCCGCTTATACGCCTCCTCAATCTTAAGGTGGTAATGAAGTAGCAGCAGAATGAAAGGATTGAGATTGACTCAATAATGCTCAATAATGTTGGGATGTGTGATAGTGAACATTGATTTGAGAGGTTTTCTTGTTGAGATGTAAGAAATGTCAGTTGTGAGATGGAAGATGTGTGAAAAGGTTTGGAGAAAAAATTTTGTTTTTTTTCTTTGAATGACAAAATCAAAAACGTTTTTTTTTTTTTTTTTTTTTTTTTTTTGATGCAGCAAATGGCTTAAAACTTAAAAGAGTGAAAAAAAAAGAACGAATAACTAGAAAGAAAGAAAAAAAGGTTTTTTTTTTTTTTTGCAAAATAACAGTAAGATGATTTAGAAGTTTATGAAGACTTGAATAAATAGCTCATTGGCTAAGATTCAGAGGTTCATAATGAACTTAAATTTTAGAAGCACTTGGCTTGAATTCAGAGGCACATAGGCTTGAATGAAAAACATAAGCTTTTAGCCTAAAGATAGGAACGGAGCCGATCGTTAGATCATTGTAATTCTAATACCATATTAGAGTTGATGAGAGGTTATGATATTAAAGAATTGTATTCACCCTCATAAGAATAATGATTAAGGTTACATAGGTTTATATACTAAAGAGATTTCATAAACTAAATAGGTACAAATATGATTATAATCTTATATAATTAATATAGAGTATATGATAATAATATCTAGGATCTTCTACATCCTATTATATTGTTTTGTTATGTTCTTATGAAATTAGGAAGAAATTTCAACAAATGTCAAATATATATGTCAGATGACTCAGTTATTCAAGTAGGAGATGTACATATTACAGACCTTACTCTAATCATAAACTAAGATATAAAAAGGGGAATATAAAGGTAGATGGTCAGACCTATAACTGTGAGGATTACACCAGCCACCATCTTGATCTTCATAACGATGTCGGGTATAATGCTCGTCAATTAGATAGCAAAGTTGAGTTAACTCTGCATCAATCCGAGGCATAAAAGAAGAAGTCTCTTCTGCTACTCGGTCCCTGCATTCCGCTTTCTTTTCCAGGGCAACTTTGAGATCTTGAATTTCTTGCGTCACACCCTCATCCCACCACTTGAATATATGATGACCACCATCCTAAACAAGCACATAGACATCCACCATCATATTAATATACTTAACACTCAAATGGAGAACGAACAACATAACGACAATCTTATTACCTTATAGTTCTTGCATCCATAGAATATGCGACCCGGATTTTCATCTGTAGTGGATGATTTCATGACAGACACCAAACCACAAAAACATCGGTCGGGAAAGCCAGATTTTCGAGATCTACGCATAGGAATGGGGGAGGTCACTTCTGGTTCTCCGACACTCCAAAGATTTCTCGAACTACTCGATGGTTGACTGTAGCTGTATTGACCCATCCATGTGTACAATCAAAAAACAAATCATTGCAAAACGTATTAGACATCTAAATCATCAATATACTTGAAACAAATCTATAAACAAGTTTATTTCGAGGTTTACTAGAGATTCAGATCTGTTAGAGACGGAGAGAAAGAGACAATCGCTGTATAGTGAGAGAGAGAGATATGAGCGCCGTATTAAGAAATTAGGGTTAGAGTGTAGGCGACTCTAATTTATATAAGAGAGTCAATTTCTGGTTAAATTAAAAGTTCGGTTAAGGAAGCGGTTAAGGAGACTTCATGACGAAGTCTTCCTCACCCTAAACCTCGAATGAACACCCATAACCCCTAAATTGATAAGTTACATAAAATCTAACATTAAACAATTTACTCGTTATTATATTCTTAATTTTTCTTTTTAAATAAACTTAAATGTAATATTAAACTCTGATTTATATAGATTTCTTTTTACCAAAACTATAACCTAATTATCTATTCATATCAAACCCTATACTTTAAATTTTACATGTATTTGGTTTCTACCCTCATTTATTTTCAGTCGCTTAAATTAACTGATTTTTATGAAATTTTATTTTATATAGGTGACATATACTTGTGTTATTTATGTATATAATTTTTTTATCAAATTAATTTTTATAATTTGCAATTAAAATTTTGATCTAATCACGGAGTAGACTTCATATAGAAGTTATGAAGTCTACTATTATACTTTTATAATAGTAGACTTCATAACTTCTATATGAAGTCTACTATTATACTTTCACATGATATGGAAACTTTATTGGTTTAAAATGACTGAGTTTTATGTAATTTTATTTTATATAGGTGATAATTACCTATGTATTATTTATGTATACACAATTTTTATCAAATTAATTTTTATAATTTTTGTAATTAAAATTTAAGATCTAATCACGGAGTAGACTTCGTGCATAGACTTCTCAGGGTTATAATATATTTTTTGTCATAAATATAGGAATATTTTCAATTTTATCTCAAAAACTAATTAGTTAAATTCTTTTTTATTCACCCACAATTCTCTCACCAAGCCACAATCATCATCTTCCACCCCTCCCCACACCTTTGAAAAAGGTTTTCAACAAAGCTTTCAAATTAGTTTTTGAAATTTGATGATTGATATCTCTTAATCATCTTCTAAAATCATTCTATGATATATACTTTTTATATGTTATTTAGAATAGTTTTTATACTCATACCAACTTTTAATTGGTTAGAAAAAGTGTGAAGACATGGTGGTGAACTTCAAGATCAATGGAAAGGTGCAAATAATAATCATAAGAAGGAGTATGTTTTCTACATGATTTGGAGAATAGAAGCTGGTAAAAGTATTCCAAACATTTATGCAATCTATACTTTGAATATTTATTCTGATTCAAATGAGAATTGTTAATAGTTATTTTATAAATTTTAATTTTTTAATTTACTTTAAATTTTTTATATGATAATATATATTCAGATGAACTCTAAAATAGGAAATGAAGATGATTCAATCTTTATTCTACAAATAGATGATGGAATGATGCTGAAATGAAGATGAAATGAAGATGGAATGAAGAAACATGAAACAAAAGCAATTTATTGATGATTTAAGTCTATATTAATTGGATTTGATTTGTGATTTTTTTTAAATAAAAATTCTTTTTTTATCTTAATGTACTAACAAAATTCTTTCAATAATATCTTAAATTTTAATTCTGTTATCAATATCTTAATTAATATTAAAAACTAATGTTTACTATGAAAATAATTATTTAATTATGGGAGAATTACAATAATACACTTTGTGGGATACACTTTTTTATTTTTACACTTCTGGGAAAGCCATTTTCATTTTTACACTTCCTCCTACTGTATAATGACTAACATAACCTTCTCTTGAAAAATATTTTGTTATAAACCTACTTGTAACGCTTATAAAATTATTTTATAAGGGTTTATAAAATTATTTTATAAAAGTTTCATAAAATTATTTTATAAAGGGTTTATAAATTTTGATGTTATATAAGCACCCTTATAAATCCATATAAACTTTAGATTTTTATAAATTTTGATGGTTATAAATTTTTTTTGAAAGACTCGGTCTAGTTTTATAAGTGTACTATAATGTATTATAATATTTTATAAGGTTCTTATAAATTTTTATAAAACTTTTATAAATCTTTGATAATTGTTTTTATAAAGACTTTATAAAACTTGGGTTTCTGTGAATTAAATCACAAATTAGAAGCTTTGATATTAGATCCCAAAGTTGGTTTTCAGTTTCCAACAACACAATCTCTTCTTCCTCTCGATATCACTTTGTCATACCTAGGTTTATCAAATTTAGATTAGATTATCAAATGTGTATACAAGTTTAGATCGTCTTTCTAATGCTTTAGAATGTAATTTTATACACTTTATAAAATTTTATAAAATGGTTATAAAAATCAGAATCAATCACAAAGCATCTTCTTCTTCACAAAAGCTTCATCTTCTTCACAAAACAGCAATTTTCTTAGAAATTACAATTTATTAAAATCACAAATCAGATTGACTTAATTCGAGTTTAGACTACAAAAATCAGAAGCTAAGTTTAACGAATCAGATCACAAATCAAAATCCCAGGTCAAATCAAGATAATAATCCAATTGCCCAATTGAAAATTCATATGAAGAGCTCTCACAAATTCCTCCATATGTATCACCATTGCATCTTTACACACAGCACAAACTTCAACCAATATCTCTCTCTTTGTCACAAAAACCAACCTAGAAAGTCTCTAATGCTTTGATTTTCGATTTTGAAGCCGGCAGTGCTCCTCTCCTTCCACTGCCACTGTCCCCTTCGCCTAAATTATGGAACAGAGCCTCGGAACCAGCTGCATCGTCCATATAATCACTCGGATTCTCTGCATATCATGACGAGGGAGAAGGAAGAGGAAGAGAGAGAAAACATAGTTGGAAAGATATAGGTCTTTTTCGCTGGAGGAGGGAGAGAGAGAGAGAAACGATGGGAGAAGAGATATAGGGAGAAGGAGATAACAAGGAGATAAGAAATTAGGTTAATCTTCATTAAGGGTAAGTGAGTAATTTCACTACTCTAAAATTAATGTAAATTTGTAAGGAATTAAGTTAGTGGTATTTCTAAGAAAGTGTATCTTGAAAAAGTGTATCTTGAAAGTGGTATTCTAAGCAATTTTCCTTTAATTATTAAAAATAAATTTGTTATTAATCAAATTACATAATTACATTTATTATATAAATAAATTATTAAAATTAATATTAAATTTAACATCGTTTAAACATAACTAATATAAATATTTAACATCGCAAACAATAACATCATTTAGATTAAAAGTTGCAAATATTAACATCATTATTTTCAAGTGACATATATTAACACTATTTATAATAAATGAAATAAATATTTTAAATATTTGTATCAATTGCTTATTACCTGATGTAAATTATTTGAATCATCACTTTTAGAGTCATTTTAAAAACTGATGTAAAATTAGTTTGTATCAATTATAACTAATGAAAATATTTAAAATAAATGATTTAATACACCACTTTTTGTAGTGAAAGTTATTTAATTACATATATTATTTGTTTTAATAAATTAATGATAATTATGAAATATATATATATCAAAGATATTATAGTATTCTCATTTTTTATATAAATCAAAAATTAATTTATTAATTTATGATAATATTTGGATATTATTTACAAATTTTGTTGATTTTTTTCTTCATAATAACTGGAAGAGATAAAAAAAAAATAGAAATTTTAAATATTATATTGTATCAACAAAGGCAAGATATATTTATGTTTGAATTATAAATGTATTAAAAGATATTTAAAGATATGAAAAAATATTGTGGATAAATTTGTTGAGAATATGAGTTTAGAAATATAATGAAAATATGTGTGAATGGTTGTTTGTCCATTTCTTTGATCTCCAGACCTATTTTTATAGACTAAAAATATGTTTAACATCTCTCATTTACTCTACTGGATTTTGCATTTATTAGCTTTTATTTGAATTAGTCATCAGTTCATTATAATGTTGATAGTTGGTATGACCGTATGGGAAAAACCGCATCGTTCACTCCATTGAGTACAAGACTGCGACTTGACTTTGTTTCATGATTTTTACCTCGATAAAGTCTTCTCTTTGATTATGGATTTCTTCTGATAACTCTTTAGTTGGTCTAGTTTTATGAATTAGGATTTATTCTCTAACATATAAATATAGTAAACATTTTTTTATATATAAAAACCGTCACTTAAACATGGTTCTCGGTAAAACTCATAAACTAAAGATGTAATACAAGAACCTCCTTACCTTAAGTATCAGTCCATTAATGAAAAACTCCTCCCTCTATATTAGGCGAGAAAACACAAACAACCGAAGTTAAAACTAAAACTATACGTTTTAAATATCCAACTAGATTCTGACCCATTTTAAGGATGAATTTTTATATTTACAATTGTATTTTAATTATATATATTTGTAAATTTAGAAGATCAAAATTAATTCATTAATTTATTATAATATATTAATATTAATTACAAATTTTGTTAATCAATATTAGTTGTGAATTTTTTAAATGCATTTACCAATAAAAGATTTCACAATAGATTTTTTTTATGATTTGATTAAATTTTATAATTTTATGAAAAACTTTAGATTTTTGTTTAGGATATATTTAAGGGTTGTTTAAAAAAAATTATCATGCGATTTAGTTTTAATTTAAATTTTAGTCACAATTGGTATATATCATTTGACTAAAATACAACATTTCGAAAAACCTTTAAAACATAATGACATTTTATGTAATATCACACATGGTTAAAAGTTTTTTTCTAAAATGTTACCTCTTATAATAGTATACTAGCTTCTGGTCCATCCCTAAGGATGAATTTTATTTTTTCTTTTTTTAGTTCTTTTTTGAATAATATGTATTTATAAATTTAAAATTTTAATATATGTTAACAATTGTACTTTCTTATACAAATATACTATACATTTTTAATATATTTTGAGAGCGGGTGACATTTTTTAATAGTTTTTTTATATTTTTTATTTCTTATGAAAGATATATTTATGAAAGTTATAATTTGAAATGTACTTAGAGTTTTATTTTAAAGTAGATGATAAAACTATATAATCTATTCAATTAGATTATTATTATTTTTTGTTTTAATAATTTTCTAATAAAATTTATATTTTTAAATAATAAGAATTACAATTTTATGAAAATATCTATTAAACTTGTCTTGTATTAGTTATTTCTAATGTTTCTATAATCAAAATATGTTAATTAGTTTTTTTAACTCATATTGTCATTGTCTAAATATTTTACATATTTTGATGGAACAAACTGTAAAAATTCATAATTTTAAAAATATATTATAATATATATCATTTTTTCATTTCCAAAACATATATATCATATAAATGAAGATCTTAGAATATTTTCATTTTTCATTTTATAGATAAAAATTAATTCATTATAATATATTAATTTTAATTACAATTTTTTAAAAAATGCATAATTCAAATTCTCATACAAAAAAAAAATTTAGATATTTTGGATATTTATTTAAGTCGTGTTTAAATGAATTTACCAAGAAAAAATATCCAAAAATATATCATTTTATTTAGTTTTGATATAAATTTTAATCATAATTGGTATACATTGTTTGACTAAAATACTATTAATGAACATTTGAAAAAACTGTTAAAACACAATATATTTTATGTAATATAATACATGACTAAAAGTTTTTTCTATAATGTTTCTTGTTCTAATAGTATATATAAATATAGATGTTAAATAATATGATTGCTAATTAGAAAACCAAGATGTTTAAAATTTTAAAATTGAGATATAAGAAATCCTCAAATTCATGAAACCTAATTTTGAAATTAATTGAAATATATACTCAAACATGATAGTATATTTATAATTCAAGCTATGTGTTATCACCATCAAATAGACGAAACTACCACATGAGTCCCAAGCTTTTGATTCAACCTCTTTTACCGCCAATGCCAAAAAAATTCACCTTTTTGCTGGTGTGATCTGTCTCTTCCCTTGTCTCCCTCCATAGTTATCCCATGCTTCTGAAAAATAATATGGCTACACTGTTTATGTTGCTTATGTCTTGCTCTGTTATGTTGGCTATTTCAGCACATTTCTTCACTAATTTCTGCATGATATGGCATGAGTTTTCACCCAACTCGATCTAACTGCAAACACACAAAGGTTTGTCGTTGCTATCGATGTCTCAGGGAACTGTTGGCTACAGTGTAATTTTGTATAATTAGGTAGAGCCTGTGATGCCCTCCTTATGTTATTAAGGATTCTATATATAGATTTACATAGGAAACCTAATGCCATCCAAGGGTATATTCATATATCATTTATATTGTCGAACACGCCCCCTCAGTCGAAGCGGCAGGCTCACGAACGCTCAGACTGGACTTGAAGTCGATGAAGAGTGTAGTGGGTAGTCATTTGGTGAATATATCTGCATACTGAAGTGCAGAAGGAACATGGAGGAAACATACTTGACCGAACGCCACTTTTTCCCGAACAAAGTGTATATCGATCTCCACATGTTTTTTCCGTTGGTGCTTGACTGGATTTGTCGAGAGATATACAGCACTAACATTATCACAATAAACCACTGTCGCACGATGAATGGGGCACTTAAGTTCGAGCAGGAGATTATGGATCGAGGTGGCTTCAGAGACCGCATTAGCAACACCCCGGTATTCAGCTTCGGCACTAGATCGCGATATCGTCATCTGTCATTTGTAGGACCATGAAACAAGAGTGTCACCGAGAAATACACAGTAGCCGACGTGGAGCGTCGAGTAGTTGGAAAACCTGCCAAATCCGCATCTGTATAGACAACTATACCAGTGGGAGCTGATATGTGAGGCTGTAACCCATGTGAGATAGTACCTTAGATGTATCGAAGAATACACTTCAAGGCAGTAAAGTGAGTTTCACGAGGGTCATGCATGAAAAGATAGACTTGTTGCACTGCAAACGAGATGTCGGGCCGAGTAAAAGTGAGATATTGCAACGCATCTGCGAGACTGCAGTATAACATTGGATCCTTGACAGGAGGATCGTCATCAGCCGTAAGTTTGGCTTTCGTGTCAATAGAGGTCGAACAGAGGTTGCAAGCTGTCATATTAGCAGGATGAAGAATATCGCCAGCATAATTTTGTTGTTAAAGAAAGAGACCTGACGCATTGCGCTTAACCGAGATGCCAAGAAAGTAGTGGAGAAAACCCAGGTCAGTCATCTCAAATTCAGAGCTGAGAGAGGTAATAATCTGTGTAACAAGATTCTGACTTAAAGCTGTAAGAATGATGTCGTCTATATAAAGTAGTAGATAAGCCATCTCACAACCACAGTTGTAGACAAAAAGAGACGCATCAGAAAAGGT
Source organism: Iljinskaea planisiliqua (assembly GCA_900108845.1). Taxonomy (NCBI): domain Eukaryota; kingdom Viridiplantae; phylum Streptophyta; class Magnoliopsida; order Brassicales; family Brassicaceae; genus Iljinskaea; species Iljinskaea planisiliqua. Next base: position 2,334,593 of record FNXX01000008.1, read on the forward strand.
TTGGAACAAACCCGATTTTCTTGACGAACACGACAAACCTGTTGTACCAAGCCCGAGGAGCCTGTTTAAGGCCGTAGAGGGATTTTTTTAGAAGGTACAAATGAATAGGCCGTGAGGGATCAACAGAATCGGGAGGTTGATGCATGTAGACTGTTTCCTCGAGATCACCATAAAGGAACACATTTTTCACGCCAAGTTGATGAAGACGTCAGTCACGAGCAAGTGCCACATCCAACACTGTTCTGATTGTAGCGGGTTTAACAACAGGGCTAAACGTTTCGTCGTAATCAGCCCCAATCTGCTGCAATTTCCCATTAGCCACCAAGCGTGTCTTGTACCGACAAAGCTTCCCATATGCATCAAATTTGTGCCTGAAAAACCACATAGAGCGCACCACATTAGTAGCAACATGCCGTGGTACTAAAGACTTCGTCCCACTTTTAATTTGAGAGTTATATTCCGTTTGCATAGCTGGATTCCAATTAGGATCCCTTGCAGCTTGGACATGAGACAATGGCAAAGGTGACACGACATAGGTGTGGAGACATAGGGGTACTCGTGGCTTCACAATGCCACTTTTGCTACAAGTAACCATTGGGTGAGTTACTGGTGCAGGTAGAGCCACTGGCGGAGAAGGCAGAGTATGTGGTGCCGTAAGATGTGGTATAAGCAGAGGAAGCTCGTCTGGCGGAGGGTCAAAAATAGAGAATTGAGTTGGTACCTCAGATGGTGACGCCAGTGGAAAAGTAGTCTCGTCAAACGTGACATGACGGGAGAAAATAATCTTCCGAGATGTCAGTTTAAGATAACGATAGCCTCGATGATCAGATGGATAGCCGAGAAAGACACACTTAGATGCACGCTTGTCTCGCTTGTGGGTGGAGGTGGCGTATAGTTTTGGGTAATATAGACATCCAAAAACCCCGTAAATGATGATAGGTCGGTGGACGAGCAAACAAAGCAGTGAAAGGAACCCGATCATTGATTGATTTGGACGGAAGAATGTTGAGCAGATGTGTAGTTGTGTAGAGAGCTTCAACCCAGAATTTTGGAGACATATGAGCTTGAAACAGCAGTACCCGAATGAGGTTGTTGATGGTACAAAGCATCCGCTCCGCACGCCCATTTTGTTGGGAAGTATATGGACAGGAGAAACGTAGAGTGGTTCCTTCAGAAGCAAGATGATCGAGGAATACACGGTTGGTGTACTCACCTCCATTGTCACATTGCAGGGCTTTAATGGTACGCTTGAATTGGTTGCGGACATAAGGGGTAAAGTGAAGATATTTGGCAAATGATGTAATACTTTATTCTCCCAAAATTCGAGATTGGGGATGTCCAAATATCCGAGTGAACAATGTCAAAAGGTTCAGAAACAACCGAAGAGGAGGAATAGAAGGGGAGACAAACATGTTTTCTTAACTGACACGCATGACACAAATTAGTCAAGTCAGTCTTATTATAAGATTAAAAAAAACAGTAGATGCAAGAGATGATAAAACAGAGCTTTCTAGATGGCTGAGACGTTGATGCCAAATGATGCCAATTGATGAAGATGAAGCTAACGCCAGTGGAGAGGTGTCTACTGTTGAAGTCACAGAGTACAACGGACCGGAGTTATTGCACCGTAGGAGTTTGGTCTTGGTTACCGGATCCTTAACACAAAAGTCATAAGGGTCAAACTCAACTGAACATTGGTTATCAATAGTAAAACGACTAACCGAAACAAGATTCTTGACAAATGATGGGCAAACTAGCACACGCTTAAGATGAAGAGGACAAGATTGTGGGCCAATGGTACCATTACCCAGTTGTGTAACCCGGGCAAAAGATCCATTACCAACCGTAACTAACGGATTAACACTCAAATTAAAAGTGGAACGTGGCGTACCTAGCTGTGTCGTAATGTGATTAGTGGCCCCGAGTCCATATACCAATTTGAGTCTGCATTGTTCTGCAGGGTCATGGTGGAGAACGAATTGGTGAGTTCTGTCGGGAGATATTGAGGTTGAGCCACCGGTGGTGTAAAAGTCTGAACACCATGTGCGAGATGAGATTCATGTCGCGGCGGAGATACGTATGGACCAAGAATGTTGTTGGGAGGAGATGGTTGATATGATGGTTGTGTGTGGTAAGTTATCGGAGGAGGTGGTGGACCATATGACTGGTATGACCATTGTGGTGGTCCATAAACCCACTGCGGTGGATAGTTGTGTAGTTGGTGTCATGTGTTAGAATTATTACTACCACGTCCGCGATTGTGACGGCCTCCTTACCGACTATTTTTGGACCCCCTGCCTTGTCGACCATGAAAGTTGTTGTTGTAGCGCGGAGGTTGCTGGTCGTGATCAGAGGAGGTATAAAGAACTGTGGGAGCCGAGGACTATTGTGTGTGTACTGGTTGGGGTTTTACCTGCTTTGCTATCCGTTTTTCCTCCATATCAAGCATCGATGTGCTTTGGCAAAACTAGGAAAAGGTATTTGATGCTTGATAACGTTGATGATGTTGTCATACTTTTTGGTTAATCCGTTGAGGAGATAGGCGACAAGAGTGTGTTCAGGTACCGGAGAGTCAATGTCGGTGAGAAGATCTGATGTTTTCTTGAGCTTTCGGCAATACTCGGCAAGGTCGAGATCACCCATGGTGAGTGTGCGGAGTTCGTGATCGAGCTATATGGCACAAACTTTTTTATTATCACGAAAAAGATTTTCAATGGAGAGTCAGAGTTCCTGAGACGTACACTTCGATTTCAAGACAATGTCAATAATAGTTTCAGAAATTGTGCCATAGATCCACATCTTAACTAGTACATCTCGTTCTTTCCATTCTTTTTTGTGTGGTCGTGTAGGAGAGGAGGTGCCGTCAAGGTGATCGGCAACTCCAAAGGTGAGGCAATGAGTCTCAAACAGCTCTCTCCATGTGTCGTAATTGAGCTTGTGGAGATCAAGGACAATCGGTACGTATGCCTTGATTTGTGTAATCCCGAAGGGTTTATCATTATTCCGGGGAGCAGCCATCGAAATCAAGAGAGATTGACGAGGTTTGTGAGAGAGAAAAACAGAGTAGAGAGGAGGAGAGAGAAATTGAGAAGGAGAGTGGAGGAAACGTGAGGAAGAAGAAATAATTAGGAAGAAGAAGAAGAAGAAGAGATCGCGGCTAAAGTTTTATGTTTGCTCTGATACCATATAATTTGGTGTAATTAGGTATAGCCTGTGATATCCTCATTATATTATTAAGGACTCTATATATATATTTATATAAGAAACCTAATGCTATACAAGAGTATATTTGTATATCATTTATATTGCCTAACATACAGTGCAAGTTATACGATTTTATATCCAAATAGAATTATTACAAATGGTAGTTTATCTCTTTTAAACTACGGTAGGAAACGACTCATTATCTTAATGAGAATAAGCAATCTGAGAAAGAAGATGAAGTTGAAACATCACAGCATCTAGTTATCATTAGATTTAGGAGTCTGATGCTCTTTATTTATCAAAGAGGAATTTATCTGTTTTTATAGGTTTTTCAGAATGATTTATCTTTTAATTCACAAGTGATAAAAATTTGGAGGTGGTAAACAAAAAATCAGAGACAAAATAAAAAAGTAGATAATTATTTTTTTAAATATAAAAAATTTGGAGGACACGCCCTTATATCATTTTAAATATTATCTTTAAAAAGACCTTACTTTTTCTTAGATAAGATGGAAGATAACTAATGCATACTCTTATGAATAAATGTCATATTATTACCTTGGCTTGATCTGAGTCATTAAGTGATTTGCTTAAGTCCTTGTGATATATATGAACTTTCTCATAATCTCAGTGAAAAGAACCGGATCATTAAAATATATTGAAACATCTATATTATTAAAATAAGAAACATTATAGAAAAAAATATTATCTACTGTGTTATATCTTGATTTAATGAAATTTTAAATTTTTATTAAGGGTAATAGTATCAAATCAATTTCTAAATAATTAATTCATAATATATTTCAATATCTCTTTATTTTAAATATATATGTATGTTTCATTTTAAATTATAAAAAATTATTATACAAATCTCTTTTATCTATTTTAATTTTTTTGAACTATTAATAACTTGGGAGAATTACAATAATACACTTTGTGGGATACACTTTTTTATTTTTATACTTCTAGGGAAGCCATTTTCATTTTTAAACTTTCTTCTATTGTATAATGACTAACATAACCTTCCCTTATAAAATATTCAGCGTTATTTTCGTTTTTATAAAACTACTTGTAGTGCTTATAAAATTATTTTATAAGGGTTTATAAAATTATTTTATCAAGGGTTTACAAAATTATTTTATAAATGGTTTATAAATTTTTTGATAAGGATTTATAAATTATAAAGTATTTTATAAAGACTTTATAGAATTTTTATATAGACTCTGTCTAGTTTTATAAAGGTATTATAATTTTTTATAAGATTTTATAAGGTTTTTATAAATGTTTATAACACTTTTATAAAATCTTTTATAATTTTTTTATAAACACTTTATAAAACTTGGTTTTCTGTGATTAGATCCCAAATTATAAACTTTGATATTAGATCCCAAAGTTGGTTTTCTTTTCCAACAACACAATCTCTTCTTCCTCTCGATATCACTTCATCATACCTGGGTTGATCAAATTTAGATTAGATTATCAAATGTGTATACAAGTTTAGATTATTTTTCTAATGCTTTAGAAGGTAGTTTTATACCTTTTATAAGGTTTTATAAAGTGGTTATAAAAATCAGAACCAATCACAAAACATCTTCTTCTTCACAAAAACAGCAATTTTCTTAGAAATTACAATTTCCTAAAAATCACAAATCAGGTTGACATAATTCGAGTTAGACTACCAAAATCAGAAGCTAAGTTTGAAGAATTAGATCACAAATCAAAAACCCATGTCAAATCAAGATAATAATCCAATTGCCCAATTGAAAATTCATATGAAGAGCTCTCACAAATTCCTCCATATGTATCACCGAAACTTAGTTGCTATTTGTCGAGGTGTCGCCCATGTTTTACTGGAAGTTATAAATCAATGAATCTTCGAAAATATTAGATCACTGGAGAGAATATGTTGTCAATGGCAGAAAGTGGAGTTGAGAGAAAAAAGAGGAAGAAGATGAAGATGACGTAGATTAGGTTTTCTATTAATTAGATTTTTGATTTTTTTTTAATTAGATTCATTAAGGGTATAATAGACTTTTAGTCCATTAAAAACAAGTGTATTGTTGCATATATTTTAAGTGAGTGTACTTTTAAAAAGTGGTACTTGGAAAGTGGTATTTCTCACAAATTCTCTAATAACTTCTTATTATTATTAAAAATTATTTTTAATTAAATTTTGATCTATAAAACAAATAAATAAAAATATTATGATATATGTATATATTTCATAATGACAAATATAATTAAATGAATTAATACACAAATTATTTTTATAAGTTATAAAAAATTAAATATTTATACATATAAATTAATATAAGTATACATATATTATGATTTAAGTTTTTTTAAAACGATTATCTATTATGATCACGTCCTTAGAACGAGTTAGAATCTAGTATGTATCTAAAAGAAATATCACATATTTAAGGCACCAGAATAATCTCCAGTATAACCAACCATACATAAGAAGAATTATTCTCATTTTAACCAATTTAAAAAGAAGACAATTCAATCAACATGACCACTTAATTCAGAAAAACATTTAGTAACTTCTTATCAATCTTAAGAGATCACAACGTCCTGAGTCAGCCTAAGACTTTGAAAATAACTGCCCCAATACTCAACACCATCTCCAAGTTCACCCCTCTTTCCCAATCTTAAAGATGGTATTAAGTATTAGAGCGGTTACATCCAAAGTCATATGGGGTTGCCTCTTAAGGTTGGCAAGCAATCACTGAATGTTTTCCAGAATTGATGTTCTTTAATGATTTCTTCTTTTAAATTTTTCTCATGAAGATTATTATGATGCATTATACCTGCTATATTCTCGTAACCATCATGATCATAATGCAGAAAAAAAAGAAGAATATATTTTTGTGAACCTGTTTTTGTCACAAAGTTTATTATTATTGTAAAAGACTTAAGCAGACTAATTAGTAACTCATATGTCAAGGTAATAAATATGAAGTTTATTCAATTTTAAATTTACTTTACATTTTAGGAAGAAAAAGAAAAATTATTTTTTGTTATTTTGTCTTCTTTTAAAAAATAGAATACTAACAATATATAATTTTCTATAATTTATATTATTACATTCACAAGCTACAATCTCAATTAATAATAACACACATATAACACATCAGGATTTGATGAGTTATAATTAATTATCCTATGTCACATTCATACTAAATGCATCCAACTTTAGACTATATTAACCAATGATATATATTGTATATAAATTTTACTATTTAGTTTAGTTGTATTGTATTATGGATCTGGTTAAAAAAAAACAAATCATGGGTCCACCAGTGTTTTTTATATTTTCTTTATATGTCCTTGAAGAAAATGGTCAGGTCAGGATTTCCTCCAATATATTATCTCCTAATTTTTATTACAAAGTCGGCTCTATTTATTGATTTTTAGATTGTGGCCGGGGTGAATATATCAAATTCCATTACAATTAAGCCCCAAGCTTTAGGGCAAGAATACGAATGATTCCATATATTTTGATAACATTCTTGTTATATATAGTGAGAGGAGACTTTTGTACCGGACCACCCCTTCCCCATCCTCTTTCGCAGTCGGCCACAGCGTCCGTTCCACCACCCGCCAGTTTGAACGCTTCGGCAAACGATTTTTTCAGTGCATTTTCCCAAGCAGTTTGGAACCTAGCCGAAGCGATTTCATAATTCTTTTTGCAAAGATTGATCCGTCTCATCCCGTTCGGACCATTGTACTTTCCACGGATGCTGTTAATATGGGCCGTTGCGTCGTTCACTTGCCTTGTTGATAGCGTCATCTGATAAAATTTCCAATCATAAAACAAAACTTATACTACATTCTATTCTTATCCATAGTATACAAAATGTTAAAGTGAACCCGTCTATATATATGTCACCTATACTTATACTACTGCTTACATACATAAATAACTAACATGTTGAACCACAGGAAAAATCCACTCTGTAGTACTTTGGTGTGTTTCTACCGGGATTGATCCGATCAGTCGATAGCCGATAAGGTTTATAAAAAAAAAAATGACGACGTATTTAAATATATTACCACAATTACAAGCACGTCGCTGAGATCTCGTGCGGCTGCTGTTCGTGGATCCGACTCGATCTGTGTCACGCAGAAGGTCGCATGGGTCGTCTCTTTGCATAAGTTTTCAATATCTGTTCTCGGAATCGCGTTTGTTACTGAGAACGTGAACAAAAGCAACCACGTAAGAAAACAATTGTGCTTTATTTGCATTGTGATCACGTTGAAAAAAACAAAAACAAAAAGGTGTTGGGTGTGTTTCAGTTTCTTTTTTACTTCTTTTTAATGATATTTGAAAGCTAAAAACGATAATGATAATGTACGGATGATCTTCCTTATTAAATTAGAAAACTCTCCATCATGCTGCTAAAAGACAGCATAGACCATTGTTTTTGCTTTTTTTATTTGCCATCTAATTAATATTATGCATAGAATGGAACACCACAAGTATTAAAGAAAAAACAAGTTGCGGATTTTTTTAGTTTGAATATCTTTTTATTCCATTACGTTAATCATCTTTAAATAGGTTTTTCACTCAGTCGGAAAAAATAATTGTTTTCCCCATTTTAACTATTCTTCTTATTTATTGAATTTTCTGCTCTCTGTGAATTAAACAGATTTTCTACAAAATAAACAGAAGTGTTAAGATTGAGAAAATACACCAGTGAGATATGTTTCCACGATATTCTGACGCTAAAATTAAAAAATAAATGAAACAAAGATTACAAAAATAAAATGTCCATCGCCGAAGAGACCGAGTCTGAAAATGAGAAAGAAAAATGGTGTTTGAATTGCACAATTGGATCCAAATAAAATAAATTTATAATTGGACTTTTAATTAAATGGGTTTAAGAGTGAAGAGAGAAAGAGAGAGAGGGGGAAAAAAGCAAAGAGGAAGAAAACTCTGGTGTGTTGGACAATCTTTGAATGGTGTAGAATCTCTCCTGGTCGCCAAGGAAATTTTGGTGGAGAACTATTTATGGTAAGTTCCTTGATAAATGATTTATACTCCTCGGGTTGTGGTAGCCTTCAAGCCGGTTTGAACCATTGGTCTTTCTTGATGAATATTCTTAATATGATCGAGTTGTGCAAGTGTAAAAATCTTCTTGTTGGATGGATGAGTAAATCTTGATAATATTGGTCATATTTGATTCTTGATGTGTTCTCCAAGCTTGATCATCTCTCCTTTAGCTTTGGTTAAGCTTCCATGTCATTTGTTCCGTCTCTCTTACTCTTTCGTCATCTAAGATCTCTAGTAAAATGAAACTTGGTCTTACTAGATTTAACAGGGATCATGGAAACGAGTATATCTATGTATTAAGTCAGATGAGTACATAGTCCAGTGTCGTTAGAAGGACTAAACACGAAGACTTCAGACTTGAGATTAAATGTATGGTTTTGTTTGCGATAAAGATTGATATTAATTATAAAATAGTAAATCATATAAATCACACATCTAATAGCAAGAAAAACAAGCGTTTGCTTACCGATTTAATTTGCTAAAGCCAGAGTTACATATTGATGAAAACATAAATATGGATCTCAGCTACAACTTCAAAACCAGGAATATTTACTAAAACGATGGTGTGAACTCAGATCCTTTCACACAGGAGATAGATGGAAAGCAGCTTTCTAAAAGCCATTCGAATATGGTATTTACAAAGACAAATGATGGCTTAAGGCTTGAGAAAACAAAGCTTTTCAAGTTTCTCATTCTAACACTTGGTGCTGTTGATCACTTTTTCAATCTCTATATGACACAAGATCTTATTGCGTATTTTGTCAATAATACAATCTCACTGTACTATATACACAACACACCACTACACCGAGGCACGTACTTAACTAGTCCAATAGGTTTAAGATTTGAGAAAAGACCAAGATAACGGATGAAGTTCACTTTAAAATAATAATAACACGCTCTGCCTTCAATGGGGTTGATTGGTACAGTATTTAGGAAATCATTAACTTTTCATTAGTCAATCATTTTTTTGTAAATAAAACATTTAAACAAACATTTAGAAGCTGCTAATACTCTCTATATGATCTTTCTTTCTATACTTTCATATGGAGTTTTTTGTAAAGCATTGAGACTTTGAATATCTAAAAAAATTATATATGATTAATTTATTTTGTTAAATAATATCAGAAATTATGTTTATTACATATATAATTTTTTATAAAAGATTATAAAGAAATTTAAAAACAAAATAAATTATTATGATAATTATATTATGAATATAAATATATATATATATATGTATAAATAAATATATTAGAATATACATATTGATTAGAGTACAGCAGTATATTGCTTACTGCTAGTGCTTTAATATCAACTATATCAATCATGAATTACTTGTATTTATATTGTAATTTACCTGTTTCCACCGACATTCGAAGAAATTTGCAGTAAAACAAAAGAGAAAATTAAAAAAAACTACATGTAGTTATAATGTTTTGATATGAAACATTTTGTTAATTAATCCTGTTAAACAATATTCTATTTTAATATATGACAATATAAATATGTGATGTTTTCATTGGTGAGGGATGCAAAAAAAAAAAAAAAGTAAGTTTATAGATTTCTTATGCTACATTGATTTCCAAAATGATGATGAATACATAGCTTTTATAGAATAACTTGAAATGAAAACCAACCATACATAACTAAGAATATATCACGTACATTATATATTAGCAAACAAAAATGTCACAAACAAAAAAAGAAGCCAATTTTGTTAGGCCCAAACTCTTTTCCTAGGGGAAAGATCAGAAGTCTTGATATCATCTATTTTTGCCGCCATTATGAAATCGTTCATGCTCAACCCTCCTGCATTGTTCATCCAATAACAAACAGCAAGTCGTTTTAAGAAACCTACATACTAAAAACTCGAAACGTACAAGAATGTTTGCTTGTATAAATGTTGACATACCAATGGACGTAGTGGATAGTTCAGCTCTAACTTGGGTAGGACTTTCCAAATGGAGAGAAGGGTAATGACCAGAAGCTTCAGCAACCTTATGGATCCTGTTTATGAGTTCAACACCGCACCCAAAATCCCTCACCTTCCACATGCACCTTATTTTCAGACCACCCGCTTCATCTTCCACTATACTCCATCCCAGAACCTGAAACGTTTATATAATAATCATAAACATATTTGAGATAGCACATCACTAGAGTGGTCACAGTGAATCCAAGTCAAGTAGAAGATATGTGAAGACAAGATTTGCGCAGACAGACACTTGATTGTAATAAAAAAAGCTATAACTTACAAAAAGATTCATATTGATATATAACATTTAGCAATATGAAACTTCATGGGTTCCATAATCATGACAATGATAGGACTTCGTATAGATTATAGATAACTAAGCTTTCACTAAGAGACGAAGGTTTCATGTATAGTCATTAACCAATAGAATCTTCACAACATTTTGACCAACGGACCAACTTATAATATGTAAGAGAAAAAGGGTAACCTTGTGGAGGAGAGTTTTGGCATCATCGGCGGAGATAGGCGCCTGAGAAGGTGAAACAGGGGAGCATTGGAGCTGCGAGAGGGAGAGAACAGAGGCGTTAGGAATCAGAATCTTGTGCTCAGTGCTTTGGTTCCCCAACACTTTATCTCCGAACTGGCTCGCTATCTCCTCCGGGTAAGGGTCACGAGCTCCAAAATCCCCGAGAAAATCCTGCGCCAGATTGTTCCGGGTCACCGTTAACCGGCCCAATTTACGTTGCGTACCAATCGTCTGCGAGAAACCGACGAACTGAACAGTGGTGCAAGGAGGAAGATGACGGAGGAGTGAGACGGAGATGTGACACGGAGGAGATGACGTGGCAGCCATCGGAGACTGTTTTGCTCTGGTTTTACAGAGAGATAAGAGTTTTCGCGAAACGATTTTCAGACCACAACTGGTTGAGTTTAAAAGGGTGAGGTGCCACGTAATCTTGAGCTGATGTAGGACCCATCTGACACGTCACTTTTTTCTAAAGGTCCAGCCGACGCAATTTTGGGTTTCTTTTGTGCCACTTTGGTGAATCTGTTTAAAATTTTTGTAATTCCAAAACTACCCTTTTTGGAAACCTGTTATTACGAACAAACCATTTTTCCCCTTTCTTTCCCGATTTCAAGCCCTAAAATTCCGAAACTTCTGTTTTCTTCGCTTTACGACAGTCGCCGAGTGGGAGAGAGAGAGAGAGAGATGCCGCTGCACGATGAGCAAGAGCACGAGGTGTACGGTGGAGAGATCCCAGAGGAGGAAGAAGGAGAGATGGAGACGGACGAGTATGAAGAACAGAACGGAGAAGAAGGCGCCGCCGTCGGAGATGAGGAGCTTGAACCAGGCTCTGGATCTAGGGTATTGTGATTTTTTTCGATCCAGCTTTACTTTTACCTAATTGAACCTTCCTTGTTTCCTACTGTATTGATTTAGTCTGCTGTTTTTGCTTGTTATGGTTCGATAGGATTTAGAGGATATGAAGAAACGAATTAAGGAGATCGAGGAAGAAGCTGGAGCTTTGCGTGAAATGCAAGCCAAAGCTGAGAAAGATATGGGTGCTGGTCAAGGTTTGTGCTTTTTTTTTAGTTGTGCTGAATGCGTAGAATCTTTCTCCATTATGTCTTCACTGATTAGGTTTAGAGCATGTCTTGTTGATTATGGGTTTATGTCAAAGTTTCTGCATATCTGTACTTTTGCTGGTGCTTAGAATATTAGGTTGTATCTCTATGCGCATATGTTTCAGCTTCAATCGTTGACAGATTAGTTTCAGTGACTGTATTTTGAGTATGATACCTTTTAGTAAATCAACGAATCTCTCAAGAAATTTTCTTGGAGTTTGGGTATGGAAAGGAAAATTCATTACTAGTTTCTTATTTTGGTGCTGAAACGATTATAGTCTTCTAGGCAAGAATACCCTTAGTGAATGCTCGTTTTTCTTTGTATATCAATGAAGATCCATCAAGTGCTATAAGCTCAGCTGAGAAGGAGGAAGTGGATTCGCGTTCAATATACGTTGGCAATGTGAGGCTTCCACTACTAATTTTTACATGTTTCTTCTCATTAATGTTTCGTATGTATGAAACCCTTTTGGTCCTCAAATGATTCTTTAGCTTAATCCTATTTGGTTTTGTGTATGTTAGGTGGACTACGCATGTACTCCAGAGGAAGTCCAGCAGCATTTCCAATCCTGTGGAACAGTCAATAGGGTTACGATTCTGACAGATAAGTTTGGCCAACCTAAAGGTTTCGCCTACGTTGAATTCGTGGAAGTAGAAGCCGTTCAGAATTCTCTTATTCTGAACGAGTCAGAACTCCATGGTCGTCAGATAAAGGTGCAAACTCGTTCTTTCAGTGAATTCACTTAAAGCCAAAAGATTTGTCATCCTCATACTTGGTTCAATGCAACAACTTTCAGGTATCCGCAAAGAGAACTAACGTCCCTGGAATGAGACAGTTCCGAGGAAGGCGGCCTTTTAGACCCATGAGGGGGTTCATGCCCGGACCTCCTTTTTATCCTCCATATGCTTATGGGTACGTTCTCTTTTAAAACAAAACCAGCAAGTCTATTGGTTTGAGTTAGTGTTTCATTTGCTAATGATTGGTTTATGGTTTGTGCAGTAGAGTTCCCAGGTTCAGACGGCCAATGCGCTACAGACCATACTGATCAAGGAGACTTGGTGTTAAGAGTAGCAGCTGCCCATTGCTTCATGAAGGCTATTATCATCAACTTCAACACCGGTTCGTCGGGGGCAGAGATTGCTTTCGATTAAACAAGAGATGGGTTGAAGAATTTGTATGGCAGAAGAGGGTGAGGCAAAGAAAGAGAGAATTATGTTTAGATTTTCTGTACAATATTTGATGAGAGAAGAGTTCCTTTCTTTTTCTATTTTATCTTTCGACACTTTTAAGTCATAAAACTCATAAAAGCTTTCTATTGAGAATGACCTCCACGTTACTGAAAAACTCTCAGTTGGGTACGATTTCTTTTTTATCACTTTTTCTTTTTAGTTTTGTGTTTCTCGTTAAAATTTAATTTTTATGGTTTTGCTATTTTCGGTCTGAAAACTGAAAAGTACTGAAAATTAATTTGACGACAAAAAAAAAATACCGAAAATTAATTTAATATACCAAGCAGTCAAAAAAAAAAAATCAAAGAAAATGTTATTTTATACTTTTACCCTGTGTTCTAAAACGCAGTTGCCTATACATTAAAACGGTCCGGAACTGTGGCGAGTAGAAAAGAATCAGTCGATTATGTGGTCGGGTGAGTAATTTCCGAATTGGACCGTTTAAAAAATCCGTATTGCACCGTCTAATTTCCGAGTAGATTCAATTTTTTTAAAAAAATATATATATTTTAGCCAAAAATAAAATTAAACTCAATCAAAGTCTACTTTAATTTTATTTTAGGTTTATAATTTTTTTTAATTTAGAGATTAGATAATAATAATAATCCTTATTTTATGTTTGATTTTTATATAATTTATTTATAAATCTTATATAAAAATAGTTGTGCAGCATTTTAAATTTATTTTTTATATAGAAATATATTAAATATGTTATAAATGGATTAAATTTTATTTAAAAACTAGTTCCCGAGTACTTTTCGATTAATCTCCGATTTTTTTTTTAATTCGCGACCGATCATGGATGGATCAGTCGCCCGACTAACGCCTAACGTATTTCCGAACACAACTTTTACCTGTAACTTTTCATATTTACACAATCGGTTTATGAAAATATAAATGTTTCAAACGAGAGTTAATTTGTTAAGTGACTCATTAAACCCTGTTTTCCCATTTTTGAAAGAGGAGAGAATGAATCGAACCGGGACTCAAATAATTAAACTCTCTCAATATCGTTCTATTCCCCAATTGTAAACCCTAATTATCTTCCCCGAATTTTGTGTCCTTTACCAATTCGAAAACTCATCGTTCTCAGAAACTCGACAGAGGAATCGATGGAGCAGCATCAGCAGTATCCTTATCACAATCCGTTCGAGAGACGCCCCATCCTTAAATCCAAGGCTCCTGCTGTTAAGTGGATCAAGGAGTGGTAAGTTTCGGAAAAACTATTCTTCCTTGGTGATTCATCAAACAAGAGATGCAACATGATTACATACTCGACGATGAATGTCTTGTCCTTTGTTCAGGGTACCTCAAGATATTGTTGCTACAGGTGGCAAGTGTTATCTCCGCAAATGGGTCACAGGTGATATATTATATGCTTTTATCTAATTTTCCAGATTGTATGTGCTCATTGTTCTTGTTCCTTGATACTTGTTCTAATTTCAGTTTGTGTGTCTATTGTTCTTCCTTGATACTGATGCAATTTGGTATTGTTGGTACAGAGGAAACAGTGAAGAGACTGAAAGAAAACGAGAAAGAGGCTGAAGTTCCAGAGCCTGAGCCGGAACCTACTACAGAGGTTTTGTTTCTCTGCAGTTATGAAGGATGTGGAAAGACTTTCTTTGATGTTAGTGCCTTGAGAAAGCATTCCCACATCCATGGAGAGAGGCAGTATGTTTGTGACTACCCTGGATGTGACAAGGTAACCTTTTTACGTGTTACCTCTCACCCTGCTTTACACATTCGCTTTCTTGATTTTTTTGCAATGTGACCCTTTAACCTTCCTTCTTCTTCTGTGTTCTGTAATAGAAATTTCTGGATAGTTCAAAGTTGAAGAGACACTGGCTCATTCATACTGGGGCGAGGGACTTTGTATGCACTTATGAAGGCTGTGGAAAGGTTATCGATTCCTATATAACTCTCTCAATAGCCGACTTTGTTTGTGCAATTAGACATTATACGTGTTACCTGTTACTAGGCTGTAACTTACTTTCCGTAGATGAGACTGGATGCAGGCTTTCTCCTTGGATTTTAACCTCAGATCTCACATGAAGACTCACTCACAAGAAAATTATCACATCTGTCCATACTCTGGCTGTGGAAAGAGATATGCTCATGAATACAAGCTCAAGAACCATGTTGCTGCCTACCATGAAAAGGTTTTTCATTACTTTAATTCAATAACTTTTTCCTGAATATTACTATGTGTTAAGACTTTAGACAGACCCTTCCTTAGTCAGGATCTATCGGAGTCACAGAAATTGCGTTGCCTTGGAAACCTGTGTGCCTTTATTATTTTTACTCTTGGGTTTAGTTGTTCTTTGCTAACTAATATTATTGTTAAGGCTTCAGTAATCTCACTCGATGGAATCAGTTTATGCTCTCTTTCTTTCTGGTGCATATAACTCTAATTGATATTATGTTGCATGATTTGAATTTTCTACAACCGTCTTGCGGTACAATCTATTGATAGGTTGAGGTTGGGAGAAACTAACTGTCCTTAAGACTCGATGATTCTGGTGTCAGAACTGTTCACTGTTAGTTCTCATATTGGCGCTGTGACTGATGCATAATTGCATAGCTAGAACAAATGTGTAGATTCTTTCATGTATACGCCCATGTTTATCCATCTTAGTGAGCATCTTAGAACTGATCTCTCTCAATCTCACAACCCTTGCAACAGAATGCTGCTGGAGAGACGCCTAAATACACCCCACCCGCAGAGAAAGTATCAAGGACTCCCAAAACACCTGCAGCAGCTTATGGCTCAGCGTCTTTGGAACGTCCATACGCATGCCCTTACGAAGGGTGTGAGAAGGCTTACATACATGAGTACAAGCTTAAACTCCACTTGAAGAGAGAGCATCCAGGGCATTTACCAGAAGAGAACGCAGAGAACCCCACGCCGAACAAGCACGAGTTGGAAGAAGGGAGTGACCAAGATTTTTACAGGAAACACGCTAGCAACGGGAAAAGCCAGACACATAAACAGCAGAGTAGAGCTAAGCCAAACATGAGGACACCACCAGCCAAAGCTGGAAAGAAAGGCTCAACCTCTTCACCGGCCAAAGCAGCAAGGATGGCCAAGAAACCATGGCAAGTAAAAGAAGCGTTTGAAGGAGAAAGAGAAGAAGAAGAAGAAGATAGCGAGGAGACGGAGGAAGATAGAGAGAACGTGGATGATGGCTGGAGGTTTGGAGGAAACAATGAGGAGGATGACGATGAAGAAACCGAGGATGAAGACTAAGCTTTTGCTTCGTCTGAAAGCCATAGGGAGACATGTTTGCTAAGGTTCCATTTCTTTATCCGTAGGCAACCTTGAGTAGCTGTGTTTCTCAATTCCTATTTCTCAACTCCCTTTTACACTCTTCTAGTTTTAAAGCTCTGTACAGTGTTCTCATAACATTTTTAGAATGTTACTCTTTTCTCTATTTTTCTGGTCAACATTTTGGAAAGCTTTTCTTGTGAATTATACTACATCCGTTACATAATGAGTATGGTTGTAGCCTTGTATGTTTTTTTTTCATAAGAATATGTCGTTATCAATATATTATAGGATTGAAAAGAATTTTTTTTCATTTTTATCCCTTTTTGATAGCTGGTATGTGCCTGTGCGTAGACAAATGAGAGTAGAAGACAAATGAGAGTAGAAGTAAGACGGATCCAAATATCTGAATCTTGGATCCGTCCTGATACGTATTATATATTCATTTAACTAAATAAGCATTCTGAAAATTGATTTTTTGTATTAAATTAAAATTATGATTTTAATGATTTTTGGTTAAGAATATATAATAATGATTTTTCATTTATTATAAATAAGTACTTTCCAAAAAAATAAAATAAAATATTATTTTTTTACTAAATTAAAATTATGTCAACATAAATAGTTGTTGTGCTTTAGAAATCAAAATACAAACCTAGTATTATATTATTATGTAATAGTAATCTTCCAAAACATTAATGTTATTATTGACATGTTGCTTGCCAAATTCCTTATATTTACAGAAATCGGACGTAAAACATATATTATCTAAAAAAAGGAGACAAATTTATTGATATAAGAGACTCGCTAAACCCCTTTGACGACTTTGTTTGATAATAAAAACCTCTCAACGACGCTTCTTCCTCCTCCTCGCTCTGCGCCGCGTCCTCGACCTCTCGGCGTAAAACCTCTCTAGCAAGCTTCTTCGAATCTCCTCTTAGAACAATTGTTTGGTTTCGTTTTTAAAACATCCAGCTGATCGCGTTAACACAGAAACCCTAATCTCGTAGGCTTTTGTTCAGTCGCACAGTTTTTCTCAATGGGTCCGGACAACGATCTGAAGAAGAAGAGGAAGAGAAGTAGGAGCAATGAGAAGAAGAGTATTGAGAAAGTAGTAACTAATGAAGAGAAGCAGCAACAACAAGGACAACAAGAGCAGAACCAGAAGCAGCAACAACAAGGACAACAAGGGCAGAACCAGAAGCAGCAACAACAAGGACAACAAGGGCAGAACCAGAAGCAGCAACAACAAGGACAACAAGGGAATTGTAGTAATCCAAACAAGAAGAAGAGAAGCCAAGATTCTCCATTCGGAAACTACAAGAACTACTATGGCTACCGAGTGAGTCTATCTTCTTTCACAAAGTAGTGTTTTTTGTTTGTCTGAGTTTGGTATCTGATTTTGGACAAAAACATATAATGTGTTGTAGATTAGCAATGACATGGATGAGGATCCTCGGCTTAAAGTGTTGAAGAAAGAATGGTTTCAAGACAAGGACTGTCTTGACATTGGCTGCAATAGCGGGGTTTTGACTATCCATATTGGTATACTTCTCTGCACATTTTACAAAATTCACTTTCATACTACAAGTATGACTATGCCTATTTGTTCTTCTACATGTGGCCTTATTTTGTGAAGATTAGTTATCCTAAACAGGATTTGGTTACAAGTATACGTAATGTTTAGTTTCTACCAACAGTAATCTTCACTTCATTATTGTAAATGCGCCGTTTAGTAGATTGGTTTTCTTGCTATGTTAAAGTCTGAAATTTTCTCTGTTAACATCTTGTTCTTCCTTTTGTGCAATAGATTGAAGTTGTTAGCATCTACTATTTTGTATAATCGTAATCTGATATTTGTTTTTTCTTTTTTTTTTCTGCAGCTAATAAGTTTGGTTGCCGGAGCATTCTTGGAGTTGATATTGATTCAAGTAAGAACTATTGGTTTTCATAATATCTTCCAGACCTTTTCTTTATATAGGAACTGAATTTATCATTCAAGTCTGCAGAAAATTGTTTGTTTGATTTAATCGAGTTTCTCATATTAAGAGTAACTCAAGTGAAACATAGAACAGTATATACTTTTTTCCTGATGCGTATTCTTGAAACTTACATAGTTGTATTCTTACTGAAGGTCTCATTGAGGTTGCTCAGTGGCATCTTAGGAAGTTTGTTAGGAAGCCGTATTCCGCTAAGCCAGGTGAAAAGAAGTCTAGTTCAGGGGGTGCAGATGGAGTACATTGTTCCAAGGAGCAATCTGTTTCTCTCTCTAATGGCGAGACAAAGACAGGCAGCGCAGAAACTAAAGACCTGTGTCAGGTTGTGTCGTTTCAGAAAGAGAATTTTGTCCAGACCCGAAACCTTGACGAGAATCGTTATGATACAATTACATGGTAAATACCTTTCCCTTTTGCCCCTTTCTTTCACTCGTATGTTTGGTCTCTCTGCCTTTTGAGAGGATTCGAATCAAAAGAACAGCCACCTAAAAAGTGCATATGAAATTTCAAATGTAGTTAAGAAAAGCCTTGCCAGTTTCTGGTTAGAGAATTTTTATGTAAGTAAGCCTATATAAAAGGAGGTCACACTTTTTGTTGAAATCAAAACTTCCATCTGTCTTGGTTGTCTTAAGCTTTGAAAATAACAATTTAGTGATGACAAGTTTCTTTTTTTACGCAGTTTGAGTGTGACAAAATGGGTTCATTTGAACTGGGGTGACGATGGTTTGATCACCTTATTTTCGAAAATTTGGCGTCTTCTTAATCCGGTAAGCTACTTAACAATACTTGAGTGTGCCCATTTTCTTTTTGCTTTTCATATGCGCAATTGACAGTTGTTGGCTTTGCTTTTCAGGGTGGTATTTTTGTAATGGAACCTCAGCCTTGGAAATCTTATGAAAAGAATCGTCGTGCCTCAGAGGTGTGTGTGTCTCTAATGTTTATTTCTAATGTTTCAGAGTTCACAAGTTAGCTGTAAATTTAGTTTGAATTTGTGTTTGTCTTCCGTGATTGCAGACAACTGCATTGAATTACCGAAGTATAGTTCTACGTCCAGAGCGTTTCCAAGAAATTCTTCTTGATAAGGTACTCCTTTTACTCCATATGCTTCCGTAGTTTGCCGATATTGCTACTTGATCTATAAAATCTGTGATGCTTAGTATAGATCTAAACTATGTGCAGCACAACCAAAAAGTAGTCGTGGCTTCTTACTTTGTTATTTGATCTTGTTTAAGCGAGTTTTGGGGTCGGATCCTCATGTTCTATTACTTGTGTTTTTGGTTTTGGCTCAGATTGGGTTTAGAACAGTGGAAGATCTTACATCAAGCTTGTCCGGCGTAAGCAAAGGATTTGATAGACAGATCCTTGCATTCCAGAAATGAACATAACAAGCAGAGGCCACATTGAAGGAGAAGAACAAGTTGGTTTATTTGAAACGCCTTGTGAAGATCAAATTTATTTTCGATTACATGGCTAAACACAAGATGTGAAGAACAACTACAAGTTGCTTCATAGCTAATCTGTAATGGTTTTTTTGCTACTGCTTAGGCTCTCTAATCCAATTCCAAAGTGGTCCTTTTTTGTACACGGTTTCATTTCATATAGTTTTGAGAATGACAAGAGAGAATCTTTGAATCAACTTAATATACTCTTCAAGTAAATCAACTAATCAATACATGATAATAAAAGAACCTGTATACAATACAGTTGCAACAAATGTTGGTAATAAGAATTACAGTTTCTTGTCTAAGAAATGGCAAATAAAATGTGGTTAAAGAGATGCCCAAGATGGATAAGGACATTCGTATTCCCATCCTGTTCCAGAGTATCGAACGCAATGCAACCAAAGAGCTTCGTCATGTTCCTCGTACCTGCACAATTTAGAAACATGAGACGCCATTTGGCTCAATACAATAAGCACAAGATGGTGCTTTTATCATCTATCTTTTACCCTTGTGGGATCAACTTTGGGCAGTTTGTGCACATTGGATCGATGCTGAAATCTTCACTGGAATACACATAGTCGTCTGGAGAGACCATCTTTCTCTCACCAGCATCGATTCTTTTGGCAATCTTGGTCACAAGATTATCCACGTGTTGAGTGAGATAAAGAGGGTCATTCGCTATGGGATGCCCAGTATATTGTAGATGCACTCGTATCTACAATAGTCATACAAAAAAAGGAAATGAGAAACGCCAAAGGAAAGGCCAAACTCGTATCTCCTGATGGCTAATAAGATCTAAAGAGTGAAGCTTTGTGAGTTTCTACCACTATTTCAAGTATAATGGCTAGTAAAACATGCATTATGTATTATGTATAATCACTTGCTTACTTGATGAGTTCTCCCTGTCACTGGCTCACACAAGACGAGGCTATGAGTCCCATTTGTATCGATTCTAGTGAATTTGGTGCACGCAGGCTTCCCCTTCACCTTCTTATCATCACCACTCGAATTGGCGTCCTGCATAACGCGTATAGACATTTTGATATTTTACTTATAAGTGTAAATGGAAGAGTTTGTATGCTTTGTATCTAGAGGCGTAGTGTGGCTTTACCTCTGCTGTGCTTCTTCCTTCGCTACCATTATAATCTATGTTGGCGTCGACTACTTTCTGAAACATCAAAATCATACAACTACTACATATAAACTATCAAACCAAAAGTCTTAAGTGTACATGAAGCTAAGTTTTTGAGATTTGGATATTATGACTGGCTTAATATCAGTTTTAAATGTTTAATTAAAATATGAACTTGGTAGTTAGAAACAATCCACAAGTCATCAGTAGAACCAAAAGAATTTCAAACCTCATCTTCTGGGAACACGCCAATAACCTTTGCAATATAACGTTTCTTCACCATTCCACCCTCAATCTGAAACAACCAAGATAAGTACTAACTATGACATTTTGCTTTACCAGAGCCAAAAAGCATCTTAGGAATTATGGTATAGCCGAACAAAATGAGACCAACTTTTACGAGTACCTGTTTCCTGAAAAAATCAGCTTTTGCAGCAGTTCTTGCAATGATGAGCAATCCAGAAACCAAACGGTCTAATCGGTGAATAGCTGAGAAATGATGTAAGGATAACTCGTATTGTATTATTATGAAAAAAACGGTAAACTAAAACTATGTGTCCTCGTCTAATACTTTTGTCTGGATACGAAATAGAGGGCCCAGGTCATGCTCAGCATCAAGGATTCCAACAACCGTGTTCTTGCGGTATTGACCACAAGGATGCACCTACACAAACCAAGATCACAAAGGCACAAAACATGTATATGTATCAAAGTTGAGTTTTGTATCCACAACGTTTGATGTACGCTAATAACTTCAAATAGTAGTAACAGGAAGAGAAGAAGATTATTTTGGACGTAGAGATTATTCAATCATTCTGAACAAAACATGTTTTACATTCTCCAGTAAATAAGCACACAACGTGTTTCCTCTTCAGAGAGCACATGAAGTGAAAATAGAATACTCACAGGAATAGAAGCTGGTTTGCAGACAGTAACTACATCAGGTTCTTTCAGAAGGATAACTACATCATCAGTCATCACCGGTGGTTCATGCCTGAAACCTTTCACACATTCCAAACTTAGATATACATTCAATGCAATTACAGAAACCGAGCTACTTCTAAATTTGCAAATAGCAAAGCAGCAAAACCAGCTAAGATGCAACCATCTGAATAAAAATTATAGCTTTAAGAACAACCTGTGCAGGAAATGAGTAATCTTTTGAGATGATTTCACAATATATGAAACTGGTACAGTTTGTCCATCAACTTTGATCCTTCCATTTTTCACTGCACCGACCTGCAATGTTTGAGCAAAAAAGAGACAAACTTTATAACCATCAGATATTCACATTTACAAAATTGGATTCAGATTAAAAGCATGAGCAAGAACATACATAGTATTCACGAGGCCTCCCTTTAAATTCATCAGCGAACAAATCAACAATTGTTTTCCCCGTCCAGCGTTTATTCACCTACAATCTCACCAATTACAATCTCCACTGTGACTGAAGACTTCAGGGAGAAGAAAGATTGAAACTTACATGAGAGATGAACTCGAAGTAGTAAGGCCTCACATGGCGTCTCCCTACACAAACAAAATCAAGAAATTTATTAAAAAAAGACCTAGAAACTTAGTTGAATAAGAGAAAGTAGGAGACTTTGGGTTAGTAACCTCCATGGAAGATGTAGTCTTGCACCTGTGAGAGCATCGGAGATGTCTGCAAAACTATGTCAGTAGTATTCATGCTAGTGGCGAGGACAGAAGAGGCTGGCTTCTCTACGGCGTCGTTGTCGTCATCTTGCAGCTTTCGTTTCATGTTTTTTCTTTCTCTTTGCTTTTTAGATTAAAAACCTTAAGGAGCGTGTGGTCGTTGTCAATGTAAACAGCCCACTTCCAATAACTTCGAAAGACTTGTATTGGTTTGGGTTGGATCAAATGTTGGAGAGCCCGTCTAAAAGACAAGAAATATTCTAGATTGCCTCCTTTATAAAAAAATAATTTATTATTGATTTTTCTAAATAAAAATAATAAAATAGATTTGCATTTTTTTTGTCATCTGTTATTAATTTATTATATAAAACGGCCCAAATAAAAATAAAAATCCCAAGACGAAAAAAACAAAACTAAAAAATGAGAGACAAAAGTCAGTAACACACGCGGGAGTCACCGCTTAATAGAAACACCACACACGGGTAATTTATTATTGATTTTTCTATATATATATAGAAAGATAAAATAGATTTGCAATGAAACTTAAAAGCCCAAGACGAAAAAGACAAAACCCAAAAATGGGAGACAAAAGCCAGCAACACACGTCGGAGCTACCGCTAAATGGAAAACCACACACGGGTAATCACCATTGAAATCCTTCGAATGAGGCAAAGCGGCCGTTAATGAAGAACACACCAACTAATACCAGGATCCTCCTACGAAATAGCTCAAACAATGTAGAACAAAGTTTCAAAGACCGGAAAATACCTCTGGAAATGGTGATATCATTGCCAAATGAAGCTTTACGAGAGCAGACTCGATCAGATCTGAAAGGAGAAGATAAAGAGCAAATCCAATGAGGGTAAGAGATCGAACCCTAAGAAAAAAGAAAAGGATAAATGTGATTGACCCGCATTGATCTGAGTTTCATTCAATGGTATTTTAATCGAAACTCTGCTCAACTAAGTAGAAATGGGTTCAACAAAATAGAAATATTTGGTACAACTATATATGCATTATATGATAAGGAAACCCAATCATTACAACCTATGAAGATGTTCTTCAGTCCCACTGAATATAAAAAGCCAATTAAGATTACAATTATGTGTTATATTGTGAAGGTGGTGGAGACCTTAGAAGGTTTACTTAAGGAAAATAATATGAGACGATTCAGAAACCACCCTCAGTTAAATCACTTCTTCCACATGCATAAGGATAAGAACCATAATTTGATCGGTATGTGGATGTTTTTTCTTTGCATATCGTGTATTGGAAAGACGAATGTATCTTGGTTTTTTGTAAATAGTCTCATCCCCTATTCTCTCAAAAGACACACACTCATGTCTGGGTTATACTGCCATAAATATCCAAATTTTTATGAAAGAATGGACAATTTAGATTTGGTTGAGAGGCATTTTAAAAAGGATACAAAAATAATATATTGTTGAGGAAAATCTATTGTCAATGAAAGCATGTCGAGATAGATTAAAGATGATTATATTTTTTTTATCTAGCGTAATTATAAAAAAAATAAAAATAATAAAATATTTAGAATTGTGAATGATCTTGAATTGTGTCGAACATTTATGTAGCAACAATTATCATTTGATGATAATATAGAAGAAATCGCTCATTATCTGCTGAGTAAGGTTGCAAAAGATTTTCGGTTTCTTTAACAAAAATTGATTAAAAAAAAAAACATTCTAACTAAAATTGATGAAAATATTGTATCGTCGATCTTTTCACTAGAAGCAAAATAGAAGTGTTTATAAAAACATACGTGATCTGTCACATGGATCAAGAGTAATGCAGAATTGTTTTAGTCGTTCTAAATGCAGAATGTTAAACGATCGGCTGCAGTATGCTTTTAACAGATGTAACCTCAAGTAACATGTATTAAGGATAATCATCAATCAAAATATACAATCGATCCTATGATTACTCCCTAAGATCATTTTCTATAATCTCTCCAACCATCATTATTACAATATCATTTTGTAATTATTTAAGATCTTCTTCATTCATAGCTATGCTCTAAAAAAATAACGTAACGCAACATTCTTATATTCAATAACAATCCAACCGGTTTAGTGTGGGACGGTTTTTGCGGGTTAAGATACTTGTTGGTCGTCCAAAAACACAAATATTTGGTCGACAACGTTGTTTAAGACGTATCTAACCAAATGTTATTCATGTCCGAGAATGTTACATGATCGCAAAAATTGGGTTTGGGCGAAACTAGTTGCATTTTTACATTTTTAGTATTACATTACGGCTTTCGTGTAAAATAATTTATATTTTTGGATTTTTCCCATATTAAGAGAAAAGATAATAAAATAAATAATGACGTGTCGTAGCATATCCCCATCGCTTCTTCTTCACTGCTTCCAACATTTTTTCATTTCCTCTGAAATTGCATCATTTCGTTGCGAGCTTTGAAAGCTTCTCCGATTCGATTCAAAGATGCCTTCGTCGTTCTCTAAGCCGGCTTTGGATCCCTCTTCGTCTCCTCCGTTGAAATCTCCTTTGTCCCAGGACAGCTCGGAGGCTGAGCGCCGGCTTCGTGAGGCGGAGGAGAGGCTACGCGACGCCATGGCGGAGCTTCAACGCAGACAACGCTCGGCGGCTCTTGGATCTCACGCGGAGCTCTGCGATCACGCTGACGTCTCCTGCGTCGCCAATGCCATCGGTAATCTCTGCCAGAGCTTCCTCCTCTCCTACGGCGTCAGAGTTGGGATCGGAATCCTTCTCCGCGCTTTCAAGCTCGCTAGAGGGCAGTCTTATTCGTCGCTTCTCGATCTGAAGGTGAACTATAAACGAGGAAATTGATAGACTTTTGTGGCAATTTTCATGGTTTCTGTTAGATTTTTTGGTTGAAAATTTAGAGTCTTGTGCTTCAGCGTTTTCATCTGATCGAATTGTTTTGAAATTAGGACCAATGGGTCATAAATTTTGAGGCGGTTCCGAAATGGTTGAAACGTTGTTATGAAGTGGCTAAGGTGTTCAAATCTTGACACAAAGCTCTATCCTTTGTTCTTGTTTGTCAACCATTGCATGTTGTATTCTTTATTTTCCAAGACGAGGTTGACTTTTTCCAATTAGGATATAAAAGTTTTCTACTCTTTGTTAGATTCACTTTTGAGTAATAGGTCTGCTGAAAGAAGCTACAATCTTTGCTTTTGCTTGTATGGGATGTGTCAAGAATTTGTTTCCTGAGCTCTCCATTCATGTTTTACTAATAATGCTCAGAGTCTTTGTTATATGTGATTCACTCACACATGAACAATGGTTGCAGCAACTTGTCTCGGAGAAAGATTTGATTGTTAGGGAAGAAGCATGTCGTATTGGTCTACTTTTTGGTGGCTTTACCGGCTCGTATCACGCCCTTAGATGCTTTTTGAGGAAGTGGAGGAAGAAGGAGACGCCACTGAATTCGTAAGTTTTATGCTTGGCTGTTTATTTTATGTTTTTTGTATCTGCGTTTCTTATATGCTTCTGCTCTTTGCTGGTGCATAGTGCTTGAAAAGTATATTCCTTATTATGACTTTGATTAAGGGTGGAGCAGAGTCTTAGCAGGTTCAATTGCGGGTTTGTCTGTCCTGGCTTTAGATGATTCCAACCAGCGGCGCACACTTGCTCTATACCTCTTGGCTAGATTAGGCCAGGTACAATCTAATGGTCATATTATCGTCTTTCATGCGACTAATATCACTACACAAATGTATTTTTGGGAATCTGATCTTTCATCTTGTGAACAGGCGGCTTACAATTCCGCGAAGTCAAAGAACAAATTCCATCTTTGGGGAAGCCATTGGAGACATGGAGATTCTTTACTTTTCTCGCTTGCTTGTTCCCAGGTAATTGAGATTCTTCCTTCTTTTTTCTTGTCCTAGTAGTCTAAATAGTTTAGCAAATCTAGTGGAGAAGTTCATGTAAGTGGATAGATGTTGTAGACATCCATTTGATATTTTCTTCTCATCTATTGACTTGTTTGAGTGTGGAAAAGAAAAGCTTTCTATATCATACTTATCCTCTTCAATCTGATGTAGTCGTGGTTATGAACAGCGAGCTAATTTTGTTGCAATGAGGTCGGTGCAGGTTATGTATGCCTTTATAATGCGTCCTGAAACCTTGCCAAAATCATATAGAGAATTTATTCAGAAGACTGGTCCAGTTGCAAGACCTGTCTACCAGGCCGTAAGAGAATGCTGCAGAGGTGGTCCAATCGATGTAGCTTCTTTATCAGCCTATATTTCTAGTAAAAACGAAGCCAGTGACGTGAAGGTGGAAGAGTTTGCTTCCATCGTCCCTTGTTCAGCGATTCATCCAAACACTAACTCGTGTCTGGCCCAAAATGCTAATGCAATGTCAGCTACATTCAAAAAAACATTCCCATTATACTTCTCCCTGACATTTGTCCCATATGTCGTTCTACACCTACAAAAGGTAAGGCTTTCCTTGAAACTCTGCCGATCCAGTCTTTTAGAATCCTGTTGGTTTATGCTTTAGTAACATGTATTTTCTGATGCCATCCTCCTACACTTTCAGTTCGTGGCTTCTCCTTACCGAACATCTTGGAATGCAATCAGAGATTCAGTTCGATCGACTTCCTTCTTGTCTGCTTTTGTTGGGATTTTTCAGGTAGCTGGTTTTGACATTTTACCTTCATTTCACACAGTTTCCTAAAACCATTCCCAAATGTAAATGCCTAAATACTTGTATCCCATTTGCACTAGGCTTTCATATGTGCGCATAGAAAAGTTGCATCCAAGGACCACAAGCTCGTTTATTGGTTTGCGGGTGGTGTAGCAGCCCTCTCGGTTATGCTGGAGAAAAAACCGAGACGCTCTGAGCTTGCTCTATATGTTCTTCCTCGAGCAGGAGACTCTCTGTGGGAGATACTTGTCAATCGCCACCTTCTTCCCGATATTAAAAACGCTGAGGTACAATCCAACCACAATCCTTGTTTCAAACTTTCTTCCCCTTTAACAATGGAATTGATTTCTTTATCAATGGAATCAGGTGGCATTGTTCTGTGGATGCATGGGAGGAATTATGTATTACCTAGAACATGAACCCGATACATTAGCTCCGTTTCTGAGAGGACTCATCCGTCGGTTTCTTGCTAGTCAAATAAGCAATCCAAGCAGCAAAATCCGTCAAAATTCTTCTTACATGTATCTCCAGACTCTCGATACCTTGGAGAAGCCAAAAACGCCTGAGACCCGAGAAGGTGAACCTCAAAAAGCTGAAGAAAAGTATAACCTTGAGGCAATTCCTGGTCTTTAGAAGCAAATATATCTGATAGTTTCGACAGCCGTACTTAAATCCATGGACCATGATTTTGATATGAGGTTATTGTGAAATTCCCTTGGAAGATAAGGGTTCATCCACAGAGAAAAACTTCAGAGATTGAATTATTTAGGTTTAGGGGTCTTTTTAAGTGTCTTTGTTTTCTTTTAACTCTTTTCCCATAATAACAAAAGAATAACTCTATTCTCAATTGGAATGAGAAGTTGCAGAATGGTGAAGATTTATGGAATCATGCATTCATAAGCTTAGTCATTGGCAAGGTCTTAAGGCAGAAACCAAGATTGTCTTGCTTTAATTTGTTTTGTTCACACTAACTCAGTGTTGTAAAAGATATGTAAATAGTCTCAATAACACATATTCTCGCCTATGGATGGACCAGTAATCTGTTATGCTCATCATCATGTGAAACAGATGCACATAAGTCAACTCGTCTAAAGATTTTTGACTTGGTCTTTTGATTTTCATATTATGTTATACTCAAGTTGTTGTTCTGATAAGATAGCATAAATATGGAAAATACCAAAAAAAAAAAAAAAGATAGCATAAATATGGAAATATATATCAGAAATGTTAGAATCGAATATGTAACTAACATTTTATATAATAATTAACCCGCGTGAATCAATTAGATTATGTAACCAAAATCAATATTAATTATTGAAAAAATAAGAAATGATATATGTTAAGATGGAGAATCTGAGTTTGGTCAACTTGGAAATACTTTTTTCTGTTTGAAGAAAATCTGCAATGATTTCTTCCTTTCAGCAGGTAACAATGGTTTTTTGTTTTGTTTTGGGTATGATGGCTAAGCTTATGATAATAGTGAATGTAGATTTTATTAATAAAAATTATTATAAAATTTAAAGGTAAATGATTAGTTTTTTGACTATCATAATTTACACATAAAATGTAAATTAGGCTCAAATCCATTCAAACTCTTTCAAATCAAATAAATTTTAAGAATATACTCCCTCCGTATCAGAGTCATTTTAGAGTTTTGTTTTTGTTTTATAAAGAATGTCATTTTATGTTTTCAATGCAATTTTGTTAATAAAAATCCAATTTTGACCTTGTTATATCTATACTATTAAAACAGGAAACATTATAGAAAAAACCTTTTGTACCGTGTTATATTACTATTTTTGCCATTGATTCTATTTGATTTTTTAAGAGTCTCATTAAGGGCAAAATTGTCATTTGCAAATATGAACAAATATGCAAGATCTAACCATATATAAGATCAAAATCTGTCAATAAAGATATTCTCTTGATTTCAAATCTTAAAATATATAATAAATTTAGAAATTTTAACAAAAAATTGTAAATTGTAATTACAATTAATACATTTAAACATGTTTTAAATAATTATCTAAGTAAAAAAAATATATTTTTTCGTGATATGTTCGATTATGCATTTTTCAAAACATTGTAATTAACATTAATTAACAAAATTATCAATTAATATTAATATATTGTAATAAATTAATGATTTAATTTTGATCTTTTAAATTTAAAAATATAAATTATTAGAAAATTATAAAATTTATAATAACAAATCCCGTCTTTAGGACGGACCATAATCTAGTTAGTGTATTAATTAGAAAGAGAAAATATGTTTAGTGTATTTATAAGGGATATAATAGAACATTTAACACTTTTCTTAATATGTGTGAAAAAGAGTAAAGTGACAGTCTTTGTAAAACAGAGGGAGTATTAGACATGAATAACACAAGATTTAATTATTGTATTTAAATCATTAATGGAATAAGAGTAGATTTCAAACTTTATTTAAGATGAAAGTGTAAAAAAAAAAAAACATCAATAAATAGATTTCAAATCTTCAAATACAGATATTTTAAATACAATAATCTATCTATATTATTATTTGCGAAGTGATTTTTTCGCTACAAGCTCTCACTGTCATTAATGAAAATTTTAATTTATATTATACTTTTAATTTATATTGATGTCAAATAAAAATATTAGTTGGAATAGATAAATTAAAAAACATAGATTAGTTAGAATAGTTTAGATAAACTTAATATTTATTATTATTAGAATAGTTTAGATAAAATAAAAATATATATTAATTAGAATAGTTCAGATAAACATAACATTATTATTACGTGTGGAATTATAAATAAAAAAGTAAAGTAAAACCGGTTATGTTTGTATATATATATATTTGTACGTTAAAGCTACAAATTATTTAATTGTGGAATGTGTTAATAGCAAAAAATCTTTGGTACTCTTAATGAAAAATTTAGTTTAATATATTTAATATACTAAAAATATATTTTAGATTTTTAATTTATACTAATATCAAAAAAATATAGGTTAGTTCATAACGAATATATCACTTCGCAGATTTCTTTGATTTCATTAATTTATTTTTATTTATTAAGCATTTAAAAAAAAAGAGACAAGGTTTGGCGATGAATTTCGATAGAAGTAGTATTCATATGCATGAGGTTTCAGATTTGATTTTTTTGTTTAATTTGTTATTATATGGTGTTACTTGGTGATTTAATTATGAATATTGTATCCTTTCAGATTCAGTAATAAAATTCATAATACTTTTTGTTTTTTTAAGGGATCTTTTTAGTACAATAATTGATGAAATAAAAATATTAAAATATGAGTAATGATATAACTATAAGCTTTAGCCACATATTAAGAGTTTTATATATAGTTAATATATATTTTTAGTATGTTGTTCTTAAATTTTATATTGTACATATTAATGATCATTGTCCAAATTATTATATCTGCGCCAGGTGCGGGCAAACCCCTAGTCTTTTAATATTTAGACATCAATTTTCTTTTATCATAATAAAAATAGTTGATGTCGCCTTTAGTTCTTGTTGGAGCACCTATCCGAACATAAATCCACACAGTCTGCAACTTTATCCACATCTGTTCATTCCACAAACAACAAAAAACCATCAATTTAATAATCTTCTACAAAAAATCAATAATATTACATATCATGTGTTAAAAAAAAAACTAAGTACATATATATACAATTATTGATTATTTATTCATATAATCAAGAAAGAAAATGTGTTTATGTTAAACAAAAAGAAAAAGCTTATTTAGAAAATAAAAAACTTACTTGGATTTTGAAGAGAATAAATGGAAGCTCAATGATGAGTCGCACAACCAAGTATGCAGAAATAATCAATACGATCAATTTTATTAGCTAAAATCATTTGAGAAAGAGGAGATTTTGGAGGAGATTCACAAGTCATGATACAAATCAATGGACACATAGAAGCAATTGGAACTTCTTCTCCTCCATACAATTCACAATACAATTTGGGTAACATTTTTTAAAAGGAGAAGCTTAAGCTTCTGTCTGAACTACAATGTTCCCCATGACCATCACTATCATCATTGTAATGAACACTATGGTCACTCTTTTGTATTTCATTTTCTTTTTCTTCTTTGGTTTGAAGAGATTATTATAAAAGTTGAGGTAATTTCTTTGTCAATTGTGAATGTTGTTAATTTGCGTTGTTAGTGTTTGTTTTTATAGGGATTGTGGAACTTTTTATATAAGCTATTGACAAAAAAGAGAAAGAATTTTCTGTATTATTTGACATATCTATAGTCAACAATGGTATAAGGGAAATTTATGGAACGACTAATACGATAATAGATCATTCTTTAAAGTTTATTTGTTTCCGAATTGCTGATAATATTATTCCCTGTTTATGAGGTGAAACTTTGCATTTACATTATGTGCCTGCTTATAATAATAGTAAATGTAGATTCTATTAATAAAAATTATTATAAAACTTAACGGTAAATGATTAGTTTTTTTACTATCATAATCAGAAAATGTATATTAGGCTCAAATCCATTCAAACTCTTTCAAATCAAATAAACTGTAAGAATATATTAGATATGAATAACACAAGATTATAATTATTGTATTTAAATCATTAATTGAATAAGAGTAGATTTCAAACTTTTTTTAAGATGAAATTGTAAATACAAAAATCAATAATAATAGATTTCAGATCTTCTAATACAGATATTTTAAATACAATAACTAATCTATACTATTATTTGCAAAGTGATTTTTTCCCTAAAAGCTCTCACTTAAAAGTTAGAGTGTTAAAGTCTTTACTGCCATTAATGAAAATTTTACTTTTTATTATATTTTTAATTTATATTGATATCAAAAACAAAATTAATTGGGATAAATAAATTAAAAACATAGATTAGTTAGAATAGTTTAGATAAACTTAACATTTATATTAGAATAGTTTAGATAAAATAAAAATATAGATTACTTAGAATAATTCAGATAAACTTAACATTATTATTACATGTGGAATTAAAAAAAAATCAGAAAATAAAACCGGTTATGTTTGTATATATATATATAGATTGTTTTTGGTACGTTAAAGCTACGAATCATTTAATTGTGGAAGGTGTGGATAGCAAAAAATATTTGCTACTCTTAATTAAAAATTTAGTTTAATAAATTTAATATACTAAAAATATATTTTAGATTTTTTTTATTTATAGTAATATCAAAAAAATATAGATTAGTTCAGAACAAAAAAAAACACCTTTTCCGATTTTTTTGATTTAATTAATTAATTTTTATTTATCAACTTTTTAAACAGAAAGACAAGGGTTGACGATGAATTTCGATAGAAGTAGTATTCTCATTCATGAGGTTTCAGATTTAAAGTTTTTTGTTAAATTTTTTATTATATGGTGTTACTCGATAATTAAATTTTGAATATTGCATCCTTGCAGATTCAGTAATGAAATTCATAATAATTTTGTTTTTTGTTTTTTAAGGGATCTTTTTAGTACAATAATTGATGAAATAAAAATATTAAAATATGAGTAATGATATAACTATAAGTTTTACCCACATATTAAGTATTTTATATATAATTAATATCTATTTTTTTATTATGTTTTTTTTTGAAATTTTATATTGCACATATTAACGATTATTTTCCAAATTATTATATCTGCACCAGGCGCAGGCAAACCCCTAGTCTTTTAATATTTAGACATCGATTTTCTTTTATCATAATAAAAATAGTTAACGTCGCTTTTAGTTCTTGTTGGAGCACTTATCCGAACATGAATCCACACAGTCTGCAACTTTGTCCACATCTGTTCATTCCACAAACAACAAAGAACCATCAATTTTATAATCTTCTACTAAAAATCAATAATATTAGATATCATGTGTAGAAAAAAATACTAAGTACATCTATATAAAATTATCGATTATTTATTCATATAATCAAGAAAGGAAATGTGTTTGTGTTAAACAAAAAAAAAACTTATTTAGAAAAGAAAAAACTTACTTGGATTTTGGAAGGAATAAATGGAAGCACAATGATGAGTAGCACAACCAAGTTTGCAGAAATAATCAATATGATCGATTTTATTAGCCAAAATCATTTGAGTAGGAGGAGAAGGAATATTTGATGTTGGAGGAGCAAGACAAGTCATGATACAAGTCAATGAACACATAAAAGAATTTGGGAACTTCTTCTCAATGACACAATTCACAATACAACCTGGATAACAATTTCTAAAAGGAGAAGCTTGAGCTTCTGTCTGAACTACAAAGTTCCGCATGACCATCGCTATCATCATTGTAATGAACATTATGGTCACTCTTTTGTGTTCCATTTTTTTTTTTTTGTTGGTTTGAAGAGATTATTATAAAAGTTTAGGTAATTTGTTTGTCAATTGTGAATGTTGTTAATTTGTGTTGTTAGTGTTTGTTTTTATAGGGATTGTGAAACTTTTGGTATAAGCTATTGACAAAAGATAGAAAGAATTTTCTGTATTAGTTAGCATATCTACAGTCAACAATAGTATAAGGGAAATTTATGTATCGACTAATACGATAATAGATAATTCTTTAAAGTTTATTTGTTCCGATTTGCTGATAATATTATTCCCCATTTATGAGGTAAACTTTACATTTCCGTTATGTGCCTGCTGTTTTTTAAAGATATAGACTTAAACTAGGTAATGACTTATGTCCAATGTGGGATAAAATATGTATATTATTTGTTTTGTTAATTTTATTTTAATCATAAGAACTTTTTTTAACTTTTAGAATTTTTGTAAAATATTTACAATACAATTATATAGTATGCATTGTTTAAATTCGATGTGTTTATGAGTCAAAATTAATAAAATATTAAGCATAATAACTGTTATTTTTATATTGCCATTTTCTGATATATGATTTCATCTAATTTGAATCTATGATTTGAAAGGATTTGGAGTGATTTGCATTAAAATGACAAATTCATTAAATTGTACTTTGAAATCCAGTGTTATTAGAAATATTTTAAGTAACTGATTTTGAGACAGTTGTTGGGATTTCAAAGTGTTTTGGTGGAATTTCTTAGTTTAAAAAAAAAAAAAAAAACTCAAATCTCATGGTTTTAGATAGAATTCTAGAGTTTTTAAATTAAAATCACAGCAACTTTCCTGATTCACCCAAAATCATCTAAAAACTCATTAAAAATCAAATCATCTTAAATCTTCTTAAATGTTATATTCAATACACCTCTCTTAATGATGATTTGATTATATATTGGATATAGCATATGATTTCCATATATGGTCCAAGTTTCAAATGAATTATAATTTAAAAGTAAATAAATATGTGTTGTGAATGAACAATGAATAATCTGATATATGATTTTACATAATAAAATAAGTTAATGATATATATAAAATTATCTATGCTTTTTATTTTTGTAGAGAATAAGAAATTTTATAAATGATTAAACTGCAATTATTTTTAATTAAAAAAATAAAATATAATATAAAAAAGTTGAATGTCTAATTTTTGTTTGAAAAACTAAATATTTATTTAGTTAATAGGAATACAAATGTGTAGCTATTATTTAAGAAAATTAAAAAAATATGAATTATAATTTTTATAATATAATAGGTATATAACTTGAGTGATATACATGTTTTTAACTTTTGTAGTGAATGAAAAACTTCTTATAAATGATTAAAATTCAATAATCTTCTGAAATGGTTAAAAAGATATAAGATAGCATAGAAAAATTGAATATGTAGTTTTCGTTTAATAGAAAACTAGATTTTGGTCCATTCTTAAGGACGAAAATTTTCTTGTTCTTTCTTATTTTAGTTTTTTTAATAATATGTATTTATAAATTTAAAATTTTATATATATTAACTGTTTTATTTTCTTATAAATATTTTATACATTTTTAATGTGTTTTGAGAGTGGATGATATTTTTTACTTGATTTTTTTTGTTTTTATATGTTTGACTTTATATGAAAGTTATAATTTGAGACGTACTGATAGATTTATTTTAAAGTAGATGATATAACTTTATAATATATTCTATTAGTTTATAAATTTATTGTTTTAATATTTTTATAACTAATTTTATATTTTTTATATAATTATATAATTATAATTACAATTTTATGAAAATTAAAATATGATAATTCGTCTATTAAATTTGTCTTGTATTACTAAGTTTTAATGTTTTGTATAATCCAAACATGGTAATTAATTTTTTAACCTATTTTGACATTGTCTAAATATGTTTAATATAGATAATGTTAATTTTCATAATTATTTAGAGAGATTAGGGTTGTTCAAAAATATATATATGTTGACTAATTTTTAATGTTTAAATTATTTTTCAATTTTTAAAATTTATATTTTATAAAGTAGACACTTATTAATATTAAGTTTAGGTTATTTTTATTCATATTTTTTTTTTCATTTTATTGTTAGTTGAAATATGTTCAAAAATATATTTACTCATGTTGTTTTATGTGTATATTTTATCAAATTTTATTTTATGATTTGTAAAAATAATTAATGTACTAAATTATTTAATTATATTTATCATTTGATATTTAATTTAATATATTTTTCATTTTTAATTAATTAGGAAAGTAAAACTCATTTTTGTAGATTGTTTGGATACATGCTTAATTATTGTATTGCTTGAAAATATGTTTAATATAGATAATGTTAATTTTCATAATTATTTAGAGAGATTAGGGTTGTTCAAAAAAAAAAAATTTAAGGGTTTTATTTTTATTTTTTTAGTGATTTAGTTTTGATTTAAATTTTAATTATAATTGGCATATATCTTTTGACTAAATTACCCTTAATGAACATTTGAAAAAACCATTAAAATACAATGACATTTTATGTAATATAACACATTGTCGAATGTTTTTTATATAATGTTTCATGTTTTAATAGTACAGATTTTATATTCTATTAAAATGAATATAAATGATTTAGTTATATAAGAAAATTTCCAAAAATATGGCAATGGTAATTGAAAGCTAATGTAAATTACTATTAATAATTATTATTAATGAATATACCATTATTATCTTAAGTTTGATTTTTTTAAATAATTTATTCTATTATTATTATATTATAATATGTTTTACATAATACAATATTAATAAATTTAAAATATTTATAAACTATATTACATTCTAAATGTGAAAACATAATATATTGTAATATATATAATATATAAAGTTATGTAGATAATTTTTATGAAATGATTTTTTTTTGTAATTAATAAATATGAAGTTGAAGAATAATTATATGCTCAAATATAAAATATGTATCTAATATAAAATTTATTTAATAAATGTGAAATATATAAATGATGTAATGTTATTTAATCATATTAATCAAAATATAATTAAAATTATATATAATAAGTATTGTAAGAATTATTGAGTGGCATGACCTATTTATAAAATTAGTATGAGAATACATATGCTGATGACATATAAGCATGACACAAATGTAAATAATACATGAAGTTAAGGTTTATCTTTAAAAATGATTCTCAAATAATATATAAAAGATACATGAATCTATTTTTTCTTGTGTTGAGGTCTCATGAATTTGTTTGCATGAGTTGAGCTGGATACGTAATATAATATATAATATTTGAAAAAGATGTCTCCA
Organism: Iljinskaea planisiliqua; assembly: GCA_900108845.1. Classification (NCBI taxonomy): domain Eukaryota; kingdom Viridiplantae; phylum Streptophyta; class Magnoliopsida; order Brassicales; family Brassicaceae; genus Iljinskaea; species Iljinskaea planisiliqua. The sequence goes on from FNXX01000008.1 coordinate 2,371,494, forward strand.
ACATGTTAGTATTTTTTATCCAATAAAAAACCAACATATATTAATAATTAAATATTTAATTTAATTTAATTTACATTTAACTATTAAATCATTAAAAATAAAAGATAAATAAAACTCATAATTAATTTATAATTTTTATATAAATACAAATATTATATAATACAAGATTTAAATGTATTTTTTATGTTTTTGTGCGATTTATTGTCATCTCCAAACTAGCAAAAATAATTAAATGTTAATATAAGTACAAATTAAATTATGAGACAAAAAATGAAAATAATAAATTCAAAAGTTTTAACTAATTCTTTAAAAAAAGTCAGAACTACAAAATTATAGCACACAAAAATAATCAGTACATAATTAAATATATTAGCAATTATTAAATAATTTAATTTACTATCAATTATTAAAAACAGAGAAAAATATGATAAAATAACGAAAAATAATAAAAATATGAAATATACTAAAAATATGGAAAAATAGAAATGAAATCAATGAAGTAGTGAAAATAAATTTAAAATAGTAAATCAAAAAAATTTCAAACAATAAATTGTTTAAACATAAAATAATAATTGTAATATTAAGATTTAAATGAATAAAAATATTAAGATTTAAGTGAATATTTGTAAAATGATGTATGTATAAACTAGAAATATCATAAGAATGAAAACAAAATAAAGTTTATAAAAACCATAAAAAAAAATTTAGATAATCAAAATAAACATATAAAAGTATAATATGTATAACACAAACTAGCTAAAATATAGTTACATGACCTATTATTTTGGCATAATAATCAAGTTCATAGGTAACATGGTTACATGGCATATGTATATATTTAAAAAACTTATATCTTGTAACCAAAAAAAATATATGTATTCAGATTTTGAGGTTTAGAACTATTGTTTTCTGAAAAAAAAATACATAAACAGCTTATATACTTATTGAGGTTGAGACTACTGTTCATGTAGTAAAGGGCCTTTGACAACTCTGTCAATTATTTTACAACTGAATATTTGTTTCGGGTTCACAGTTTCTTTTACTTATTTGCTTGCAATAGAAGAAGAAACAACATCAAATCAAGAAATGATTATTCAGTTGATTTGCAAAAAGGAGAACATTCATTTAATTTGAACATATCATCAATACAAATGATTAACTGATCGTATTCTTTCGTTAAAATGTCAATAATTCTAAAACAAATTTCCAATATATATCACTTTTTCTATTTGCGAAAGCACTTGTCTGAGCATGAATCCACAAAGTTTACAACCTTCTCCGCATCTGTTCGTAACATAACAACAGCAAAAACCATAAATACAAACTTTTATTGTAATACTTAATTATACTATATTATAACATTAAATAGTTACTAGGTAAGTCTTTGATGATTGACAACTTACCTTTAGTTTAAATGATATTTTATAACTACTAGGGAAAAGATCTGTTAAAAAAATAAAAAAAATTATATGTATATTATGTTTTTTCCTATTTTTATTAATTTTTAAATTATGTTGCAAATGATTATAATTATTTTTATCTCGTATGTTGTTAAACCTCAAAATATGATTTTCCCTTTAATAAATTCCTTTTTTTTTCGTCAAGATTATTATATCAAATTTCATTGTCAAAATATTATGAGTTAATAAATTTAATGTTTATTAAATAGTTAAAAATTAAACAGGGCTTGTTATTGCATATATTACATATACTTTATGTTTCTTTTTTTTTTTTTTGTTAATCCTCTTCTCCTTTTCTTATCTCTATTTTGGATTATTTTTATTTAAATTATTATCTATTTCTCATTTTGTATGAATTTTCTACAATTCTCTAAATTAAGATCTCTAAATTCAGGATGATGGGTTTTGAGGAGATAGAATTTATGAAAGTAGAGAATTGAATGGATAATAGGAGAAGAAAGTTGTAAAAGTTTTATAACTCTTGCAATTGAATGAAAAATGATTGTTTTTTTTTTGTCTTATGAGAATTGATTGTTATTTACTGAGAAAAATAAAAGACACATGCCACTTTTTCCAGCATCGACGTGGCAAGTAACTCGAGAAAGTTATCCCTCTTATATATATAAGACTAGGTGAATACCTACTTGTATTTTTATTTTTAAATTTTTTTAAAATTACTAATATTCATCAGATATTTTTTATTATATGTAGATTTTAATATATTTTTATTGATTAGTATTTTTGTATGTTTTTACGTTTATCAAATTTAAAAATTTCATATATAGAAAAGCAAAAAAAATGAAAAAGAGAAGAAAGTCATCATTAGATTTTATATATTTTTTGTTTCTAAAATTTGTAAAATTACTAATATTCATCAGAATTTTTTATTATATATATATATATATATATATATATATATATTTTTTCATATTTTTTATTGATTAGTATTTTTATATGTTCTTAAGTCTATCAAATTTTAAAAATTCATATATAGGGAAACTAAAAAAAACGTAAAGAGAAAAAGTCATCATTAAATTTTTATATATTTTATTTTGAAAGTAATTTCTAGTTATGAATTTAATGAAATTATGGTAGATGAAAAGACAAAAATATAAGTATAAATAATTATATGAAAGAATATATTTTAAAAAAAAAACTAAGGAAACATGACACTTTCTCAAAAGCTATGTGTTAACATATGAGATATTTATTATATTTTCATATAATAGATTCATTTGAAAGAAAAGTCAGTGTATGTTTGCCTAAGGTGTAATTGTGAGATTGGCAACTGCTGTATAAATTACATCAAAGTAGTTAAAAATGATTGGAATGCAAATGGTTGGTAACACTATATTTTAATAACGAATTTTAAAACAATCATTGGAAGAAAATAACCCATTATAAAACCTATAAAATTAACTTTAAATAAAAATAAGTATTGATTAACACCACGAGAACTCGCTCTCTCTTTTCTCTTACAAACCTTTGAGAGAGAGAGAGAGTGACTTCGTCGGTGTTTTTTTTCTTCATTAATTGGATCTTCTTTACACTTAATCTGGTTTCGTTGTTGTGCTTTTCTTTCCGCAAGTCGGATTTTCTTCTTCCGTTTATCGGATTGTTTCTTTCTGACTTTCGGATTTTCTTTGTTTCTCTCATTTTGCTTGTTCTTAATATCAAATTCCAATGGTTTTCAACTCTTTTCTTCTTCTATGAGATTATGTTTGGTCCTTTTACATATGAGAGTAGTCTTTCTTTGCTAATCCAAAGTGGAGCAAAGTCTCTCTAAACGTTACAAGGATCAACTCGGGTGGGTTCATGTCAGTAAATCTGTTGCAGGATCAAGTAGAATCGAAGTTTTTCTAGTTGAAGGGTGTTCCGGTGAATGTTTCTGTCTTTATGATCTTCTGTGTTTCCTTCTTCTGGTGGTTGAGTGACAGATTGAACAATTCATCCGATGATTCAGCAAAAAGAAAGTACAGTGTTGATTTGGATTGTATCTCACAGCGGCGGTGATTGCATGCAGAATCAGAGGTTTTTTCTCGACTGATCTATTATGCTTACACGTATGTATGTTGATGTTCTAAATTATACTCATAAATAGTTTATGTTGATGTTCTAAATTATACGTGGAGGATTTCATATTGTATAGTTTATCTTCTCACTGAATGAGCTGGGCTTATACGGCTTTAATGTGATTGTATCACCATTGTATGTATACTTACCCATTATGAATTTAAAAGTTATACAACAACAAAAAAAAAAGAATAAGAACACCCACATTGATAGTATCTCAACAATATTTCTATGGATATCTCATGATTAAACAAATAAGGATACACAAAATAGAAGAGAGAGAATGGGATAGGTTTCTCATTTGAAAAACTTTAAAATCATCGAACTTGTAACACAAGTCTATTTATGAATGGTTTAATTTTTGTTTGTAACTTTAAACATTACTAGGTGAATACCTGTGTTATGCGCGGAAATTTGCATTTTTAAAACTATAGTTTTAATTTTGAATTTTATGACGAATTTTTAAACAAAAAACCTTTAAATTACTCTTCTTCGTCTTTCTAACTTTCTAATATATAAAATGTTCAAAATCTGACAATATTATTTGAAATCTTATTTTAACATTTTTAAAGCTTTGGTTTTAACTTTAGATTTTATGATGATTTTTATAAAAAAAAAAAACCTTTGAAATTCTCTTTTTCGTCTTTTTAAATTTCCTATATATAAAATTTTCAAAATCTGACAATATTATTTTTAAACTTTATTTTAAGAAATTGCATTTATATATATTTTATAATTTAAAATTTTAGTTACTATAAAAAATAATTAAATAAAATTAATATTTATAGTTCTATTAGATTTGTATATATAATTTTTTTGCATTGAATATATATTTGTATATATTTATTATAATTTAATTCAGAGAAATTACGAAATAGAATTTATGGACTGAGGGTTGTGATTTAATTACGATTTAAAAAAAAAATAGTTGAAAAACACGTCTCATTATCTGTTGCTGACGTGTCATTTCCTGAAGAGAGAATATTCAAATGATATAATGCAAACCACTGACGCTTGTAACCATTTGTTTCATTTAAGGAATGCTTCATATGCTACAAAGTCAAATGTCAAAGGGAGTTTTGTAATAGAATAATTCGATTGTCGTGATAGTACAACCTTCGTAGTATATATTCAAATCAATATCTTCTCTCTCTCTCTGTTCTGCATCATCAGCGAAATGGATGCTTTTGAGATTCATTTACCGAAGGAGATCGTACCGGATCCTCTCCATCACTCCTTTAATCCTAGGCGTGAAGAGTATGTCGTCGCCGGGAAGAATCTCCGGCAACGCTCAGTCTTTGACTTGGACAAAGACGGTTTTAGCCCTCTTCATGTGGCTGCAGCAGCCGGCCAGGTAGATACTGTGAGGGCAATTTTGGGGATTGATAAGAAGCTTTGCCGGCAAAAAGGCAGAGATGGAAAGACTCCACTTCATGTAGCAACGATCAGAGGCAAAATCGATGTGATCAGAGAGATTGTATCGACCTGTGTTGATTGCGTAGAAGACGAGACATTACAAGGTCAAACTGTTTTGCATCTTGCTGTTATGCACCAGGAGATTGAGGCTGTCATAGCCATTGTTGAGTTGGTCACAGAGACGAATCGAGTTGGAGTGTTGCACAAGAAAGATGAACAGGGTAACACTGCTCTTCATCTTGCGATCTGGAGAAAAAACCGCCAGGTAAGACGAATTATGCTGCGGTTAAATAGTCGTCTTAGAGTATGACCAAAGTCTTGTTTACCATACAGGTGATTGAAGTGTTGGTTCAGGCAATACCAGAAGAGTCAAGGACATTTGAGGTGAATGCTATGAACAAGATGGGTCTCTCTGCGCTTGATTTGCTGGTTATGTTTCCGAGCGAAGCTGGTGATAGAGAAATCTATGAGAAACTCATCGAAGCTGGAGCTCAAAGAGGGCGAGATGTTGGTACGACTAATGTCGAGAGAACTACTTCTACTTCCACATGCCAAGAGAGAGCAATGGAATCACAAAGCCACAAAGATCTTGTTAAGTACTTCACTTTCAAAAAGTACAGAGACTCACCATCAGAGGCACGTAGCGCTTTACTGGTGGTGGCTTCACTAGTCGCCACAGCCACGTTTCAGGCTAGTCTGACTCCACCAGGTGGAACCTGGCAAGATAGCTACATACCAGATGTTTCCCAGAACAAAACGAGCGTGAAGACACCAATCCAACAACCTCATATAGCAGGGCAGTCTATCATGGGGACCTTTAATGGAGTTGCTTTCACTTTGTTTGTGTTCTTTAACACAATTGGGTTCTCGGTCTCACTTTCTATGCTCAACATTCTCACCCTCGGGTTCCCGTTGCGGTTCCAGCTTCAGGTCTGTATGATGGCTATGTACTTCTCGCACAACACGGCCATGGCCAGCGTTGCGCCTGATCATGTCAAGCTTTATTGCATTCTCATCACGTCCATCCTCGCTGCTACCACCCCAGGTTTGATGAGGTTGCTTGAGAAGCCTATTGGTATGCTCTGTCAGTTCTGGACCTCCATGTTTCAGAAAATCTGTTGATTTATTTCAGTACAGAATATTTCATGAAGAGGTTTGTAATACAAAAGCTAGTATCTTTTCCTACTCACAAGGACTGTTGTTGCATTGTCCCAGAGACCGGCGTTATTATAATTATGGTCTATGGACAATGTTATAAGTTATCAAGACGTATAATGTGGACAACCCAAAAAAAAGATAAACCCATGATTCTATGTCTTGACAAATGCATACCTGATAGGTCTTGTGATACAGAGAAATTATTCATCTGGGAGTTTACATATTTTGTGTGTTTTGTTTCCTATCTTACACTCGATCCCACAAAACTTAGAGGTGAAGATACGATTCTGCACGCAACCACCAGCTCTAAGCTTCCTCAGTTCCCCATCAACAGCTGCCTTTAGGGAAGTTCTAATATCACCCAATGCCCAGACCAAGGATATATGCGGCCGCGGATCCTAAAGGAAAATGGGTTTAAATGTCAGTGAGACAATGAATTCATTTGCTAAATAGTAATTATCATAAAGCTTAGTAGCTGTAAAGTAGTATATAGAAAAGCAAATGGACCTTGTAGAACTCTGGCAGATTGTGAAGCTTGTAAACTTCATTAACAGCATCAATTTGCTTACTTATCTGAATCAAAGCTACGAGAATCAGTGCAATACCTAACACGAGATACTGACTATAAAAAAAGCTAACATTCATGGTTACTCTTGTGGTAAACCATACCTCAGATAGTCCTGAAGTGGTTACTTCCAAAGAAAGGAAAGAGCGAGTACAGTCGTCATTCACAAAGACTTCCCACTTATTAAAATCGATCCAATATCTGTCGAAAACGGAACATAAAACAATTCACAGATCCCATCGTATACAATCAAATAGGTCCATATGGTAGACAACTCAAGAAATTTTACCTCTTCTGTAACTGAAGTTTTTGGCGAAGCATAGAAACCACTGAGTTAATCTGATGAACACGTAGAGGAACGCTCCTTCCCAAGCTAATGTGGAACTCTCTCCCCAAGGCATGCTCAAGCTTCTGGTCATCCTTGCATAATATGCTAAGTGGAACATCAGCTTCCACCAAATGAAGATGAGGAACAACTGATGCAACCCTTTTTAAAAAACAGACAATCTCCTTCTTCGGCAACAGAGGTATAAAAACTAAAATCCAAAAAAAATCAACCTGAGTAAGGAAGAAAGAAAAGTGAAACACTTCATGAAAATTTCGCTTTAGCAAGACCCATTAATCGAAGTTCGCTGAAAATTTCCATGGAGGACCATTTCATTGCAGTAGGCTACATAATCTTAGCGTCCAATCAAATAGTTCTATTTTATTTCAGATAAGGCATTTACAAAACTCTTCCTTTTAGCTCATTACACAAGCACCTAATGTGATTGCTGCACAGTAAGAAGGCATACAAAATGTCTAAAATTGAAAGACTTTATCCTTAAGATGTCAATGCCGTAAACTTAAAAGCTGAGCTTAAGACAATGGTGCCCAGTAAACATTCATCAGTATAACTACCTACAAGCCTCTTACACTAAATAACCACTCACTTGAGAATTCAAAGAACATTTCAGACTCTCAGAATGTTAACGTGTTTGTAAAGGGTACTGAGAAACGAAATGAAGGACGTTGAAAGAACGTCAGATTTCTGAAAAAAGCGATTACCAGGGATGTAAACATGCAAGGCGTAGTTTCCATCGACATGAGGAAAGTTCCTTACTCGAACCCCATGCTCCGTTGAGTAGAAATCCAAAGAACCTTCAAGTTCAAAGAAATTTCAAAACTTGATAAAGAGAGTCATTCGTATGAATCAGATAGAAGAACAATCAGAGTTGAGAGAGCATCATCACCTGTGGATCCAATGGAATCGAGAAGCGAAAGCGGCGGAGGAGGCAAGGGAATCAACTCCTTCTCGTGCTTTCCAGAGGTTGATTCCTCGCCGGGATTTACAGTAACGTAACCCGCCGGAGAAAGATCATCTGTATCAGAGTCCGATGAAGAGTCACCATAAGTAGCTCTCAATGCTTCCATCGCCGGTAAATAAATCAAAAGACGAGCAAAAGAGGGACACCAAATATTTCAATTCCAAACCAAAAACAAATCTAAGAGAACCAAATTAAACCGAACCGAACTTAAACCAAACCACCCGTGAAAAAAACTAAACGGGCTGAAAATGGGCCTGCACAAAATCTCCACCGAAGACCTAGCAAAACCCTAAGTACCCTTCTAATATATAAATAGACAGGACTCGCCGTAAGACTCATCATCAGCTGCATTTAGTGTTCTGTTTCTCTTTCTCTCTGTTTTAATCATCGTCGTCGTCTTTTTCGATTGTTTAGTTTTTTTTCCGATAATCTCCATTAAAGTAGATATAGAGAAAGGCAGTGACGACTCGGAAATTTCAAGCTCAACAGACCGGAATGAGTCGTTTCTTCCTTTACAAGGAGATTCGTTTCTGTGTCGATAATCCCGCTGAACTGAGCCTTTCTCTTTATCATGAATCTCTTTCGTTTTTTGTTTTCCTTATAAAAGATTTTTGAAAATCGTTTTTGTTTTGATGAGTTGGGTTTTTGGAGATCACGATGAGGATATACAGCTCCCTCTTCTGAGTTCAGCTGAAGAAAATTGCTGGCAGAATCGAACCTAAAATCACTAGCCATCACTGAGTGATCTCCTTATCCAAACCATAAATAATTCTTTGAAAAGTTTTTTTATTTCGATTAAGATAAATTGGGAAATGAATGTAGACGGTGATAATGATGAAGCAATTAATCTAATCCAACACTTGATCTGAGATGCTATGTGCATTTGATGTTACAACTGTTTAGCTTCTGAATCTGCCCTTAAATACCCAATTTGAAAAAAAAACCTAGCTTCTTAATGAAATTATGGTCAGTATTTCAGTAGTTTTTCTTAGATTTTAAATTCGAATTAACATCAAGAATTGTCAGTTTGTTTTAATGATTTAAATCTTTTTTATAGTTTCAGATTCTGATCGAGTTTTCCAAATTGCAGCCTGATAATAATCGAATTTACGATTGGAAAATATGATTAAGTATGTCAGTTTCATGAATTGATATATTTCATCGTACAACAGAGATAAAATCGCACATTTATCATCCACAATGAAACCAAATCGAATTGACCCATCTTGTGATAGGAATCTCTATCATATATATGAGAGTTTCTACTAGACCTACCTATTTTTCTGTTTCACGTCCTCCTTGATCTCGGATCTGAATTGCGGGACAAACTGGATTTCGATATCTACTATCACTTTCAAATTTTCTTTTCACATACTAGAAATAAATCTACCACAATGAACGTAAAATCTTACTATCAAGTTAAATAAATTTATCATCATATACCTACAAATTCTTCCATAACTTGTTTTAAAATCTACCATAACAAATTGAAATACCAACACATCTAAATTTTGTTTTCTTTCTGTAATCCGCAATGTCATCGCCGGACGAACATCCTATAACCTCTGAAAGCTGATTAGTTAATCATTGAAATATCCACACTCAATGATAAAAGCTTATTCAAATTGATTGGAAAGAAATGTACAACTTGGCAGACGAAGAAAACGTACCTTTTCACCATTGGAGACGAGGTTTCTCGCACTCTCTCTTTCGTTTGTTTCGTAGTTGCCGTCAAATAAAACTTTATGATATGTAAAAAGTAAAAGTTTAGGTTTTGTAAAAAGTAAAATGATTTTGGTTTGTAAATAATGGAATTCAAAAACGAAAATGAGAAACAAATTTTTTTTTCCTTAATAGTATTGTAACATCCTCGCATATGTGAAAGATGTTAAAATAATTGATTTGACTAAAGTGAATTTAGTCCAGAGAAAACTCTATGGTTAAGTATACTTGAGCTGGAATAGTCAAAGGATGTGTGACCTACCGGGAAGTTATTCGCGGTACCGTGTGAGTGAGACCAAAAATACGGGACGATCATGTGGTGATTGCAAGATCAGTATATCATGACTTTCAAACTTCCCGGTTAACATTCGGACCGTCAGACAGGGGTGGGCCTAGTGAGAAGACATAGGGACTCACTGATAGGGTGGTTAGGGCGATATAAGTATTTTCTTAGTAAAAACAAAAATTCAAAATTTATAGATTTTTTTCTTTTAGTTTTAAATTTTGAAAAATCCAGAAAATCAATTTAATAATTAACTTATTTTTGGATGTTAGTGAAATAATTTTACTTTATATATATGCATAATCTTTATTTTATTTTTTCGTTAACTTTTTTTATTGATCAGGTTAAAAAGGTATGTGTAACCATTATTAATATCGAGATAAATATTATCGGTTAAAATATTTTTTTTGTTTTGTTCAACATCGGTTAAAATGTTAAAAAAAATATGATCGGTTTAACAAAAATAACAAAAAAATAAAAACTTTCAACCGTCAGGAGACAACAAAGACAATTTACAGCAACCTCTTACCCTCGTCTTTTTCTTAGAGATTCCTCCGGTCGACGTTGACTCCAACATTGGTTGTACTCCTTCTATCGTTTTACTTTTCTAATTTTTGTGTTGTTCATATAAAAACGACAATATCCTATAAACATGAACGAAAAGTCACAACAATTTTGTGACCATTCCTTCGTCTTCTCTGATGTATTTTTGCCCCTCTTCACCATTGTCGTTAAGCAAGGGTCTCTGACTAGTCGTTAAGCAAGGGTCTCTGACTAGTGTGGTGATGAATCCATGGTGCTTCTCTCTGCCAATTTGCTCATACCTTTATTATAAAGATGGAGTTTTTGATCACGATCACATCGACAATATTGGTAATCCCGTAGAGCAAATCATATCACAACTTGCATATTTTTAATGGTGACAACTTTAGGAACGATTTCTTTGGGTTTGGTTCTTCTGCCTTAATGTCATTTCGGTATAACCAATCCCGAAGTTGTTTTCTCTTCCTTCGGAAGAGCGTTTGTCCGACATCAATTCTCCGACTCTGCTGGATAAATTGTGTCGGTTTTATTCCGTTGAGTAAATCCTCTGGCGGTTGTATAAATAATTTAAAAATATCTAAACTGCTTTGGAATTCATCAACTTACAACGCTCTTCTGTGTTTCTTGTGGTGTCTTCATCAACCTTCGACGATCACAATTTTTGTTGGCATGTCAAAAAAGAGTAGTTGCAATATTGAAAGTTTATTAAATATAGTTTTTATGGTTTATATTGGAGTTAAAATATGGTTTATTATATTTACAAACACACTGTTGTAGACTAATTGGTATCACAATGTCACAATCTCAATACTAGTATCAGACGTAATAGGTTTTACTAATACGATTAAGAAACGGCTTCAAGATAGAGAAAGATAAAAGAATCATAGTAGAGTAAGATAGTCGAATAAATACTATAAATATGTTTATTTGTTAGCGAATAAGGTGTTTTTGACCAAAACGCATTGTGAATTTTATTTAGTCAAAAATGCATTGTGAATTTTATTTATTTAAAATATTTTGAGAAGATAGTGCAAATAACTGATTATGTAATAATTTAAATTTTGATATAATGGGATGTATGTTTTGCCTTAAAAAACACAATAAAAAGAAAATCGATAGAACTTGTATGATCGAAGCATGCAACTTGTGGAAGTAACTTGGTTAAAAGTCAAAATATTTTTCCGAGTTTAAAAAAAGTCAGAAGTTATCTTGAGCGTTGTTTGTAATTTGTTATATCTTGAGAGATTTTTATGTTTTGGTTCCGGAAAGTCGGCATCTCCCTCTCGCAGCCGACCTCAGGATCTCTTTCTTTCACGTTACATTGTCGTTCCTTTTATTCATCTCCACTTCACACAGTTTCCACTATTAGCACAAACCCTATCCTCCATTTATTCCCCGACCATTTTATTTTTCTTGTCGTCCACACTCGTTCCTTCTGTAATTGGATCTGATCGAATCGAATTCAAATCGTTTGTTGTCTTCACCTGAATTGAATTCATCCCATGGAGAAGCACGAGGACGGTGTTTGCTCGGCGGAGTCTGTCGATGGAAGCCTCGACGTCTGGAGTTGCAAGAATTCAGATTCTCCTTCCGCCGATCACCTCGTCGTTATGGTCCATGGGATCTTGGGAACGTAATCATTCTTCGATTATGCTAATTTCTCCAATTCCCCAATATAGTAGTTATACAATCTGTGACCAGTAATGGAACTTTCCTTATTTGTTTATTCAGTACGGATGATTGGAAGTTTGGAGCCGAGCAGTTCGTCAAAATGCTCCCTGACAAAGTTTTTGTTCACTGTAAGAACACTTGCTTTGTTCGATTAGTGATTATTTTCAGAAACTTGCAACTTTTGGATTGGTTTCCTTTTCCAGAAATAAACTATAGTTAGTGGTCCCTTTGCCTAATCTTTCGGCTCTTAGTTAGGTTCTGTTCTTCTACTTTTTTTTGCTCCTGTTTGATCTGTCTTGCTGGCAATTAGAGTTATCTTATGATCTTGCTGTTTAAGCAGGTAGTGAGAAAAATGCGTCTGCGCTTACTTTAGATGGTGTGGATGTAATGGGTGAACGTCTTGCATCCGAGGTAAGAAGAATCACATGCTTCTTGTTTCATTGACATTACCGAAATCGGAACGAAACTGGATGGTGAAAGACACACTCTTTGCATGTGTTTTCAGGTCCTTGAAATTATTCAAACAAGACCAAATATCCGTAAAATCTCCTTTGTTGCACATTCTTTGGGAGGGCTTGCAGCAAGATATGCAATTGGGAAGCTGTACAAGCCTACTAATCAGGAAGATTCTAAAGACTCGTTGGGAGACACTAGTGAAGGGTCTTCCGAAGGCACAATTTGTGGCTTAGAGGCTATGAACTTTATCACTGTAGCTACACCACATTTGGGTTCGATGGGCAACAGACAGGTAACAATGGTTCTCTGCATCTATTTTAGTGACTTGTTATGTTAAATCGCATTGTTTGAATTTGAAACGAATTTTCTTCTACAAAGTTTCGTTGCATAACATTATTCTGGTGGATGCAGTAAACATGGCTTGTGTTTATCTTAATAAAGCTACTTTTACCTGGCACTCTCTTTACCCAACTTTCCACCAATCTTATGTATAGTCATTTATATAAGATATATAACCAACACTTGCCTTTCTTTAAACATGGAACATTGTTTGTACGATTGGATTGCCATGTCACTTATGTCCGGATGTTATTCTCACAGGAGTAGAACAATTTGGTATTTGCTTCCAGGTTCCGTTTCTCTTTGGTGTTTCTTCCTTTGAGAAAGTTGCAGGTCTCATTATCCACTGGATATTTAAAAGAACGGGACGTCACCTTTTCTTGAAAGATGAAGAAGAGGGAAAACCACCCTTGCTTAGACGCATGGTGGAAGATACCGGTGATTGTCATTTCATGTATGTCAGTCCATGCACCATTTGTCACAAGTTTGTTCACCTAACAATGTCTCGAAGATGTTCACACTAGAATATGTTTCTCATCTATTGCAGATCTGCACTGCGTGCCTTCAAAAGGCGGGTGGTTTATTCAAATGTGGGCCATGATCGTATCCTATCTGTGTTGCTTTCAGTAATATGCTAGCATGCGCCATTACATTTTGTTTTCCTTTACTAGCTCTGAATAGACATCGTTGGCTGGAGAACGGCTTCTATTAGACGTGACAGTGAATTGCCTAAGGTATCTGACTCTCACCGGACTACTCCATTTGGTTCAGGATTTTGATACGATGGGTCCCTGATAATTGAATGATTTCTTGGTTTACCAGTGGGAAGATTCTCTGAACGAGAAGTATCCTCATATTGTTTACGAAGAACTCTGCAAGGCATGCGATCCTGAGGACGTACCAGAAGGCGAGAATCATTCAAACGACATAGAAGGTCAGCTTGCACACTGCCTGTTTAGGAGTTTATCAGTTCTGCTGTAGGGCTTTCTCTTTTTATTTTCTATGGTTTAGATCCTATTAGCTGCTAAAAGAAGTTAGTGTTAAGTACAAACAGTTCATATGTGGGTCTACCATATGTAGTGCTTCTGCTTTCTTATTTTCATGCTTTAATAACGTAGTGCCTTTTCGATTTTGCAGAAGAAATGATCAAAGGCCTCTCCTCTGTTTCATGGGAAAAAATTGATGTTAGTTTTCACAGTAGCAGGCAGAGATTCGCTGCCCATAGTGTTATACAGGTCTCTCACTCTCCTATTGTAACATTTGTTTATCCTCCTTCCTAAGGGTTTTGATTGCATCTTCTCTCGATGTTTATCGTTCGGTTGTTATAAGCTTGAACGTAATATTGTGTCAATTCATTTCAGATAAGATTATTCTCCACATACCTTCTTGCATAAACATGTAATCTAATAGCCTGTGTTATGCCATTTACAGGTTAAAAACGAAACAGCGCATATAGAAGGAGCAGATGTCATAGAGCATATTATCGATCATTTCCATGCCTAAATCAGTAAAATTTTCATCACGCATGAGTCTGGGACACGACAACTAAGGACTCAAGTTTCTTATAGGTAAGCAACAGCTTTCCAGTTGGCTGTTTATATGTCACTTATATGTCACATGGTTGTTTAGACTATGAAATCATCTCATTTTCTCTGTGATTGCAGGTAGCAAGATGTCAATTATGACCAATTCACGTGATACATAATGTTAGCAAGAGATAAATCTTGTTCAATTCAATTGTATCATGTATTCATGGATATTATGCAATGTAAAGTATAAGATAGCGTATTTAAAACGGAAGTTTTTTTGCCCATATATTTGCTCTACTTAGAAGAATTCCTATTGAGTTGGTGTTTTTACTTGATAATCAACATCTTAACTGTCAGGGTGAAGTACTAAAGTGAAACCAATACACGCTCATCTTCTAGATTCCCCTCTGGTTGCTTCCTTTGATTTGGTGACTTGGAACAGTCAAGGTAATCTTATTATGTTGTAAGATGTGAACATACCTGGAAGCAGAAGCTCTGGTGTAGCAGGCGACAAAGGAATGGCTATGTTTGTTATTATCATATTGAATGTGTCTTGGGCATTCTGTATCTGCAGTCAAGACATTGAAATGCTCTACTATATTGATTCATTCTTATGTGGAATTTCTACTTCAGATGTCGAACAGAGAAGGGGAAACTCAGGGATCTGAAATTGGAACTCTGTTGTTGATCGAGGACCCACTTGGTTTGATGTTTTGCATCATGTATTCAGCGTAGTTAAAAGGTTATAAGGTAGTTTTCTTGTCTTTAGAGGACCAGTGGGGCAGTCATTACCAAACTTTATGCTGGCATCTATTTAATTACCTGCTGTTTTTTTTTTTTTTTTTGTTCTATGGTGAAAAGGTTAAAGCAAGTGCATCTGCATGTGGGGTGTCTGTCCTTTTAGACGACCACACAAGTCTTGGATTCGTGGCCATCGTTTGTGTGCGAAGGACTCATTAGTATGGTCTTGTAAGTTTGGACTTCCCCTTTGTTCTATTAGAAAACTTTTATCCTATGGAGCTCGTTTAAGGAAGAGTAGAAATAATTGCATTAAGAAGAATGAATGAATAAAACAAAACATTAACAGTTAACCAATCTAGAAGCTAATTCACTCCATCAGGAATCTTAAATACAACCCTTAAGATTATAACAAGTTTTGTCATTGTTGTCTTATTTGCTATAATCCAAAGTTGCTCATGTCACCTAATGTTGGAATTTTCCCAATGTGACCCCTAGAAGCTTTAGTTAACCACGAGTTGAGAGTGTCCACGAGATGGATAAGGAGATAACGGAGGGACGGTGAATAGTCCCATCCCTTTACCGTCTACTCCGTCCCAAAACCCCATCCAACTTGACGGTGTTAACGGGCAAGCCTCACCCTGAGCTTCTGTCTCTTCCCTTTTCACAGCTTTATGGCTGCTCAGGTTTCTCCCATGGCTTTCATCCTCCGTTACTTGTCTCTTCCTTTTAGCTTTTAAAGCCACAGTCTTGTTGGCATTGTTGTCTTCAGAGTCCTCGTACTTGCCTGCTTCAAGTGGGAAGTTAAGAATGGCTTTCCTTCCTCGTAGTTTAAAAGCAGCCCTGTCGTAACCTCTTGCAGCTTCCATGGCTGTGTCAAAAGTACCTAACCAGACACGAACACCTTTCTTGTTTGGGTCTCTGATCTCAGCCGCATACTTACCCCACGGTCTTCGCCTCACTCCTCTGTAATGCCTCTGATCATCCTCTTGAGCCACCGGCACAGTAATGGTGGCAAGGGATGGCTTGCGTTGGCTTAGAGTGGAGGTGGTGCACTGATGGATGGTAGAGACGAAAGTCTCTAAGGAAGGGCAATCGGTAAGGAGGTGTTGGGTTATTAGGTCTAAAGCTGATTGGTCTTGTTGTTGTTGTTGTGAAGAAGCCATAGATGAAAAGTGGAGTCTTTGTCTGTTGTTTTGATTGTTTGAGGATATATGGTTTTTGAGATTTGGGAGGTTTATATAAAAGAGCGAAGTGAGACTGAGAGGTTTCGTAGTTAGCTTCTTATTTGGTTGGAGAGAGGAAGGATCCTTCTCTAGTCCTTTCGACTTGTTTTGGAGTGTGACACACAAGTGGACTCTCTTAATTATTAGTTTAAGACAAGGTGGGTATTAGTAGATTTGTCTCTTGTCGTGAGGGCCCATCAATAAAAGCTAGTGTCTATTTCCAGGCTTCTTCTTTCATATCTGAGACTCGAATTAAAAATGGTTTATTTTAAGAGAAATTGATAGAAAATTTTTTTTTTGATACTTTATTTACTTTTATGGGCAAAAGCTTAATTATATTATACTTTAGAAAGGTGGCTGCACGAGTATATCTTTTTTTTTTTTAATTGTCTGAACCTATAATCTCAATCTAAATTTGATTAGTTTGATTTTTGTTTCTTTTGGCGGCTAAGCTATGAAATGTAGAGTTATGTGAAGGAGCCACTTGCCTATTTCGGACAATGAAAGTTTGAATTTCATGTCTTACACGTCCGACTAAAGTCATGGTCATGCTTTGAAAATTCCGTCTGGCTTTACCTCACCATTTAATAATGTGTCCCCTACAAGTGTATACGCAAGAGACACAATACATCTTGGCAAGAAGAACAAGACTGTGCAAGTGGTTTAAGGTTCTGTTTGCAAACTTAAAGGAAGATTGGGACTTAAGGATGTTTCCAAGCTAATTTGAATGCGTGTCTTTCATTTGGCAGTGCCGGAGACTCCAAGTTACTTAAAGTTTAGAGACTTGTCTTCAACTTAGGATTTTCGAACATTCAGGCCCTTTGCTCTTAGTGGGAACGAGCTACTACTACTCTCTGTGGGCTAGGTGTGAGTTGGATAGATTCCAGACTTGCTTATAGAGTGGAGATCAAGCCCATAACTATTATGTCCCGATCCATTTGTGTTCCGTTTGGTCTTATTCTAGGCCGACGAGGAACGACTTCAAAACACTAAACGGCCAAAAAGTACGTGTCGCGAAACAGACCCTTCTCTACTCTTTTTGACACATGCAACGACTGCATGAAAACACTCCCGACACGTGGAATGGCTTAATCAAAGGATGTCACCCCCATCTCATTCTTTGATCTATCATCATTGCTTACACCCAATATATTTACTACCTCCTTTCCCTCTGCTAATTTCTACATTTTTGTGTTGGATTGGAGAGATCATAACAAGAATCAATGGCGGACCAAACAAGAACCCATCAAGACATAATAATCCGAGACAGTGGTACCTTAGAGAGAGACCATCCGAAGGCAAGGCAGATGGTGAAGTCAGCGACTGCAGTCGCAGCCGGTGGATCCCTCCTAGTCCTCTCCGGCTTAACACTCGCCGGAACAGTGATAGCACTCGCGGTAGCCACTCCTCTGCTAGTTATCTTCAGCCCCGTCTTGGTCCCGGCGGTGATCACCGTCGCTCTCATCATTACCGGATTCCTCGCCTCCGGTGGCTTTGGTATAGCCGCCATTACCGCCTTCTCTTGGCTCTACAGGTAATTTCTATATGAAGAAAAAAAAAAACCTTACTTTGTTCTGCACGCTATTTATAGAAAGAGTTTGAATATTGGATAATGAATATGGTGAGTGTGTTTAGGCACGTGACGGGGTCTGGATCGGATCAGATGATAGAGAGTGCTCGAATGAAGCTTGGAAGCAGAGGGCTTGATACCAAGTATGCACAGCATAACATTGGAGTCCAACACCAACAACAAGCTTCTTAAAATTAAATATCGGACAAAACGATTTCCACATCAATTGTCATCCATCGTTTGATATCTTTTCTTTGTTTTCTCAACGTTTGTGTTGTAACGTGACGTGTAATAATAACATGAATGTATGCTGTCGATTGTCATCTTAATGTTTTATTTTTCTATTCCAAAAAAATGTTGTGAAAGTAATCTTCTGATCCTCTATGTTTTGTTATTTGAGTACTACGTACGGTGTCATTCGTCGACTGTGTATTTATTTAGCTTCAATGTGGTTATATATATGCGACTCCATATTATACTCAGTGCCCAGTCAACGTGGAGTGGGGCCTGGGCAATTTTTTTTTAGTTGTTAATTTTGAGTTTTTGAGGTTTTTTTGGTGTTTATTGAATTTTTATATTTTTAAATAGATTTTTATGCTGTAAACACGGTTTTATAAAAAATATATTTTAAGAAAAAAAAAAAAATTGTGAGCTATATTTTTTGTTTTTATTATTATTGAATTTTTATATTTTTAAATAGATTCCTATACTCTAAACTCATTTTTAAAAAAAATTTAAAAATACACAAAAAAAATTTGTAAACTCTTTAATTTTTTTTGTGTTTATTGTATTTTTATATTTTTGAACAGATTTATATGATTTAAACAAATTTTTTAAAAAAAATTAAAACCCAAAAAAAAAAAATTGTGGACCCTTTTTTTTATTATGGATTTTTTTTAATTATGGATCCTGAACAATTACACCGCCCGTCCTCCTAAATCGACACTGATTATACTGGAAAAAAAAACCGATTAATGGTTTTAAATCTATACTAATAATAAGAACTGTCTGGGCTCCTAAGAGTGTCCATATCAGCAAAATCTATTTCTGCTAAAATGTTGCCACGTCAGCTTTTTAGAATTGTCCCATGCTCTCTGGTTCTTTTTTTTTTTCTCTTTTCCCGATTCAGCCAAAAACAATCATCTACTCACCAATGCATTTACGAAAAAAAAATACATTCTGCAAATTGGGCCTCAGCAAAACAGAGACCATAACTACGTCCACTAAACTCCTTGCTTGGGCAACCGAAATTCAGAGCAAATGAATCTGCAAATTGGGCCTTCAATGTTGGGCCTTTTAAAAAACTTTATAATAACCCAATTATTAAAACCTAAACGACAACTACTGTTTCATCTTCTTCATCGCTTTCACCATAGGAAATAACGATTCCACAGATCCTCTTTTCTTCTTCTTTCTCATCCCATAAATCATTTATTAATTGCTTTTCATTGCTTATCAGTTTCTGACCATCAAGCTTCGTTTCGAAAACATGTCTATAAATTCTCCCCTTCAATGGCTTAAACCGCATCTTATCTTCCTCACAAAGAATTTTCACCATAGTACAACATGGTTCCACCATCTTCAGTTATTTCTCGAAAGACTTTTGATGCATGGATCACTGTGTTGTGTAAGAAACTCGGTCCATAGTGGCCATTGGTAAGGCCAACTGAACTTTTTTTTGCATCTTTATGTCCTCACAGGTTATGGCTTTCCTTATTTGACTCTCATCTATTGTAGTATAAATGCTCATTGACAAACTGTTGGAAATTTCGTCAATTATTCCTCTTTAATCCATGATTTCTTCCTTCCAATCCCATTAAAGAGCCACCTTACGTCTTCTACAAACTGTTTTCTAAATCTCATCTATATCTAATACACATCTCCTCCATTTTTTATTAGGATTTGTGGATAGAAATAGCTACAAGGCCGTGGTGGAGAAGCCCTGCTGATAAAGATGAGTTAGCTCTCTTGGTGGCCATTATACGGTTGATCATAATATTCAAAACTGTGATCTTCGTCCACCCCAAAAGCTTCACAAGAGGATTCACTCCACGAGTGGCGAAAAAGGTTTTAAAACAGCAGTTAAATCGCCATGGAAACAAGGTGCTTGGAGCGAGCAGTTTGAGAGACCTTTAAGTTACAGTAGCAGCAGCACAGAGAGCAAGAACACGAGTCCAAATTCTTCTCCTAGGAGCGATGATCTATGCAAAGCTCAGCTTTTAGAAGCACTAAGGCATTCTCAGACCAGAGCAAGAGAAGCAGAGAAAGCAGCCAGAGAAGCTTGAGCTGAGAAAGACCGTGTGATAACCATCTTTTTGAGACAAGCGAGTCAGATGTTGGCTTATAAGCAATGGGTAAAGCTTCTTGAAATGGAAGCTATCTATCGGCATATCATTATCTATGGGCCACGGACAATCATTATATGTGATCAGGTACTTTCTCAATATTGGTGAGATCTTAAGTTAGATTATTCTGTAATTTGCATATAAAACTAATAATTATTACCACTACTTATCTCTGTTCTGCAACAGTGTGAAAAGGAGTGCCACATTGGATGTCTGAGTAGTCAGAACACTGTGGACTTATAGGTGACTGCATGTCTACCTTGATATCAGCTTACAGAGGGTAATATTATTTTCTTACATGAATTACTTAAAGGAAATTGGTTTTGTTCTATGGACTGTACGAGGATCAATTCCACATTGCAAAAGTTACTGCTTGGTGGGGCGGAGAATCTTTCTGATTCTTCTTTGGAAGAAATAGGCATGAGGCAAGAAAGAACTGGTGTTGATTTCGTGAGTTATATGGACATCAGATGGAGACCGATCAGCGGCAAAGTTACTTCTTCTGAAAGCCGGATGTTGCTGTCTCAGGCGTTGGCTATTTTCATGTAAGCGGCTTTGCAGTTCAAAATCTATAACTTTATATCATAGCGATTGTTCTGTTCCAATCTGATAATTGGTACTGTAAGATAAACAAATTGGCGTAGCTCATGGTCACTTCTCTTTTCGTTAAGTAATTGCCAGATAATTATAGGGCAGGCTAACTTGAAAAGTGCACTACATACTCCACGATAGGACAAGGAAGGTTGCATAGGTCTACATTATCCGTTAGTATAGCTCCTTAAAGACTTAAATTATGTTTATATACATCTTGATTTTGGTTGGTACGTACAAGTTGAAACTTAAGGTATAACCAATTTCATATAAATGTATTATTAACCAAGTGGAACTATTCCTCTTAAAATAGTCAAAGTTTTTTTCTCTCTTACATATTAAAAACAAGAATTTAAAACTTTTTATAAGAAAAAATATAAAAAAACACTGAGCTTATGTGATTATTAATTTTCAAGAGGATACCAATTTTAAAAATCTACAATTTTCAGCACATTAAATCATCTCTTCATATTCTTTGTATATCATCTATTTATCCCTTAAATGGTTTATTGTTTCAAATACGATAGTTTTTTCACATAAAATATTTAATATTTTTCTCATTAATTAGAGTTTTTTCTTATTATTTTATGAGATTTGTTTTCTTTTTATTTTGGTGAAGACAATAAAAAAAACATTTGTTGTATAATAACATTTAAAATATATTTATAATGGTATATGGTATATCTGTAAATAGTTTAAAAATTTTGGCTATTATGTCTTTTGTACAGAAGATTCATTAATTGTAGGTAAATTCTTCCAATTAGCATATTTTAAAAACTTCCATAGATAGAAAATAAAATTTGTACTCAAAATATAAAAATATCCCATTACAAGACATATTACCAACATATCAAAAATGTCAAAAATATATATATCAAAGAAACTGACGCATAGCTATGAAAAACTTATCTTATCATACTAAATATAACAAAACCTCCTTAATTTTACAATGAAAAATGATCTATTTGTTAAGAAAAAATATAAAATATATATAATTAGAAATATATCATCATTTTTATATATTTAAAAATACATAATATTTTTATATATACATACCAATGTTAATAAGAAAATTTATCACATTTCATATGAAATAAGAAAACATACGTATAAAAATAAATCACGGTATATAAAAATAAACCGCGTATAACAATCTTTATACAATAAAATACTAAAATAATGGTTAAATAATATTTTTTACCATAAAAATAATAACACATGTATATATATATATATAACTTATATTATCTCTATTTTTATAAAATATAATTTAAAAAAATAAATTAATTATATGACCAATTTTTGTTTAAAAAGTATAGTTGTATAATCTGCGCGTAGCGCGAACCAATCCCTAGTATAGACAAATAGTACTAATAGGAATGATTATACATTTATACAGATTCAGAACCTGAATCATTGCATCTATATTAAATTACTTATGAGTTTGAGCCACGGTAAATTTATAGTGACTATGAAAAGTTAATTAATATCAGACAAACGATCCTCACATCAAATTGTCATCAATCACTTGATCTCTTTCTTTCTTTTCTCAACGTTTGTGTTGTAAAGTGTAATAATAACATGAATTGTTGCATTGTATCAACTTACATCTTTGTAAATTGGTTTGAAAGTAATTTTTTTGATGCATTATGTTTTTGTTATTGGAGTACCACAATGTGGGACATCGAGTATAAATGGTTTTATGGTTTTATTTAACTTTGGTTGTATAATTTTGTCATAATAAACATGTATATGCGACTTCTTCATATCATATTCGCAAAAGGAAATTGATGACCGTTTTTTATATCAAACAAATTATAAATGCGATTATACAAAAGCAGATCATGAATTATTTTATTAATACTAAATTATATACGAGTTTTGACCAAGACAAATTGCTGACATCTAGCCTTTTAAGTTTTTCAACTATTTCGCCTCGTCGCTCTGATTTTCTATCTAATATCTTTAATATTTAGAGTATTTTCATTGGTAAAACCTCAAAAATAAAAATAAAATTATGAAATAAAATTTTCTCAAATGAAAAAGTTAGAAATACTCATGAGAAACTTAGAGATATTCATAACAAACTCTTACCATATTTTTTTAATGTATAATTAGTTTTTTTTTTAAATATTAATATATAATTAAATAATTAATTTTTTTTTAAAATTAGTATTATTTAGTTTGGATATAACTTTGTCGAAGATGCTCTCAAAATCTTTGAGATTCTGAGAAATCACTAATTTTGCATTTGTACTGTTCAAGCAAAAGAAGACTGGCGACAGTTAAATGCCTTAAACAAAGATAATTTTTCAGAAATTCAAAAAGTGTAATTGAGGCTATTTTGGTGGTTAACAGTACATAGATTCTTTCCCTTCATCAGCAGTCCTCAATTCATTCTTGAAAGACAAGTTAGCATTATACAACCTATCTATGCTAAGAAGTAGGGCTGGGATTTTAACCCGAATCGATATTTAGGTGGTTTGGTTTTAATTTGGTTAGGAATATAAAACCGATCGGTAATAGTTAATTTTGATTTAGTTTTCGGTTATCTCAGTTCGGTTCACTAAAACTGAATTGTTAACCAAAAAAAAATCTTTAGTTAAAATTCCAAATTCAATCTCCATCTCTGTCACATCTTCTTCTTCACTTCATTTCTTTTTTCATCTTATCTCATTTCCTACTTCGTCTTACTCTGCTGCTTAACTTTCTTCTTTGTTGTTTTATATTCTTCTCGGCTGTTTCATTTTCTTCTCTCTTTTGATTAACAGGTAAATCAGTATCTTATTTCCTATTAATTTTTGTTTTTCATAAGTTTATTTTTAACATATAAATTGATTTTATACTTCTCTTTATACTTCCATATTTGTTCTTCTTTTTTTATTTTTTATTTTTTTGTAAATTGTAACTCCATCGAATAACTTTTGATTTTTCTGGGTTTTATGAAACTCAATAAATTTCTTCTTAGTTCTCGTAGAAGCTGAAAAGTTTTCAGGCGAAATTGAGAAAAAGATTTCCAAATGATTCGTTTTTTTGTTTTTCCTTCGAGTTTTGTTTACCAATTTTTTGTTGTTGATTTGGCCCAATTTAGCTAATGAAATTGACCCAATAATTATATAGAGCAAAACTAAGTTTGACCAGCCCAATGTATAAATACCAAACTGAATTAACCAATTTAACCGAACTAACCAAAATTAACCGAATTTATCTAAATTTATTCAAAATTTGAAAAATAACCGAGATTTCGGTTCAATTCAGCACCAATTTTTACAAACCGAAACAAACCGAAATTTAATTCGGTTTAATTCAGCAGGTTTTTTTCAATAAAAAAAAAAAAACCGAAAAATCAAAATGTCCGAACCGAAAAAACCGAAATCCCCGAATCCGCATACCTACTAAGAAGAGTGGAGAAAGAATATTTTAAGCAAAGATATCCTATTAACTGCCTAAAAGTTACATACCAGAGACACTCCTTATTTCCACAAACTTACAAAAGCAAGCAATGCTTTTAATACTGTTCATACCTTACCTTGAAGTGAGAGATTGATTTGGTTCCTCCTCGTTTCTAGCTCTCTGCATGTACTTTACGTATGACTCATACCTTCACTATCTCTTTCTCTGGTTCCTCTGTTTACTCAGGCTCCATGATTTATTAATGATAGGATTTACATATTTAGATCATATGTCTCCATAGACAGCAAAATAAGCAATTGATGTTCTCATACTTTCTTGATAGCTTTGTACTCATGATTCACTTATTCATCATGAAAATCTGAATCTAAATGGTTTTGTATTACTATATTTATAAACCTAATAACATTATTTGAAAGTCAATTTTAATAATTCAACTTTTTATAAAATATCTCTAACTTATACACAAAAATAAAATCTACATTTAAAAAAAAAGCAAAAAAATGTTAGCTGCGATTGTAAAATCCTGCTTAGTATTAAACAAAACACATATCATAATATCAACTCTAGATATCATGCACTTCCATTTTTTTACTAAATCCAAAACATAAGTTCAATCACACACACAATCTACACTGAGTACACTGATACTTATATTTCTCCTTAGTTACAAATTAGGTTGCATTGAGACGGATACGGGACAGAAACGGGAACGGGAATAGGAACGAGAAACAGCAAAACAAAAAATTTAGAGATACAAGTACGACAAATATAAATATACATACATATATAAAATATCCATAGATTAAAAATATAAAAATTTCATATTATAAATCTCATCATAAATTTCAACATAAACTCTCCAATATAATTTCTTAAATAAAAGAAAAACTAAAATTTTTAATATAATATCTTAAATAAAATAAAAACTAATCATTGAGCAATTCATAAAATTTGGTTCATCTAGTGAATGGCTTGCAAACTCCATAAATTCCACGTCTTCCATAAAATTAAAATCATCTCCACCAACATCCCACATCTTCGTCTTTTCTTCTTCATACTGAGCAAAATTCTTTGATAAAAGACGTAAATTGTTGTTGATGAAAACAAGATCCTGAGCACGACTTGGATTCAACATGTTCCTTCTAAGTGAATGAATAAATGAGTAAGTACTCCAATTTTGCTCTGCACATGAAGATGAACTAGGTTGTCCAAGTAACTTAAAAGCTAAAGATTGCAGAAAAGAAGTTTGGACACCAAAGTTAGCCCACACTTTTTAGGTTCCATACTAAACATCACTGAAATGCATGTTAAATCTTCAAAAGGACCACTATTCATGGAGAACAATGCATACTCATCCATAACTTTAATATGATCATCAATACTCGAAAATAATCTTCGAAAACACTTCATTCTTTCAACTGAGACTTCTGCATCCTTATGTGGACTAGTTCTTTCTGAATCTCCACTTAGCCATTCATCACTATAAAATCTACAATATAAAATATTTTTTTTTATATTTGTGGTAAGGAAAAAAAATAAAAAAATAAATTATATTGTTCTAAATAATATACCTTGGATTTAAAGAGTGAGCTAGACAATGAAGAGAAGTGTTATTCTTCGCCCACCGATCCACTAAGATTTGATAAAAAAAACATTATAGAATGGATTTTCTTGGAACACTGGACAATCTTCTTTTTTATAGACCTGAAGCTTCACATTCTCAATCATAGAATCCCACATCTCATATACCAAGTGAAGGCATGGCTTCTCAGTGTCACAAAACCTAATAATCTCATAAATAGGTTCTGTGAAATCAATAATATAAGACATTTTTTCCCATCAATCATCACTAATAATCTTCTCCTTAACAAAATTTGCTTTCCCTACATCATCCTCTCTATAAGTAGACCATTCTTCACTTATGACCACAATTTGAAGGCCTCTTTTGATAAGTTTCAATCTCTTAAGTATCACAATGATGGAAGCAAAACGTGTATCAGCAACTGCAACCAGTTTAAGAGGAGAGAACTTACTAAAGATTGCTAGTCTCATGTTGTGGTTCATGATGAAATATTTTATTGCGAGTGCATCTCTATGAATGTCTGTTATCTAGTTGCACTCTTCATATGTTGCTTCATTTCTTTCCACATTCTTTGCTGCACAAATGTTCTTTAAAGCAAGATTAAAGGTATGAACCACACATGATATCCAATAAATATGAGGAAACATACACTCAATGATCTCTCCAGCCGCCTTACAATTTGATGCATTATTAGTGATGATTTGTACAATATTTTGATGACCCTCTTCATTAGTAACATCTTTCATCAGATTAGAAATGAAGGTTTTATATCTTTCACTTCTCCAAAATAATTCACAGCATTGAGAAATATAACACCATTTCTAGAAATAGCAATGAAATTGATCATATGTTTTCATTTAGGATCACTCCAACCATCTGACACAATCGTCACTCCACTTTCTTTCCATGTTGACTTAAGTAGAACTAATAAATTCTCAACATTGTTTCTCTCTTTCTGAAGAAAAGTAGTTCACAACTTATTGTAACCAGGAGGCACATAACCATCAATTTTTTGGGCAGCAGCAAATTGATAGGACCTATGATAATGTGGGTTTCTTACCAGATTAAAAGGCAAGCTACCAATGAAGAACATCCTTGCAATTTCTTAGTGTCCCTTCAACAAAATGATACACAATTGATGTGTAAATAGTGTTTCTTAGAAACTTTTCATAAAAAGAATGGTATTTTATCATATACTAAGATATTTTTTTGGTTTCATGTAGTGAGTACTTTGATTTTGTTGCTACACAATTGAATATAACTCGAAATTTAAGTAATTCTTAGAGACATCTAAAATTGTTTTTATAGCCACTTGCGGGTTGTCCTATCGAACTAAATTTAATAGCTGGCTCTTAATAGTTGGCATTATAGTTGACTGATAAGACCAACATACCATTTTGTAAAATCACTCCAACCGCAACGGAAAGAAAAATTGAATCAAACACTTCTGTGTTCAAAAATTCACCAATGTTAAAAGTGGGAAAGATCTCAAACAAGTTTATAAGAATTTTCATTGTTATCACATCTTCTCTACGACTCTATATCCTACGGCAGTGGAGATCTTGCTCAGGCACTTTCCTTTTGTAGATTTCTCTCAGATTTGTGGGCTTTTTTCAAGCTTCTGCTCTTTTTGTTTTCCCAAGCTGTTGGGACCTCCCTCTCACGCATGTGTCCGTCGTCTTCTTGCTCAGTTCTCTTACCCTTACAGGTTTTGATGTAGTTTGTAAGGTTGGACTTACGTTCAAACTGTTTGTCGCAGTGATCACAGGAGAATTCTTGATAGCTAATGTTGTTGTATCTTTCCACTTCTTTTGGTACTCGACTTGATTCCCTTAGTTTCTTGGCCCTTACTACCTTTAAGTTTTATTGCGAGCGCATCTCCATGAATGTCTGTTATCCAGTTGCACTTTTCATATGTTGCTTCATTTCTTTCCACATTCTTTGCTGCACAAATGTTCTTTAAAGCAAGATTAAAGGTATTAACCACACATGGCGTCCAAAAAATATAAGGAAACATACACTCAATGATCTCTCCAGCCGCCTTACAATTTGATGCATTATCAGTGATGATTTGCACGATATTTTGATGATCCACTTCATTAGTAACATCTTTCATCAGATTAGAAATGAAGTTTTATATCTTTCACTTCTCCAAAATAATTCACAGCTTTGAGAAATATAACACCATTTCCAGAAATAGCAATGAAATTGATCAGAGTTTTTCA
This sequence comes from Iljinskaea planisiliqua, assembly GCA_900108845.1. NCBI lineage: Eukaryota > Viridiplantae > Streptophyta > Magnoliopsida > Brassicales > Brassicaceae > Iljinskaea > Iljinskaea planisiliqua. The sequence goes on from FNXX01000008.1 coordinate 2,399,707, forward strand.
TGTAGGATCACTCCAGTTATCTGACACAATCATCACTCCATTTTCTTTCCATGTTGACTTAAGTGGAACTAATAAATTCTCAACATTGTTTCTCTCTTTCTGAAGCAAAGTAGTTTGCAACTTATTGTAACCAGGGGAAGCCTAGGAATCTGTGCAAAATCTGTGCAAAGATTGATATGAGATAATGGTGGATATTCACTATCGATACTTTTTAATAGAATAGTAATCACTAAAAGGAAAAAAAAAAACATATTCTCTAAATGATTTACTACACCAATAAATTAATAACAAATCATTTTTCAACACTCTCTCATGATTTCTCTCACATAAAAAGAAAAAAATGGTCTCAATTAAGAAAAAGTCAGAATGGTTTTCTATTATTATTCTCGCATTCCAAATGCATCAAATGAGAATTAGGCAAAACTCAGAAGATAGAAAAGGTATTTATTACTTTGAAAAATATGTTCGATGTTGGTTTAAACAATGTTGTCTGATTTCTTAGAAAATGATTTTTTTTTATTAAGGGTATTGAAATTTTCAAGATCATTTATTAGCTTTTTGTCTGTGGAGGACACCACACATCCAAACCTTTGACATAATAATCAAATGTTTTTTGAGCATTGATGTGAAGATTATGACTTTGCCATCTGTATCATCGAATTTCTAACTGTAAACATCCTTTTTTTCGTTGAATAATAAGCCATTAAAGATTCTTGTGATCATCTGATTTCGACCCGAGAATCAGGGCCGGCCCAATACAATTAGTTGCCTCCTCAGTTAGTCCATTTAGAAAATACAATTAAAAACAAACATACAAAAGCACAACTTTAAGAATCAAACTTGAGTCCTTTTACCCACTATGGAAGGATACAACCATTATACTACCAACAACATTTGTAACATTGATGCCCTTAAAACTTTTTTACTTATTTGGCGCCTAAAGCACAAGCTTCTCCAGCTTTAGGTCAGGGTCGGACCTGCTGAGAATGTGGCATGTTGATAAAGGACATAGAGAAAGATAAGATCGCTCCTACTTCATGTGAGCAATTAACAAAAATTCAATTAATTAATGTCTGCTAACATTCTTTTTTTTGTTTATTTGCTAGGTTCGAAATTTTTCTAGTGGTGTTGATGTTCATACGTAAGGTTATATACAGCTGAAAAATGTGTGTTAAAAACACTTAAAGATAAAATATGAATAATGGAATCTCTACGTAACAATTAACAAAGTGGCTTTAACGGATCTGTTGACGTTAACGCTGGTCTTAAGCCCATCTTTTAGTTCATTTAATTTATTAGATATTTCACACTCCATTTTTTCTGATGATACTATTTAGAACTTGTTAGTGTAATAAGCTTAATTATGGCAAGAGTTCACTATGGACAAACCCATAACATGCTTGGTAAGCTCCACAACTTTGGTCTTTAAGAATATGACCCATGCTTGGGTGCTGAGATATACAATGGTCACAAATTTTCAAGCAGAATTGTTTAGTATATCCAAACTTTCTTTATATGAATCTGTATATCTTACCAAAAGACCATGAAAATTTTCCACATTCGTCTGTTCGGACCCAGTAAGAGATATACGGTGTGAGATGACACCACAATGTGGTGACCACATAAATCAAAGTTTTCTTAGTAATGTTATTAGATTTGTTAACTATGACCCCGATCAAATAATTTTTTTTGACCCCTGTAAACTAAATCATTTCCAGAGCCCGCTTTTGGGCCAAACCAAGGAAGCCCATGCTTCCGGCCTACAATTTAATAAGTAATTTCGGCCACAAAAATTTTAATAATTTACTTTAGCCTAGTGGTTAGCTCTCAGCCCCCATTCTTTGGATCTAGGTTTGATTTCCCCAGCCCACTTTCTGGTTTTAAACTCTGATCATTTCTCCAGTCCAATTTGTTTAGCTTGACCCCGTAAGAAAAATTATAAATTTTAGTCCATATCATAATTAGATATTTTCTATACAAGTTATACAACACATATGAAACCTAACTGTTTTCTTTGCTGGATTTTTTATATATAGTTCTTATCAATTTTTATATTATTATTTTTAAAACTATTAACATATTATGTTTCCCTCGAACAAACATATAGAGAAAAATATTTTCTTTTTTATCAAATTTAATATGATGTCTCATTATCTTCTTTTTTCATATTTACAAAAATAATTTAGGTCATAAACTTTTTTTATAATGATTATAATTTAATTCTATCCAAGTTTTTTTTATCTATGCTTAGATATTTTGATTAATTTTTATATTTTTCCGTTTTTCAATCATTATAATTTTTTTTTCTCTGAAAAAGTATATTTGAAACTAATAAAAGAGATGGCAGTATAAAAAGTTATGTAAAATATAATATGATGTTTTTGTAGGATTTTTGTATTGAAGATATTTAGAAAAAAAATATTTATTAATTATACTTTGACCCTGGTGACTCAGGGCAAAGGTATCTACAAGCACAACTTTCAATACAGGTAAAGTCGCATACGCCATTTTATGGCCTATTCCCCTATGAACTAATCAACACCTGTCAATTTATACATGACTTATCGAGTAATGCTATAAAACACATGAACTATTTGAATTTACTACATAAACTTATGAAATATAATAATTTCCGTTAACTAGTGCTGACGTGGACAATGTTTAAAAAAAAAAAAAAACTGATGAAACTAAAACGACGTCGTTTTGGTCGTTTTTGTTTAAAGTTGAAAAATATGAGTTTGAAGGGATTTGAACTCTTTCCTTTCACGTATATACCACTGAGCTACTTATGCAATTGTAAACATAATGCAACACAATAATACTTATAATGATCATATGTTATGACATAAATATAATAATATCTATAACATTAATATAATAATTTGTTATAACATAACTAATAATGATATAGAAATATGATCCATCAATAATAATATTAATAACATAAATATAATTGAACTTCATGTTTTTTATAAGTATTTATGTTACTAATATTAAAGGAAAACATATTATCATATGTTTATGTTTATATTTATATTATAATTATAATAATATTGTTATGAATCATAAATCATTAATAATTTTTTTTTTGTTATAGCACATTATTATATTTATGTTATAATATATTATTTTATTAATATTAAATATATTATTATATTTATTTTATAACATATTATTAGATTTATGTTATAAATATTATTGTGATAAACTATATTTATTAAAATGACAAATAGTCCAGTGATAATGAGTTTTATAGAATTATAAATTGATCAAATTTTAGAATATCATATATGTTTAAAATGTTTGACTGTATATGTTTGACTAAAATATTTGACTGTATATGTTTGACTGTATATCTGAAATAGTTTTGGTAATTTTGTCGAACTATATCATAAACAAAATTTTATATCCATAAATTTTTTTTTTTTTTTTTTTTTTTGCAAAAACATCATCAACATATATAAAACTATAATAAAAATTATTTTTAAACACAAACATTACGTTCACTCTCCAAAAATTCTTTAGGAAATATTATGCATTAATGATTTTCAAACTCATTCAATAGATTTTAATAATCTATAAGCTTTAAAATTGATATCAATTCTACAGCTTTATTTTTATGTATTCTAAAATCTCTGTAAAATACCATGAATTTTGTTTTAAGAATTTACTCATTAATATCTATTAAAAATCATTTGAAAAAAAATTCAATATATAATAAAATTCAAAATCATTTAGTTTTAAATAACACTAGATTTTACTGAAGTATTTAAATTCTTAGTTGATAACACCAAATTTTAAAGTCTTAAGCATGGAGTACAAATAGAAGATCCAATAACATTGGGTTATAACACAGGATTTGGAATCATTAATTGAATTACATTGGATTCTGGTTGGATTAAAATTCTATAAAAATCCATCATTGAAAAACATCCCTTAGCTTTTTTTTTGTTGGGTTCAATTTAACTTATCAGCTAAAAATGTACCAACAGAAACACATATATAATTACAAAAATTAAGATCAATTTATAAAAATGAAACTGTAAATTTTGTCAGTTCTTTTATAAAAATTTGTCAATTCACAGTTAGAGTGTATATTCGTTGAAGTTTAGATATGAAAGACTTCAATGGCCTTTGTGAAGTGCGGGAAATATTAATGCACGATACTGGAGATTGTGCACAACACCAAGATGATCCCAAACAATGGTGATGTAGATGACATCAATAATGAGTATGACAAGTATATTCACACATGGTTTTAAAATAAAGAGTAAATGAAGAACAATATGTCATTAAAAGTCATTCTTTAATTAATGAAGACTTTCAACTAACAATGAAAGCAAATGATATACTTCAGTAATCTTATTAACTTTCACCATGTTTTCGTGATCATCCGGATGCTAACAACCAGCATATTCCCTTGTGTAGGTTTTTCTAGTTGGATATGAGAAAATTGAAGATAAAAAAGAAACAAATGAAAGATTGATTCACAAAGCGCCACAGCTCTTTCAAGTCATTGAGGCTTTGGTCTCCAAGGGGGTGAAGGAGAAATTGCCGGAGAATATGGACTCTTTATCTGTGCATTACAAAACAGAACATTATGCAAAAGGCAAATTTATTTCAACTGCAAATGCGCTTAACTACAGCTTCTCAGGTTATTATAAATCTAAAATGATTTGTATGCTGCAATTGATAAAGCATTATAAGATAGCAGACGTTAGTATATGTACCTGTTAAAGAAAGAGAACCAACTTCTCTCCGGACATATCTTGCCATAGCCTGAAACACACAAGCAATGTCTCAAACAGTTTGGTACACAGAGCCTAAACTTGTATGTATGTGTATGTGTATGTGTCTGTGTATTGTGAGAGAGGTAGAGAGGGGAAACTCATACCTTTGCTGCTTTTAAATCTGTTTCATCAGGTGTTGTTGTTCCATCATCAGAAAATATGTTCCTACAATCCAATTCCATTTAAGGTTCTGAGACAAATCCATTATATAGATTCAACATGAGCTATTTTGTTGCGTAATCTCTACCGAATACAATCCAATTAGAAGCTTTACCTCCATAATTTGATTTGTAGATCATTTGGTTTAGCGTCTGGAAGTAGAGCCGCATCATATGCAACAACATTTCCATAAAATATTCTCTCCAATTCCTTCATCCACGTCAAGAGAAGCAAGTTAACCTGCACTTTCAAGAAAGATTTAGACCATCTCATTTTTAAGGAAGATAAGGTATATCTTGGAAACTATAGTACAGCAAAACCAAGTCTAGCACGTACCCCGGCTTTAGATACCCTGACTTCCACATTATGATTGTAGATCTCATATACATATTGGCCAAGATCAACACCTTCCTTTCCCTCTTCCTTCAAGCGGCGTAATACAAGCCACATATGAAGGACAAGCAACGAATATGTTATTTTGAATGTTTTCTCCAAGTTGAATACTGCAGCAGAGACAAAGCACAAAAAAGTAAATACATAAAAGAAGAATCTTCAGCGTCCTATTGTGTTAGAAACCAAATAATACCATCATAAATTGCAGGTGTGTCGACTTGTGCAATGATTCGCTTGTAGATAACGTTTGCCCCACGGATAGATACGCTCTGTTTGCTATAGAACAAAAGCATCTTTAGTATAAACCGACGAATCCCTTCATAGTTTGGTTCATCAATTCTGAGAGGAGAGTCTTTAGGCAGAGCCAAAGAACATGGCTTTGACCAAAACATCTTATCCAAGTTTACCTGCCAAACATAGAACAAATACATTTCGTCAAAGACAGACACATAATATCCAGAACCAGTACAAGAAAGAGCACGAATCTATGTACTTAAGCGAACACTAACAATAAAAGGGATGAATCCAAATCCATCCTCGTATGTAAAGCTTACATAGATGCAACAACATTACAAACATAGTCCAGATTTAGCTCAATTCTACTAATCCTAGAGCATCAAGTGGACATTTTTATCTTTGTGATTAGCTTCGAGTTCTATAATGCCAACCTGAACATCACTAGAACTAAGCAATCAACTTGCAAAACTTGCCGATCATAGACTTAGTTCTGAATACGAGATCTTTAAGTGGGTAAACAAAAAAAGCAATAATCTGGGATCATACCGGAGATTTGCTGGGGAAATCCTTCTGCGGCGGAGCATCATCCGCCGGAGCTACAGTGGCGTACCCATAGCGCGAGAAAAAGGAGAGATTTTTCGCCGATCCATTTGTGCTCAAAGATCGGAGCTTTGAGATTTGAGTGACAGCTCGACCAAATCTGGGCAACATTTGGACAAAACCCTTTGTAGTTTGGAAGGAATCCGATTGAATGAGTAAAGATGGACTTTCTAAAACCCTAAGGCGAAAAACCTCTCCGACTTGTGTTGTTGATTGACGATGGGAGATTACTCGTCCACGTTAGCGCTTGTTCGGCCAGATATATTACAAACGCTAACTTACGCCGTTACAAGATATGGGAAACCTTAATGCTATGGACATAAAGAATATACATTAACACTAGATTTATATCTAGCGCAAAACTAAATTGGAAATGGAGAAGTTTGATATAATAATGTTTTTATACTACATCACGTTAAGTTTTAGGTATTATATCATGCGTAAACGCTACATTGGAGAAGTTTGATGATAATAATGTTTTAATAAAAAAAGCAACAATTAGAGTGACAATCGGTTTGTGTCTGTTTTTTCAGATAAATGTTGGCTTGCATTTCGTGGTTTTTATGAAGATGGGTTAGGCTCCGGCGGTTGACCGGTGTTGATGTTGAGTTTTGCTAAAGGCATCTGTAAAAGTGGGGGTTTTGTTTTTTTGGATTTTTTTGCTGGTGATAACTAAGTTTGATTGGTTTATTCGGAGATTGCGTTAGTTTTTGGAAAAATTGTAAATATTTTTTTTTTCTTTTATGATTTTAAAGGCTTGCATTTGGAACAATGCTCGTGATAATGGATTAGAATTCTTTGGAATTGTGTCATAAACAGGATGGTCTGCATTTTAGATGTTCTACCATTTGGTTTTGTCCAATTTTTATTTTGTTTTCTTTATCTTTTTTCTAGTCGTGTTGCGCTTTCGGTTGTATTTAGTTCAATTTTTTTTATTGTTGTTAGTAGTTTTGGTCGTTCTGTTTTTCTTCGTTGTGTATTTACTGTCTAAACTTTAATATTTTACCCAAAAAAAAAACAATTAGAGTGACAAGTCCATGCAGGATTTTAATCGGGATAATATATATATATAGAACTGAAATAATCAATTCAAAAGTTAAACCTTATTTTTATATTAGTTTAAATAATTTTTTTTTTTATTTTAGCGTACAAATTTAAATCAAAATTAAACCAAAAAAATTCGATATAGAATCTTAAATTACCATTTATAGATAGGAGTATTTGACTAGAAGTCATTATTAAAATAAAAATTATATTAATATATTAAAAGATCAGATGGAAACAATGAATCTGAACCAAAATCAAAATAATACCAATTTTTACTAAGACAATGAATATTGTAAAAACTCATTTTTTGTTTATAATTTACTAAAACAAATGTTCTGGTCAACCTTTCTTATAAAGGCAATTTAAATCGTAAAAAAACTTAGATTACAAATACACATACACACCCATTTTGATTTTTTTTTCACATTCATTATTTCTTTGCCAGTGTCAATCGTTAAAATCAATTCAGGGACTCGACCGGTCTTGTTGTGCTAGGCATCGATTCAATGGTAAATGTTTATGTATTGTTAATTAACAACTTAACTAGATTCTAGCCCGTCCTAAGGACGGGATTTGTTATTATATATTTTATAATGTTTTAATAATTTATATTTGTAAATTTAGAAGATCAAAATTAAATCATTAGTTTATTACAATATATTAATATTAATTTATAATTTTGTTAATTAATATTAATTACAATTTTTTTTTTTAAAAAAAAGCATAATCGAAAATATCATTAAAAATATATTTTTTATTTTTGATAATTATTTAAGATGTGTTTAAATGTATTAATTGTAGTTACAGTTTTTTGTTAAGATTTCTAGATTTATTATATATCTTAAGATTTGAAATGAAGAGAATATCTTTAATGAAAGATTTTGATCATATATATGGTTAGTATTTAGATTCTGAAATTAAATTTAAGAATATATTTTTGGTTTTTGAAATTAGGTAGCTTTATTGATAGATTTTCTTTTAATACCACTTTTATTTTTCAATATCTTGCATATTTGTTCACATTTGCAAAAGACAATTTTGCTATTAATGAAACTCTAAATAAATCAAATTGGATCAATGACAAAAGTCGTAATATAACACGATACAAAAGGTTTTTTTAATAATGTTTCATGTTTTAATAGTATAGACTAGATTTTGACCCATATTTATGGACGAAAATTTTATTATTCTTTAATTTTTAGTTTTTTTTGGAATAATATGTCTTAATAAATTTTAAATTTTAATATATATTAACAGTTTTATTACTCTTATAAATATTATATATATTTTTAATATGTTTTAAGAACAAACTAGATTCTCGCACGTCCTAAAGACGGGATTTGTTATAATATATTTTATAATCTTTTAATAATTTATATTTGTAAATTTAGAAGATCAAAATTAAATCATTAATTTATTAAAATATATTAATAATAATTGATAATTTTGTTAATTAATGTTAATTATAATTTTTTTTAAAAAAATGCATAATCGAAAATATCATGAAAAATATATATATATATATATATATATATATATATATATATATATATATATATATATTGATAATTATTTAAGACGTGTTTAAATGTATTAATTGTATTTACTATTTTTTGTTAAGATTTTTAGATTTATTATATATCTTAAGATTTGAAATCAATATAATATCTTTATTGAAAGATTTTGATAGTATATATGGTTAGTATTTAGACTCCGAAAATAAAAATTTATGGTTTTTGAAATTATGTACCTTTATTGATAGTTTTTTTTTAATATCACTTCTATTTTTCAATATCTTGCATATTTGTTCACATTTGCAAATGACAATTTTGTCCTTAATGAGACTCTTAAAAAATCAAATAGGATCAATGGCAAAAATCGTAATATAACACGGTACAAAAAGTTTTTTTTATAATGTTTCATGTTTGAATAGTATAGATGATATTTTTAATTGATTTTTGTTTTTCTATGTTTGACTTTATATGAAAGATATATTTCTAATAGTTTTATTTTAAAGTAGATGATAAAACTATATAATCTATTCAATTAGTTTATTAACTTTTTTTTTGTTTTAATATTTTTATCATTAATTTTCTATTTTTATATAATTATAATTACAATTTTATGAAAATTAAAATATGATAAGCCTTCTATTAAAATTTGTCTATTAATAGTTATTTTAACGTCTTTTATAATCAAAACATATTAATTAATTTTTAACCCATTTTGCCATTGTAAAAATCTATAATTGTAAAAATATCAACTCGTTATATTGTATGATTGACTAATATATATATATATATATATTGATTAATTTTAATATTAAATTTTATTAAATTAAAAATATATCAGCCTAATTTAAATATTTTAAATTATTTTTCAAAATTTAAAATTTATATTTTATAAATTAGACACTTATTAATATTAAGTTTGATTTTTTGTATTCATTTTTTATTTTATTGTTATTATATATATATATTTTCAAATTTGATTTTATGATTCATAAAAGTAATTAATTATATTTAGCATTTGATTTTTTAATTTAATATATATGTTTTTGTTTTTCGTTAATTAGAAAACCTATTATCTTTAAATTGTGTGGATACATGTTGAATTATTATATTGTTTGGAAATATGTTTAGTAGAGATAATGTTTAGTTCCATAATTATTTATAGAAATTTAATGATTATTTAAATAAAAATATTTAAAGATTTTTGGTGATGTTTTAGCAATTTAGTTTTGATTTAATTTTGATTTAAATTATAATCATAATTAACATATATTATTCGACTAAATTACCTTTATGAATATTTGAAAAACTAATAAAACACAATGATATTTTATGATTAAATATTTTTTCTATAATATTTATTGTTTTAATAATATAGATTTAAAGTCTTTAAGCTAAACTTTTTGTAAAGACTTCGATATCTTCAATGGTAAATGTTTGTCTATTGTTAATTAACATCTTAATTAAAGTCTCGTAGTAACGGTCACAGTGTCTGTAATACGGTGGTTTCGTAACAAATACTTCTCACATGAAGTTGAGAAGATTCAGACAATTGTAAGCAATTGTCTGAAAAGGAAAAAAAAAGGAGAAAAATAAAAAACTTCGAATTTATTTACACGTAATTTCTTTATTGCTCTAAACCAAATCACTTGTTGTTATCGTCGTCCTTTCGCTCTTCTGTATTCGCGTCTAAGATAATTCTCAAAATTAGGGTTTTTTTTCTTTCATTTTTTTTGTGGGTTAACTGTTCCATCTCCATTTCCTTAATCTTCACCTTCTCTTTCAATTCGAGATCTCTGTGAAATTCGTTGAATCTCCTCGGCAATTCAAAGATTTTCTTCTAGATTCCTACTTCCTATTAGCTCAATTTTGGATTAGTCCGATAGATTTCATTTTTTTTTCCTGGATTTTCGAAGGTTCACTCTTCAAGTTCACCCATTTCTGTTTTCTGCTAATCGCTTGGAGCTTTGAAATTTGTAGAATGACCCTTTTTTCTTCGCAGGTTGAAGGTGAAGAAGCACTTGTAGTGTGTGATGGTGTCTGTGATGATCTCGTAGCGAGAATGCCAGGCATTCCTCTCGTGACTCGTGAAACCTCTTCGTGTGTTCTCTTTCACTTATTCTCTTAATTTCGCTTCCCATTAGATTAAAAAGTTTAAGGCTTTACAATGGATCTTCCCCCCCAAATTCTCTATACTGTCTCGGCATTGCGAAATTTAGACAATTTCTATTTTATAAGCATGCTTTATGGATTTTTTTGTTTAGTTAAGATAAGTTGAAGCACCTTTGTCTAGAATAGATTGAGCTTTTTTTTCTTCTACAATTTGGGTGGTGTATGAATCGCAGTTGTTCAAGAAGCACAGATCAGATGTGCCATGAAGACTCCCGTGTGCATATGTCTGAGGAGGAGGAGATTGCTGCTGAAGAGAGCTTGGCTGCGTATTGCAAGCCTGTGGAACTCTACAACATTCTTCAGCGGCGTGCTATTAGGAATGTATGTCTTTCTTTTACTCTTACCTTTCCATAGAGTGATATGAGTAACTATAGCTCAGCTGGCATATCAAAAACATTGGTTAACTTTTGACATAGAAGATTCCTATGGCATTGGCATAGGCATGTACATCCTAACCATATCTCTTATCTCTTCCATGTAGCCCTTGTTTCTTCAGAGATCTTTGCATTATCAGATTGAGGCAAAACATAAAAGGAGGTAAGGTTTTTTCTCCTCTGTTCAGAGTTTTCCTTAGTTTTTTTGTCTAGTTATTAGACTATACCTCAATAATTCATTCGGTACCTAAATGCGTTCTAAGTTTTTGAGACTTTGCCTTATGGTGAATAGTGCTAATCAATATTTTACTGCTGTGCAGAATACAAATGAATGTGTTCCTTTCGGGGACTATAGATGCTGGGGTACAAACTCAAAAGCTGTTCCCTCTCTATATCCTGTTGGCAAGACTTGTGTCTCTTAAGCCTGTTGCCGAGGTAGGCGTTTCAGCCTTAGACAGAATTGAACTGATCTTTATAACATGTCAATTGTAACCGTACTTTTACAATCGCTAACATTTTTTTTTGGAATTCTCAAATTATAGTATTCTGCAGTATATAGGTTCAGTCGAGCATGTATTCTTACTGGTGTCTTAGGGGTTGATGGAGTTAGTCAAGCACAAGCCAACTTTCTGCTCCCTGATATGAATAAACTCGCGCTGGAGGCAAAATCAGGATCACTCGCTATCTTATTTATTAGCTTTGGTGAGTGAGATTGATGGATGTGTACACATTTATTTGACGACATTCATATATGTACAGTATCCAGATAAACTGATCAAACTATTTTCTTTCTTGCAGCTGGTGCGCAAAATTCTCAATTTGGCATTGATTCAGGCAAGATCCATTCAGGTATGTCCACTTCTCATTGATATTACCTTTATGAAGCAAGGCTCATTTTTATTATATTTGTCCATGTCATAGTGTGGAATTATAGACAAAATGAATCAGGATGCTGTGACTGTAATTATAAGAGTTCCTGAAAGTCTCTTCCTTCTCTAATTAGACCTTCATGAGAGTTTTTTCTTTGATCTTTTTTGGCAGGAAATATAGGAGGACACTGCCTATGGAGCAAAATACCCCTTCAATCACTCTATTCGTCGTGGCAGAAATCTCCAAACATGGACTTGGGTCAGAGAATAGACTCAGTCTCTCTTGTTGAAATGCAGCCATGCTTCATAAAGGTAATATTGCTTAAATCTTTTCTTTAATAGGCTGTTTTAAGTAGGTTATGCTCTTCCCTTGATCCCTTTTACAACTCTTTGTTCCCTATAGTCAAATGACTACTCTGGATTCAAGTCCTTTCATGTAACTTAAAAAAGTAAACTGAAAGCAATTGCCAATGTCAGTTTGGTTAGTTTACAATTTTCATCATAATTAAATTGAAAATATTACTGGTATAACTTGTCCATTTCTGCAGTTGAAGTCTATGAGTGAGGAAAAGTGTGTCTCGATTCAGGTTCCCAGCAATCCCCTCACCTCGGTAACTTTGCACACTTTGCTATACGTCATCCGTTAATGAAAATATTATGTAATGGTATCTTATGATTCTTGTACTTCTTGTTTAAAGAGCTCACCGCAGCAAGTGCAAGTCACCATATCTGCAGAAGAGGTTGGGGCAACGGAAAAATCTCCTTATAGTTCATTTTCATATGATGACATCTCTTCCTCTTCACTGTTGCAAATTATCAGGTAACTTCAGTTTAGTCTACAATCCCTTTTCAGCTTTCGTGCCTCATCTCATTTTGCTTTTTGCAATTGTATAAACTCTGTTGATCTGTCTGCTACCTCCCTTAATCCATAGTTGTCAGTTTTCTTGAATTGTAAGTGTTACCTACAACTTATAATGTCCATCTCTTCATGTCGACTCTAAACCACTCTGCTACATTCATTGCGTAGGTTGAGAACACGGAATGTAGTTTTCAATTACAGATACTATAACAACAAATTGCAGAGGACTGAAGGTAATTTTGTATAATCACTAACCTATGTAGGTGAATAACATTTTGTATCATCTTTCGCGTTGCAAATAACATTTTGGATTCTATTTTTTTGTGTCTTGCAGTAACTGAAGACTTTTCTTGTCCATTCTGCTTAGTAAAATGTGGCAGTTTGAAGGTGGACTTTCATTTCATTCTCATTCATACCTCTCAGTCAAAGATACAGCTGTGATGATTAGTTTTTGTAGTGATGCAATCTTTTTTTTTTTTTTTTTTTTTTTGTTCCCAATCATGTTGTAGGGCCTGAAATATCATTTGCCATCAACCCATGATCTCTTCAATTTCGAGTTTTGGGTTTGTCACTTCTAACTTCAGTTGATGTTGCGCAGTCAGTACCTTTGTTTTTTTTTATGTGTGCCACTTATCTGCTTCACTTGGGTTTTAGGTAAGTGAAGAATATCAGGCTGTAAATGTGTCTCTCAAGAGTGAGACAATGATCTTCGAGGTTAGAGCATCTTACTTGTTCGATTTATGTCCATTAGGTTTTATGCTGTAGATCTTTTAGGCGGTGACAATTTCAATTTCCAACCTAACATCGTCAATGAGTTGTTGGAGTGGTTTAATAGCCTAACTGGAATTTTCATTGTTATTTGCCACACTATCATTTCTACTATTGTCCTCAATGACATGGAGAAATTACAATGGCATCGTTGTGGCCCTTAACTATTGTGGCCATCAAAGCTGGACTGTAGAATAGAGTCCTGAATTATATAGAAGTGTCAACCCTTTTTTGTAGTAGTTGGTGCTATAATATATTCTACGTCTTCGTAGTTTTTCCAATTTGATGATCAGTGTTAGCACAGTTTTCTAAATGCTAAATGTTCGAACTTTTTCAGATTAATGAGGACGGCGTTGACCCAAAGCAGCAAACATTCTTTTTCTCGTAAGTTATCTGGCCTATTATGCTTCTTTTACTTATCTTACTAGCAATTGGGTGTTACAGACCATAACAATTCTACAATATATGACAGTTCAAAGAAAGGCAGACGTAGGAGGCAAAAGAGTCAAGTACGGAGCTCAAGGCAGGGCAATCATCTTGGACTAGGCTGCGAGGTGCTGGATAAGACTGATGGTATGTGTTTGATTTTAATGAATCTTACTTGGATTTGTAGTATTGGCTTCTTTCGCCATCATGCCATGAGACCCTGTCTTTTTTATTTTTATTTTCAGATGCTCATTCTGTTAGAAGTGAGAAGAGCCGTATACCAGCTGGAAAGCATTGCGAAAGAACTGCGGGTGCTGAGTCGTCTGGTCAAAGAGTGCCTCCTGGCACGAGTCCTGCAGATGTGCAATCAGGTGGTGATCCAGATTATGTGCAGTCGATAGCTGGAAGTACGATGTTGCAATTTGCAAAAACGAGGAAGCTATCTATAGAACGGTCGGACTTGAGGAAGTATGTTTGCCTTTCTTTGATTTGCTGTCCTTGTTGTATTACTACTAGTAGCTTGCTCTTCCCAAATTATGTGGCTGAGTTTTTCAATTATGTCTCTCCTCCAGCCGTAGCCTCCTTCAGAAGAGACAGTTCTTCCATTCTCATCGAGCTCAGGTGATCTATTTCTTCTGTAGCTGTCTTTCTTCTGAAGATTTGAATCGATTGTGATTTTTTACTTTGTGTGCTATCGCAGCCCATGGCTTTAGAACAAGTATTTTCTGACCGAGATAGTGAAGATGAAGTTGATGATGATGTGGCAGATTTTGAAGATAGACGGGTATGTTATAGAGTTTAACATTTTCACTGTTCTAGCCTACTTTCAATGCAGCCAGTCTTCCATATTCCTTTCCTTTACACACGAAGCTATATTTACCAAACTACTGAACTTTATAGGAACTAAATTGTTACTAAATAGTATGGTAGAGGTTCAATAGGAATTATGTGAGCAAGCCTCATGGTCCGACATGGAACCAGATTAACGTGCTTATATAACACGTGTTATAATATGAAACGTTTCTGTTTGTTCTGGGTTCTAACATAGTTTCTGATTCCCCTGAGTTCACGGTGAATGATTTTTCTTCTTTTTACTATTTGGAACTCCTCTTTCTTTCAGATGCTCGACGATTTCGTTGATGTGACCAAGGATGAGAAGCAGATGATGCACATGTGGAACTCGTTTGTGAGAAAGCAGCGGTATATGTCTCTTTTCAGTACATGTGATGTCGAGTCTCTTACAGTATAAAAAATTAAGAGTCGCATGTGTGATAGTTTGTGGATATTCCTGCTCGAGTTCTTTTAGTAAAAAAAAGTGAACCTTAATAGACAATCTCAGGATAAGCATAACCTTGACACTGGTTTTTAAACCCTTCGCAGAGTATTAGCAGATGGTCACATTCCATGGGCATGTGAGGCGTTCTCAAGATTACATGGACCCATCATGGTTCGAGCACCTCATTTGATCTGGTAATTTAACTCTCATTTCCTCCATAGTTTAATTTGACAAGTGTTTTAGAGAAGATAGTGGTTTTGTTGATAAAAGGTGAGTACTTGTGTAGGTGCTGGAGAATGTTTATGGTGAAACTGTGGAACCATGGCCTTCTCGACGCCCGAACCATGAACAACTGTAATACCTTTCTCGAACAGCTCCAATGTTAAAGACCCAGAAACCATTATTTAAGTAGAAACATAAGTGTAAACTTCAAAAAAGTAATGAGAGAGAAGAAGAGTGTTGAGGTCTCTTATTAGTTCCGTAAACATTAATCCATTTGGGTGTTGTTAATTTACATTTTTTATTCAGGATTTATATTAATTTACAGTATTCCCTTTCTCGGTTTCGGTTAACATTTTTTTATTCAGGAGCTATTAATTTGCCTTGCATAATAGATTTGGCAATATTACTTTTGTTAGAAATATATTTTACCCCGATATATGGTAATAACTATACAGTAAACTCATATATAAAGAATTGTCCATCAGTATTTCCTATTACACTCGTCGGAAAAAGCAGGCTCTCTGGAGCGATGATTGAGTCTTTGGTTGAACGATTGAAGGAGGAGGAAGATGTTCTCTATTTTATGATCGTGTTCCCATTCTTGCTGACCATCATTGTGTTCATAGTTTTGTCCTTGCCTTATTCCAAACGTATTCGAGATTGGCAACTTAATGAATTCAAAGTCGCTGCGACAGATCATAAAATGCTTCTTTTTTTGTTCTACTTCCTGTTAGGTGCAACAACACACAACGACACTTGCGCTCAGAACCAAACCAAACAGGTCCTACATGTGTTGAGGTTTCTGACCAAAAGTGGCTTGGCCGTGGTCTCTACTCTGCTCTGCTTCAAAATTTGTGTTATTCTACGTTCAAAACGCTTGGAATCTACCGTCAAGACAAAAGCTCAGGACGGATCTTGTAGCGAGGGTTCATGCTTAAATTCATTAATTAATTAGGATTTTTTTCTAATTAATTGCTATTTTTTTTCTTTCTTCTTTGTTTTATTTAGTTAGAAAGTTTTCACATTCATCTATACTATTAAAACAGGAAATATTATAGAAAAAACATTTAGTCATGTGTTATATTACATGTAATACCACTGTCTTTTAGTGATTTTTCAAGTGTTCATTAAGGATATTTTAGTTAAAATATATATTTCAATTATGATTAAAATTTAAATCAAATATAAATCGAAACCAAATCATATCATATCTTTTTAAATAGTTGAATATCTTTTAAATATTTATGGAAATAACATTATCTTATAAACAATACAATAACTAAATATGTATCCAAATCATTTAAAAATAATAGGTTTTACTTCCCTCATTAATAAAAAACGAAAATAAAAACAAAAACATATATATTAAATTAAAAAATCAAATGATAAATATAATTAAATAATTTAGTACATTAATTGTTTTTACAAATCATATTTGATAAACATACATATAAAACAACATAAGTAAATATATTTTTGAACATATTTCAACTAATAATAAAATGAAAAAAGAAAAAATACAAAAATCAAACTCAATATTAATAAGTGTCTAATTTAACAGATTATATAGTTTTATCATATATTTTAATATAAAACTATCACCACATCTCAAATTATAACTTTCACATATATATCTTTCATATAAAGTCAAAAAAAAAAAATCAATTAAACAATATCATCCACTCTCAAAACATATTAAAAAAATATGAAATATTTATAAGAAAGTAAAACTGTTAGCATATATTAAATTTTAAAAATTTTAAATACATATTATTAAAAAAATAAAGAAGAAGAAAATTCTCGTCCTTAAGAACGGGCCGAATCTAGTTTTTTTTTTTTAATTTTATACTTTATACAATTGATACGATCGTCCCCAAATAATACGGTCTTATTATATAAAGCCATGTAATGAATATAAAATAAAAATGTAAGCAAAACAAAACAAAATTATTCAAATTTAAAGATATGTTAGGTGATTTTTTATATCATATACATAAAAATTAATTTTCAAAATTTAGTTTAAAATTTGATATATATTTAAAATTTATAGTCTTTATTGTTATTAAAATTAAATTACAAATTTCTATGTAATTTACTTTTTCAATTTAATTTAATTTTTTTATAATTTAATAAGAATTTAATTATAAGTAACTATTTTATAATGTTATATATTATAGTGGTTTAACAGTTGTTAGAATTCGTTTTGTAAGTACAAACGAAGATTATAGAGAAGACTACCCTTCCATAAGCATCAATCTTCACTCGTACCCATATTTCACCTTTTTGATCTCTACCATTATCAAGAACTGTGAGAAGTTGATGCTCTTGTCATAAGAAAAATTGAACGGTTGCATTTTCATTTATTGGGCTGGTTATTCTTCCTTCTAATTTCCATGCTTTCAGCATCATTATCTAGATTCCATGAGGTCTTTAATTAGTGTTGGGGATTAAATCTCTTCACAAACAAGCTAAAATTATTTAGTAGACTCTTTGCGTATAAAATTATTTCATAAATTGTTGTGTATTTAATAAATGATGAGAATTGGAGATTCATGAAGTTTATGCCTTGTATAAGAAAATAGATGTGTAAAATAGTATTTTTTTTTTAGAAAAAAAAATATGTATGAAAAAAAATTTCATGGAAAAAGAAAGACAAAAACTAAAAAAAAAAAATAGAGATTCTTGAACACTATTGAAAAATTATTTTTTTTTCTAAAAATAATATATATATTTTTTTTCAGAATCATAATTGACAACAAAAATGATTTTTGAAAAACAAAAGCCAAAATCTATTCTATAACCTACATCCAATTTGTTCAAGTGAATGAAGCTACACAGATCTTTTTGTGAGAATCAACTATGTGTTTTGGACAAGTCTAACAAAGAAAACAGGTTATGGGAAGGGACAGGTCATCTTTCACCTCTCCTTATAGGTTTAGTTAGAAATACAATTATTGGTGTTGCCGACTTGCACCCTTCAAAAATTCTTCATTGCAATTTGAATCCTGAGAGTGTGTTTTGAGTATTTTAAAGAAAGAATTTAGTTGCAAAGATTGGAGATTTGAGCATCAGTAAGCATCCTGGTGAGAGTGACATCGGTAAGTTCCTTTTTGATCAAATTTTTTATCTAGAATCAACCGTTACGTTATTTATAAAGTTTGGTTGTACTTAATCTATCTAAAAAAAGTTGAAGAGTAGAAGACAAAGTCATATTATTCAGTCTAACATAGATTTTTACGTTCTGTAGAAGATCATATTTTAAACGAGCATTTAATAATTTTTATACTATTTGTTTTGAATGACAAACAGACCAACTTTGTGATTATGCTAATGGGTGTCATTTTGAGGCCGCCACTTCCACTGGAGAGTCTCCCTGAGATCAGTTTGCAAGACTTGTCAGCTTCTTTGTAAAGAGAACAATTGGCTGTGATGGCTTTTTTGTTCTACAGACATGCAAGTGAGTTCAGAGATGAAAATACAAGTGAGTGGATAGTGAAATTGGTTATAGCTTACAAGAGTAAAAGAGAGGCATTACCTTAAGCATGAAGCTCTCCATAGTGAGAGTATCACTTAGTGATGGTGCAAGTTTGAGGGAATGATCCTTCCATTCGTCTACAAGTTTTTTAAGGAGAGCAACACTACGTTCTAGGTTCTCCTCATAGAGACTGTCCCAGTGCTTAAAACAATCAACGGTTACAGACCAGATAGCGATTCATGTAGCTTCCTTGGCTAAAACAAGATTTCCTGTAACAAGGGTAACACATTACAACTCTGCTTGGAGAAGAGAAAACTCAAAGGAAAAAGCGAATAACTGTTTTATTGCGTTGCTTCCTCTTGCACTCTCTTGTGCAAGAACCACTTCCTTCAAAAAGGGGTGACTCAAACCTCTCTGTAGCCTGTGCGTATACAGAGTCAGAGACCATGTTTGTGATCAGAATCGACAAATACATGAAGGTTTTGTTTTATAAATTCTAATTATACTACTAGCCTCTACTCTTGCCGATAGAGCAGGGAATGTGAACCGGACCAAGATCTCAAATGACGGAAGTGGAATCAGCGGCTCTCCCTTCCAACCAGCTCCCGTTTACAAGTATGGTCTGAGCCTCTGGATAAGCGTAACCTTGACACAGGCTTTTAACCCTTCGCAGAGTATTAGCAGATGGTCACATTCCATGGACATGTGAGGCGCAGTACAGGTCCATTGGTATTGGAGGCCCTATTCCAAATTTAAGATAAACATATTATTTAAAGTACATTAAAAAAAAATAAAATATGGTTTTTTATAAGCTGAAAAAAACTCATGAAACGCTTGGACTCTAAGCAATGGCTTATCCTACTTGTGTTATGGGCCGGGCCTGGTGAGGCGTTCTCAAGATTACATGAACCCATCATGGTTCGAACACCCCATTTGATTTGGTAATATAACTTTCATTTCCACCATAGTGTAATTTGACAAGTGTTTCAGAGAAGAAAGTGGTTTTGTTGATAAGAGGTGAGTACTTGTGTAGGTGCTGGAGAATGTTTATGGTGAAACTGTGGAACCATGGCCTTCTTGACGCCCGAACCATGAACAACTGTAATATCTTTCTCGAACAGCTCCAAAGTTAAAGACCCAGAAACCATTATTTAAGTAGAAACATAAGTGTAAACATTAAAAAAAAGGAATGAGAGAGAAGAAGAGTGTTGGGGTCTCTCATTAGTTCCGTACTAATTTACACTATTATTTCCTTTCGGTTTGGGTGTTATTAATTTACATTATTTTATTCAGGATTTATATTAATTTACAGTATTTCCTTTTTCGGTCTGGGTTACATTTTTTATTCAGGAGCTATTAATTTGCCTTGCATAATAGATTTGGCAATTGTTAGAAAGATATTTTACCCCCATATATGGTAATAACGATTCAGCAAAGTCATATAAAAGGCCCTAAAGAATTGTCCATCAGTATTTCCTAATACACTCGTCGAAAAAAGCAGGCTCTCTCGACTCGAGCGATGATTGAGTCTTTGGTTAAACTCTTGAAGGAGGAGGAAGATGTTCTTAATTTTATGATGGCGTTCCCATTCTTGGTGACCATCATTGTGTTTATAGTTTCGTCCTTGCCTTATTCCAAGCGTATTCGAGATTGGCAACTTAATGAATTCAAAGTCGCTGCGACAGATCATAAAACCCTTATTTTTTTGTACTACTTCCTCTTAGGTGCAACAACACACAACGACACTTGCGCTCAGAACCAAACCAAAATGGTCCTAGATGTGTTGAGGTTTCTGACCAAAAGTGGCTTGGCCGTTGTCTCTTCTGTGCTCTGCTTAAAGATTTGTGGTATTCTACGTTCAAAACCCTTGGAATCTACCGTCAAGACAAAAACTCATGACGGATTTGTAGCTAGGGTTCATGCTTAAATTCATTAATTAATTAGGGTTTTCTTGTAATTAATTGCTATTTTTTTTACTTCTCTGTTTTCTTTAGTTAGAGGGTTTTCCCCATCCATTCTTCTTTATTCAGTTTTATCCTTTATACCATTGATAAGGTCGTCCCTTTAACTGTGTTTTCTTAGCAAATATTACGATATTATTATTATATAAATCCATATAACAAATATAAAAATAAAATTGTTATTATATAAATCCATATAACAAATATAAAAATAAAACTGTCGGATTGATGTCAAAAAAAAAGCCCGTCAGATTTAAAAGTACACTACTCTACTAGTTTTTACTCTACTAGTTTTCTATGGCCATATGCACAGCTAATAATTTAAAATTTTTAATTCAAAATTTGATTTATTTTTAGTTTTTATAGTTTTTATAGCTTGTTAAAATTAAACCATAAAAAATCATAACCGTAAATTTGATTCTAGTTTCTATATAAAAAAATAATAAAACTATTATTTACGCATATGCCACACATCCCATGACCCATCAGTCACAGAAATTGATCAAATTTCTTTGGGAAAATTACCTAAATGAATGTTTTTTGGTAAAACAAATAGGAAGTACCATGTTTCTTAGAATGGTGATGCCATGGGTTTAACCAGAAGCGAGTTCTCACCTTCCAAACAATGGTAAGACGTAAAATCGAGTTCTCACCTTCCAAACAATGGTAAGACGTAAAATCAGAAGCAATTGTTGGGACCAAAATAATCTGGACGAACTAGAATGTGACACATGGCCCGCGAGTTCACCAACCTGGCATGGGTGCTCAGACCTTTTTTTCCAGAAGTTCCGCTGATACCACGATAGGATGCCCACAAGCCGTTCCAAGCATTGCCGCCTAAATTCTGGATGAATAAGAACATATTAGATAGGAAGATTATCTAAAGATGTTTTTTTACCTATAAAAGAGAAAGTAATTGAAATTCCTTTATAGAGAAATAAAAAGAGGAGATGATCAATTATGAGAAAAAGAATAGTAAGGTAAGTATACATTTATATCTTAAACAAATGGGAAAAAATAAGAGACATCCCGCCTCCCTCTTGTATAACTACACACCCATCAACTAAAGATTATTTCAATCATAAGATATAAGATGAAGTATTCAACAACAAAACTCCACTACCACAAAAATAAATACTCTCAATTGATTTATGACCTAACTTAAATATTAGAGATCTTTGGCGAAGGAAACCTTTTCTTTTTCTCTTCTGTACCGCCCTAAAGCCCACCTATTCTCCTTGTGCAGATATGATCCCTCAAATGAAATGAAATGGTAAACGATGTCAAGGCAAAATACACCTTCCTTTAATAGACAGCTTCCTACTTTCTACTTAAATGTTATTCCATTTGAAAGCAAAGAATGAAGGATTAACGTTAATACAACACATCCCAAAAAATCAGACAAAAACATTCAAAACAATTATGCTCATACTTTATTTTTATTTAACACGTTATTTTTCTTTTGTTAATTAGTCCATTCTCTCATTTGTTGTTTTGTAAATCTTTTGGTAAGTTAACGACTTAATGTGTTGATATTTAAATTATGTTATAGTCACATCTTCCTCTCTGGCATTTCCAAAAATGTATTGATCATGTATAAGAAAAATAGGGCTGTATTAGTAATTAATGATTTGATCTGTCTTTATCTTCTGTGTTCCGGAATACTATATTTGGAGACTGTTCAGCACTTAAAACAAGATATCGAAAAAGTCGTGTGACAGAAGGTAATTATAATATATCTACTTCTGAAAAAGTAATTACTAGCTTTTGCACCACTTGTGTGTTAGTGAAACAAACTTTGTAAACACATTTTGTGGCTTACGGTGATGCAAAATTCATCCTGACTATTATAGCATCTTATTTGATTCCATATTCATTTCTTTGGAAGAAACATGAAATAATAAAATTATAATGAAAGTGAATTATAATGCATGTTCTCTTTCTGGTCTACTCCATCTTCTTCGAGCGTTCTATCTCTCTGGTTCTCTTACTCTAGTGTTTTCTCTTTCTGGTCTACTCCAAGCTTGGCCTTAGTAATAATCATGGATGTAAATGTTTTTCCCTTAATTTTCCTTTAATACCAAATATATATGTTGCTGGTTGCCCGAAATGTAGAACCAAAGAGGAGAGAGAGAGATGCCATAAATCATTTTCAGTTGTTAATTAAGGAAAGTTTACTCTCTTGAGTTTATCACTGAATTTGAGCTTGTTATTTAGAAAATGGTAAAGAAATAGAAAAGATAGAAAGCAGATATTAAAACTCTTTGGAAACTTTTAGTGTGATGCATTGTGATCCCTTTTAATTCCAATCTCTAAAGACACCCAAAGACCTAATTGCATACTAAATGATCACCTCAAAGACATCTTCATTAGTATTAATTAAACATAGCACAACTCTGAATATCATGAGTTTTCGTTTTTTTTACCAAATACAGAACATAAGTTGGATTACACACACTATACATTAAGTACACAAATACATAAATATCTCTTTTTGACATCAATTTTCTTTTAATGTTTTAGTTGGGAGTAATTAATGAGACTTTCTCTTAATAGAAGACCTACTCAAGGTTTTTACATAGATGCATCATATCAGTCTTCCATGTAACCAAAAAAAAAAAAAAAAAAAATTAGGATCAAAGAAGAGACTTGAGAGAGATGTGGAGAGTTCTCTTCTTTTTAGTTCTTATATTTCTTTTTGTTAACGTATTCGAATTCGTTGTGCGCTACATAAAGATTGTGATATTGATTCGTTTGCTTACACTAGTGTTGCGAATACTGCAACTATTATGTGCTGTTGTTTTGACTTCTTTACTCATAATGTTTCTTGCGTTTCTGGGGAGATGAAGAAGACAGAGCAAAGAGAAGAGAATCAAAGAGAATCTGAAGACATCAAGATATATATTAGTATAGATAATGATGATCGCTGATGATCATCATCTCTCTCTCCTTCTTTTCATTTTTTCCCCTTAATTTTTTCCGTGTGTTTTAATTCTTAGTGCAAGAATGATGTAAAAAGTTAATGATGTGATCTAAGGTCCATCTATGTAATGAAATTAATGAAGGAAAAAAGTTATTTATTAATGTGTCTTTTTGTGTTACTTATGTTTATATTATCATTCGTAGGTTTTGGTGTTAATTGGTACGTGTTTGTCCCCAACAACGCAATGCTGATTCGGTCAGAAACGGTTTTTCCACAAGGAAGATATTTAATTTTAGGTGTTTTAGTGTCATCGATGATACTGTTTGAGAATTGCGACTTACATGTGAGTCATCAATGTTTTCTTTGGAAGTAGGATTAGAGTATACGAGGGGTGCAATGGAACTTGAAGAAGAAGTTTGCTATTGCACCCCTCTTGATGAAGTTTTGATTGTTTGCTATCTTTGGTCTGAAAATTACAAGGGTGTGCCTGGACGAATGTGTCAACAATGCGCAACCGAGGTTTGTTCCTTAGTGTTAAGCCAATGATAATATGAGTGTTTCTTTCTACGTTGTAACTATTTCTTGGTCAAGTGCAACCTTAACTCTTCCTGGTTGAAGGAAAGTCAGAGCCTAAATCTTCGTGCTCTCGTTCTCCACTGTGCACTGTTTCGGATTTGAATATTTCAGAAGCCACACAAGTAGTATCACTACAGGGATCTCGTATCTTACTCAATTTATGTACAATGTATATAATGTATTACAAACATAGAAATAAAAAAATAAGTATGAAGAAACACGATTTTCCGATGTAGAAAATGTTAATATTTTTAAGACAATCATAGACAAATTCACTTTACCTATGTATTGATTTTCTTATCTACAACAGATTTTTGGTTTTCTTCGGAGTTTAATATTCATTTTTCCTTTTTTTTTTTTAATTCCTACAAGAGTTTAATATGTTGATACTTATTAACATATTAATAATGGAATTATTCCTTTTGCCATAAAGATATTTTAGTTGACATACGTAAATAAGTGTAGGTGAGCAGACGTTTTCTTAATTAACTGTATCATAAAGGGTTTTGAAACTATATATAAAAGGGAGTAAATAATTGTCCATGATCCTTGAAAAAAAGAAAGCGAAGAAAAGTCAAGCTGCGTTGTTGCAAAGGTAAACTATTTGTCAAATCTCTCTATGCTTTTCTTTTTCTTCTTCTTCCTAACATAAACATCTTCCTTGTCTAAAAAAAGCAGGTTCTTTCGAACGATTATAGATCAGTCTTTGGTTAAACTCTTAGAGAAGCAGGAGGATGCATGCTCTTGATAGTGTAATCGTCTCCAAATACTTGGTGACCTTCTTTGTGTTCATAATTTCTTCCTTCCCTTACAAGAAACGTATTCACGACTGGCAACTTAATGAATTCAAAGTCACTGCGTCAAATAACAAATCTCTCCTATGTTTGTTCTTCTACCTCTGTGGCGCAATGACACATAACTACGCTTGCGCTCAGCACGAAACTGAATCGGTCGATGTTGTGTTAAGGTTTCTTACCAAATGTTGGTGGTGCATCTTCTCTTATGTGGTGCTCTTCAAGATTTGTGTTATTTTACGTTCCAAGCCCTTGGAATCAACCGTCAAGACAAAAGCGGATGTGCTATGACAGATCTTGTATAGCTAGTGTTCATGACTTCAAGCTATATATGTTGGCTAAGAAAATACTACTTTTATTAAATAGAAAGCATCTATAAAAAAATTATATTCCATCATTCTTATATATTGTGAACACTTTGCATTCTTTTTGTAGCTTCTGTGCCTTCTCTGTTGAAAATCCAAAAAGCCATGATTTTGTCCTCATTAGATGTTGCCTTAATGTATCTTTCATGTAGTAACTAGTAACCCTAACTATGTTTACCTCCAAATCGTTAGCAGATTCAGGAAGGCTTGATAATCTCCAAATAGCATATCAACGGCATATGAACATACGTGAATAAAAAACATGAATGTTACTTGCATTACAAAATGGAAGTGGAATCTCTAAGTTTGTCCCAAAAAAAGGAATCTCTAAATTCTTCCATCTTTTTTTTAAACAAGATTGAAGTTAGTAAGATTACTGTCAACTCTATACCTTTTTTTATTTATCATCGAAACAAATTGTTACCGAAACAGAGCATTCTCTGCTTAAATAGGTGACAGTTTACAAGCAGAGGCAATCTAACTCTAAAAACACTTTGATTACTCTCTCGTAAGTAAGTCTATACATACGATTTAGAAATGTATAAAAACAGTTGTCAAACAAAGCTCATTCCTCATTCACTCTTCACACTTCAGGGAATATAATACATTGGATTCGCAAGTTTGAAAGATCGTTGAGACATGGAGGTACCCAACAAATCACTCCATTGGTCACCTGAATTGCCTCTAATCCTATATCCCTCTTTCGCCATCTCATCCCTCTTCTCAGATTTGTATAGCGTCGCCATCTTATGCTGTTCATCTGGAGATCTGCAATGCCAATTGCCAAAGAAAGAAAGGTCTTAGAATGAACAAAATAGAACACCAAAGATGATAAGTTTCATCAAACTATCACCATAGATCAAAGCTGTGAGCATCAAACATTGCATAACCTACTTACAAAAGCAAAGAGCTATCACATTTGTTTCAATGACCAAGTATACCTGAGAATAAGCTTGTCCCAGTTCTGGAAACCAGCATTGACGAGGTTTTCAACAGTGACAAGCCTGTGGTTCTCTTTCCTCCCAGTAAGCAAGAACACTTTGTAACCCAAATCTATGATTCTTTGGTAAAGCTTCAAGCTTGGAGCTATAGCAGGTGCCACTCCTCTCTCTACCCACTTATCGAACTCCGAGTGATCAAAGAGCTCAAGCCTGCATCATCATCAAAGATTGAGAAACCAAAAAAAAAACGAAGCTTTGAGATTGAAAAGAGAGAAAGGGTTTGTACCCAAAGCCATGGTCAATGTAATACGGAAGATTGGACAAGAGAGTCTCGTCGATGTCGAAGATCCAAACATCTTTGCCGTCGCCGGAGAAATCGACGCTGCTCGCGAAGATCGAAGCTTCTTCAGAGACTCTCTCCAGATCGGTGGCGTAGCCTCTACCCATCACGTACTCCTTTACGTAATCGGCGCACTCCGCCGGAATCGTGCCCCACGGCGCGAGATTGTTCGTCTCCGCCGCGAATCTCCAGCTCGTGCAGTACAAATTGACCTCGTCGCCGTCGGCTTTCTTGTCTCGGGTCTCGATTTCCGACGGGTACGCGAGAATCGACGGCGTAATCTCGTCGGAAAACGCCGACGAGAACAAGGAGACCACGAGGAAAATCACGAAAATCTTCATCGGAGAATCGAAATCGATCAAAAACCCAAACAGAAAAATACGAACTTTAGGGGTTTTTTGAAAGTTTTAATTGGGTCTTTAGGAATCAAATTAAGAAATCAGAAAGGAATCAGAAACAAAGTCGAAATCCAAAGAAAGGGGAATATAAAGGAAAGTTTTCAAATTGGATTAATTGGAATATCGTAAGGAAGAAGAAAGCTTCGGTTCTTTCAATTTCAATGGAAAATATGAAAATAATCGGAATGGTAAAGACAGGAGTGGCCGGTGACGTGTTTGAGAAGCCAATTGTATAAGAGTCTGTTCGTTTCCGGGTTCGGATCTATGAGGAAATCCAATTGGGTGGATCCGAATATTCTTTGATGTTTTGTGGGGTCCACAAATTTGTTTTTTTTCTTATTTTATTTTTCTTTTGGTTTTCGGAAAGCGAAAGTTTGTAATGTGATTTTGGTCTTTTAAGTTTTTTTAATTGACTTTCAAGATGGATGTTGGTCTAGTGATTAATTTATCATGTTATTCAAATTTAGGTGTAGAATTTCAGTTATTATATATATAAAGAATGTAAAATTATTCAAACAAACTAAAATCATGTTTACAATGAATGCTAATCTTTAAGCTGAGTTGAAAGAAAGAAAAAACGTAGAATTTGAGTTATTTCTAAAGTTTTATGTATTCAATTGTAGTACGTCATAAAAGAAAAGAAAAATAATTACTCATCTGAAAATTTCTTAGAAATATTCATTATTATTTTTTATTCGATGAAATCAAATGACCATGTCTTGGACAGATTGTTTAAAAATATAATAACAAAATTTTCACACATTCTTATAAAATATGGATAAGATCCTTGTGTTTTAATAATAAAACCGACTACCAATGACAACATATACTTGCACGCACGCAAAGCTACGCGTGAATACAGTGTTAATGAGAATTGATTGTTAAATAAAATCATCGTTAAATAGATTGAAGTTATTTAATTAACCACTTTCGGGTTCATAAGCCTAATTAATTATTGTAAATCCGTGTTATGATCAAAACTTGTTTACCACATTTTTGGCAAAAAGTCAATGTACACTGTTTATATAAAAATATATACATGTTTTTAATCTGTTTAATTAATTTATGTTCTTTGGATATGTTTACTTTACTCACTAAAAAGGTGATTAATATTAAATTTTAATAATTTCAAATTAATTTTAAATAACAACAAA
This sequence comes from Iljinskaea planisiliqua, assembly GCA_900108845.1. NCBI lineage: Eukaryota > Viridiplantae > Streptophyta > Magnoliopsida > Brassicales > Brassicaceae > Iljinskaea > Iljinskaea planisiliqua. The sequence continues at coordinate 2,428,337 of FNXX01000008.1, forward strand.
TTTATATAGAACTAACAACTAATGAAAAATTTGATAGAAAATCATCGTAAATTATTTTAACGTAAAATCATTATATATATTGCATAAAAAATCTAATTCGATATTGATTCTCAGATAAAATTTGGAATTAAATAAAAATTGTGCGGTATGAGAATTCATGATCCAATAATATAAATTATTTATAAGAAAATTCAATCTGAACCGGATTTTTTTGATCGGTTCTGGTTTGAGTTTTCAGGTTCGGATAATATGTAAAACTAATATATACATATTAAATAATTTTTTAAAAATCATTATGATGCAAAAGCTTTAAGAATGTTTTAAATAATCATATACAATTCTTTTACGTGTTGATTCCATAATTTTCATTTAAAATACTTATTAAATAAAAAGTGTTATTAATTTACTAAAACTTTTTTAAAATTGATTACTCTATGAAAATTCTATTCAGCTTAATTATTTATCCTATTAGATCATTAAATTATCTGTTGTTAGGTGAATACCTGCGGTACAATAGTTTTTATTTTTAAAACTTGTAAAAGTTGAAAAACTTCTCCAGTTTTCAACTATATGAATGTTTTAAAAGTTGATATGTTTTTATAGTTAAAAACAGGAAAACCTTTGAATTTATCTTCTTCGTCTTTCTGATTTCTCTATATATAAAATTTTCAAATTAATCTGAAAAAATATTTTAAAACTTTATTTTAAGAGATTATATTTATATGCTTTTCTGTAATTTAAAATTTTAATTACAAAAAGATTAATTAAATAAAATTAATATTTACAGTTATGTTAGATTTGTATATATTATATATTTTTTTGCGTAGAATATATATTTGTGCGCTTATATTTATTATAATATAAATTTTTAGATGCTATAATTCAATTTAGAAATAAAAAAACTTTTAAAAGTTGACACATATCCATAGTTTAAAAAAAACAGAAAAAAATATTTGAGTTTCTCTTCTTTGTTTTTCTAACTTCCCTATATGTAAAATTTTCAAATTCTGAAAATATTATTTATAAACTTTATTTTAAGAGATTAATATATTTTTCTATAATTTGAAATTTTAGTTACTAAGAAAATAATTAAATGAAATACAGTTATGTTAAATCTGTATATATTGTTAAATTTATATTCGGAAAAAGAAAAAAATCAGAAGATAGAAAAGAAAGAGTCGTGAAAAATAAGAGATGATAAGGTGTTCAATTTTTGTGAGATATGTGGTAGAAGTAGGAGAGTTTCCTTTACTTTCATATAGTATATTTCACTGTTGTCACTTGTAAGTCAAATAAAAAAGTATAGTAGAATCACATTTCAAAATAGCACATCATTCATCACAACATGCAAAAATAGCATATCATTCATCACAACATTATTTCTTCTAAACTTCTAAATGAATATATCTCCACGATCAGTATGGTTTTGTGTGCATCACATAGTGCATAGATACTTTGTATGGTTTTGTGTGCATATCTGTTGAAGTGTAAATCGGTATTTAGATAAAACAATAGTATGGAGGTAAGTGATATTTGTGTATTGAAACAGTTGCTTTTCTTCTTTTCCTTCTTCCTAATTTATAGCCAGATCTCTCCTCTTATTTTTGGATGATTGAGGTCTTTATCCACCGGTCCATCCAAGTCCTTCATTAAATGCAGATGGATCGGTTCGAGGATTGCCTCTGTGAGAAAAGTCTCTCTCTTTATCCGACAGTACATTTGATGGTCGAGTCAGACCCGATTCCTAGATCGGCTTAGAGGTCGTCGTCTCGAGGTGGGTTTCTGCTCTTACCCTTTGGTACATTCAAAGAACTATGTCAGACATAGCATCTAGGTCTGCGGCGACGATTGGGCTTCGGGAATCTCTGTCAACTCGTTCCGTTCCTCCAGGCCCAAATTCTTTACTCGGCCTGATGTGCTTTCGTGGGCCGGGATCGATTCTACCGGGCCTGACCGAGGGTCGGCCAGACCCACCTCCAACAATACCGAACACATATTTACACTATCTATAACAAAAAAACATGGTTCAAAATTTCATTTCTGATTTAGTTTGCATCTAAACCTAGATGCACTAACTTCAACAAAAACCAATTACACAAGATTACGAGAAAATAATCAGATGGAAATGGAAAATATTTATCCGTTGGTTAATCCAAATTACATAAAATTGTGTGCAATACTATTTTCCATCGGCAACACATGAACGCACAAAAGAGAGCATTAGCATCTTGTGTCACTTCCTTTATCTTTATATTGTAGACCTCGAGGCTATCACCGCACTGTAAAAAGGATAGCTTATGAAACATGTGCTCTTTCGAATCTTGTTGCGACACTTGGTTAATCATGTACCAATATGGCTACGGTCGATTTGTTAGAGATCGATAAACCGGAGATGTAATCTTGTATGAACTTATTGGAGAATGTGATGTTGAGCCACAAAAAAAAAAGATAAGCCAGTTATCAAAAAACAAATCAAAAGAAATAATTAAATTAAAAAAATCAAGAAAAAGGCTGTGAGAACATCAGGCCGTTGATTTAGGCTGAAAACGCTACGCAGTTTCAGAAAGAGGCACTAAAACGGAGCGCGCGCTTTTGTTTGCCTTACTGATTTCTACGTCTCCATTCAACAATGGCTGCATAAAGAGTGTGATTGGGCAAAAGCTTCATGTTTTGTAACGGCGAGTTAGTCACCGGCGAGGTACGGTGGTCCTCCATCCACTCCTCTATGGCTCGCCGGTCATAAGTGTACCCGTCAGCCGCAACACATGGCTCATTCATCACATCCTGCAAACATCAGAACAACTTTCTTCTCTAAACTAACCTGACTTCTTCTACAAGCAAACAAATGACATGATCCACAAGTTATTACCTTAAGTAATGGGCAGAGGAAATGGCTTGGAGGTTGCTTCGGCGCAGAGGAAGCCAAGTTTCTTGCTTTTTCAGCTACCTTCTTCAAGCTCTCCAATGTTGGAAGAATCTGATTTTCCAAGTCAGGCCTGTCTTTAGCACGAAGCTCTGTACAATACAGGGCTAAAGCGGCTAGTTTCTTGGTTTCTTCGATTGGCCAATCACCCGCTTTTTTATCAAGAATCTGTATCAACTCCTCCTCGTCATCGTTCTCCATCGCTATCTCTACTGTATACGTCAGTGCTATAGCCGGCTGAGCAGTAAGAAGCTGCAGAATGATCATTCCAAACGCATATACGTCTGACTTTGGAGATAACATCCCGGTTCGTTGATATTCAGGATCGATATAGCATAACGTTCCCACTGGACTTGTCTGTTTGTACATTGTGAACTTTGTTGACAATGGGTCGGTTTGGATCATTGTGGAGAGACCAACATCTCCTACTTTGCTGACAAAGTTGCGGTCAAGCAAGATGTTGCCTGGTTTAAGATCACGGTGGATGATTGGTGTCGGTTTAGATTTGTGGAGGAAAACAAGCGCTGATGCAACTTCCCAAGCGATTCTAAACCGGACGAACCATGGGATTGGTTGACTATTGTTGACTTGGAACAGTCTATCTTCCAAGCTACCATTTTCCATGTACTCATAGACTAAGGCTCCACGCTCAGGACATGCTCCTAAGAGGAGAACCAAGTGTGGATGTCTGATCTTGCTCAAGATTTCAAGCTAAGAGACAATAACAAATGTCAGAAAGGTGAAAACTTTCAAACAAGACATACTTTTGGGTTGTGTACGTACGTACGTACCTCTTGATCGAACTGCTTGGATAGATTACTTTCAGCGGAATGCAAAACTTTGACAGCAGCGATTGTATGATGGAGATTGCATTTGTAAACAGCCCCATAAGCTCCTATTCCGATCTTTAGATCTTCAGAGAATGATGAAGTTGCTGTACTGATTTCTTCCCAAGTGAACTCTTGGTATTGCACCTTAGGAGGAGCCACAAGGGAACTTTCTACAAGCTTCTCCTTCTCTTTAGCTTCACGGGTTGCTTTCATCTCGGCTTCTCTTCTCTGTGCGGCCTCTCTCTCTTCCACTCTCTTCTTCTCAAACTTTTGTGTTTCCTTTTCTGCTAACCCCTTCGTTCCATGTTCTTTTAGTGTTAGCTCTTCTAGCTTAAGCTCATTTAGCTGAAATCATAAACGGTGCAGGTTTATTATTAGTTATGAAGCTTCATCAAATACAAGTTTTAAAGAGATTCTTCAAGTGGACCTTGCGAGAAGCATCCAAGGTTTCAACTTGAGCCACGGCATACATTTCTTGAGCCTGTCTAAGTTCATCTCTCAACTTTGTAATTTCCTCGAGGTTATCCTGAAATCAATGAAAACATCTCAATTCCAAATGCTTTCAGTTTCAAAGGAGGTTTAAAGGAAACTTATATTACCTGGTTGTGTGGGTAGTAATCTTCATCTTGAGTAACATGTTCGTATTCATGGTTGCTAGATATAGAACTCCTACCTTCTTTTCTCTCATCGAAATCTCTCAACCGAAGATTCCAAGAAACGGTATGTGATGTTTCAGGGCTACTTCTCTTGCTTATTTCCTCTGCAACATCCGAACATAAGCTTCTAGTTTCATCCGAGTCAACAGAACTAGTTTCCATACGAACAGAAACTCCTCTTACGATTGTCGGAAGATGTTGCAATCTCTTACTGGACGTAGCAAGAGGTTTGGATTTAAGTCCATTTGACATTGCATCTAAAGAATGTACAAAAGAAAAAATTAGACTCACGAATAATACATTAGTTTTGAAGATTGATGAAAGCTCCAAACCTGAGATAGGTCCTGAACCAGAAGAACAGCTGGAGGAGTCTGTTCTCTCACTACCAGTATCTCTTATACTTTCATTCCTCTCTGTGTCTGACGCTGATCTGTCTTTCGAAAGAATATAGACTCCTTTTGAGACAACATAGACTGTGCAAAGGTTTGACACATATGTAGATATCTTTGCCGTAATATCTTGATTCCTGGAATTGTCTCAACGCATAAGTTCATGGAGGAAACTTTTCAAACCGAACATATAATGTTTCAAGACGTACCCGTACAAGCCAACATGAGATGAGCGTCCAATGACAAGTCTGCTGATCGAATGCTGATTAACCTCTCTGGTTATCGCCACTGCAGCACTATTTGATTCAAGCACTTGAAGTTCTACTTCAACCTTTGTCAAGAAGATTCAAAACGAGTTTCATTGATATTTATGCTTTAAGATATTGATAAAGGAAGACCAAGAAAGACAAAAAAAAGAGAAAAACCTTTTTCCGCTCACACATCTTCCTGTAAGGTTTAAGAAGAGTTTCTTTCGTCTGCTCCATCACTTGTCGTCTATAGATAGCTGCCACATCCTCTGGTGCCTCAGCGATAGAGATTATGTCTCCCGCTTAGGAAGGAAACAAAAACTGGTATCAGGATCTTAAGTAGTCACATAAAGTCTCAGGTAAAGAAGAAATGTTTGGAACTTACTTGGTGTAGGTAGAGAAGTAATCTTTGGATGGATGTGAATCAGCTTGAACAGGACGTTTTTCTCGGAAGCAAACTTTTTGAGCGCCCACTTAAGTACATTCTTGCTTTTGGTGCTTCCACTAATAGCTATAGCAATGGTCAGAGATTGAGAAGGAGACGCAAGATCAGAGCCGGCACTCACAGGAGGTGGCACTGGCTTGGGTTCCACAACTGACTTTCTGAAAAAATAGTCCATTTATTTAAAGCTTCTTGGAGCCTTCTCAGGGTCAGCTCTGCGCAGGACGTTCTGCAACGGTTCTAGTCTTCGTTTATCTTTCCTCCAAGCAAATGAGATGTAGTAGCAATCTGTGTCTCAAAGCCATTTGGGGAGATAAGTCAAGATCCTTGAGCCAAACCAAAAGGAGACAACAGAGGAACAGTAGGCAAACTGATATCACATTTGCTGAATAAAGAATGTAAAGCTTTTGACAAGATCTTGATTTCAAACAGAGAGTGCATGGATGGATCAAGAACATGCTTTTTGATATTACTCATGATCGAAGCTCTCAAAATTCAAATCTGGACGAGTTATTATGAGTAACGATCAAAAAGCCACATTCCAAAGTCAACTAGACAATGCAATTGGGGAGATAATGCAAGACTATGAACGTGAAAAATTTCAAGAAATTCTAATAACTCGGGATCATTTTTCAAGAAATTAATGATTTGAGGATATAAAATTTTGAACTTTACCAGAAACCCATCAAGCCAAGCATGATCATAATCTCTAATAAACCTGAAAAATAAAATCACAACTTTGACCAACCTGATCAAGAAAAGATGTACATAAACTCAACCAAAAAGAGAAGAAGTTGTGGCAGACTCTCTCTCTCTCTCTCAACCTGATCAAGAAAAATTGTAGAATAAGCGATAGAATCTTGTATTCTCAAAGAGGCAACGCAAAGAGCAGCCACGTTCGTGCTCCTAATTTCAGAGACAATCAAGTCCTTTGAATAAACCACAGAATCTTATAACGTTTCTTAAATTTTTATTACTATTACTATAAAATCAGACAACTAAGCATGACTCATGATCATCGTTGAAGGTTCACTTTTGATATTTACTACTCTCTTGCTCACGCAAGAATTTTTCTTCGTTATCAAAGCAACAGAGAAGAGGCGTCGGTCGAAGCTCTTACATTAGTATCAAATTATATTATTATTATTATTGTCTTTAACTTCAAGATTTTTTATTCCTTTAGTAATTTAATCGTGGTCATATTGTCAAATAAAAAATGAGTTTATATTATTTTAAAATTATATGCATTCCTCAACAATCTTATGAAGGGAGAAAATAGAAAAACGATATCTCATCAAACAAATGAAAGAAAAAATAAAAAAAAATGAAACATATAATATTCCTAGTTCGAAAAATATATATCGTATCAGATCATTATGTATGACATGTTATTCCGTGTATATAATAAGCAGTTTTAATAATGTTGAATTCAATATATATCAATGGTAAAAGATCTCATAGGTACCTTCAGTGATATGACTGTCAATATTCTGTTGATTAAATAAAACCGAGTAAAAGTAACGTATGGTTTTAACTTGTTAATCCATCTATTTGAAATATGACATTACTAACATAAAGATTATATTGTGTTCGTTAATATGTGCACTAAAAATATATGCACCGTCAAGTCCAAAGAAAAAAGAAAAGAAAAAAACTAAATTTTCGGAAGACTAGCTAGTTGCATGCTTAATGCACAAACAATAGATATATATCACTTCATACTTGCCGATGCCAATGATCATGCCACTCGAAAAAAAAAAAATATTATGAGTCTTTTCACTAATGATTTGTGAAAAATCTAATCGAGATCATAGTCTATATAATATGGTGCAAACTGCAAATTGATATAAACTTAAGTGACTAATATGCATGCTCGTCTCATCGTCTCACATAGTTACATGTATATCATCGTCTCACATAATATATGCATAACACTTCGAATGAGAATACGGATACACACAATGAGGCCATATGAAATCGTGACTTACATTCATCACACACAACATTATCCAACATAGAAAAATAACCCAGTTCACAGACAATATATTCTATGGCATATCATCTATTCATACAAATTAAATTCACACACACGCACAAAAGTGCTAAATCATATCCAACATAGAAAATAATTTAAAGGCTTTTTATTTTGAGCGGATGTAACTTAAATATTATTGTTATTTACTTAGAGGTCTTTCTGTCAACTATTTTGTTTTGTAACATTTATATCAACGATGTAGAGTATTTTCCAACTCTTCCATCTAGACATGGAATTATTTTTAAAAGGTTCAGAAATTCCATGGCAAAATAAATAAAAAGTTCACAAAATTCCAAATTGGTTTTTTGAGGGTTTACGAACTAAGTTTAAAATAACAGAAATATATAACTTTGTATTATTATTTGCTTGCGCTTAGTTGCACGCATGATCTATCTTGTCCTCACGTCTTTTAATCTTCCCTATAATATGGGTATTTGTCAATGCATGTGAATGTATACATGTGTATATATTTTTATATTTCCCTTTAACACAATCCATTTTTTTTTTCGGTCACAATCCAATGATATATTCAGAAAGTGTAAAGTTATCTCATTTGTATAGAGAGTAGAGAAATTCCACTTAAAAATAAACAGATGAAAAGAGACAAACATGTTTTTTTTTTCAAAAGCCAAAAACATATGATATGTCAAAAGTTAATCCGCTTCTCCAATCCTTAATTAGTTAATTGCCTTTTTAAAAAACGTTCATATGTTATCATACTTGAATGTATGTCGACATACTAGCCAGTAATCAGATCCAATACTTTCCTATGTGAATATAATATATATCTAGTAAGGTGTGTCAATTGTGCAGTAGCCATGGTTGATGATGTTCAAGATTACTAATTCATTTCATTGAATAAAAAATGAATTACATAGAAATAATTATAAAATAGAATAAAATAAAAACTTATATGATTACCATATACTTTAAAATCAAAATTTTTTAAAAAAGCAAGTACCTTGAACTTATTAATACTTTTAAACACTTGTATAATCTTCATATCTTCACTTCAATTTTCCATCTCTCATACGTTATCTCATTGTTTTCGTCTCCATCATCCGAAATAGGATGAGTATTTCTATATGTCTGGTTCTCCTCTTCGTTATAAACAAAACAATATACAATTCCTTTCACACGTGCTTTCTAAGAATAATTAACTATATCCTCTCATAAATTTTCATCATTATGTTCTCTTCCGTAATCGTTACTATTGTGGCATGATAAAACATTATCATTTTATAGTTTCATCATTTTGTCATATTCCATCAATGTCATTATTAATGTCTAAGTTTTCATGATACTCTGCTTCATTATGAGCATTTTTATGCTTAAGATATATCAACAATTCTATTCTGAAAATTTGTAATACCACAATACAATAACTTTAGATTTTTCAAATCTTCGTATGTCAATTATACCAAATCTTTTGAAAATACATATTGATATGGAATAAGCTTACTTTTACTATTCAGTTGCAAGTTCTAAATATTATTGTAGAAGTGAGGTGTCAATACACATTTGGGACAAAACTAGTGCACCAAGAATACAAGTAGATACTTAAACTAAACAGATGATGTTTAATTCTAAGGATTCTAATGACAAATCAAACTAAAAGCAACTCATTAAACAAAGAAAGCAACATAAGAGTATGAAATTAAATAAGAAATTAAACTAATTAAACAAAGAGAGCAATTGAGAAATAAGGCAATGATTCAAGCAAATAAAGAGAAACAAACATTTTGGTTAAGGTTGAATTTGGGTGATTAAGTGCTAACTTATAATGCTAATTCCAATCATTTAATGTTAATCCATAGATCTAAAAACACTAATTTAGGTTAACCTATTTCTATGGTATTAACATTTTGATAATTAAGTATTAACATCAATTTATAATGGTAATCACAAGATAAACAGCAATTAAACACCTTAGACATCAATTATATTGGTTAAGTATATTAAGCGCTTAAAAGTTTCATCAAGTATTTATCAAATATCTTCTATGCATATGAAAGCCTAAATTCTAGAATTTGAGAGATCAAATCTAGCATTTAGCACAACCAACAAACAATCATCTTTTTATATTAAAATCTAAATATTATTAATCAACACTTAATCACTCTAAAACTAACTAACCCAAAAGCCTACAAGTAAATTACTCACTAATTAATCATCTTGTTAACATAAATACCTATATCAAGTAATAGTAAGAATAAAAACAAAAGAAATCAAGAACAAAATTCATAAAACTTATGAAAAATCTCTTAAAGGAATTTTAGATTTATAACAGGTAAGATAAGATTATAAGTTAAGATGAGATAATATCATTAAAATTAAGGTTAGAGCCAATTTATTGGCTTAGGAAAAGGGTTTGAGTCAACGTACAAAGTTTAGTTCCAACAAAAATAAATCTAGATAAAAGAGACTTGTCAATGGGGTTGATTTTCAGAAGTTTTAATTAAAGAGCCAACGGTTTGCAATCCGCTGCAACTCTGTTGAACGCCAGCCAGATGGGCTGGCCGCTGCACCTAACTGCTGGAGTGCACCAGTTTTCTTTTGCGGCTTTCTCAGGATGCTGGTTATGGGCTCCTTTGCCTGTTTTGCTCTAGCGGTGCTAGGTCACTGCACCAAGCCCCTGGCCGTTTCCTCGTTTTGTCTCAGTTTCTCCTTTGATGAATCTTCATGCTCCTAAGGTTCAAAGTGCTCCCAAAATTTCAAGGTATCGCTCTAATATCTAATTAAGACAAATGCAAATATATATGCTCTTAATGATGTTTTAATACAAATTAAAACACTAAAACTGATGCTAGTTAAAACATTAAAACTTATGCAAAAACATGTACCTAAAATCATAAAAAAATACAATATATCACAGACCCACTATATCCACCGAAATTATGCTGCTGAATAGAGCATGAGAGGTGGCTTGAAAGAATTTCGAGAAACATATAATACATCTACTTCACAATTCTCAAACTTCTCATAGTAGTTTACAATGAATGAATTGTCGTTTTCCTCACTGAAATAATAAAAGACAACATGAATTTCACGAAAATAACAAAAATAGTTTATTCACTCATTTTATTGAACACATGTTGTGCATTATAATTTTTTTATTCCATTCAAGTTAATTTACAATAACCATGTTCCCACAATCCTATTAGTTTGATATTTGTGCATACTTTAACGGAATTCAGTATCATCCACCAAGAATCCACTCTTAAACACAATTATCTCTACAATTTTGAGACAAATTCACCTCATTTTCGAGGGATTGAAATACTCCCCACCACCACAATGCTTGACTTAAAGTCCAAATATATCTTCTTTTCTATCTAATTTTGCGAATTTTGCATAGGAACTACAACACTCTCTCTTAAATGCTCTTTCGATTGTCTCTCAATAAACCTAAACTTCGACGAACTCTGTCTCTAACTCATGATTTTGTTTTCAAACTTAAGCAAAACTGACCTTGTTTTACTTTTTTCAGAGAAAATAGTTAAAATAACATTGTTTTTAGTTAAATAGATCATTTGTTTGTTTTAATTATATGACTAGATTAACACGTAATATACTGTTATAAAATGTAAGTATCTGTAACAAATCAGCTTTCATAAACGTTTAACTAACAGAGAAGAGGTCAATGTATAAATTAACCTAATTTTGCTAGTTAATGTATAAAATTTGTATTAAGGTATGTTTTTGTAGTGGTCGTAAGTGTATGTAATGATTGGAACTATGAAATTGTGGTAGAGTATCAACCGGCTGATTTCAATAAACTAAGAGTAAAGAGTTGAGATATTTGAGTTTGGAACAAGTATTCTATGTTAATTGTGGTAATTAGATTCTGGTCCATCCTTAAAGACGCAGATTTTTTTTTTTTTTGAATAAGATGTATTTATAAATTTAAAATTTTAATATATGCTAACAGTTTTACTTTCTTATAAATATTTTATATATTTTTAATATGTTTTGAGAGTGGTTGATATTTTTAATTGATTTTTTTTTCTATGTTTGACTTTATATGATAGATATCTTTGTGAAAGTTATAATTTGAGATGTACTGATAGTTTTATTTTAAAATAGATGATAAAACTATATAATATATTCTATTATATTATTATTATTTTTTGTCTTAATATTTTTATAACTAATTTTATATTTTGTCGTAATTATAAAAACATCAACACGTTTTACTATATTATTGACTAATATATATATAGACTTATTTTTAATGTTTAAATTTTACTAAGTTAAAAATATATCAGCCTAATTTTAAATATTTAAAATTATTTTTTCAAATTTAAAATTTACATTTTATAAATTAGACACTTATTAATATTAAGTTTGATTTTTTTCTATTGATTTTTTTTTCATTTTATTGCTAGTTGAAATATGTTCAAAAATATATTTATTATTCATGTTGTTTTATATGGATGTTTATAAAATTTGATTTTATGATTTGTAAAAATAATTAATGTACTAAATTGTTTAATTATATTTATCATTTGTTTTTTAATTTAATATATATGTTTTTGTTTTTATTTTCGTTTTTCATTAAGTAGGGAAGTAAAACCTATTGTTTTTATATTGTTTGGATATATGTTTAATTATTGTATTTTTTGGAAATATGTTTAGTAGAGATAATGTTAATCTCCATAATTATTTAGAGATATTTAATAGTTGTTTATAAAAAGATATTCAAGGATTTTTTTAGATTTTTTTAGATTTTTTAGTTTTTTTAGTGATTTAGTTTTGATTTAAATTTTAATCATAACTGCAATATATCATTTGACTAAAATACATTTAATTAACATTTGAAAAAAGCACTAAAAACCAGTATCATTACATGTAATATAACACATGAATAAATGTTTTTTTATAATATTTTCTGTTTTAATAGTATATAGATTTAACTTATCCTCAAATTTATATGATTTACTCTAGATTACATTGATAATTCCTTTTTATTGTCTTCACTCAATGGTTTTTTCAAGTGAATTAATTCTCAGCTCAACTGATTTTCTTACGAATTCTCCTGGAGCTCTCTCTCTCTCTCTCTCTTATGGGCTTGATTGTCTGAACAAGCCTTTTTGAACTAGACCACGATTTTAAACATTAATAAATCTGCTATCCCCTGTTTTGCTGATCTTAGTCCCCCATTTCAAACGTTCTATTTTCATTATATAATCAGATCAGATGACAAAAGAGGAAGAAAAAAGATAATCAAAATATATAGCAACATTTTTCTCCACACCAATAAATCATGTGTAGAGACGTAGTTCAAAATGAAAAAAGAAAAAGAAAAAAAAGATTTGGATGGTCTCTTTTTTTTTTTTTTTTTGAACAAAAGATTCACAACATTTGTCTTGCTTACTCCACTCCTTATCGGAAAACAAAGGTCCTCCGCTCAGAACGGATCATTGCCTTTGCTGAAGCATGCCCAACGGTCCTTTCCAGCTGCAAATAACCATCACATGGGATCCAAATAACAATACTTACATCAGATTGGTACAGATATAACAATTAATTTTGTGTTCCAGAGTTAAAAATGTCACAAACTGCAAGCCAAAAAGAGCCAGAGAATAACCAGGCTTCAACAAATATTCCTCGGTTGATTGATCTCTAAGCTAATATATTATTAGCCTTTATTCCTAGTTCGAGTTGAGGAACTAATAGTATTTGAGAATCAATGGAGGAGAGAACTAATAGTGTATAGCTCTCAGTGTGTAAAAACCATCACTAGATTGAAAATGAGAGTTGTTGAATTACCCGGAACTGATCTAACGGACAAAACAGCACAGTGGACTCCATGTCATGTGAGTCTTCAAGCATGTTCATTATCTGCAGTTAAAAGCTTACAATATATGAGATCCAACTATCTTATTTCTCTTAATAACTAAGCCTTGTGTTGCAAGTAAGATGATCTTACCTGAGGGTAAAACTCCTTCCGCTCCGGAAGAGAGTATATAACTAAGTTCTTTATGCCACGGATCTGAACCCAGAGAAGCAAAGGTTGATAAGAATAGTAATTAAACCATCAGAGAAGAAGAAAAAGAAAACAAACCTTGTATCTGAAATAGAAGTGTGCTCTCTCAGTGTAAAGCATGATCTTCTTGCTCCCTGCAAAGAACTCTTGTCGTGCCCTGGACTTAACCCTAGTACTTGCATATCTGAAAACAAGAGTCACGATTAAACTAACATCCGATGAAACAAATCAAGATAACAAGGAAACCATAACTTCAAAATATATGTAGGATGTCTCACTCATTAACAATACAGAAAGAAGCTCTCTGCGACCTCAAGAACCTTCTAAGCTTGGACAACTCCACGTGAGAATTCATAAAGATCATTACTCCTCCCTACAAACATGATTAAAACAATCAAGCTCTTATATTAACAATAAGGTGTTTTATACTTCTTTTGTATGGACATCAAAATAGTCAAGCCTTTGAATGATGGGAGTACCTGAACAGAATCTTTAATCTTTGGGAATATCTGTACCAAAAAAAACGAACAGAATCATCAAATATTGTATTTAGCAATAAACATAAAACATAATCAGTGGTACGGGAAACAAAGAAATGCGGCAATTAACAATATCATCATTCAAACATTGTTTATCCATGAAAATGCAATATACTGAACAAATCAAAACTAGAGACCTTTTTGGTAAAATATTCAAAACGTGCGTCGTCAACTTCGGGCATGGAGACTGCATCAAATTTTTCATAAACCTGCAACAAAGACAAAAAGAGATTAGATGTCTAAAACTTTCATGTTTAGGCAAGATGAGATTATACCTGATTGACATTGCGCAACACTTCATGAAGAACACCTTTGTATTTGCACTCCAGCTTCATCTGCATTGATTCAAATAAAAGTGTGACGGGACAATTTTAATTCAAAAATAGGCCAAATCTTGATCTGGAGAAAACATAATATATAGTTCAATTCAAACCAAAGTGGTAGTCTCTAGCCTAAAGATACCCGCAATTGCATGTAATATATATAGAGGTAATATGTATGTAAAAAAAAAAAAAAAATAGAATTCTCACGCCCACCTTTCCTTTATAGTTCATGCAGAGGTGATTGAATAGAGAATTGATCTCTGAAATATTCTTTGGGTTAGTACAAGTTTTGAAACGTCATTAATGAAGAAGAAGAAGAAGAAGAAGAAAAGGCATTGGGCAGAACAACACCTGGGGTTAGATAAGAACTTAGAATTATTGACTGCCGATAGAACCGTGCATGTCCATCCAGATACCTAAAACAATATACAAAACTTTACTGAGAGATTCTGACATTGTTAGGCAGTGTGACACATACAACGTATTAGAGAGAAAAAACATTGAAGTCAGAAGAAGTACGTACAACTGTCTGATTCGCATTATATTGGTACCATGTAGATCTGATGTCATGTCATTTAATTTTTCGACGACTGTAGCAACGTGCGCCCAATTCTGAAACATGATAATAAAGCATATTATAAAGAAACGAAGTCAAAACACTCTCATCTTTGCAAAATCTTTAATTTCACCCCTACAACCTACCTGCATAGACATTACGTCTGCATGATCGATAACCAAAACCTATCCACAAGTCAAAGAAAGAAACGTTAGTAAATTAAGTTCAATGAGGAGATGCAGAGTACGACTTCAACTATTCTTCAAGCAATGAAAAAACAAAATACCTCGATGGAGGAGAGATAATCAAGACCCCGTTGCTTGTTTTCTTCTGCTTTGCCCATGGCCTAGAAAGAGTAAAGTTGATAAGAGACTGAGTAAAGAACATTCACCAAAACAAAATCATTATCTTACAAAAAGATAGATACTTACCACAAGTAACCCGACAGGGGAAGCAATGATCATGTCCGAGGAATAGAAATCACCATACAGCCTAATGCTCTTCCTGGAATCGACAAGAGGATTCAAGTCTCAGCCAACTACCAAATCAATCACATACAGGAACCATGCACTGCCATGTTAGCCTAAAGAAGATCTATATATACCTTGTATGTTGAATGCCTAGCATAAAGGTATCATCATTGTTCCCCTCACCGAGCAGAGCTTGCCAATCACTAGGTTTTGATGGCTTCCCATCATTCTCATCAGATTCGTCTTCACATCCAAACTCATCGTTAAACCGGACAAGGTTTTCCACGTTAACCTGAAACCAATGAATGATATTTGAAGAGAACATAGGCAACTCAAGACAATATCAATGCAGAAGAATCATTTTCTAGTAATCAAACTAGTACTCATCTGTGAGATGTCAAGTATCATTAAGTAAGGCAACACACAGTCACAAAGCAGATGCCAATTAAAAGATTTATAAATTTGTATATACCTTGTGAGCTTCTGGAGTTAGTTGTATGAGCCTATTAACAACGCGAAAGGCAATACTCCTCAGTGGTAGTAGAATCAGTACCTGGATATATATACATATACATTAATAAAGGTAAGACCAATTGTCAAATGCGAGCAACAACAGATTAAAACACAAAAGGGGTGCGTCACCTTTGGACAAGTAAAGCCTTTGTCCCGAAATCTATCATCAGAAAGAGCTTCCTCATAAGAAAGCTTGGCAATTTTACTTTCATTCTTCTTGACAAGGTCTCTAGATCTAAAAATGTGATTCAACTGCATAAGAAAAACTACAAAGTCAATGAATCTTGGAGATATGCTAAGTAAGAATGAAAAGCAAGAAACAGAACCCTCAAAAAAAATTATCTTAGAAATTAAAAGGAACACAAGTTTGCACACATACAGAATGCATAAGGTATGCGTCCATGTGACTTGAGTCTTCTCCACGGCCTCTATTGTAAAAGGGTGTCTTGTTAGAATGCAAAATATCCATATAGCTGTTGCCTAGAATATCAAATGATATATATAGTCAATATCATAAAGAAGAAACAATTCAGAAAAAGGGTGAATCCAAGAAACCGATACGTACAAATGGAGAAGAATCTTCTCCTTGTAGATGAGTCAAAATCTTCTCCTCCAATTTTCTCGTACAATTGAAGCCAGTGCTTAAATAACTTAGGCTTGATGCCGTAAGTTGCATCACTCTGAGCAACCTGCAAAGATAAGTTTTGTTTTGTTTTTTAGTGCTACTACTAACTACAAACTACTGCAATAGTATTTTCTTTGTTAGAGACGGTTATAAGAACACATACATCAAGAAAGTTTGGTCTTGTTCCTTTCCAGCTGCAATGTGGCATGCTAATGGCAGGTGCTTCCCATTTAAACTTCCAGTTGCCTTGTGTTAAAGTTTCGACTTCTTCACTTGATAATTTGTGACTAAGGTGATCACTATATGCACTTGTAGATGAAGAAGAAACTAGAGAAGATTGGCCATCGGTACTCAACTCACTATCCTCGTCCGTTTCAGAATACTCAGAGTCTTCTTCCTCGCTATGATTATCATGATTCTTCTCCTGCTCTGTGTTCTTAGAAAGACCTCCAACACTTTCTTGATGAGCCCCTTTAATAAAGACAAGAAAATTGTTATTGAGATCAATGGGCTGAATGAAAAACCATGTAAGAATAATTGAAAACAAAAAGGCCCGAGATGAGTAACTAGAGGAGTATGCAAAGTCTCAGCATATGTGGGCATAAAGGATAGAAACTTACCTTGAATCTCATCATCCTCTCCATCTGTAGAGCTTTGATCCTCAGACCCACTGTTTACCTCCTCTCCTTCTGTGTCGCTTTTACCTTCTTCCTCTCTCTGCCTGTTTAAAAGATACGGAAACGCAGATTAAGTATCTCCCTCAAAGCAATGTAATATAGGCCAAGAAAGTTATTGCATATGAACTGTACAATCTTAAAAAGACGAAAATTTAAAGAGTATTAATGATCCAATATTCAATCTACCAGTTGGCATATAACCACTATTACAAAGAGTTCCAGATTAACCAAAAAGCTAAAGATTTTTTAAAACAAGTGACATCGTTGACGTACCTTCTTCTGTTCATATCAGCAACAACCTTGTTCGAAGAACCGAGAGTTGCCAGCAAATTATCATACGTTGTGTTTTGTCTGTACGCCACTGCTACCGATTCGTCTTCAACAGGGTCTCCTTCAAATATACAATACGATACCCAAAAGATTTTATCTGAATTGTCGACAATCTAATATTTGCAGGAATAACCAAAGATCAAAGAAACCTACCTAGATCCTCTGTTGGAGTATTGGAAGAAAAACGTTGACACTTGTTCGTAACACGTTTCCTATCGATTTTGTCCTGTGGCCTGTGCCTCTTCAGCACTACTCCACTAATGTTTGAAGCCATCGACGGTGAGATTAAAGTTAAATCTTATTGAAGAAGATTTGAAGGATCGAGTTTGATGGCCTGAGTATATAGAGCTGCGGCTTTGAAGAACTCGTTGCCTTAAGAACTGCAGCTTGAGGGATTGATCTTAGTAAGATTTTTCCATGATGGAAGCATAAATCTGAAAGATTATGTCTAAATAAAAATGGATAAATCAACCGATTGTGTCTAGATAAATTCGAATATCTTCCAGATATTTCTAGAAGATTTCCGATATCCTAGACAAATGAGAATATCCAAAAAATACTATTTTCCTTTTCTCTGATTTCTTTTACTTGTGGGAAAAGAAATTATCCTGAAAATACTATTTTCCTTTTCTCTGATTTTTCTTACTTGCGGAAAAAGTAAAATATCATTCAAGTTACTCCTCTTATATAAATACATGTCTTGTCTCTTCTCAAAAGCCATCCGATCAAAAGCTTTCAGAGCAAATTGAATAGTTTCAACAATCTCTCTAGTCTTTTAATATCGTAAGTGTCTCGTATTCGTATATTTAAGTTCGCAGATTCTGTTTTGGGTGTTGCAAAACAGTCTCATCACGGTTGTATCCTGGGATTCAAAAATCGCAATAGAAACCGTCACACATTACGGGCGATTTATTGAGTTAAGGAAAGAGATCAAATCTCGACTCCGTGTTTCGTCTTACTTTCAAAAACGTTTTCATGGTCTCGTTTTAATACGCTTTCCTAAATCTACTGTTTTATTTAATCGATTGTGTTTCGTGATTTCAATCTAGATTTTCGCGGTCTAACAGAAGAAGCAAAACCCAGCAAACGATTGATTCAAGGATTGAAGAAGAGATCCAAGGATAAGAGAGCTTCGACGGAAGGAAAAGAAAGGTTTTGTAAATAGGGTTACAATATATACTTACTCCTCATCTCGGTTTTTCCTTTTTCCCTCCGAACAATCTCCTAATGTACAAAGTACACAAAAATTAAGAAAAATTTGGCAAAATAGGTCAAAAAAACAAAAGTATTAGATTTCTTACACTTTTGTTAATCTTGTTTCTCTATATCTTTAATTTTTAAAATTTCACCTCTTTATATAAATTAAAAAATAATTAAATTAAAAAATTAATATTTTAAATACGAAAAAATAATGTTTGTCTAAAAAAACTCTCATGTTAAAAAAAAAAAAAATCTTCATTGATTATTAAAATATAAAAATTAAAATACTTTATAATATTTATATTTTATAATTTTTTTACTTCAGAATAATAATTATGAGATAAATAATTTCAAAATAAAAATTAAATTAAAGTAATTTATTTTTGTTATAATTTAAACTTTTGCAGTTGAAAAAAACAATTAATTAAAACCCTAATATATATATATATATATAACATATTTTTTTGCTGGACAGAAAGATTTGAAAAGATATGGTAATATATATATATATATATATATATATATATATATATATAAATCGACATGTTTTTGGTTGTAGAATAGAAAGATTTGAAAAATACTCTGAATATTTTGTAACCATATTTCCAGATTTTCTCAAATTTTTGCAGTTTTCTATCAGCTGTTGAAAATATAAAAAATGGGTAGAAGTTTAATTCTACTGCTAATAGAATACAGTGGTGACAGTAGAAAATATATTTCAATATTAATTTTTTTAATGAATGATATATTTTTTTTAAAAATATTAAATATTTTTAAAATTTCTATTATATGTTATATTATTTGGTACTTGTCAAAATCTTTAAAGAAATTAGTATCATGTGGTACAATATATTGTCTTTTCTTTTTTTTATTGAAGAAAAAATAATATATTGTTTTTTCTTTCTTTTTATTTAAGAAAAACTAATTATTTTTTCTTTTTTTGTTTTTATTTAATTAGAAAAATAAAATTTTATGTGTCAGAATTTAATCGACTAACTTATCATATTTCATAATCATATTAATTAGCAAATTTGACGAATCAAACTTGATATAATAAGAAGAATACATATAACACACGTTATATTCTTATTATTTGTTCTACTATAGTTTCTGGTGAAAAATAATAAAAAGCTTAGTTATTTATATATATGTAAATATTTGTAATATTTTTTGTTTAGGAACTAGAAAATGTAATAATTCTTTTTTTAGGATTAACCTTTATTTTTAATATAGTTTTAATGATTTTGTTTTCTTTTTTTAGAATAATATTTTTTTTTTGTTAGGATTAATCTATTTTTTTAAAAAAAAAATTAACAATCCTTTTTTTTTTTGAATTAATTTTTTGTTTTTAGTAAAAGTAAAAATCATTTTCTCTTTGAAGATTAATCTTTTTTAATAGAATTTTAACAACTCTATTTCTTTTTTTCTTTTTTAAAAAAAGCTGTTGATACTGTTCTGGAAACTATGAACAATGTTTGCAATTGATGATGATGAACCAATCAAAATACCTCGGAAAGGAGAGTAACAAATATGTGCAAAGTTTACAAGATCAAAGAAGAGAAGATGGATTAGATGGTAAGAAAAATTAATTTTTTTAAGAAACCCTGTTTTGTTTGGTTTTTTTTTTTTTTTTTTCTTTTTTCTTTATAGGGTTTGGTTCAAGAAACTACAGTGGAGCAACAATAAAATCATGAAAGATATGATACAATGATCGCCGTTCGCAGTATCTATTTCTTGACACGCTGTACACAAACATCACATCATTTTTTTTTTTTTAAGAAGATGAGTATTCATTGGGGCCTCGTGGTCTAGGAGTAAAAAGCTGGCAGCTGTCAGTTCCGCCTTAAGAGATCAAGTCCCGGCCACAACGGATTTAACATCCCTTCCGTTGGAGTGCTGAACCCCACTTGTGGGGATAGTTGGAAATGTGATTGTCCGGATATCAGAGTTATAAAAAAATAAAAATAAAAATAAAAAAAAAATGTATTGCAATCTCTCTAGAACACAAATGTTGCGCAAAGAGAAGGCATCCGTATATTGAATTGGGAACGTTATATGACTTTCTTTGGATACATATATTATGATATTATTGCCATGTCAATTATCATACTTGTCTAGTTTCAGTCTCATATAGGCTTCACTTGGGTCCATATAAAGACCACATTCACATGGATGTTGTTACACCTCGGGACCAGAAGCGAACAGAGGTATAAGACCACGCAATACTTGAGCTGATAAATGGTGAGCCTCAAAGATCTCTCCATCCAAGTTCCACACACTCTCAGCTTCCCCAATCGAAGTAAACGTGAAAGCTCGTGTCTGCATATCCCCACCCAATGCATTTGAGTAGAGATGATAAAAAAACAGACATGACTCGACCCAAGACACAGGGATCTGAAAAAGAATTTTTCTTCAAATGAAACAAACCTTATGATATTCCACAAACTCAAAGTTTAAAGGTTCCCCGCCTTTTTTCGCAAGCTCAGTGAGGTGCCTACAACCATAAAGAAAATCCGAAAGGAAAAGACTATTGTCATACACCAAGTATGTTACTATATTATTCTTGCAGCTAAACGTATGAAGAACATGTTCAAGTGCACTACTGTTATTATTCTCCCCAAAGTGCGCGTATCTATATAAGACAATGGACTATGTATAGGAAGAAGCATAGAAGAAGACAAGGTTTTACCATAAGTACTTGGGACGAGAACAATCTTTGATGAGTATGAGATGAAGGAAACCGTCTGAGAGGTGTGCATCAACGACAAGACCATCAGGTGCTCTTTCATTTCGGTTTGACATCACTGCAGCACCTATACTCAGAAACCGCCCTCTCGTTTTACACCATCTTTTTTTTTCTGGACACGAGTCAGGTGTTGTGCGTATCATATTCCCATCTTCCGCCTTACTGTTGCAAATGCTGCATTTTGCACGACATAATATTTTCTCTGATCTTGTTGTATTTCG
Organism: Iljinskaea planisiliqua; assembly: GCA_900108845.1. NCBI lineage: Eukaryota > Viridiplantae > Streptophyta > Magnoliopsida > Brassicales > Brassicaceae > Iljinskaea > Iljinskaea planisiliqua. Next base: position 2,450,049 of record FNXX01000008.1, read on the forward strand.
AAATGGCCATGTCTTACTCCGCGTGTGTGGTGAAGCTTTACCGTTCTCTGGTTCAGCTTCTTCAAACATCACCTCTGCCTCATATGATCTTGCATTAACATATAAACCAACAACTCAAACAACAGTGCTTTACTTGGAAGAAACATTAACATAGTTCCACTAATGTTTAGCACGTCTTGGCAGTATAAATTGTTAAACATGCTAGGAAAGTACCTGTGCTTCAAGAATACTTTAGTTCCAACGTAATCATAGCGTTTGGGACCCATCCACCGATACTTCTCACTTTCTGAAATGACATCACCATAAAACCCGTATCTGAACTAATCAATTGTACAGAAACTCTGTTAGAGATCAGAGCCCTAAATGGTTAAAGATAGTTCCACTAACAATACGAAGCTAAGGTTGAGGTAATTTATTATACAAACGAGAATACTACTAATAATAAGAAGCTAAGGTTGTAAGTGAAGGATGAAAGTTAGAGCTTCATGACATAACAGAATCTGTCATTTCTTATCACGGGAATGCAAAACATTTGACCAAAAAGGTTTAGTCATTACCCAGCAAATGAGGCTGCATAACGAATAAAAGGTTCAATCGTCGAGGTTGATGCCGTTTTCCACCGCACAACCTGCATTGCATCAAGGAAGAGCTTTCTACCTAGAATGATATGCAGCGCAGATGTTATAGGATCACGAGCTCCTGTGGTGCTGTAACACGACAGTAAAAACAGTAGTTTATAACTTCAAGCTAATTTTTACATTACTGAATATACGAGATACACCAATTCTTTCAAAATTTGTATGGTGAAGAAAAGGAGACTGAAAATGCATATCCAGTTGTTATTTTATTTGGTAATCAACTACATTTGATTGCTGATACAAGTGAAACATCTTCCTATATGGCACAGGATAATCTTTGCTAGTGGGAGGATTACAATGACTATACGATGATAAAAAAAACCTACCATATAACTATTGCATCAGTTGAACCTGCCGGGATGAGGCCGAATCTAGGCCTTTCACCATTGAAGGGATGATAGGGATCTTCAATCCCTGCAAAATTGTCAACAAAAAGGAACAACACAAACAGAAAAGAAAGGGATTTAATAAGAAAGGGGTAAAAAATTGTCAACATTGACTAACGGAAGCAGGCAATGTGACTGAATGTCTTCTAGAGAACAAAAGCCACTAACCTTGACATGAGTCATCGACTGTCCCTGTAGGTAAAGAGTAACATTCAGATATTACAACTAGTTAAGAGTTCCAGCACTTGAACAGAGAAAAGATAAGTTGAAATACATACTGAAATTCATGACCTCTTGAACTGAATCAGGAAGAAGAGGAAAGTGTTCCTTTTGGTCACGCTCATGAACTGCATCTGCTGATTCTGGAACTGAGGAGCTACCTCTACCTTGAACAGAACTAAAGGAATCTGAAGGACTTGGTGGAAGAGGGACTTTGAGTCTCGACAATAGATATCCGTTAAGGACTTCGTTGAAGAAACCATCTCCACCCTGAACGTAAATTGATTCTCCAAGATATTAAATAATGACAATCATCTAATAAAAACAGATAAATGATCCACACAAGTAAGCTCCACGAGAAAGAAAATGTGACAACAGATATCAGGAGTGGAAAAGCTTCATCAACTTTCACTAAACCATAACTTGACTCATAGATGTAAATTGAAGGTTATGTCACATCACAAAAATATTTCACTAATGCACTTAGCGAATCAATAACTAAAATTATTGTCGAAAGGTCTACAACTTACAACAGCTATGATGCCATCATATGAATGGAGCTCTTTGTTTTGGATAGATGCCATTACATCAAATGCATGTCCTGCTCGTTCTGTTACAATCACCTGATTTGAATGGTAAATCAAGAAAATCAAACTAAGGAGTATAGCATGCACAGTGAGAAAAACATTTGTGTCTTTCTCTATGAGAGTTGTATCACAAGAAACTAGGCAATGTTGTAGGCAAAGTAAGTTTCATCTCCCCAACAAATGGCCAAACAAAACATCTCAAATAGCAAAAATTGTGGAAGTCATGCTGCAATATCTACTAGAACAACATATACATTACTACACATTTTCTGCAAATATAAATTATAACTACAGAATAAACAACAAATAACTACTGATCTTGATAAACCACAAATAGGCAAATACATAAAATGGTAAATTATATTTCCCCTAAATGCTCTACCACATCACAAAATCAATACTCCAAGAAGCAATATCCCTATGCCTTTTTCCATCAAAGATTAACAACTCTCACAAAGATCATTCCCCTAGTGATGTGGTAAAGAAAAACAGACCTTCGTATTAACTTTAGCGCGAATGAAAATCTCGGAAACAGTTTCCCAGATCTTGAGGCCGCTTGCTTTGCCACTTTTTGGATGGACGAATACCTAAAGAGGTTGCAAGCAATCCTGTCAAAGCATTCATAAGAATAGGAGCAACAAAGTGGTAGAACCTGAGACAAACAAAAAAAAGACTTACCAGTAAATTTCTCGGTCTTTCAACTTCCTTGATCAAAGAGTAATTTAACTGATCCATCCAGCTCTGGCACGTCTGCAAATCCATATGCCCAAAAGTGAAAGCCGCAAGTTTCCAAAGACAAGGCTCCTTTGGTGAACTTTGAAATCCGTGGACAGTGAACCGATACATCTACATGAAAGCAGAACTCATTACACTGTAATCTCCAGAAGAAGAAAACAAGAAAAGGGACAAAAAAAGAAAACCTCTTGAGTATTTAACAAGCGTTTCCGGAAACATTCTTTGGCATGTCCAAGGCCTAACTTTGGACTATGCACTAAGCCATAGTTAGCAAACTCCACAGCATAGATATCAGAGAATTTGATCTCAGTTTCAATATTCTCCCAACTTCCAATTCCCAAACAAGTCGTTCCCTCCTGTCAACATAGAACACGAAACTGGCTCTCTTAGCTACAAAGGCCGTAACTTTCTCATTGGTTTTGCCTCTCACAGCTCCAACATCAACACAAATATGTAAAAAACGATAATTCATACAAGTATGACAAATTTGGAAAGAGCATAAGAATTCAAGTCAACGAACACACAGTCGGGTGAGGAAGCATGAAGAACATATATATCATTACCGACAAATCTTACACAATCTGAAGAATCCAGACATTTCCAGGACAAACCATCTTGATTCCGAGAAAGCAAAACTTGCCCGACATGATCCAAGAAAAAGCATCCGCTCATAACGGACAATTCACCGTCGTCATCCATTTTTACTCGAGCTAAATCGAATCGATATTGCTTCAGCTTTCGAGATTTAAAGTTCCCAAATTCCGATTTTGGGAGTAAGAACGTCAATGGTTTGAAAGATCGTCGTTATAACGAGGAAGATGCAGCATCAGACGAATACTTGTAGATCAGATTGGAGAATTATGGGTTATTTGCATAATTGGGCCAGTAAGACGGGCTTAACGTAAGTTTCTCCTTTCAAACTATTTTCAAAAATTCGAAGAAAAAAAAAACTATCTTCAAAATTACCAATTAATTAAATATCATTGCGATAACATGTATTAATTTATTGATTAATAAAATTATATTATATTATTATGAATTCTTTCTTTATGTTTACTAGGAGCGCGAATTTTGTTTTAGTTTATGGATATTAAATATATTTTTAAATGTATTTTGACTATTAATATTATTTTAACATTTTTTTATAAAAATTATTTTTTATTTTTCTGATATCTTGATAATTTATTGGAAGAATATGTGCTAAGTCACATATTCTATTTTAATTTATACTAGATTCTGGCCTGTCTTAAAGACGGGATTTGTTATTATATATTTTATAATATTTGAATAATTTATATTTGTAAATTTAGAAAATCAAAATTAAATCATTAATTTATTAAAATATATTAATATTAATTGATAATTTTGTTAATTAATGTTAATTACAATTTTTTAAAAAAAAATGCATAATCTAAAATATCATGAAAATATATATGTTTTTTTATAAATGCATTAATTGTAATTACTATTTTTTGTTAAGATTTTTAGATTTATTATATATCTTAAGATTTGAAATCAAGAAAATATATTTATTGAAAGATCTTGATCGTATATATGGTGAGTATTTAGATTCCGAAAATAAAATTTAAAAATATATTTTTGGTATTTGATAGATTTTTTTTAATATCACTTGCATTTTTTAATATCTTGCATATTTGTTCACATTTGAAAATGACAATTTTGCCTTTAATGAGACTCTTACAAAATCAAATAAGATCAATGGCAAAAATCGTAATATAACACGGTACAAAAAGTTTTTTCTATAATGTTTTCTGTTTTAATAGTATAGATTATAATTATATTTTTAATATATTAATTTTGATTATTAGTAATTTGCGTTTTCATTTATGAGTTTATATTTTGTTCAATTTTTTCTAATCATCTTTCTAATCTCTTTTATACATACATTTATTTATTTTTCATACTATTTACATTAATATAAATCTAACATTAAAACAGTTTAAAAAAAAATTATTTACCAATTTGAGTTTTTTTTCCACATAGATTTCACTGATTCCACTTTTCTCTATTCTTTTAAATTTTATAAACTTATTTTTTATATCATTTTTTCTATTTTTTCATATCCTTCTCTATTTTCAATATTTGGTAATTTATTCAATTATTTATTAAATATATTTTGTATTTTATAGTTTTATATTTCTGAAATTTTTATCAACTCTAATGGTTCGGCTTTGCGAGTTGTGGTGATCCTAATCTTTTATCGATCTGGTTACTTGATTACATGGTCTCTTTGATGGTTGTCATATTGGTTTCAGGAACTTTCCTAGTCCAGTTATGTTACAATCTCTTTTCATTTCACTCCAATCGTTTCCACCTACACGCAGTGACATTGATCTAAATATTATATATCTACTACATAAGCCGTCTTGAAAATATTGGAAAAATTCATTGAATCTAGCTTAAATAATAATTTAAACCATTGTTTAGCCACTAGCGTTTTCTTAAACAGTGTCGAAAACATCTAAAAGTCTATTTGATATATATATATATAGACAGCAACTAAAATAATTTTTATATTTCCTTTTTTGATGCTTTTCTGAGCATTAGATTTACTTTTATGCGAGAGCAGTGTATCTTTTAAAATAAAATTAGATATCAGAAAATTTTGGTTTACTAGATAAAATGTGTATGTATTGTTCCAGATAAAAACAATGCATGAACACAAGAGAAGATACAGTAACACCGTTAGATCAGTCAGAGGTCTCCGGTTTGGCAATGGCAACAAAATGGTAAAAGCAGATGCGCAACTTCCTCCATACGAATATGCTCCATGCCAATATCCCTAGTTTTAGTACATCACACCACTTACCAAAATTGTTAACGTAAGCACACACTTAAACAGAATGATGTTTGTATGAGCCCTACTTCCACGTTTAATCCACAACAAATCAAAGATAAACAGCTTCTTGCATAGTGCACATGACCAAAATATGCAACACAGGGACGGTGAGCACAATCACTCTGCACCTAACTTGTTAAAAAGCTTTCTATCAAAAGTTATAATACTCCATCAGGAACTAGATATGCTATGCAAAAGTTTTCACGAACTAGATATGATATGCTATGTCGACACGACGACACCACCAAAAGTTTTAAATCCCAAATTGAAAAGGTACAGAAATAAATTATTATCAGTAACATGAATCGCAACGGGAGCTTCCAGCCTGAGTCTCTGCATATTTCACAAGAGCATAGCAAGGGTTAAGATGTGAGTCCCAAACTTCCAACAAGAAAGATGTAAGAAATCAGGGTAAGAGGCTCCAAGAAACATCACACCTGAAAAAAATTAAACAATAGGAAGAGAACAAAGTTTCATGTCAATAAGCCGTATAAATTCAGAGAGACAAGTTTTTTGGAACCTATGTATGCTAGTGGCACTTTAGATCTTGTCAAATGGAAAAACTGAAAACAAAAGCGTCCCATATGGGACAGAAAACACATTAGGAGTTACTGAATAAACAAAGAAACAAAAAATGTAGACTAAAAAAGCAAATATTTGATCATCCAACTCCCAAATTCTATGTTTTAGAAATCAATACCAGGACAGATGCTCCTTTAGCTGTGGGACTGCTCACAAACACAACAATGGCCAGATTAAATGAGCTACAGCAATTAGTTATCATCTTACAAAACTATAAACAAAGAAATACATAAAAGGAACATACAAGGAGAAAAACTTTCGAAAAAAGGCAGTATCACACAATATGCTCGACTTGGTTTATCCTGCAATTGCAAGTCTAAAGAATGATGTTTCGAAAAAATATTTTATAAAACCTAGGAAAACTTTGAGGAGAAAAAGTTTTATCATATGCAACAGCCAAATGACAATTCAAATTTTAAATTCAAAACCTGGAGGGTGAGCAAACAAAAATATATCAAATGAGGACATCTTACCTCTCCGCTAAGGAGTTTCTCCTCAGAACACACATGCTACTTCATCTCAGCCATGAACTTCTCATACTCAGAATCTCCAACAGCGGATGGAGTCTCTGTAGGTGGCTGTACTGGAGGCTTGGGAGCCCAGGGTACGTTCCCCATGCTCTGTGAATAGCCAACAGAGGGCGGCATAGGAGGATTAGGTGCCCAAGGTGCATTACCTAGACCTTGCGAGTGATCAGATGTCGACACAGGAGGATTGCTGGCCCATGGCATGTTGTTACCCATGCTTTGGGAATGGTCGGTAGACGAGGCCGGTGCTGGAGGTGGAGGTGGGACAGCATTGTAATAGGAAGGATAACTCATATATGGAGGCTGTCCAGGCAAACCTGAAACCGAACTACCATAGACATTTGGTGGCGCAGACGAAGCAGGAGCACCATTGTCTGCTTGTACCCCTGGTGGGAAGCTTTGCTGGCTTTCATTAGAAGCAGTGCCAGGTGGAGGAGCTTGTGTCACATGAGGAGGAGGTGGTGGTGGGTAGTGCATTCCATAAGGAGGCATATGTTGACCCGGTACAGAATGGTAAGCACCAGGAGGAGGAGGCGGAGGAGCATAAGGAGAATATGAAGGAACAGGAGGACCCCAAGGAACTGGAGCAGGTGAATAGGAAGGATTTGGCAGTTGCCCGCCAGTGGCATATTGTTGTGAAGGATAGGCACCAGGCGGCTGGTTTGGAGGAGGATAAGACTGAGTTGGTGGCTGAGGTGCTGGGGGTCCAGGAGTCGGTGGCTGTTTACCAGCAATCCTGACAGCAAGTGTTTTACCTTCTAATCGATAACCATTCATTGCCTGTACAGCAGTATTGGCCATCTGGACATCTGCGTACTTGACAAAACCATAGCCTCTGCTCATACCAGATACACGGTCCTTGATCACCTTTGCCATGACAATTTCACCAAAGGGTGAGAAGAGATTAATCAAACCATCGTCCTCAAGCATTGTAGGTAAGAACCCAATGTACAGATTGGTCTCGTCATATTCTTTGGATGGTTTTGTCGGAATTGACCCTAAGCCAGGATGCGCACTTGCCCCACTTCCCCCATTGTTAGCCCATGGAGGATTACTCCCCGGACCAAGAGCCAGGGTAGTAGAACTCTGTTTGAGAGAAGATTCAGGGACGGTTCCTCCTAACTCTGCCAAGAAGTTCTGATACTCATCATCCATCTTCTTCCCAGTGGTACCCTTCACAGGGCAATCAATAGTAGGGTGTCCACCATCACCACAAATCTTGCAAAGAACATCACTTTTAAAGGTATTTGTACGAGAAGGACAAGCGTATTGCCTATGCCCTGGCTCACCACACAGCCTACAGAATTCTTCATCCCTTATAGTTCCATTCAAGGTAGCAAGCTCCCTGAGCTGTTGCCTCTTGTGTTCATTCAACACCTCATCAACAGGTTGCAGAAGCTTCTCAACCATACCAGCAGCAGCTTCAAGAGCTTCCTGAGTCTCAGCCTCGACTAAAACATGCAAGTCCTCGTTTTCCGAAGGGTCGTATTTCAAATCCTTCTTCTGCTGAAGCCTACCTTCTTTGACGGACCCTTTACCCCGAATGACAATCTTAGCACCAGTCTCCCTCTCCATTCTCTTCTGAGTATTTCCCCTGGGACCAATAATAAGACCAATAAAGTTGTAGCCAGGAAAATCCTTCATGGGGATGAAAAGCTTCTTCTGAAGCTTGGGAGGCCTATAATCCGCCGGAGGCTTGAAAGCCGGATTCTTTTTGATGATCTGAGAGATAATCTCTTGCCTTTCTCTATTCAACCTCTCCCTCGCTCTGTACTCCCTAGTGTTAATCCTAATCCCCATGTTATCATAGATGGGCTCGGGTGAAGGAGACCTCTGTCCTTCAGGTCTATCATCCAAAGCCATACCAGACTGAAGCATCCTACTGATCTCAAGTAACCTACTATTTAAAGCCTGAATCTCTGGATCGAACTCGATACCTCCCGTGAAATCCTTCATGAAATCAGGCAGCTGAATCACAGGCTTCGGCTCGTCATCTGCCCATCTCGACTTACGCTTCCTACTCCCGGACTCGCCTCCTCCTTCGCCGCTAGCGTTATTACCGGACTCAGAAGGCGGAGGATCCCACCTGCTCCGCCGCTTCCTCCGGCTTGTCGTCTCCTCCTCACCGCCGGATTGATCCTTCTCGTTACCACTCTGCGTTTTGCTAACGCCGTTCTCCGATATCAAAGGGCGCAGGACTTCGGGCTTTGCCGCAGAACCGTTAGTCTCGGGCATAGGTGCAGTGGAAGCTGAAATCTGAGGATCTGGGTGATCCGAAGCAGACTTGTCTCGCGTGGAGGAATCTATGGAAGGAGGACGGTGATCTAGGGTTTGAGAAGAAGGATCGGAATTGCTCAATTCGAGGGAGTCCATAGCGAAAATCAAGAACTAGGGTTTCAGATCTGGGAGAATAGCAAAAGAGGGGTATGTAGGTTTAAGATAGCGCGAAAGAACATACGGGATTGATTATCCAAGGTCGAGTTATTACAATTGAGATAGACGACAAAAAGTACAACGAGACTCTGAGAGGCGGTTTAACTCTGTTGGGCTGATGTCAGGCTTGGGCCCATTATAAGCCCGAATAGCGGCACTCAAATTACCACCATCCCTTTTTAGTCAAGGCAAATAGTGAAATAGGATTGTGTTTTTTTTTTTTTTTTGAGTAGGAGGCAAATAGGATTGTGTTTAACATGTGTAACCAATTGGCAATTGCGAATCGTTTCAGTGTATATATAATATTGTAATCAGGGGTTTTTTTTGTCATCTAAAATTGATTTTAAAAAATTAAGAGTTTGGGTTGTTAAGCCTATTACAAAAAGAGATATAAAATCTAAACACAAAGTAGTCGGACAACACAACTGTCCTCTGAACCTAAGGAAAAAACATTTAAATAGGCAGACAACAAATGTCTCCTGAATCTAAAGTATTAAAACAACAAAAAAGAAACAAAATATAAACATAACAGCACCACCATCTAAGATATCTGAGACCTTCAATCAATCACAATAAAAACACAGGGCTGATGACCAAAGTATGAAAGAACTAGAAGAAGACAATCCAAACAGAAATTAAGAACAAGGTACAAAATGAATCTCTTGTTTAACCCACATCTTAGAAAAACAGACTATTTGGCGAAACCACAAGTTCAATCCAACTGACCTACAACTTCTGCACAAACCATTAATTCATAGAATTCAAACTTTGGGGAAGGAGAATCACCACAAAATAACCGCTTGCTCAAACCCCACACCGGCAGACGCAGTTAGAAACACGGTAGGACTGCAGAAGAAACTAAGTCGAGAAGACACCGATGGCAAAAGGAGGAAGACAAAGAGAGCTTCCCAAAAAAAAAAACATATGTTCCAAAGTAAAATCTTACACGAGCTAGAGAAGCAGGACCGAAGAAAAACCCTCCCGAACAGCAGCAAACCTGAACCACAGAAGCGAGACAGATGAGAGAAAGATTGTCTTGGCAACAGAACACGAGAGCCACCAAGCGGAGAAGCCGACCACAGAGCCAGACCCGAACTAGAATAACCATATATGAAAACTCCAAACACCACTTGCTCCACTTTTCTGCCACTGCAACCGCTCCCAATGTAAGAAATACTTTGTATCTCTAATTATTTGATTCTCTCCTAAACTCTCGTTATCAGTAATGTACATATTCTGTTTCTTTTTATGATCATTTGTATCTTTGTATAAATGTGTACAATGTCAATCAATACAATTAAGCTTTGCATTCTACATGGTATCAAAGCCCTCGATACTCTAATTTTTCAAATCAAAAACCTTTTTATTTCAAAAATCATGGCTGCCGTCAATGGCAACAACATCAACGATACAGTTCAAATTGACAATAGAACTCTCTTCAATGTCAACACTAACAACATCACCAAACTAACCTCCACTAATTACCTTATGTGGAGCCTACAGGTGCACTCTCCTTGACGGTTATGACCTAGCAGGTCATATCGATGGAACCAAGCCAGCACCTCCACCTATTGTCACTACAAACACTGTTGCCTCTCCAAACCCAGATTTTGTAATCTGGAAACGCCATGATAAACTCATCTTCTCTTCCCTCCTTGGTGCAATAACCACACAAATCCAGACGATTGTCTCTCGTTGCACCACATCAAATCAAATCTGGCTTACACTCGCCTCTATCTATGTTAAACCCTGTCGAGGCCACATCAAGCAACTCAAAACTCAACTCAAGCACTGGACAAAAGGTACCAAAACAATTGATGAATATATGCAAGAATTAACCACTCGTATGGATCAGTTAGTTATTCTCGGGAAAGCTATGGATCATGAGGACCAGATCGAACAAGTTCTAGAAGGACTTCCTGATGACTATAAGTCCCTTGTTGAACATATTGAAGCCAGAGACAGCCCGCCCAATCTTGTTGAACTTCATGAGAAACTCATCAATCATGAAAACAAACTGCTCCTCTCTGCAACATCCTCTCCGGTTCCTGTTACAGCAAATCTCGCACAACATCGTTCCTCTTTCAACAACAAACGTCAACAATACCGTCCTTCAACCATGCAGTCTTTCACCCCTAACAACAGATTTAACCAGAAACAGTCTCGTCCCTACCTTGGTCGCTGCCAAGTCTATAAGGTCCAGGGACACAGTGCTCGCCACTGCTCTCAACTCGCTTCCATCGTAACTGCTCCCCAATCTTCTCCATTCACCCCGTGGCAACCTCGGGCGAACCTTGCTATGTGAAACAACTACTCTCCGGATACCTGGTTGGTAGACAGTGGAGCCACCCATCACCTTACCAACGACCTGGCGAATTTATCGATGCATAAGCCCTATGTCGGAGGTGATGAAGCTCTGATTGGAGATGGCTCTCCACTTACCATATCTCACACTGGTTCTACTATTCTACCCTCTACATCTCGTGATCTTAGATTGAATCAAGTGTTTTATGTTCCTGATATCAAAAAGAAACTGATTTCAGTATATCGTTTGTGTAATGCTAATGATGTCTCGGTTGAGCTCATTTTCAGGTGAAGGATCTTCACACGGGGGTTCCTCTTCTTCAAGGTCGAACCAAGAATGAACTGTATGAATGGCCGGTCTTCTCGCCACAAGCTCAAGCGCTTCATGTGAGTTCGAAATCGAAAACGTCTTTGGCTTCGTGACACTCTCGACTAGGTCATCCATCACCACTTATTTTAAACTCTGTTGTTTCAAAAATTTCTCTCCCTATTTCTTCCAATTCTCAAAAACTCTTAGTTTGTTCTGATCGCCATCTTAATAAAACTCATAAACTCTCTTTTTCCCAAACTTCAATTGTCTCTCACAAACCACTTCAATACCTATTCTTTGATGTCTGGACATCACCAATTACTTATGTTGAGAATCACAAGTACTATGTAATTTTCGTTGACCATTATTCCAGATATACATGGTTTTACCCGATCAAGAATAAATCCCAAGTCAAAGACGTTTTCGTTGCTTTTAAAGCCTTGGTCGAAAATCACTTCTCCACCAGAATTGGAACTCTTTACACAGACAATGGAGGAGAGTATGTAGCCCTTCGTAGTTTTTTATCCACCTGTGGTATTTCCCATCTCACAACTCCTCCTCATACACCTGAGCATAATGAGATCTCGGAATGCAAGCATAAGCATATCGTGGAAACTGGGCTCACACTGCTTTCAACTGCGGTAATGTCAAAAGTGTACTGGTCATACGCGTTCACCACGGCTGTTTATCTCATTAACCTCCTGCCAAGATCGGTACTTTCTCATCAGTCACCATTTCACAAGCTGTTTGGCACGGCTCCAGATTATGAGAAGTTAACAAATTTTGGTTGTCTTGCGTTTCCATGGCTTCGTCCATACGCCTCCCACAAGATTGATGATCGCTCCAAAGTGTGTCTTCGTTGGATATTCTTAGACACAAAGTGCCTACCTCTGTCTTGATGTTTCTTCAAATCGGTTATATGTGTCTCATCATGTTCAATTTGAAGAAAACACCTTCTCATTCAAGCAACCGCCTGTACTACCAATCACATCTTCAGATAATGTTCTGCCACACCTACCGGTTGAAACAATTCAAGTCTCTGCGCCTGCAACTTCTTCACAGGTTTGACCACAAGAGGCCCCCTTGTCGATCCTTCACCCAACACCAACTACACATTCATCACCAACTACGGTTTCTGCTACTCCGTCTACTACGGCTCCACCGACATCTCAGGTATTACTTCCTCAACCTTCTTATCTCTCTCCTCTTTCTTCAACCACCACTCAATTGCCTACTAGCGAAACTCAAATTTCCCCTCCCCAGCCCACAAATGAACCGACCTTAATCACATCTGAAAGGCCCACTAGCCCAACTACATTTTCTAATACACAGCCCACTTTCCACAGGCCCACTGGCCCAACTACCCTTCCTAATACACAGCCCACCTCCATGGGACCACTGGCCCCACCTCTCTCTTACCTCGTGAATCTCAGAACCAGACATCTGTTACTTTCACCAATCCACCTGCACCACCACCTGCCCCTTCAACCATCACCACCAGATCGAAAGATAATATACACAAACCAAATCGTAAATATGGTCTCACTCTTGCTCTTATGTCTAATATTTCTCATGAACCAAGCACATATCAACAAGCACTAAAAGAAAAAATCTGGCGTGATGTGATGTCTGTCGAAATCAATGGTCAAATACAGAAGGAACCTTGGGATCTTGTTCCACCTACCCCGTCTCAAAACGTTATTGGCTGCCGCTGGGTGTTCAAAACAAAAATATTACCGACTGGTGCACTTGACAAATATAAGGTGAGGCTTGTTGCAAAAGGATATAATCAAGAATATGATCTCGATTAAAAGGAAACGTTTAGTCATGTGATCAAATCTGTCACCATTCGGACTGTTCTAGGCCACGCATAAAGTCATTTATGGCTGATACGACAACTTGATGTGAATCAGGCTTTCTTACAAAGAACGTTGGAGGAAGAAGTGTATATGCAACAACCCCCTGGATTTGTTGATAAAGACAGGCCCGACTACGTTTGTCTTCTCAAAAAGGCTATATACGGCTTGAAACAGGCTCCCACAGCCTGGTACAACGAACTCAAGAATTTCCTACTCCAAACTGGTTTTGAAAATAGTCTCTCTGATGCTTCTCTCTTTGTATACTCTCATGGGACGCTGCTTCTCTACATGCTTGTATATGTAGACGATATCATAGTTACAGGGAATGATACAGATGCGGTAACAAATGTTATCATTACTCTTGGTATCCGTTTCTCAATCACAGATCAAGGGGACATCAATTATTTTCTTGGAATCAAAGTCACCCGTACCAGCAAAGGTCTTCATTTGATGCAAATGAAATATATTCTTGATCTTCTCACCAAGACAAATATGCTTGAAGCAAAGATTTTTCTACTCCGCTGCCATAATCTCCAAAATTAACACTCACATCTGGTACTCTTCTCGACAATGCTTCAGAATATCACATGGTTGTAGGGAGTCTGCAATACTTATCCTTCACACGCCCTGATATTTCATATATAGTCACTCGCCTATCACAGTTCATGCATAAACCAACAACGGACCATTGGCAGGTAGCCAAACGGGTGCTCAGATATATAGCCAGAACGATGACTCGTGGTATTTACCTACCCCGTGAAAATGTCCCTACCTTACATGCTTTCTCTGATGCGGACTGGGCAGGTGATTCAGATGATTTTGTCTCCACAAACGCATATGTTATCTACCTTGGCAATCAGGCGATTTCATGGTCCTCCAAGAAGCAAAGTGGTGTTGCACAATCATCTACAGAGGCGGAATACCGTGCGATTGCACATACAGCAGCTGAGGTACGATGGATTTGTAATCTCTTGTCTGAACTGTGTATCTCACTTCCGACAACACCGGTCATATATTGTGATAACATGGGAGCTACATATCTCAACGCTAACCCGGTCTTTCACTCCCGTATGAAACACATTTCGTTAGATTATCACTTTGTTTGTGGTCAAGTTCAAAACTGTTTGCTGCGCGTCTCTCATGTTCCTGCTGCAGACCAACTTCGGGATGCCTTAACTAAACCTATAGGTCGAGCTTCTTTTCACAAGGCATGTTCCAAGATTGGAGTTACTGCAGTCCCTCCATCTTGAGGGAGGGTGTAAGAGATACTCTGTATCTCTGATTACTCGATTCTCTCTTAAACTCTCGTTATCAGTAATGTACATATTCTGTTTTCTTTTATGATAATTGTATCTCTGTATAAATGTGTACAATGTCAATCAATACAATTAAGCTTTGCATTCTACACCCGAAAAGAATCAAAAGAAGGTAAAAGGATATCCAAAACCATCGTAAGACACATCAAATATAACCCAGAGCACTAACAATTGGGGATCAAATCCAAATCGGTGAAGCCGTTGTTTAAATTAACTATGCAAACGACGAGACAGTGATATACTGAAAAAGAAAAAATAAAACCAAAGAAAACATGGTTCCAGTGCTAGAGAAACCACCGGAACCGGACCACAAACCAGAACTAGACTTGAATTTTAGAGAGAAGGTGGAGCTTTCTAGAGGAGAGAGAGAAAATGAAGCAGTGAAAATGTTTTTGATCTGTTTTTAAAATGATTGAACAAACATCGAACGATTACTTTCACGTACAAACAAATATACCATTGCTCATATGTCAAAATGAGAATTCGTTAGCATAAAAAAAATAGAAATTTAAAAGTGGAAAGTTTGGAAAATGAAAAAAAAACTTGAAATTTGATTAAAATCCAATATCTAACATTATTAGTATTTATTAATCATGAAAAAAAATTATTGTATATATAATAGATGATTCATAAAAAAATATAGAAGTTTTGGATATGTTATCGCAGATATAAGACATCAAAATATACAGTTAATCTAAAATCGGGTTTGTACCCTGATAAATAGGTCTTTTTGACCCAAATTCTTTTTCAATTTTGTGAGTTGATTTGAGTTTTGAAGTTTTATAACTAAATACAAAGCAATATAGCTGTATCTTGTGTATATTTTTGACAATATATTATTAATTTTCCATTAATGCAAAACCAAAAATAAAAATTAATGACGGTCTTCAATTCGTGCAAAGTCTTCGACCGTGTGCCCAACCTTCTCGAACTTCCCTTTCTCATTACTCTCTCTGAACCTCAAATAATCCCCACATTTAAATGACCGGAATACCCTCCCATCCTCACAGCCTCCCACAACCTCATCAGGGGCAAAAACGACTTTCTCATCGTCGAAGCACCAAAAGAAAGCGAGGGAGAATCTTTTATCCACGAAACCATGCCGTTTCAACACTACCCTGTGTTGGGACGATCTCAGCCGTCCGTTGGTCCAAGCGTGTAACAAATCTCCGACGTTGACTACTAAAGCTTCGTCTTTAGGGTTAATATCCATGAGACCAATCCCATCTCTTGTCCTAACTTGAAGACCTCCAATGTCATCTTGATCAACGATCGTGATGCAGCTCATGTCAGTGTGCATTCCTAGCCCTTCGATCAAACCAACATCGTCTTCGTGATCTTGTTCTAAAGGGATAGTGTAGTTGTTGATCCTGAAGTAGCCATGGCAGTTTCCAAACTCAGATTTGTAATACTTGTGATGAAGATCGTCCCCAAAACTAGAGAGTATGGCTTTCATTATCTTCTCGCATAGTTCCGTCATCTTTTCTCCATATTCTTTCATCAACCCGCTTTTTTATTTAAAACAAAAAACGATTAGGAAATAACGTTAGTCATATCAATAACAAATTTGGTTTTGGTGTCAACATATATATACACTAGGAATGTGATAAAGAACAAATATTTTTAAGTCCTAAACATCTAATTGTATTGCAATCAATGATTTTTATAAGTAAAACTCAGTGTTCCATGAGCTAACCAATCAGATATAGTTCAAAGCATCATTACAAGTGATCACAACATTCCCAACTTTCACCTTTTTTTGTTGTTTATGTATTATAGACAGACAAAAAGAATATATTAGTGCATGCATTAAATGCTTAAAGAGAATGCACATATGCAATGGGCACTTAAAGAGTGACCAATACGGATTTTGTGACAATACTATATCATAAAATCCGTGCTACTATTTATTGATTAATGCATTTATCTTTTACTTAACGAGTTTATGTTTTGGAGAAAGAAAAAACAATTTGCAACATACTCCTGTATACACTAAGGTAAATAACGTAAACACTTTATATAATCAAAACAAGAATGTACATTTCTGCTCCTTGGTCAATTCATAGAAGACGGTCCAAGCTAGTTAAAATATGAACAATAAGCAAAAGGTGGATTGCATGAAAATTAGTTGAAACTAGAGAGGGCAGCTCAATTAATTGGTTTCTACAATTTTCAAAATATGAAACGGCTTTTAAATTAATTTAACTCATTAAATGACATCGTATTAAATAAAGGGTTGCCAAAGAAAATGTCAACAAGCTGCGCAACCGTATAGGTTTTATATATAAATACGCATATAGTATAATATGTAATGAATATATGTATACCTGAACTCTTCATGATCCGTAGTTTGGTCGGAAAAAGCATCAACGGAAGACTTGGCCGAAGCGTAGAAATCAGGACCGGAGACACGGAGGCTTTCGAAGAAAGGTGATGCGATGAAACGTGGAGTGTAATTAGACGCACCCATCTTCATCTTCTCCTCGTCTCCGAGCTCGAATACTCCACCAGAGAATCGCCGGAGCTTCTGGTACATGTCGCCGGAGATGCCATGGTTTGTCACGTAGAAGAAACCCCACTCCTTACACGCATCTTGTAGTGACGTCAGCGATGACTCGCTTAAAGGCTTTGAAATGTCAAACACGGGAAGTTCCACAGACATTAATAACCTCAAATGATGATTATATGTTTATGCTTGTGATACAACTTAGTTTCGTTTGGTGCTTCAGATAGGTTTTATTCCCAAGTGTATATATATGTGTCAATGTGTGTGTAGAGGTCGCTGGTTAATGAGAAGATATATTTATTTTTTTCTTTCAGAAATTTATAATATTATATCCACTATACAGTTCTTATATATTTTGGTTGAACTCTTATAATATAAATCTAGTATTTAATTTGTATAGTAGTCATAAACTCTAGATGCTAATTAATCTTTGTCGTCGTTGCAATAATCAAAACCAACTACCATCTTTTTGTTTTAAATATTTCTACATTTCAAGATGTTTGGTCCTAAAGAGAGTTGTGAATAATTAAAAACTCGAGATTCTTATTCCACCATTTTAGTGGGTTATATTTATCACTAAAATTTGGGGAAATGCTTAAACGATAAGATTTTAAAAATGGTTAGACACTGCTTGCGTGAGAAAATGAGAATCCCATCATCACCCTAGAACATGCACGTTGATAAGTTACATTTTTAACCCTAATTAAAACGATGACATTGGAAAGAGTTGAAAAAAACCCAAAACTGTAAAAGTCTTAATCAGGATGTTAAATAAGACATAAGTAATAATGGATGTTATTTTACTGCAGATGAATTTATAAACAAATTGACTTAAAAATTAATATTTTTTTTGCTAATCAAGGTGATCTAGTTCAACGGACACCATGAGCTTCAAGCCAGATCGCTGGACTGCAATACATCCTAGTTGGTTCTCAAGTCAACGGACCATGAGATCCGACTAATCCCCGAGTCCAATCATCCCGTTTTATAAAAATTAATATTTGTTTTTTATAAAATTTATAGAATGCATTTCGAAATATAGTATATCATTTATGCATATATAAAATCTCGACCTAGATGATTATCTGGCTTTTTCTTTGATATAACGAAAAAAGAATTATGTTTATTCCACACAAAAAAAGAAAAGAAAGAAGAGTGGTGGCCTAGCACCTAAAAGACCATCTAAATCAGTTTTCAGAACACTAACATTATTTTTTTCACATAACACAAATATTTAATCATAGTTTCTTAATTATCTATATCATCATTGTTAAGTAAGATGTAGATATTATATGATGAAAAGTCTTTAAGCAATGAAAAGTTTGTTTATTTGTCTCCTTGACACAAAGCATATTATTTAATTCTCATAAATTTAGCCGAAATAAAATGGTTAAGGCAAAGCCTACAGTTGAAAATTGGTGTTAATGAGAACATGAACATAAATCGAATTATAAAAATGAGTTTAAATATAGTTCCAATAGTTATTAAATAAAGAAGGTCAAAGACTTACAGCTAGCTGCTTTGCTCGGTTCCGGCTCTACAGGAAGTCTGGAACTCGTCATCCTCGAGAATCTTAAACAAATTGTGTTTCTCTTATTTCTGATGTGGAAGCCAACTTCATTTTTCTTCTTTTTATATTTTCAAGTATTTCTCCTATATATGTGGTTGCCAACTTAACTCTCTTTCCACCCATTTTTTTCAATTACACTCGAAAGATTATGGGTTATACAGAAAAAACATATACTAAATTAAATTCAATATTTCATTTACAGTTATGAATGTCAAAAGAGTCACTAGCTAGTTCATGGACTGACTCGGTTCAGTTTGAAATTTTATGAGCTCGAACTATGGATTGCAAATGGTTACAACTAAACTGATCAATGGAATAAGTGGAACTAAACTGATCAACTAAATTATTACAACTAAACTGATCAACTAAATTATTTTTCCATAATTTTCATCACAAATAGTGAAAATCTAAAGGAATATGTTGTTCTATCTCATTTTTTCCTCTTATAATTATTTAATAAATTTATAATATAATATGATAGTTTTCTCTTTAATGAAAATATCCACATCAGTATTTATATTTTGTATTATTTAGCTTTTTATATTGGATTTAAAAATATAATGTAAAAGAATAAAAAATTTTCAAAACAACTAATATTGAGAAACAGAAGAAGTATTATGAGTCTCACTATTATAATAGATTTCCTCCATATAATTAATTATGATAAGGACCACAATATTTATGAATAGTAGAATAGGAGTATCAACATAACTCAAAAACAAACTCACAACGGAAAGGAAATTAACTGAATAACGATATTATTAAAAATATATAAATAAATAAATTCTAAAGTTGAGTGATGGCAAATCGACAATCCAAAATCTTAAAATCAGGGTTTGAGCACAATTAAAACCCTCTTTTATGACTAATTAAGACTTTTAAATATCTTTATCAATTAGAAACTCATTAGAGTTCTTAAATAAATAAATAAATAAAATAATAGTATTTTAGTACAATATAATTATATAATGAAATTTAATTTTTTATAAATTCAATTAATCAATGAAATACACATCTTATTTGGGTATTTGATGAATCTCTCAAAATTTTTCATTTGAGAAACTCTTGTTATTTTTTTTTTTCATTTTTCTTAATTTTTTTTAAACGGTAAAATATTTTTAAAAAACTTGATAATGAAAATTAGAAGATGCTCTACCTTTCGCAGTTATAGTCAATGTGACAGCCAAAAAGGTATACCAGATACATAAAAATAATAATAAAAAAGGTCTCTTAGAAAGGTGAACGCAGCAATTCGATATACAAATAAACATGACACTGATCTCCCTCAATCGCTTCAAAAAAAGAATCCCAAATAGACGCACCAAAAAAGTCCGAAAAAGTAAGAATCGGACTATACACATTTCAACCCCTTTAAAACATATCCCTTTTCTCCCATGACGAGAGTACATGCCTTCTCCTTACCACAGAACAGCGTAAGGAGAAAATGGCCCTAAGAGAAGCTGCAAGAAATAGTTTGCTTAACAATCGTGACAGCAATGACGACAGATTCCGAGCAAGAGAGGAGATAGGTAAAACTCACAATGATGTGAAGATCCTACCTGTGCCCACAAGGAGAGGTCCAGATGGTTTTTCAGCTGCTTCTGAAAGGGAGTATGGGTATCAGAGGGAGAAGAGCTCGACTTCTCGGGGGAAAAAAGAGGATGAGACGAAAGCGATACGAGAAGCTTCCACAGGATCTGGGAGACACGAAAGGGATAGTATGTGGAGGCGCATAGATCATAGATCGGCACCTAAGCAGGTAAAGCTCCAAGAAGGAAACCGTGGTAAAGAGCATTCCAATGGAACTACTTCACGATATCCAAAACAATCTTATCGTAAGCGGACTTATGAGGATTCTTTTACCTCTAATAAATGGAGGACTATCCCAGCCAAAGGAGAGAAGGATAAGAACTCGGTCTTCAGCCATGGTGGTCAAATTCCCTCGCGGACGGTCACGGGGACTGTTTCGGCGCTGGGGCAAGATTCTGACTCGCAACAGACACTTTCCGATCTTCCAACCAGAGTCCAATCAGCCAAATAAGTCCGGGTCTCCCCAGAGCACCATCGAAGACCTTTCAAGTTAAACCTACAAAAACGAACACAATCAGGTGAAAGGGTGGAAAATATGGAAAGGGGTGAATCTTCAGAGTCGGGTAGCTCAGCGAGAAATAGTCTTACCTTTGAGAGTGTCATTCCTGAAATTGCAGAGTTCAAAATCGATTCCACTAAGACCGAAACGGCACTGGTGAGAGCTGAAAACCCTCGGAAAAGCTGGTATGAGATTACAATGGAGGAAGAAGCAAAGGAGGAGGAGAATCGTATAACATCCGTGAAAGGCCTGGAAAAGATTATGCATGCGAAAGGCGAGAACTCAAACGCTATGGATGAAGATATGGAGAACATTGCAGATACACAAATAGGATTTATATTTTGTATTATTTAGCTTTTTATATTGGATTTTAAAATATAATGTAAAATAATAAAAAACTTTCAAAACAACTAATATTGAGAAACAGAAGAAGTATTATGAGTCTCACTATTATAATAGATTTCCTCCAAATGTACATACAATTAATTATGATAAGGACCACAATATTTATGAATAGTAGAATAGGAGTATCAACATAACTCAAAAACAAACTCACAACGGAAAGGAAATTAACTGAATAACGATATTATTAAAAATATATAAATAAATAAATTCCAAAGTTGAGTGATGGCAAATCGACAATCCAAAATCTTAAAATCAGGGTTTGAGCACAATTAAAACCCTCTTTTATGACTAATTAAGACTTTTGAATATCTTTATCAATTAGAAACTCATTAGAGTTCTTAAATAAATAAATAAAATAGTAGTATTTTAGTATAATATAATTATATAATGAAATTTAATTTTTTTATAAATTCAATTAATCAATGAAATACACATCTTATTTGGGTATTTGATAAATCTCTCAAAACTTTTCATTTGAGAAATTCTTGTTATTTTTTTTTTCATTCTTTTTAATTTTTTTTAAATGGTAAAATATTTTTAAAAAATTTTATAATGAAAATTAGAAGATGCTCTACCTTTCGCAGTTATAGTCAATGTGACAGCCAAAAAGGTATACCAGATACATAAAAAAAAAAAAAAAGTCTCTTAAAAAGGTGAACGCAGCAATTCGATATACAAATAAACATGACACTGATCTCCCTCAATCGCTTCAAAAAATAGAATCCCAAATAGAGGCACCAAAAAAGTCCGAAAAAAGTAAGAATCGGACTATACACATTTCAACCCCTTTAAAACATATCCCTTTTCTTATCAACAGACGTTACGTGATCGTAGACGACATGCTATTAAATAACACTGTACAATAAAACCAATTGTCATAATAATTATCAACATCATCGGCAAAAATATAGTTTGGAGTAGTTATTACCCACTAACGATATAACTCAAGAAAGCTTTATAGTGATGAAACTTCGAATGAGGCATTATTTATGATCCGAATGCATTAACTCTGTATATTGAAAACTAATAATACCATAAAATAATCTATATATAGTGGAAGTTAAATTAAAACGCCTACGCTACGCCAAAAATATCTGTATAAATTGAAAGAGCTTAAAAGAATATACAATATAATAGAAACTATAACCATTCCATAATATCAAATATAACTCTAATACACTCTAACGCAAAAATCTTATAGTATATGGATCGGGAGCTGATGATGCATGATGCATTATGATGCTGTGCGGGCAATTTTTTGCAACCTTTTTCGTCAAATTTCTTTGGGCACAAGTGATTGACTATGGATCAGTCTGAGACTATTTTTACATAAATATGATCTATTTATTTTTTCTCTATAATTCATTTTGGTACATATGATATGTTTAAAATTTACAAGTTGAAACAGAAAATTTCAAGTGGCTGATAAATTTGTATATACGCCACTAAGGAGTGGCAATTGGGCATATAACATATATAATTGCTTTGTTTGTTGACAAAAGTTATTATTATTTTTTTTTTAAGAAAAATTAGTTTCTTATTTTATTATTAACTATCTATGATCTTAGATATAGTAGTAATAAGTAAATAAAAATCTTTATGACTTAGCTTTTCTTGATGAGTGGAAATCAAAACTACTCAATTACTGCATTACCATAATGCATGAGCATAACCATAAACTGTTTTAGGTTCTAATATGTGTGTTTCCAATTGAAGTTTACCACTTGTAAGATATTTGTGGACAAAATCGGAGGCAATTGTAAAATATATTGAAATTTGGCATAGTATAATGTCGACTACGATTGTTGGAGAAAGTAATCCAGAGCTCCTTATACAAGATGATTTGGTCTTTTCAATTACCAAACAAAAAGGCATTCTATTAATACTTTACATTTATTAAAGTGCACATTATGGTTCCTTATACAAGTAAAGGTGCAGGCAAAATTCATATACACAGTAATGCGAGAGACAAGAGTGATTTTAGGGCATATGGTTTTAGCCTGATTTTAGAATTTCATCGTATGAAACAAGTTTGCCTTTCGTTTTGGTTCATATAAAAACTAGTTAATTTGCCTATGCACACGAAATGTGCTAGTTTTAATTTGAGATAACCATTCATTTGGAGACATTTTTAGGATTATGTTTTATTTATATATATTCGTGTACATAAATTATAGATTTACTTTCCGAGAGCAAAAGACATTTACAAGATTGTTTTCGTCCACTTTCTACACATTAATGAATAAATTTTCGTTAAAAGAAAAAAAAAATCTATATTTTGACCCGACCGGAAACAAAAAAAACAGACCGGACCCGACCAGTTAACTACAAACTACCACAACATTTACACTACTTTCATCGCAAAATATTATTTTTACATATCAGTGGGACAAATTCATGGATTTGAAATCGGAAGCCTTAAGAATTGAATACGTATATATAATAATAAACGCATCTTTAATAAAAAAAACTGTCCAGTAATAATACAGAATCATCTGATCCCAGTAGTAATCAATATATATTTTCCTATAATAAGCCGATTCAAGTCATCCCTCTATATATACTTAACCAGAGACAATAAATCCCTAAATTAAAGAGGGAAAAAAATATTCAAAATTCCCAATTATTGCCATAAAAATATTTAATAAACCCCTTTTTCTTCTTACCGTACTTTAAAATTCTATAATAAGTGATCGTTGTTTTATACCTGCTTGCTTGTAGTTGTCCAAATCAACTCAGAGCTTACTTTGCGGTTTCCAATGAGAGCCTTTAAAGGTTGAAAAGATTCGTGGGAGCTTGATCGGTGGGAGTGACGGTGAAGGGAAAAGGCAAGACCAGAGGACGCTTAGCTGCTAGTGGCTTGAGTGGACAAGGAGGCGAAGAAGGAGATGGTCGGTGACTTGGCAAAGAAGCAAACTCATCGTTATCTGTAGCAGCAGCAGCAGCAAGAGAAGGCAGTTTGGGCCATGAGAAACTCGCCACTGGCCTGCAGATTCTGAAACCAGTGTTCTTTATAAGTGAGAGTGGTGATCGCTGTTCTTGTCGATCATCCCCCCTCTTGCCTTTTTGAGGTGGCTCTGTGATTTGGTTTTCCTTGTTTAATACTTCCTTCATGACTTCTCCTTCTACTGTCTTCATTATTGGTGAATCCTCTAGCAGCAAAGGAATCTCTTTTGAGTCTGGCTTTCTAGGACAGTTCTCGTCCACAGTTCTCTGAAGCCATCCCATATCTTCCTGCAATATTTGTATAAACACAAATGCTTTCATTACCAGCAAAGTCGCAATGGACTCATTTTTACATGGCATTCGCTCTTACTCTCCAAAGGGGTTTCCTAGTTTCCTTGCATCTGCTACATATTAGGGGTTTATCTCCTTTGACTTACTTAATAGTTGCAAATTTAGAAAATTTTACATTTTAAGTTATGGTTCAGCATGCATAAACTAGCAAGAGGAGTGTGCTTATTTTCAGAAACTCAATATGGGGATATACCTCCATTTTATGCAAGGTTTCTGCAATTACCACTAGCTGGTCCTCAATTTTGTATTTCTTCTTCAGCAGATGGGCATAGATTTCCTGAGACCGAAACAGCAGAGATGTTAGCATCGATATTAAAAGATAGAGGGCCAGTTAGTGTTTCGATCTTTTACCTTTGCCGGAGTCATAAGATTGTCGTGGTCCACGTTCTGACTAGTAACACAAGAATTAGGTGTAGTCATGATAGCAAGCTCCTCCTCTTCTTTCTTTGACGCAAGTTTCTCAAATTCTCTTCTCAAGACCAAGACAGACTTGAGTTAAAGACAGTTTGCTATAAGATCATATAACCAAGCCAATCAGTTTAGTTTTGTACCTTTTGAGGGTGGCTAGTCCTTCTCTGATCTCACGGATTTCTCCAGCGCAGACAGGATCTTGAGTAGGATTATCACCAAGCTTCCAACCAGGTGGTGGTGTCCAATAAGGATCTTCAACTCCTGCTTCTTTCCTTATGTGAACCAAATCAGAACTCTCCAACCAGTACTCCATCGCTCCATCTGCATTGTGTTTTCTCCTGAACCTGTCTTGACCTCCAGGAGCCACCTTACCTGCCATGTGCTTAAGCAGATGATCTAAGAGACCCGTGTCTCCAATCAGCTTCCTTGCTTCTGACCTCAACTCTGACCTGAGTATCGAGTTACCAAACACTGCGTTTTTCTCCTTCATCACTTTCAACATGTTCTTCTCCGCTAGTTTGTACCTTCCAAATTTGACCATAATGAACAGATGAATCAAGTGCAAATCCAAATTCAAAAATGATTAAAATTCGTTGTCTTTACCTCTCGACAGACCATCTGTCAATAAATTGCTTCTCTGATCTCCTCCGATAAACCACGATTTGATTCTGCTTCTTCTGCTCAGCCCTCAGAACGACTCTCCCAGTCTTGGATTCAATTAGCTTTCTGCTCTCGTTTGAATCCTTGGCAGGTCCATGATCAGTGCCTTCTGTTTCATTCCCTTCATCCTCCTCCATCTCCTCAACAAATTTCCTCCTCTTGTAAACCACGATTTGATCCTCCTTCTTCTGATCAAACACTTTAGCCCTCTGAGCGAGTCTCTCAGTCCTGGATTCGATTAGCTTCCTCTTACGGGTTCCATCGTTGGCCTCCTTCTCCGGTCCACGATCAGTGACATCTGTTTCATTCGCATCATCTTCCTCCTTGCAGATCGCTTCCTCCTTGAGTCTACTCTTCTTCTTATAGTCGATATGGCGGCTCTGGTAACGCACGCGCAACCTCTTCCCCCACTTGATCATCCCTCTCGATCTCAGCTCAAACCAGCACTTTCCGTCCGGCGAAATCGGGCGATAGAGTCTAGTGTTGTTCGCCGGTTGAGAAACAATGTTCCTTCGCGAGAGAAGATTGATGTTCTTGCGAGGAGCAGCAGAAACCCAAAAACTCCACGAGTTTCGATTCACGGAAACTAGGTGATGTGGGATTCTTCTGTAAAGCAAGTCTCCGGCTAGCTCCGCCGCCATCACATGGCTCTCGTCCAAAACGGGAAGAAGATTGCCACCACCACCACCACTACCACCACCGCCACAACTCTTCTTCTCCGGTTTAGTCCGGTTCATCATGTTGCCACCACTGAAATCGAAATGCGATCTGAGTGAGTACATGCTCGGGTATCGGAGTGACACGTCGCTTCCCGTGATTCTGTTCACCTGCAACAAAAAAGGAATCAGTCATGAAGAAGAAAACGAGACCACTCTCAAACAAAAAACAGAGAGTCCGTTGATACCATGACGATTCTGATCGATTTAAGTTGCTCCGGCGATCTCTGAGGGAGAATCGAGGAATCGATTTCGTAGTAAGATCCGACTCTTATATGCGCCACTGCAACTGCAACCCAAACAAAAAAAAAAGAGTTTGAAGAGAAAGCGAGAAAGAGGAGAAAAGAGAGAAGATCAAAAACTGCTTTGAGTTCTGTACCGTTCACAGGCGGTGGCGGCGGCGGAGGCGGCGAAGAGTTTTTGCCGGCAGAGATTCCTCTGATCGGATACCTTTTCACGAACATCGTTTCCTGCACAAAAAGTTGTTAAGGAAAATATCAGTTGCTGCACGGAGAATATATTTGAAAAAAAAAAAGAAAGAAAGAAACACACACACGCGCTCTCAGGTGCGCGCGTGGGAGACACAAAGGAAACAGTATCAACATCACTAGAGCGATGATCGTTGCGAGAAAAAGATTTTTTTTTGCGTTCATTAATTACAGAGAGAGAAAGCTTACGATCATGATGATCCTCCTCTTCGCTCCTTCGATTTCCCTGGAAAAGAAAAAAGAAAAAAAGTTGTAAGTCTGATCCAGTGAACATGAACGCGATGGAAGAGATTTTGTAAATACTTGAGCGAAATGATAAAAATCAAAGCATCGAAAACGAAAGTGAGAATCGGAAAATACAAATATAAACCCAGAAAAATCTTTTTTGCTCTGCAGAGAGGTTTAGGAGGAAGACGAAGGATAAAAAGCTTCGAAATGTCGCATTAATTATATACCGGAATAGAGAGAGAGAGAGAGTGAGAGTGCCTCATATGCGTGTGCATGTCACGTGAGAGTTTTCCTGCGCTGCAAGTTGGGCGCAATTTACATATTTGCCCTCAAACTGTCTCTAACTAAGCAACGATGATCGTTCCTGAGATTTGTTCGTGTGTGCTCGTCTACAAGTAAGGGGAGACGATGGATTTACGCCACGTGTTCTGTTTTGAAACTGTTAAGTTTTTTTGACGGTGATAAAACATGCGAGAAAATGGAAGCAGCCGTACTGAATAAAAGAGCTTTGTGCACTGTGTGTGTTTTTGAGGTGATACACGAGCACGCGCGCGTGCGGTTATTACTCCGTTATAGCCTACTACTAGAGTCTAGAGTGAAGACCGACTATCACACGAGAGAAAATCAAAATCTTTGTAGTTGATTTGATACATGTGCGTATTCATCGTAATCATTGATTTTAATCCAATCCAAGAAAATGTTGGTTTATATAAGTATCATTGCTGGCAAAAACAAATTACAAACCTTTGGGCGATATGATATGTAATTTATGTTCTTTCATTCATATTAAATTCGTTTATCATAAGCATTTTCTAGCTTTTTTTGTTTTGTTCAACTGAATCTAACTCAATTCACATCTAAAATGGTATGTGTAATATATATATTTATATATTTTTTTTTTTTGAAAATAGTGTTTAATTTTAGAAATTTAATCCAATGTCAACCTGAAAGACTTTGATTGTTCACAAAAACAAAATTCATGATTCATGATTGTTTTTAAACATCACATGTAGTGATGTAATAATCAATTTTCAGGTGCAATTATCTTAGATAGATCATTCTTTCAAAATAGTGTTTAATTTTACTAATTTTTATTCAATCTAAATGGTTAAAATTTAGAGGAATGTTTAGTTCCACCTATTTTTTTTATAATTAGTTTTTCACAAATTTTAAATTAGTTTAGATTTTAGTCCGAGATATTTAGTGATCAATATAATATAGCAAACGAAGTATATTTCTTGCATGCAATTTTTCTTTCAATTGATTTAATTATTAAAAACATTGTAGTAAAAAACCCATTAAAAAATAAGCGAAAATGAAAGACATGTAATAAGTGATTTGCACCAAAAGAAAACATGAGGTTGATATTTACAAATTCGAACCTTCTGGGCCTAGTTAAATCCAGACAAAATTTAGAATGGGGATCCAATTATTGAACGAATCAAATGTAACGGGCCTGGATATCTTTACAACGGGTCGGATCTGATGAGGAGAGAGAGAGAGAGGACTTTGGACAAACATCTTCATCGCCGTGAGAAGAAAAGGTCAGGACTTGATGTTCCACCGTCTCCGATCTCTAGTCACGCGGCAGTCAAAGTTCAAATGTTGTTTGGTTTCGATTGCACAAGTGAATAGAGCTTCCTACTCGGAGAAAACTAACCCGAGATTCTGATACTCTCTATACACCGGTCGAACAAAAAGTCGACGATTCCGGCGAGCCACAGTGGTTAACTAGAGACCCTTATCAAAAGTTCTTACCTTTTGGCTTCTCTCTCAATCATTGGCAGAGAACCATGGAAGGTGCTGCAGTGGCGGAAGGTCTGTGGGGACTAGCGGATCACCACGAGAAGCTCGGTGAGATCGGGAAAACCATAAAGTGCTTAGAAGCTATCTGCCAGAGCCAAATCTCTTTCTTTCCTCTCGTTGAAGTCAAGACTCGTCTCCGTGTCTCTGCTCTTCTGCTCCGTTACTCTCACAATGTCAACCATGCCAAGTCCCATCTCGAGCGCTCTCTTCTTCTCCTAAAGTCTATTCCTTCCTCCTTCGATCTCAAGTTCCGGACTTATAGCTTGCTCAGCCACTGTTATCACCTCCTTGCTTCGTTCCCTCCTCAACGCAACCTTCTCCTCAAGGCTCTCGAGCTCTCTTCTTCTGTCCCTCAGGATGTCTCTGCTTTCCTCTGGTCTTGCAATTTCAACTCTCAGCTCGCTAACACCTTCATTATCCAAGCCGATTTCCCTTCTTCTCTCTCTGCTCTCGAGTCTGGTTTTCTCTCTGCTTCACGCATTTGTTTTCCTGAGCTCCAAGTAAGATACTTTCTTCTTCATCTTCTTCTTTTGCGTTGATCTTTGTTTTTAATCTTGTGGTTCTTTGCTGCAATCAGATGTTCTTCACTGCTTCTATGCTTCACGTCCACATCATGCAATGGACTGATGACTATTCCGTTGAAAAGGCTGTTCAGCGATGCGATGAGATCTGGCAGGCTATTTCTTCAGACAAGGTATGTTACAACACAATCAACATTTAGCTTCTGCTTGCTTTGGACTCAGCTAATTCCTCCTTGTCATTTGTAGACCGAACGCTGCCCCGGTTTGTTCTTCTACAATGAGATGCTGCATGTTTTCTATCGCCTCAGGCTCTGTGATTATAAGAACGCTCAGCATCATGTCGACCGCTTAGACCAGGCCATGAATGCTCATACACATAAAATGGAGGAGGTTCAGCAGCTTCAGGATGAGCTCAGTTCGTTGAATCATAGTCTCTCCCGTTACGATCTTCCCTCTAGAGAAAGAGCAGCACTCTCCGCCAGACAATCTCAGCTCCAAGATCGTGTAAACGCATTATCTCCATCTTCTGCCACTGGTAACTCTCTGGAGCCCGCATTCTTTGGCAATACAGATCGTGCATGGACAGAGAGGCTACTGCTTTCACCATCTCCAATTGATGGAGAGTGGCTACCAAAAAGTGCCATCTATGCTTTGGTTCATCTTATGGTTGTCATATCGGGACGTCCAAAGGGACTCTTTAAAGAGTGTTCAAAACGTATCGAGTCTGGAATGCAGATCATTCAAGGTTATACTCTATTATCCTTATCACTTGAAGTCGTCGTCTTATCTTCCTTTACTTTCCAACTATTGCATTTTAACTGCTGTGCTAGATATCAACAGAAAACCAATTCTCTTCAGAGTTGGATTAGTATAATGAGTGATTCATTCTCTTAGTACATGTGGCATCTATGAGCAATTAACATTCTGCTTCTTAGGAACGAGCAACTTAAAAGCTTAGGGGATTCCATCTCTTGGCATGACATGTTTTGTGTCTGATATGTTTTATGCAGATGAACTGATCAAGCTTGGGATTACTGACGAAGTTAGAGGTTTGATCTATAGCTCTGTTGTAACTACACTTGGGTGAAGCAACGATTCTTAATGTTAAAGCTCACATTTTTTTTTTCTTCTCTCCGCAGAAGCTGATTTGCGGCACACGGCTATCTGGATGTCTGGGGTTTATCTTATGCTACAGATGCAGTTCTTGGAGAATAGAGTGGCGATGGAACTTACAAGGTCTGAGTATGTCGAAGCACAAGAGGTAAATCATCGGTTATTTTCTCATATATTTGTTTTTGCCTCCCTTCACCACATCACTGTAATATAGAGCCTCATATTAGCTGTAACATCTTGATGGAGAATTTAAACAATAAAAATATCGAACGTGCAGGCGCTGGTTGAGATGAAAAATTTGTTAACTCGATTCCCGACGATTTTGCAAGCTTCTGAGAGTGTCATTGAGATGCTCAGGGGGCAATATTCTCATTCTGTTGGTTGCTATAATGAAGCTGCTTTCCATTGTATCGAAGCAGCTAAGGTAAAGTTTTTTTAACCTCATGTATATGGAAGATATTTGCTTAATTCTGGAATGAGTTGTCTATGTGCCTAATAAAAACTAAATCAACATATTTGCCTTTTATGTTACCTATGGTGATTTCTCATATGCAATGTAATTCAGCTGACAGAGAGTAAATCGATGCAAGCTACGTGTCAAGCTTTTGCAGCTGTTTCTTACCTTACTATCGGAGATGCTGAATCATCATCTAAGGTGTGATATTTTCATGCAGTTAACTGGATGTTTATACTTGCTTTGCTTTGTACCCCTGAGCTTACAAAGGCTGCTCTCAATCCTCTGTTTTGTCTTTAGGCACTAGATTTAATTGCACCACTCTATGGAATGACGAATTCACTATCTGGTGTTCGAGAAGAAGCTAGTATTCTCTTTGCTTATGGTCTCCTTTTGATGAAGCAACAAGATGTACAAGAAGCAAGGTATACACTTGCGCATTGGTGCTTGTCTGACACCTATCACTTTTGTCTTTTATGAAATAAAATGATTATACCAAAACGGTATTATAGTAGGATGATGTGCCTTATCTCTGTGTTCGTGCTTTAATGTAATGTATGATATGGATGCAGAAACCGTCTTGCTAAGGGTTTGCAGATCGCGCATACTCATATGAGTAACCTGCAGCTAGTTTCACAGTATTTGACACTCCTGGGGAATCTGGCTCTTTCCTTACACGACACAGTACAAGCCAGAGAGATCCTACGTTCCTCTCTTACACTTGCAAAGAAGCTCTCTGATATCCCAACTCAGCTGTGGGTTCTATCCATCTTCACAGGTTGTTATTATCAAAGTTTTGTCGAAACAGAACTGAGTGGTATGTCCAAATCTCTAAGCACAACATTTTGAACTTGTTATCACAGCTCTGTATCAGCAGTTGGGTGAGAAAGGGAGTGAGATGGAGAACGAAGAACACCGGAAGAAGAAATGGGATGAGATGCAGAGTAGACTAGCTGAAGCACGTGGATCCATTCATCACATTGAACTAGTGAAGAACCAATGATGATTCTCTCTTTTATCTGTTATTGCAATAAGTAAGATCTCTAAGGCTAACACACTTCTGCTTGTTTACTGCTTCACAGGTCGAGAAAGCTAGGCTAGCAATGCATCAGGTGGACGATGCAGAAGAACAGTGTGTAGTAACTTATGGCCAATCGATGCAAGCGAGTCTGGACATTCCAGAGTCTGTGGGTATCGAAGGTCCATCGCAGGCTCAGTCCTCGTCGAGGCTTGTAGGTTTAGACACGAGAAAAAAATGGGGAAAACGAAGGTTATGACTTCAGACATGAGTTGAGTTTGTAAGTTGTGTAAGAAAATGAATTTGTGGTAGGACCTTCTAACTTAGTGGGTGTTATTATTTAGGAGTTGAATTGTAGAATATTGAAACATTAAATAGGGCAGCTAAAATGCCTTTGTTTACGGGTGTGTACAAGTCGGAAACCTGAAATTAGGGTATCTGTATCCGACAGCAACATGCATCTGTCTGACTGGATAAATTAATTTAATACCGTCTCTCTATTTTTTTGGTATATATATGCTAGAAATTCGGAAATTTTCGTGTACAGTACACTAAACTAGTGATTTCTAATTTGTAATAGTTAAAAATTTAAAATCATAGTTAGCTGTGAAAGAAACGAAAATTTTTAATATACAAAATTTGTTAAGCCTATAATTGGTGCCCGTTTATGTGGATATTTTTTAAACGTAGCTAGTTTCATAGTTGTATCAATAGATGAATCTCTAAATAGCTAAAAAAAATTGAGATAATCAAAACAATAACAAAATCGTTAAAAAATCGATTTTGGTTGTTGCTATGCTAAATAGGTTTGGGCACAAGCTCCATTATTTGTCTAATACATGTTACTTGCTTCATATCCATCTTAAAAATTGAAGTATTTAGTTTAAGTAAATTGCGTAATAAATCGACAAATTTTAGTATTGCAAATACGAGTGAAGGGTTAAGTAATATTTTTATTTTCAATATTTATCTTATTTGTATTTATCATGTTAATTGTCAATTATTATCTAATATATCATAATCTATTAAACGGTTAATAAAAATAATATTTATAATTTTTTTTTATTCCAGTCCATTAGCCTAAATTTGTATGTTTAGATTATTGATGTTATTTTTTTGGATTTGAACGATATAAGTATTTTATTTAATGAATTAACGGGTTGTAAGATAAGTTAAGTAATTTGGAAATTGACCAATTTTTAATAAGTATTCGTAATTTCAAGTACTTATCTTTCACATAACAACTAATAATTCAATATTTACAAAAATTAAATGGAATAAAGTGATTTGTAAATATACCAAAAAAATCCGGATAATTATACCGTGGACAGGCCTAATGCTAAAGGGGTAAGATTAGTCATCGTTGATAAACTTGGGCATAATTCTTAACCCCTGAATGTTTTAAGGATAGTTAGTAAAGTGGAGTGGAGCCCATTAAATACAAATTTAGTTAAAGATGTGCACAAGACTTGTTATTTATCTCAATACGGTCAACTCTATTCCCACCGTGATACGCATTAACACCTTTCCCTACTTTTCTCTATTTTTATTTTCCTTTAACCCTAAAAAAAAAAAGAAATTCGAAATCGCTTTTCTCTCTCTCGTTCTCTCAAAAGACATCTCTTTCAAAGTATCCGTTGGAACAGTTGTTCGAAATCTAAGAGATAAAGAAAATCATCGTCACTAAGAAGAAGAATCGATTCATCAAAGAGAGAGAAAGGTCGAAAACGATGTCGTTTCGCGAGAAGATTCCGACGAGTCCAAAATCGCCTCTGAGGAGACGACGCTCGAGCTGGACGGGGTCATGGCTGAACCATCCAACGACGTCGTTCAAGCAAGTCATCTCCGCCGTGATTCAGGCTCAGTCTCCAAAATCAAGAACCAAACCACAATCCTCCGATTTCGATTTCTCCTTCTCCGACCGGACGCTCTCCTTGTCCGATTCTCTCCTCCTCAGAATCCTCCAGAAGCTTCCCGAATCACAGAAGAACGATCTCTCCCTCGTCTGCAAACGCTGGCTCAGTCTCCAGGGACGGCGTTTACGTACCGTGAAGGTTCTCGATTGGGACTTTCTCATGTCCGGGAAGCTCGTCTCGAGGTTCCCTAAGCTCACGAGCGTCGATTTGTCAAACGCCTGTTTGAATCCGCCGCGAAACTCTGGTATTTCGCTTTGCCACAAATCGATTTCGTTTCAGATATCTTCGGATTCGTTGAATTGGAGCTTCGTCGAGGAGAATCTATTACGTAGTGAAGTAATTGATAGAGGGCTTAGGGTTTTAGGAAGAGGAAGCTGTGATTTACTCAAGCTCGTAGTGATTAACGCTACTGAATTAGGACTGCTTGGTTTAGCTGAACACTGTTCTGATCTGCAAGAGCTTGAGCTTCACAAGTGTAATGATAACCTCTTGCGTGGCATCGCTGCGTGTGAGAATCTAAGGAGGTTGAGATTGGTGGCAAGTGTAGAGGGATTGTATACTTCATCTGTTTCTGATATTGGTTTGACGATTCTAGCACAAGGGTGTAAGAGACTAGTGAGGCTTGAGCTTAGTGGTTGTGAAGGTAGTTTTGATGGGGTTAAAGCGATTGGGCAATGTTGTGAAGCTCTTGAAGAACTTATTGTTTGTGACCATAGAATGGATGATGGTTGGATAGCTGCGCTTTGTTACTTTGAGAGCTTGAAGACGCTGAGAATATCGTCTTGTAGAAAGATGGATCCTTGTCCTGGACCGGACAAGTTGCTTGGATCTTGTCCGGCTCTGGAGAGTTTGCAACTCGAGAGGTCTTGTTTGAATGATAAAGATGGGATGAGAGCCTTGTTCAAAGTGTGTGATGGAGCAACCAAGGTTCATATTCAGGATTGCTGGGGATTGGATGATGACTCTTTCAGCTTGGCTAAAGCTTTCAGGTATCATTTTGCATATGTTTTCTCGTTTAGTTATTAAGCTCATGGATTGTGTTCTCGTTCAAATGGTTACCTTGAAGACCAGAACACATAGTATTCTGATCAATTAACTGCTTTAAGAGTCAAGCGCAGCTTCTCTGAGATAAGAACATGTTGTTTAACTTAATTAGACTAGAAAAAGCCTACAACTTGGTAGTCATGTTGAATACTTTTGCTGTGATTTGTTCGCTGTAATACAAAAGAATCAGCTTTTGATAATCCTTTATTCCTTACAGGAGGGTGAGGTTTCTGTCTTTGGAAGGATGCTCAGTCCTAACAACAAGCGGTTTAGAGTCAGTAGTTCTGCGGTGGGAAGAGCTTGAGAGCATGAGAGTAGTGTCATGTAAGAACATAAAAGACAGCGAGATTTCACCGGCACTCTCGTCTTTGTTCTCGCTTCTCAAAGAACTGACGTGGAGACCAGACACAAGGTCTCATCTCTCATC
Source organism: Iljinskaea planisiliqua (assembly GCA_900108845.1). Taxonomy (NCBI): domain Eukaryota; kingdom Viridiplantae; phylum Streptophyta; class Magnoliopsida; order Brassicales; family Brassicaceae; genus Iljinskaea; species Iljinskaea planisiliqua. The sequence continues at coordinate 2,485,474 of FNXX01000008.1, forward strand.
GAGACTTGAAAGTGCTGGAATTGGAAAGAGAGGTAGCAAATTCTTCAAGAGGAGATGATGGCATTGAGTGTATCTTATAGTTATGTGCTCTTTGATGTAGACAAGCTCTTTAGTTATCTTCTTCTTGGGCCATTATATTACTCTCTTGTAAAATCTGTCTTTGATACCAAATTTGTAGTCAATGTTCAAAAACCTGTTATGTATTGCAATGTTATCTTGTCATGTATAATAATAATAATCAGTAACAAAACTCTTGTTCGATAGTATCAATTTCAAATAATCTTTTTTTTTGTTTGGATTTTCAATGAAATTTGGGTCAATTAAGAAAAAGCTAACGAGAAAAAACCAAATAGAGTCTACAAGATTTAGGGGTTATTTGTAGCGATTTCTACAGAAAACAAGTCTAAATCTTTTATGTATTGCAGCAATGTTCTGTTGTTATGTATAATAATAAAACTATATTCGTCAATACTAGTAGGGCTGGCATAAGAACCAGAACGGAAGAACCGAAAAAAAATCCGGTTCAGTTTGATTAAGTTCAATTTATATTATCCATTACATCCTAAATTGAGGAATTATGGGTATCGGTTCGGTTTCGGTTCTTATCCGATAACTGAAATCAAAGAACCAAAGAACCAAATATATAAGTATATTATTCAATTGTTGGATATTACTTATCAAACTTAAACTATGTGGTTTTCATTTTGGTTTTTGAATTTTTACTTTGTGATTTTCTTTAAATTTTTATATTGAACTTAAATTAATTTGAGTACTTAAGTTGTATTTCGGGTAATTTTAGTTGATTTTAGATAAAAATTATTATTTCGGCTATAAATTATCCGGAACCGTATGAGAACCGAAAAATATATATGTACTATTAAAACATGAAACATTATAGAAAAACATTTAGTCATGTGTTATATTACATGTAATGTCATTGTATTTAAGTGTTTTTTCAAATGTTCATTAAGGGTATTTTAGTCAAATGATATATCTCAATTATTATATCTCAATTATGATTAAAATTTAAATCAAAATTAAATCAAAATCAAATCGTATAATATCTTTTTAAATTGCCTGATATCTTTTTAATATTTCTAAAATTTTAAATAAAATCAAAACTTTCAATATCTTTCAATATCTTCTATTTTAAATATAAATGTATGTTTCTATTTTAATTATAAAAAAATCTTATACAAATATTTTTGATATATTTTAATGTTTTTATTATTAAAAATTTCGTAATTATTATTAAAAATTATTAAAAATTAATTTTAATTAACTTTTATATCATTGGAATTATTTGATCGGACAGCTTAATTGACGGGTTAGCCTATTTTATTTTTATAAATGTGAAATTACATTTTTCAAACTAAAATAATTGTTTTATGAAAAAATGGTATTAATATTTAAAATTTATAAATATGAATATATATATATATATATATATATACACAAATCGATAAACATATTATATAACTATACTATAACTATATAATTAATAAAAATTATATAGTATTACCATCTATTTCAAAATAAAAGTAATAACATATCTAAAATTATGACTTTCACAAATATATTTTTCATACAAAATTAAAAAGAAAAAATCAATTAAAATATCATCTATTCTCATAATATATTAAAACTATATATTACATTTATGAAAGAAAACTGATAAAATACCTTAACCTTCTAAATTTATAAATATATATTATTAATATATTATTAAAAATTGAATTTTTAGTTACCTTTTAAATCTTAAATCATAGAAACTAAAAGAAACCTAATACTCGAATGCCCAGGACTACTCAATAGTAGCATTGTCGAAGAATCATGTTTGTTTGGCTTGTCATTGAAATTTGGGTTAATTAAAAACAGCTAACAAGAAAGAAAAAAACGAATAGAATTTACAAAGATGTGTGTTAGGGTTTACATTAGTTGCGATTTCTAGAGAAAACAAGTCGGAGAAAGTCGAAACATTCACAGGAAAAGAAACTTGCTCTTCGTCTTCTCGTTTCTTGGAGAGCTCTCATGGCTTCGTCACATCTATAAGCTCTCATCACCAAGTCTTGTTCCACTTCTTCTTCTCTAAACATCAAATCTGCAACGTCATCTTCACCGTAGAAAACATCCCTCTTTCCGGCTCCAACGAAACCCTTTCGTCGACATGGAGTCGATGCAGAGAGTCGTGAGTCCGACGTTGACGAAGGTGAGACACCGTCGGGAATCGAACCAGCGTCTCTTTTTCCGATCATCTTTTAGATATTGATGTGATCCTTTGTATCTAAACAGAAAACTTCAAAGACTTTGCGTACCTAATTTGGTAGTAATCGTTACTTATAAGAAAAGGTTTTAGTATTTCATTATTTTATAAGGACTAGGAAATCTTAAAGAAATAATGTAAAACGTTTAACGATTCTTTTAAAGATTCTTAAATATATTTATGTTTATCCATAAGAAAGAGATTTTATCAAAAATCAGGAGATGACAAACAAAGATACGTAATTAGAATATTTCAAATCAGATATATATTTTTTGGAAAAGAGAAAGCGGTTCACAATAATCTATCTCTTTAAAACAAACCAAGTTGGTTTACATATAAACCATTCCTCATTAAGACAGGGATACAAAAGAGAACAAAACAAGACCTTTGAATCTGGTTGCAACATTGAGACTACAATGGTCGCATCTCGAGATCAGAGCTATGGTGTGAAACCGGGACAGAGTCGTGGTGGTCTCTGTCATTAGAAGAGGCACTCATCTCTTGAACCAGTGGTGGGTTAACCACAGTCATTGGCATCACAAAGTTGTCCGAGAGACGGTTCTTCATCTCACGGTGTTCTTGACAAACTGCGCAGAAATGGAGGCAACAATGCACCATACATGGGTCACACGGAGAGTTCTGTTGGATTCAGACAAAACACACACACACATCTTTCAGCCATGTTCTGAAAAGGCAAGTGGATTCATTTTAGATGTTACGAAAACTTGTGATTTGATTTACCTGGAGATGATATTTCCTCTGAAGTGTTTGCCTGACGTTTCCAGTGTAAATCCCACACATCCACCAAACAAACAACAAGCCTTCCCACATAAGAAACGTTGTATGAGGATCTATACCGGGAACACAAGCAGCTATGGATGCGACTGTAAGACCTCCTTCTACTACAATCGAGTGGCAAATACATGCTTTGGTCCACGAGGTTTCTTCGTCACTCAGAGTTTCATACACACGTCCGAACAGAACACTTGGGCAAAAGAGTCCCTGCCAAACTGTGTATGACACAGTTTCAAGACATGGAAGATGTCAAAACTAAGCGCTTACTTCGAGTGAGATCAATCACTTGATGATGTGAAAAAGCAAATGAAGACTTACAGCTACTCATGTCCTCAGTGCAACCGAATATTCCGGTAGTCCATGGCTCATCTGCAGGAGCTTCGAAATTCTCAGGCAAAGCTTGGCCACACTCGTTGCATTTGTGAACAGCTAGCTGCGGACATGTATTTGCAGAGAATCAGAGATGACAAAACAGATGGGTTTGGAGAAAAGTTGTAAATCCAAGCAAGACAACACTTAACGAGACAGAAACAGCAGTAGGATCATGTTTTCTTGAATTCAGACACAAACATAAATCAAATTGGTCCATTTGGTAAACACGAGTCAAGGATCTAAAGAGGAAATCATAGAAATTTCAGTTACATTTCTCGATCATCATAACAATCGAATCCAAGAAATAACGGTAATTGAAGAATCAGATCAGTAGAGAGACATACATGAGGAACCTGAATCGGTTGATTGAGTTCGCCGGGATTGACCTCATCGACCGGAGCTTGCTCCTTCGTCAACTTCACGTACCTCGACGGTGCTCCTCCGTCCGACATCTGAATCCAAAATTTTCAACGATGACAAATCAAATCAACAAAGAATCGAATTGGTAAAAAGGAAGCAAGAAATACCACGAACCATATGAAGGAATCGAGAGAATAGTAAAGGCTCTTCGTCTCGCTCCTATGGTCGGATCTCTGTGTTTTTTTTTTTTAACTTTTTTTTTTAATCACATTGAGTAGAGAGAGATTTTGGGCTGTTTCTGTGTGTTTTAACCAAACTGTTACCAAACGAGTTAAGACTAGTTTGGTCTTCTCTCGCGTTGACTTACCCAACTCATTAAGCTATGTCTCAACTAAAACGGTGCCGTTTTCCCGTCACCCCAGTCCTCGATTGAGTGCATTTGTTTTTAAACATGTCGTGTTTTAATTTTTTGAAATATGAAAATGTTTTGTGTTTGATGGGTTACAATTAGAGATGTCAATTAGGCCCAACGTCCGTAGCTCGGCCTGGTCCAGCCCTTAAAATTATCAGGTTTGGGTTTAAATATATAAACTAAAAAAATTGGTTTTTCAGGGCTAAACCCATTTAGGTTAGGGCTGGCTGGCCCAAAAAGCTCAAATTATAGTATTTTATATTAAAATTAGTTTATTAATCATTTTATTTAAGATTTTCATTTTCTGAAAAAAATGATATAAGATACTTTTTATATTTTAACCGAAACTATAATCTTTTAATTGTGTGTTTTCATAAAAAAATTATAACAAACACATGTTTCGCATGTGATTTTCAAAGCATTTCAATAACTACTGTGACATCAGAATTTAGTTTTAGTATTGATGTGTTTATTTTGAATAAATGTAAAACTCGTCTTCTAGAAAATATGTTGAAGCATTGATTTATATCCATCATCGGTTGAATGGATTAACGTTTTCTGATCCAGATACAATAATTATATATGTCAAAATTTAATATAAAAAATTCTTTCATTTTCTATGTATCTCTTAATGATGATAAAACTTTGAAAGAGACTAAAAAATTAGAAGGCACTAAAAAGATTTTACAATATCTATACTATTTATAAATATTTTTTTTGTTTTATTTTTATTTAGTATTACAATTGATTTGGATTTACTAAATGAGACTTATGTTTTAATTTAATTGAATTTAATAAAAACATACAAATGATTATTTAAGTTTGTGAATAAATTTCTTTTGTTAATTCTTTTTATTTTTTAAAAAAGCTCAAAATCCCGAAAAGTCTTGTTAGGGCCGGGCCGGACTTTAACATATAAGCCCAAAAAAATTTTGGGTCGAACCAACTCAATTGACATCCCTAGTTACAAGTTAGAGATGATGATTCGATATTTTGGATTTATTTGGTTACAAGTTCAAAATTTTGACATTCCGATTGGACGTGACGCGTAACAAAAAAGTAAAGATTTGATGAAAATTAATTTATAGACTTGTAATGCATATATATATATATTATGTTTGAAACGGATCCGGGTATCCGGATCCGGATCCGCCCGAATATGTATTATCATTATCTTGATATCCGAATCTTGGATTTCCTTCTAAAATTTTGGATATCCGCAGATACCTAGATCCGAATCCAAAAAATTGATTTTATATAAAAATTTTAATAATAATAGACAAATTAAATATAATTTTTCTTTATAATACATTTGATACTTCAAAATATCAAATAAAAAAATGTTCAAATAAAAAATTATCCGGATCTGGATCAAGATATATGAGGTTCAAATATCCAGATTCAGGTATGGAATCAAAATTAATAGGCTTATTTATGAAATAAAAGCTGATTAATCTCTTATGTGTACATGTATCAAGATATTTATGGTTCAAATAACATAATATTCGGATCCGCCGGATCCATAGTTTTATTATCTGAATCCAAATCAGGCCGGATCAGGAGCTCCGGATCCAGATCAGGAACTTCTGGATATCTGGATTTTCGGAGCGGATCTCGGAACCCGGATTAAAAATTATCCACGAAAAATTATCACAACTGAAAAAATCAATTTTCTTATAAAACAATCTTGTGAGGAAATTTGAGAGAAGATGAAATGATTGAGTAAAATGAATAAATGAAAAATAAGTGTATTTATAGTAGGTCTGGGCACGAGGCGAGTACCTCGACTTTTTGGTATACTTACAACCTACCTTGCCCCTTTCAATTTTGTGAGTTCGCCTTGTTACTTGCCTTATGAGAGACGGATACTTGCAGTTACGAGTACTTGCCAAAAATTGGCTGACTTGCAAGTTTTGCAAGTTACTTACTTTAAGACTTGCAAGTTACTTACCTTGCCTTACGACTGGCTAATTTACTAAAAAAATACTTAAGCGAAATAACATAAATACTTAAGCAAATTTGTTAAAATCTAAATATACAAGTTATTTAAGTTTCAAAAAAAATAAAAAAAATATAAATACTTAAAAAATAGCATTTGAAATATTTAAAAACAACATGAAACTTTGTTTCTTCCAATGACGTTTTGTCTTCTTCTTAGTTCTTTTTGTTCTTATAAAATAAAGTGGTTCACAAGAAAACAAATATTCAAAAAATGATATATATATATATATATATATATATATATATATATCATACAAATATTTTTAATAATTCGATAATATATATAAGTAAGCGAGGCAAGTCAAATAGGGCAAGTATCGGAAAAGAAAATATTACTTGATACTTGCCTTGTACTTGTGAGTATTATAACTTATCGACTTGTTACCCGACTTGCCTAAAACGAGTACTTGCTTTCGCGAGGTGGGTACGGAGCAAGTCATGAGTATTAGGCAAGTAACGAGTACTTGTGCCCAACCCTAATTTATAGAGTGAAAATACTGTTCATAGCGTTTGAAAAAGAGTCAAAAATTTTGTAAATTTTTCTTTATGATCATGGTGACAAAAGGTTGAAAATAAAAAATGAATCCTAAAATAATTTTAATAAGCAGTTTACGAATTTTTAGTTATAACATTTATACAGGTGGGTGGTGCCTCCAAAACTTATATAATATAAATAGATATATAAGCGAAATATTACGGTGATAGAGTTATCCACGTTAGAACATTAAATAAATTATGTAGAGGCTTATTTATCAATTATAATATTAATAGTAAATAACTAATTATAGTGCATTTACCTACCATAATATAAGATCATTAAATTAATAACAAAACGAGAAACCGTTCGCTGTAATATTAGATAAATAGTAAATCATTAATTAACTACTACAAAATAATAAATTACTAGATAGACAACATATATACCATTTATTATAATAGAATATATATTATTGATATATATTTAATTATATCATAAAGTGATTGTGTTGATAATTCGTTATAATATTTTAATTAGCAGTTTACGAATTTTTAGTTATAACATTTATACGGGTGACAGTACTTCCAAATCAGATATAATATAAATAGATATATAAGCACAATATTATGGTGATAGAGTTATCCACGTTAAAACATGTAGAGGCTTATTCATCCATTATAATATTAATAGTAAATAAGTAATTATAGTGCATTTACCTACCATAATATAAGATCATTAAATTAATAACAAAACGATAAACGGTTTGTTGTAATATTAGTTAAATAGTAATGCATTAATTACCTACTACAAAATAATAAATTACTAGATAGTCAACATATATACTATTTATTATAATAGAGTATATATTATTGATATATATTTAATTATATCATAAAGTGATCGTATTGATAATTCGTTATAATATTATGAATAATTGATTACGAAGATAAATATAAATTACTTGCAAATTTTTTATAACCCAATAAAAAATACAGAAAAATAGAAAGAAAAGGTTAATAAAAGATTTTGTTATCTTTATAGTTGTGAATGTGAGAATGTGTATTGGGATGTGTTTTACAACGAACGTTCATAACTTTTGTTATCGTATGTTTCTGACTTCCATAACAAAATTGTTATAAAAAAAAAAAGTGGGACATATGTCTTCTCCTTTTACCCTCTTCGTTTCCTCTCTCTAATTAAATTCATGTCAAAGTGAAATCAAAATTAACTCCTCTTTGTTCTACCTTACTCAATGGTGATCCTAAGAACGGAGTATATGTTGCTTCTTCCAGTATGTTCTTGTAGTGATTTCTCAACAATCGTATGTGGTCGTTTAATTTGTTCGATGGAAATGTTTTGTCGTCTCGCGTTCTTCATCCAACTGTAATGTGTGAAGCTCCAATCTCTCACATGTTATCTGTCGGTGAATATCAGCGGTAAAGATGTTATTATGGATAAAATAATTCTATCTGATCTTATTAAAAAAAACCCTAGTCTAAAAAATCCTAAACAAAAAAAATTAGAAAGATATTCAGAATTAAACACGCATATTTCATATTTTAAGATATCCGTAGATCTCCAATCTATTATTAAACAAATAAAAAATTATCATTGAATTTATAAAATTTGTAGTTCAATTTTAAATATTTGTAAAATTTAAAATTAGGTTTACAATTATTTTTTTTTTTTTGAAAAAATTTGGACGTTATCATTTTTAAACTAAAATTGATTTATATTATAATTAACATAATCGAATTATAAAAACTAATCTATAATAAATAAATAAACTAAAAACTATATAACATAGAATAAAAATGTGGGCAAAATGAAGCAACATTTTAAAATAATGTCAAAATGAAGCTCCAAATGTCATAGAAAACATGTTTTATGATTCATTCTGGAGTTTGGGTTACAAAACCTATATTTTACAAAGAGATAAGAGTAGAGATAGCTGGAGAACTTTAATCTCTTTTCTTATATTCAATAGAGATGATCTCAATGAGGTTGAAAAAGATTTCAATCATGCATACAAGTTATCGTAAGTTGATGCAAGTCTTGAGCAAAAGAACATCAACGTAATTAGAAACTTACACTTGCTTGTTTGGAGTGTTAATTCTTTTCTCCAAATTTTTGGCTTTCATCTTGCATAATATAATCTTTTTCCAACAGTCCTACGAAAATCAAAACGAGGAATGGAAATGGTAGGGCATCAGATAATTGGTTGGCCAAGCAGGTTTTGAAATTCTATATATATATGATGAAAAATTTCGAATAAAAGTTCCTTTATGCTTCTTTTAGTTTACTGATGTTATGGTTTTGTTTGTTTGGGTCCTTTGAATCCAAATCTAGCTCTTCCAGTATAATGCATTAAACAAGGTTTGGTTTCAAGCCTAGTACGTGAAATTTCTCACAGAGCTTTAAATATGCCAAAACTTCAGTTTTTAGATGAAGCTTTTGGCTAACTGCAACTCAAGCTAAATTCTTAAATAAACATTCTAACTATTGATCAAGGATTTGGTCTTCCTTCTCCTCTAGTCTTCGGCTTCAATGTTCATGTCTCGATCAGAGACTGTTTGCGTTGTAGTGGCGGTGAGGTAATGGTGACTGCACAGCTTCGATTGATATAAGTTTAAAAGCTTGTGTTGGTGGTTAACCTGCATTTTCGAAATCAAATCAAGAGTACATGGAAGAAAGAGGTGCATTGAAGAAGAGACCTAAAGACAAACCGAGACTAACCAGCTACTTTTGAAAGTCATTTCACTATGTGGTTAATAGTTAGTGAGTCCACATATTATCATATTTGTGTAATCATATGCTAAGCAAAATAAAAATATATATATGCAAAATAAATTGTAATCCAGTTTGCCGTCATTTCTATTCATTTGAAAATATAAATAAAGTTGATATTCATGATAAGAAGTAATCACCGTCTATGGTTTCTGTATGTTACTTTATTCTATAGTTTATTGTTTAAATTATAGCTTTTGGGATGCATTTTTCGTGCTTATTGCTTGGAGATATTCATAGAAATTGTTTTCCTAAATGAGTCCTAGGTGATATATATCAGTCAATCTCCCTAAATTAAACACAATAGTGATGATATTACGAGGAATAAGCTGGCACGGAAGTTGATGAAAACAAAGATCCATGAATCCGAGGACAAGAAGCTCATGGTTTTTAATGTTGTTTTAGATTTTGTTAATTTTTATTTTATTTTTATTTTACAACAAATACAAGAGCTTTAGATTTTGTTATTATCCAATCTGAAATAGGGAAACAAAGATTCGTTTGTAGGTGAGAGTGTGAGACTGGACAGATATAATGAGTTTAATATAAATCTAGAGAGATCACAAAAAGATGCGATCAAAAAATTTACTAAATTTGGGATTTAGCTAGTTGAGAATATAGTGCAACCAAAATATACCAGATACATACAATTGGTATAAGATTTAGATCAGGTATGAGAGAGTCGGCTCTTAGAAGTATGTATAAGCAACCAAAATATTTAAATTTGCGTAAAAGATATGATCAAGAAAATACACTGTAATTTTTAACCAAATTTTTGTAAACTATGTAATAGATATGACCAAAACATTTTTCTAAAAACTCATAAATTTTGAAATTAAAAATATTGTTAAAGACAATTCCCACATATATTCACGAATATTCATCTAATATATAAAAAAATTAATAAATTCAAAAAGATCATTCATGCATTAGAAATAGTTGGTAAAATATATGGTATGTTCTTTGGTATAATATTTTTTTCTATGTATTACAAGGTTTTCAAATTGACAATATATTACTCTAATAAGGATGAAAAAACTAAAGATATTATAATATTTCATAATTTATGAAGAAAGCCAAAACTAATCTATTAATTAAGACAAAAGGTTCAGTAAGAAGAATGTTTTTAGGATATATATATATATATATATAGATTTAGGCTGTAAATTGTTTTTTGTCTTTTCGTGTAATAACAACGTTATCTAAATGGACCAGCTATACACACTTAGATAAGGATAACAGCATATATTTTCGTCTAGTCAGTCAATAAGAGATTTACAATAATCTAAAATGCCCAAAAATGTACTTTCAACAAAATAAATAAAAAGCCCCAAAAGGTATAATATATGTACAAATTTAAAAATTATATATGAAGATTAAATAGTATCTAATCATATAGCTGTCACACAAAGTCATGTTCATGTATGTAAAAAGAAAAAAAGGAAAAAAAGAAAAAAAAGAAGGGAACAAATCTTAGCAATGCATCCAACGGTTAATAACCCATATTACACTTTTGAAAAAAAAGAAGGAAAGGTACTTACCAGCCATGTCATATTTTTATGCTAATAATTTTCATTTTTTTCTTCCATTTATCATAATTTCAATTAAAAACCAAATTTATATATAGATAGATGTACAAATTAGTTTTTCTAAATTAAACGTTTTTTTAATAGAAAAAATGCCAATACATGATTTTGAAAAGAAGAAAAAATTATCAACATTTTTGTAATATATATAAATACATAATCTTTCTATATACATAATCTTTCTGTTCTACATTTACAAACCACACTCTATTTTGCTATATAAATAAACCTTAAGCCAGCAACCTAAACACACACAAGAAACAAACAAAAACATAACAATGGTAATGAAAGTGAAGAAGGTGAAAGTAGCTTTCCTAGAAGATGAAAAGGCGAGGAAGGCAACATTCAAGAGGAGGAAGAGAGAGGTTGTGAAGAAACTCGATGAGCTGGTGAAGTGCAACGTCAAAGCATGTCTGATCCTCTTCCTTAAGCCATCAAAGGAAGGTCCTGAAGAGTTGTGTTACAAGTTCTTGAACTTGTCGCTAAGCAACCCGACGACGAAGATGGTGAATCAGAGGGCCACCACACCAGAGAAAGAAGATGGTGGATTCCAAAAGCTGTTTGGGGAGAACCTTGTGAAGAAAGGTGACGGTTCTTCTTGTTATCCTCTCCCTCCTGTTGTTTACCAAGACTGGTTTATTCGAAGGCAGAAAGGTCAGTATCCTTCTTATTTTCCTCGCCGTCCTGATGGTGAATCCTCTTCTTCTTTACCTCGCCGTCCTGAGGTTTACGAAACCTGGTACAACAATAAGATGCGAAACGAAAGACTTTATGGATATTATGCTTATGGAGTCAATGCATTCAACGTGGCGAATAAGTTGCCTCTGAATCTGAATCTGTCCCAGAATCAGTATCAGAAAGAGCCATTTAAGTCCAACTACCAAGCTCTTTATAAAATCTATGATTCACTCCCACAGAAGCTCGAGGCCTTCAACAAGAAGTATAATCTGAATGTGAATCACGATCTGGTTCCGGATGACAAGTACACTGATACTTCAGAAGAGGAGATGGATGATGCAGAAGAGGACGGGAACATTGCTTCCATGGACTGCAGCTCAACCGCTAATCCTTAGTCGACTGGGATTGTCTTTGGGTGAAGTATTTTATCATTTGCATTTTATTTTGTATTTTCCTCATTTCTCCTTTCGTCAAACTGTTTTCTTCATTTCAAAAAGACAATATCTACATGATGTTGTCTAGTTATTTATCTAAATATGTTGTAATATTTGAGGCATTTGCCATTTAAGTCAGTTATGTTATTTCAAATTTTCGATTGTTGGGCAATATATTCGCTGGAAAAACTTGAGTTTAGTTTTATATGAAGATGTTAATCATCTAAAAAATAGTTTTAACTGTTTTTAAACGATAAAAAATACGAAAGAAGAAACTGAAAAAGTAAGAATAATTTATATTAAATTGTTGTATTTCTTTTTAAATTAATTCGCAAAAAATTTGATGATATAAAAAATATAGTTTTAAAAAAACAATGATACATACTAACTAATATAACAGTTGATAGTATAATTTAAATTCTTATAAATATCTCCAAAAGATACTTTATATTTAAAGTTTTATAAATTTCGATAAACTTTGAAATATGTGGTTTTTGCTCCAATAGTGCAATTTCAATTCGACCCCCCAAAAAATAGCATTTTGCCTTATAATCTCCATAATTGATCATAACTAATTAAAATCCTAAAAGTTTACATATAACTATAAAACATACATTAGCAAAAAATATTTAAATAAATATTGATTAGTTAGATATTATATGAGAAAATTTTCATCTAAATACTAATAAAACACACAAAAATTAATACATAAATTACAAGTAAGATAATTAAATTACTCAATAAATTATTTGGTTACTAATTATGTATTAGTTCTTCTATTCTCATTTTAAATTTAAGGTGTTTTAATTTTGTATGTGAAAACAAAAATTACAAAGATATATGTAAGATATTTAGAGACATAAATTGTACGAACTAAAATGATAAACAAAAAATAGTAAATTATTTATAAGATATATAATTAAATGTAAGAATTTTCTCTTAAATTTAAAATTATTTCTTGTTTATTTTGTGTTATTAATTCATTACTAAAAACCTAAAACTATAATCTTCTCTTGAATATATTCCAAAATTTCAAATATGATCAATTTTAGATTCCATTATTTTATAGAATAGATTTCATTATTACACGCCAAAACTATAATATTGTTGTATTTACTATATTGTTTTTAAAATATATCCAAATAAATTTAGAAATTTATTTTTTATGAAAATAAGCTCTAGTCACGAATATTATTCTATATATTTATAATTAAAGAAAAAATATAAAAATGCGTAGACCTAGGGAAACACATGAAAAAAAAGTCTGCTTGCACCTCAAGTTTGTAGAGCTGATACTTATTGAACTATATTTCTTTTTATCCAGAAATAGAAAAACTAGGTTTAGGGTTGTTAGAGTCTTTGTTTAATATTCTACTCGATATAAATAATGAATAAGGCTATCGAAAAAGTAGATTTGGTCATCTAAGGAAAGAGTCAAACCTAATATTTGATCGGAAACCTATTTTCACTCTATAACTTTTACAGTTTTCCTAAATTAAATTTTCCTTTTTACAACGTTTATTATTCTTATTTATATATGGTATTAGGTCGGTTATTTATTTCCTCAAATCTCGTGGTTGGCATCTTTCTTTAAATCTTGTGATCGACATTTTTCCTTAAATCTTGTGAATGGCCTCATAATTGGGCCATTTAAACCTAACCTGATCTTAGATATGATAGACTGAGAGCCGGTCTTGACTATAAATTAGGCAAGCATGTGCATGAGGCCAAATATGTATTAAATAATTTTAGAGGCCAATATCTTACTAAAATGTTCACAGTTCTAATGGTATATATCCTTTTTGAAAAGAAAAAAAAATTCATTGGTTCAACTCTTCAAAAAGTGATTTTTGAATATATTTTTCAAAATCAATAACTAATGAACCAAAAATATTTTTATGGCTTAGGGTCCCAAAATATTCATGACCGGCCCTGAATTGACTTTCTTGAAAAGCCTAGTCTATCTCCAACAAATGCCATCACCATGCCTGAGTACACTTCAACACTACACAATTTCAAGGTCGTATCTGGGCCGAAGCTGACAAATGTTTTGTAAGATTATGGGAACACTAGAAAAATGGGCCCTCTTTTGTTTCTTATTATCATGTGAAGATGCTTGCGAAATGCAGAAGTATGCAAGGAGCAATGTGAGCTATCCTTGAGTTAGCTGTGTAAGTTTTGATCATCGCATATTCTTGACTAAAGTAAAGATTTCTGAGTTGTGCTCAAAATGTAAAGTCTTGTTTTAGATTTACAATTGATATAGTTTGTTTTATCAGAACTAAAGTGCGGTTGGAATGGCAATTTTATGAAGCAGAAGAGATGCATCTATTGCAGAATATACCATTGTGTCTGATACAAAGAAATGAAGGTTGGTCGTAACTTTTGTGTTCCTTTACTAAAAAGTCGTACAAAAGAAGAACGGAACCGGATAAATGTATTGGTCCTAACACCTGTTGCTGCTCAAAAATGGAACCAAATTTAGTATAAATCATCGAGCAGATCCATCCACAATCAGTGTCCTGCATTTGCAGAGACCTCCTTGTCCATTGAAGGCTTTTTCATTTTATATTCGCAAGCAAAGGTTCCAACAAAATGCAACAATTATAAATAACCCAAAAGCCAAAGATTGTCGTTCCTCCTGCGTCCAGACAGAGAACTCGACGAAAATAAACAAACTAAAAAAACTGAACCCAACTTCTAGTAAGGATGACTTGTGTTTGCATGTATTTGTTACCTCAATACAGTATCTGTCACTCGATCCCGAGATTCCCCAATTCTGTAGTCTTTATATCAGAAAGGCATATCAAACAAATAGAAACGGTACCAAAAGACAAAATCAAAGGAAGCTATAGAATTTCATACGTCGAGGAATACAATGAAATCTGAAAAACTCAATACCTACCTTTAACGCTTTTGACCTCTTTTAACAAATAACCGATGGAGAGATTGGGTAAGGTCTCAAACTCTTAGAATAGCTGTGTGTGAAGACAATTTTCATGCGTAAAACTTTTAACCAGTTCCAAACAAAAAACACACACATGCTAATGAAACTTAAAGGGGCGTCACAATTTTCTACCTCATGAGTATGCAAAGTTCCTGGCCCCAAGACATAGAGAGACAACACATTATCTCAAACTCTAGTACTGGCGAATGGGGCTTCTCGACACCCTTCTGTGACCAGACCTTCCATGAGGAGACCGTGACCTGCTTCGATCACGACCCTCTCTCCCACTCCTCCTGTCATAAGGCTTTCTATGATTCCTACCACGGTCTCTGTGTCTGTCCCCATCTCTGTCTCGATCCCGATCACGGTGTCTTTCTCTATCACTAGAACCACTCCTCTTGCTCTCGCTTTCCTTGTCCCTCGGTTTCCTCTTATCATCCGTTTCTTTTCCTCTCACTAGCCTTTCTTCGTCCTTTCCTTTGTCTTTAGCAGCCTGCAATTTTTAAAGGACTATTGGTATTCCCAACTTACAAGGACTAGCGAATTACATGAAGCGAGATTCAATGTTCATTCAGAGACTTACTTTTTGTTCAGCGAGAAAATCCCGGACCATGCCATAGCCAACATGTTGCTTCCCAGTGACATGAGACTGAGTCCTTTCTACAGCATCATTAGCCACAAGGAATGAGCCACAAACCTCACACAGTGCCATCTTCTTCTCCTGTACCATCGCTAGTGCCTTCTCATTTGGTCGTTGTACGAGCACTGCCTTCTCGGTATTAAGCGCTTCCACCTACACAAGTTGCCAAAAGATAAGCACAAGATTTATGAAGGTGTCACATAAATTATACCTGCCGATAGGGAGGAACCAAGCAGATGACCATATTACAAGATTCATTATGGTAGTTTGGAAAGTCAGTATTTTTTAGCTTCTTTAAAACTCAAGAGCAATGGTAAAAGAATAGTACCTTCCTCATTAGCGCTTCAGCTTCATCCACTTTGCCTTCTTCACCAAGTGCTTCCACTTGTTCCAGAAGGTTCTTAATCTTCTCCTCCAAAACAGACAACTGTTCAGCTTTTTCCGGAGATAGAGAAGGTGGTGGAGCAGGTTCAATCTCTTGTGCAAGGCGTTCTCGTCCACGCCTCACCTTCCTGTCAAGATCATTCACCTGTAACCAATTCCAAACCTTAGCCTAGGGAAGAAACCGATTCTAATGAAAAAGTACTGGGAGTGGCAAGCATTACGCACCAACTTCTCGCAAAACTGAACAAGCTCAGCCTCGAATTTAGGAACATAGGAATCATGCCTCGGAGAGTTCTCAAAGCTGAAACACACACACACACACAAAGTTAGCCTCTTTGAGATCATTGTTTTCAAGGCCATGAATAAGCAATAAGAAGGAAGCCACAAATGCTATGTACTAGAGTAAATGGATTATTCAAATAAGGCATCGTTGTCCCACAACAATCGATTCAAAAAGTCATATTTAGAACATTAAGAATACTGAAACTCTAATGTAGATTCCAAATGGAGCCTCACCTCTCTTTCAACTTCGGATCATGAATTCTCGAGCATGCTCCTGAAACACAAACACAAAGGAACAATAATGAATCTAGAAGATAACAAAGCTTTCTCGAGGACGAATAGTGAGTAATGACTAACCAAGATCGCTTTTGGTGTTGACGAAGAGATCATGAGGACAAAATCGAACCATATAGAATGCACACACTTCTCTATCGTCCCACTTAATCTCCTTGAAACCTCTTCTCTCTTCGTCAGTCAGATTACGAGCTGCGAAATCCACACATTTATTGGCTGATTTAGCGAAAATTCACCAAATTATGAAAACCGAAACTAGATTGCCGCAGTTCGGAAACTCACCTGCACCCATAAGTTCATCCAACAGAGCTCGTTGAGCATCCATGGCGGATTACGAAGCTGATTCTCGAGAAAGAAAACGAATCGAATGGCGAACAAAAGTACAGGAGGAGTGATGATTAGGGTTTCCTTCGCCACGAACTTGTTCGCAAAAGGGCGTCTATCTACCGTAAACTCTATTCACTATATAATCATGTCCACCTAAGGATATAATATTCATTTAATTATCTACTGAATAAAATTTTTAATTTTGTATAGTATATATTTACTTCCCAATCAATATAAAATTTGTAAGATTTTATTTATATATCATGTATGTTAAATTTCAGAAATATTTGATATTTTCCCCACAAATCAAACACATGGCTTACAAGATAAAGAAACATCTCAAATACAACCATTGAAGTAAATAAAAAACAATTGAAATAATATGATGAAAGAATACAGAATAACCAAGTTGTTCTTTCAGAATTCTTATGCGTTAACATATGAAATCTGTTATATTCTTTTTTTTATATAACTTTTTCTGACTATCATTTTACTGACAAAACACTAAAATGCACTCTACATTACTTTAATTAAGAAGATTAATTGTTGTAATATTGTCGCCTTGTCGGAAATGAATCTGAACATTGTTTCCTCAGTGAAATCAAAATATTTGATGTATCACATAAGAACTCTTTATGTTCGTGTTTGCTCTTCCATAGCCACTCCTTAACCAATTCCCAAATATAACTCAATATAACTCAATTTATTGAAGAAGTAAATTTGGTGAAGCCATGGTGTCTCTGACATGATGCAACTTCCATAATTGATGTACATGGATACCATATTAAACTGATTGGAATCTATTCACCCGTGAAATATAAAGAAAAATTATTGGAGAATCGAAGAAAACATCTGGGATAAACCATCTCCGGAAGAATAATACTCTACCAAGAGAGAAGAAACAACTATAAAATCGAATTGACATACTGGATCAAGTGGTTTCAGTCTGTATATTGACTTTGGATCGTGAGCGATATTCGGGGTCGTGTGGCTCCGGATTGTATGTGAATCGATGGATTGATGTGAACTGACGAGTCAACAAGGGACATTCGCAGTCGAGTGGCTCTGGATCGTATGTTAGTTTCGGCCCAAGAGAATCTTCAGATCGAATGTTTAGAGTTGTATATTGGTTTTAGACCGTAAAAAACTTTTGAGATCGAATGCTTGGAGTTGTATATTGGTTTTAGACCGTAAGAAATTTTTGGGGTTGAGTAATTTTGAACCGTATAAAATTTTCGGATCGTAAGTGACATTTGAAATAAAAAATTATACAAATGATTAAGTAATTAGAAAATGCATAAGTAATATTCCCTCTTGTTTCATGAAGAGTGTCATTTTAAAGTTTTGTTTTTGTTTTATAATGAGTGTCATTTTGTGTTTTTAATGCAATTTTGTTATTAAAAATCCAGTTTTGACTTTATTGTATTAGTGTATTAATTGGAAAAAGAAAGTGTGTTTAGTGTATTTATAAATGGCATAATAGAATTTTTAATACTTTTCTTAATATAAGTAAAAATGAATAAAGTGACACTTTTTGTGAAACAGAGAGAGTATAATAATGGTTACGTGAAATAAAAATGAGTAAGAAAGAAAATGGAAAATGGTTTAATAAGTTGCTAGTATAAAATGTACAATTTAATAGAATTATTCAATATATTGTGTTTGCATGTGTAAGGTTTTTAGCATTTTCATTGTAATTGATTCATGTTTTTATTGTGATGCATGTGAAAACTAATATAGAAATTATAGTGCGAGATTATAGATATCATAAAAGATTTAGTGTTATGAATTTGAATATGTTTTATTAAATTTTTATTAAAACATTTATTTAGTTTCAGATTTTTTAATAAAATTTTAGTATCAGAATTTTCAACTGTTTTTCTAAAATTTAGAAGATTTTCAAGTCGGGGTTGAAGCTATTCTGGGTTCCTCTATCCCCAAATGTTATCAAACTCGCATTCACCATCCGAGTAATCTTCGATCACTTGTTTTAAATATAAAGAACAACAAGGTTTGAATTTTTAAAAAGTAACTAAGAGACATATTTCATACTTAAAAGCTTTTATTACATTAATAAGAATAAAATTTACTACAAAGTGTGAAACTTGTCTTTTTATATAGGCATCAAAACTTTCACAATGTAATACAATATGACAATGGCCGAACCGATTTGTTAGCTTAAGTCGTAGACACCAAAGTACGTTTGAGTATGGGACCTCCAAATTCAAAGAAAAAAATTTGAGAGACTAATCGAAACTGATACGACGCATCTTACAGACAAGATTAGCCGTAGGGAAATCGAGTTCACTACCAGCTTCTGATTT
Organism: Iljinskaea planisiliqua; assembly: GCA_900108845.1. Classification (NCBI taxonomy): domain Eukaryota; kingdom Viridiplantae; phylum Streptophyta; class Magnoliopsida; order Brassicales; family Brassicaceae; genus Iljinskaea; species Iljinskaea planisiliqua. The sequence goes on from FNXX01000008.1 coordinate 2,504,838, forward strand.
CATAACATCTTTGAGCTCATCTCTTGGTGTAGCCAAACACGTCTGAAACGTTGCAAGAACAGGCGGAATCGGCATGGACAAAGCCGAAAGCACATTGCTCAAGTACTCTATATCTACAGAGAGTTGTTGTGCTCCTCGGTCTGAAATGTGTTGGATTCCTCTCAGTTGCTCCATGTACAGAGCCGTTGCGCCTTCTGCTATCTGTTATTTTATTTAATGGTCTTAGTCTATTGCAATTCGAGGTTGAGACTAAAGCAAAGTTAAGACTTACCTTGAACATCCACTCAGTTGCAAAGAACTGTGCATCCTCGTTGTTTGAATCGCCATTGGTTGAGATTCCTTCAGCTAGAGGCTCAAGCTGCTGAGGCAAAGTGAGGAGATATTCACCAACACTTGTAACGTAAGACTGAGGGTACGAGCTGAAGTTTGGTAGAGGAAAAGCGGTTTGTTCCTCGACTGAAGACCAGATTGGTAGGCGTGATACTTCCGCGAGTCTTTGCCTGACTTTTGATATGAGGATGTCGTAGACAAGTTCGTTTACTGTATCAGCAAATGTAGCGACTCTCTGAGATGCCAAAGGCAGTGCGTGGAACCTTGGATCTTTAGACTGTAACAAAACAAAGGAGAATAGGAAGCGTTACACATGAATATTGCACAGTAAAATTCAGAATCTTTGTTTAAGAATATGATTTTCAAGTACCTGCTCCAACAGGTTTAGGAGTTTGTGCGCCTTCTCCGGAACATCAACCAACCGAATTGCTGCCACTTCTAGGGAAGCTCGTCCAGCCATAGACAAATCTCCAGGTGTTTGTTCACTTGTCAAGTGTGACAGATTCTGATCCAAATTTGTGCCAAATAATGAAATAGACAAGCTGGAGTTTAGTCTAGCTAGAGTGGCTCTCAAAGAAGCTTCAAATACAGAAGACCTGCTCGTAAGACAATCAGCTACAGTAAGTATTTGCAGAGCTCCCTGGACTATAGACCATTCCTCATTTGAGGTCAAGTCCATCTTACGAGAGCTCTCCCTTTTCTCTGCACTTCCCTCTTTCTTTGAGCTAACTCCATCACCTGTACCATCCACTCCAAACACAACTCTCAGAGATTTGAGTGTTTCCTGAAGCATAGAGATATACTGCAACATTATGTCATCTAGTGCAAGTATCAGCTCGTCTGCCTCTGAGCCGCCAGTGAAGCTGATACACCTCTCAACCGCAGCTTCAAGAAGAACAACAACTTGGGGAATAGACTCTTCCATCCTACGCACCGTTTCGCTGAGTTCAATTCCTTGAGCCCCAACACCACGTGTAACGGCCCCTCTCAGATCCACAACTGCGATCTCAGAGGACAAAATAGCACGTTCCATCTTCCCATACCTAAAGCATAATCAATTCTAATGTCACAAGAAGCCTTGAAGAACCATTGAAAAATGAGACAATCCATATATGATAGAAATGGACAGACGTGGGGAATAGAGAACTATACAACACGAAAGCTTACTTCTGCTTAAACAATTCAAAGGGTGAGTACACGGCCTTCAGCGTATCTATTAAGACCCTAAGTTCAGATTCGGCAAACAGGTGCTGAATATTTCTTGCAAAGGACCCAGTTACGTTGTGCAGGTCAATAAGGGCCTCAAGATGCTTGGTCTGAATATTAATACCCTTGGGTAAGTCTCCGGATAAGAGATCCATCACACCTATTCAAGAAAAAACATCAGAAGTGTCAGTATTCTTCTCATTATACATAAATGTAAGACAAACTAAATAATGCTTAATTGTTTTGGGAGATTTGCAAACACTAAATGAAATGGTCCAATAGATTGTATAATAAAATTTCAGATTTTCTTCAAACCTCTCTAGTATATTGACAGATTCATCACGTTGGCTATTATGCACAAAAATAACAAATCCAGACAAGAATACTCGAAAACAGTAGCTCATGTCGAGGCAGAAGAAACTGATCCTTAGAACTATCTAGCAAAGCATGAGGATAGTAGAGTAAAACCACCTAGGAAGCAAGTAATCCCAATCCATGTGGGTAAAAGGACTAGACTAATCTAAATGCACTGACATCATATCCAACCTTTGGCGAGTGTTTTTGTTTCAGGAACAGCATCTCCTGTGGCAAGGTTAAGACGGGAAACAAAACTAGCCCCAAGTACTCCCATGGTCTCAACCAACAGCTTTGGGACAAGAGTCATGTAGTCATCAGGGAAGGCAACCATACACCTGAACAATCATGAAAGCAAAATCACATGATTGGGCATAAAGGTCTGACATACTGTTACTGTAAGCGCCTAGTTATTTACTGTAAAAAAAAAGTACGCCAATTACCATTTCCATTCCTGCTCAAGATAGAGCAGCAACTCGTCGTAAAAGCTTGGCAGCCAACTGGCGAAGGATGTCTGCGTTGATGTCGATTGAAACTCATCGCCGCTAGACAACCTTTGGCTTTCACTTCTCCCACTGGCAAGCTTGTTGGCTCTTTGCTTTGTGTCGAAATCATCCCAGAGTTGTTTTATTGGCTTTAGACGGACTTTTGAATATTGCAACTCCAGAGACTTGAATCTCCCAATCCGGATTAAGATTCCTCGCAGATCTTGGGCAACATCAACCTTGTGATATGTCAATGCATCAGTAAGACGTGGCTGCACCATCGCCTCCAGCCTATCCTCCAACACTTCTAGTTGCTTTCTAACATTAGCAAATTCTGCAACCTGTTGATCAAAATTAGAGTCAAGTGAGTGAGGATAAAAAGACTTAAAACACGTTACACTACTCAAGTTAGGTATTAGTACGACCTCTCCAACAGCAGACAAGCAATTTCTCATGCTGGCAAGAGTTTCTGCAGCACGAGGAAGATCGCCACTAGCAAAAACATCCTCAACCGTCGAGCTTAACTGAGTTAACCCAGCAGCATCCTGTCCCATATACGAGAGAGAAGAGAATCAATTGCAGATGGAACCAAGATGGATTCACAAAATGGATTCAATTCACAAAATTAGTAAGCATGTTGACCTGTAGTGTTTTGTAAGCAGCCTCCATTCTCTGCTTGACATTGTCCACTCTAGCAAGAGTAGCAATACAATCTGAGGAAGATCCCTCTGCCTGCAAGTACCAATTCCGATATTACCAAACTCTGCTGAGAACGAAACATACTAGCAAAGCATACAGAACAAGCATAATAACGTGTGATCTGATCTGATATAACACTGTTCAGTGTGAAGCTAGAGGAGATCCAAACAAAAGCTCAGATTCAGTCTCCACAGAAACGAAAGCGCGTAATCTCAGAATTCAAAGTGAGTCGGCACAATGCGTACCTTTTTGAGCTTTTGGAGGATTCCGGCAACTGAAGTACGCAGAGACACGGCATCATCTCGGAGCCGCAAGACGTCGCGAGTGGCGCGAGGGACACGGAGGAGAGCGCCTCCGCTCTGCTCTTCGAGAGATGCTCCGATCTCCTCGGAGGCAATCTGGAGCTTCATTTCCAGATCCACCAGGTGTTTCTCGAGCGAGTCCTGCGGGTGACGCGCTTGGCACGAAGAGTTAACCCACCGCTTCGCATCGAACTTCTCATCTGAGAACGGACCCAGATCCAGCATCGTATCCGATTACTCAGATCCCCACTCCGTTCTTTGAAGACGATCCTCTGAATCTCTCTGTTTTCGCAGAGGCGTCGAAGAAGAAACTGGACCAAATCAATCTAAACCGACATGTAATTCGGTTTTCAAATGGTACATCAATCGGTACAAATCTTCAAACCGAACCGAAGAGAAACCTTAATTCCCAAATGTGGGCCCAAACGTAATGGGCCGTATAGAGAATATCATTGCGCTTTTTATCGACTTTTGTGGTACTCTTTTTGATTAATCAATCACTCGCTTACGCTATACCTTCTTCTTTGAGGTCGTTCGTTTGTGTATCCACATACTGTATCTACTTGTTTCGGTTAAATGCAGTATTTAAATGTGGTAGATAAATGTTCGTTTCTAACTTTAGTTTTTATATTTAAATGAATACATTTTTGTATGTGAGTTTGTGACAATATCTAAATGTATTTCATAAAACATGTCTTTATATTAATTATATCATTTTATAAATTATATTTAAACTAAATAATTATTAAACATTTTAAAGATCAAATTATTTTATTTTAATAAATGTAAAAGTCGAATCAGAATATGTAATTTAATAATTATAGTGAATTTTACGTTTTTTCGAATAAAATAATTTACTGTTTTAACAGAATTGCAATTTTAGAGAAAAAAAACTAATGATGCGATTTTGGCGAGAAAAACGAGATTTATGGATGTGGTGGAAAAAAAATAATTTTTGGATTTAGCGAAAAATATAATTTTGTGGTTATGATAGAAAAAAAACTAATTTAAACGAGAACTAGAGATTTTATGGTTTTGATAGAAAAAAAAATCGAGATTTTTAGATTTGGCAAAAAATCCAAATTTTGTAATTTTGACGAAAAAATAAAATTTTACATAGAAAATGAGATTTTATAATTATGATAACAAACAAATAAGATTTAAAGTTTTAACAAAAAATTATTAATTTAGGATTTAGGAAAGACAAAATTTTGCGATATTGAAAGGATAATTTACAGTTATGGTGAGAAAGATTTTGTCTTACTCCTCTACACCTTGGTCGTACTTTCGTGTGTATTCAGCTGTTCATGGTTCTCTCTATTGATTTGTTTTGCTATTCCCCAAACGTTGTGCTCTGATGATAAATGTTTAGTTGTGGATTTTTCAACTCGTTTCTTTGAAAATACGAATGTAATGTTTCCTTCCAATTTCTATTTCTAGAACCAGACATATTTTCTTAAAGAAAGTTTAGGTACTGTCGTTTTTCAGAGGCAAAACAGGTTTACCTAAGTCCATGAATGGTCTGCACATGACTGATGCACATAGTTTCTAGTGAAAGCTGTGTAATTTTATGCTCTAGTACAAAACATGAGATTTAGTATGTTATGAGGGCGCATATGTTCGCACCATTATATTGAGCGGTGAAGATGCTGTGTCGTCTACAGTTCCCATATGTTTTATTAAGCTGCAGTTCAATCAAGAGAAAATAGTAATAGATTTTGATCCAGACCTCTGCAGTGTCATGTTCCTTTCTAGTGATTGAAGACTGAACTTGTTGTTCGTCTCTGGAACAGTCAGGGAAGTCCTTCCACATGTCCACTTGTATGGGAACGTGTGATTTTACCATAAATCAAAAAGAAGTTTACTAAATATTGTATTGTCACTGATCCAATAGATTTTCTGTGGTGTCATCAATTGCTCAACTATTACCTTAAAGCTGGTTTCTCTCTGTCTACTATGTTCCTGTTTCTTCAGGTTAAGTTCGCAGGTTTCATGGCTACTTGAACAGAGGAAAGACATTCTCAGGGAACATACTTGGTCCAGATGTTGGGTTCTTGGTTCTTGGTTCTTGAAGCTCTTTTACTTTGCAAACTAACATGTGTTTATTTGTTTAGAAACATGCAGGATTTGGGCAATTCAAGAGGACTTTTTGAAGACAAGATGTCTCGTGGATTGTGTCCAAAACCCAAAAAGTGGTGTTACTTAAATCCGTTAAAGAGGCAGACAATAGTCATCGTCAACCTCCAAACCATTCTCGAGGCAGACAAAAACCATTAAGGTAATTAAAAAAATGCCTTCAAAAAGTGCTTTAAGTTTTTTCACCTATTATATAATAATGATACAATTCGAAACTAGCTTGCACTTTCTTAATACAATATTTTACCATGGTGGTCGGTAAGTTTTGAAAATTGGTCAAATGAGATGTGTGGAGAGACAAGAAGTAGTGAATCACTCGTTTTTCACCGAGGTTTATATGTCCTTTTCCTTTTGTTTTTTAATTTTCTCTTTTTTGACTCATCTTTGGCTTTTCCCATGAACTTTTCCAGCACATTCATCTGGATTGATAAAAGAAAACACTTGTTTATTCCATGTTTTTTTTTTCTTGGTTTATAATTTTCAAATATTAACGTGTGAACTCTCATATTATATAGTGACTACTAGCTACGTTTCATAATCGTTAAGCTTTGTGACACGTTTTCAGTTTGTGACGCTATGAGTTCAGTTCATGCTGCTTCAATCCTTCTCTTGTTTCTGCTCTTACATCTATCTGAATCTCGTCACCTCGACAACGTTCACATCACTGATTCTCGGTCTCCACTTGTTAAGGTTCGTGATCCACATTTTCAATTTTCATCAACTTTTAATTTTACTTTCACCTTCTCAAAACTAAAGACTTCTTTTTGTTTTTCTTTGGTTTAGGATCAAAAAGTTGTCTCCGGTTTGACATCTAAAGAATCGGTTAGAGTTTCTCGGTTTGTGCCGGGCGTAAAGAAGAACCGCCATCATCGGCCGCCGCTCTTCTTTGCAGATTATCCGAAGCCGTCCACTCGGCCTCCACGTCATAACTGAAACCTCTCTCTTTTGTTTTGCATCTTTAGAAGTTTTTTTTGTATGTGAGAGAGTAAATAGGTCCATAACAATTTTCTTAATATTTTTCCAAATATGGAACTTCTTTTTTTGAAGTATAGGTTCATGTTTTCCCAGCTGACACAAAATATATCTATTTTCAGTAAGTTTCCTAAAAGAGACGCATCTGTTTTAGGCTCTACGCCACGAATTTGACGATCTGGGTCCATTTAAAGCCCAACTAGTATTGGTCCATTTACAATCTCTTTATCAGTTTTGTTTCCAGCCAGTATTCAGATTATCTTTACTTCACCATGATTGTCCACAACATGGATGATCTAACTGTGACTGATCTTTTTGTATGAAAAGAAAAAATAAATATCCTATGAGAAGGCAAATAAATGAATGTATATAGCCAGACACAAATCTAACATTCAGTTTATATATCTTGTCAAGAAACAAAACACTCCAATTCAAATTCAAATTTTAGATCACAAATAAGATTGACACAAGGGTTATATTGCTTGGATCTTAATAATTGAGAGGGTATTTACGTGTATTGTCTGTTGTTTTTAACCTTTTTATTTTGATTCGTTGTATTTTTATATTTTTGTAGAAAAACTTAAATATTTTAATTTATAATTATTATTTTATATTTTCGGAGATAAAAAATATTCAATGTTATGAAAACGCTTTTCATATCTACCGTAACCTTGTAGGACTTCAATTATATTAAGAATCAATTATATTAAGAATAAGGTGGCCTTTGAATTGCCTTCACAAGAATGTGTGAATAAGATATGTTGTCTTATTCATCCGATTCTTGGCAATGGCTAAAGGCAAAGTTTTAAAACAATTCTCCTCACTTAATTTTTATCAATATGTTGCTTTTTTTGTGAAAGTTCTCCAAACCTGTATCTGGAAAAATCCTTTAACTAATTAACAGAAAGATTAGTTTTCTGTAAGTATCATACATGATTCTGTGACTTCTTGTACGGTTGTTTCTTAGATACCTCAGCTAATATATTTCATGTTTTAGTTAATAAACTTTTTGGTTCTTTATATAGGTTATATAATGAATGTTGGTGATTTGGTATACTTCTCTACCGCTATAACATGTGCATGTTTTTGAACTAAATCAATATTTTAAAAATGTGGAAACATTAAAATTTAATAAATGTTTTAAATAGTAAATAATATTTCCTCTTCTCTCATTATATAAAAGGTTGAAATTTTAAAATGAGACAGAAACCGAATGAGTTTTTTTAGAGTTTTGTAATTTTTATCTTAATTTAATATAGCGGACACGTGTCCTTCTCATAAGTGATGACATGACACTCAACGGGAGAAAGTTGGCGAAGCTGAGGTGGACACTCCCAAGAATCCCAAATAAAAACTTTTATTAGTATAGATTTTTAACTAAAAGTGCAAAGTTTAAAAGAATAAATTAATTATGTTCTTTAAAGTTTTTTTTTATATTGGAAATACAGTTTCATATTTAATGAAAACAATTTAACTAATCACAAAAATACTGAAAAATATAAATAGTCACAAAAATTATTTAAGTTTAAATTTTGCATAAAGAATTATAAAACATCTTATAAACTAAAACAATCTTAAATATCTTATATTATATATGGAACAAAAGGTATAGTAGAATCACACAATTTTAAAACGCTGAGATTTGGACAAATTAATAGCATACCATCTAATATATCTGCGAGAGAAATGATGAAGTATGATTCTACACATTTTTTAGAGACCGGTAAGACATCCTCCGTCAAGGCAAGGTTCGTTTAGACGGTGGGAGTGTGTGACATCGTGCAAAGGTCAGAACATGTGAGGCTGACATTTTTGTTAGGTTCGATGTCTCATAAGTCGACGAAGAGTGCCATGCACGCACATGTTTTTCTTCTTATTCTTCAACACTTACTACTTATTTAAATTATTAGGTGGTTGTTTGGAAGGGAATATGCACAGTTTTTCAACCAGTAGTTTTATTTTTCTTAAAATTATTAATTCACTAAATTACAAGTAGTTTGATACAGGGATAAAACTAAAATTTAAGGTTTAAAATTGTATTTTTTATGTGTATCTTTAGATTTATATTCGTATTAAGTTATCCAAAGCTAAATTCACATAAGCAATTAAGAAATTTAAATTTGATTTAGAATATCTAATTTTTTTAGAAACAATATCTCTAAAAAGATTATAAAGATAGAATTTAAATACTATGTATATTATCTAAAATTAAGTATAATTCGTGAACAAAAATAAATATTTTAATAAATCCTATGAAAAGATATTCAAATTTGTAAATTTTAACAAATTTGTAAGCTAAATATAATTTATATATTATTTATTTTGAGTTTTGATATAGTTTACATACTCATATGAAATACTTATCAATTCAACTAATCCAAATTTTTGGTATTTTTTTCAACGGATAAAATGCATTCTTTAGTTCCAAGATTTTTTTTTCTTTTCCCTTGACTATGCAAATCACCCTGTATAAACTTTATCTTCAAAATGTCCATTTAAAAAAAGCTGATTTGATATCTATTTGATGCATTCTTGCCAACAAAATGATTAGTCCAACAATTTCTACATGAGCAATATGAGCGAATACCTTGTCATAAATGAGTTTGGATCTCTAACTATAGCATTTTGCCACAATCTTGCCTTTGATTTATCTTTTAACTTTAAATTTCTTTTTTGTTTTGTACACAAATTTCACACCGATTGCCTTATGTCTATCTATATATATATATAAAATAAAATAATTTCCCTTCTCCTTCAGCCACCTCAGCAAACACTTCCTCACAAATGGACATGTCATATTTTATTAAAACATCATTTGCCCTCCTAATTTGTAAGGTCTCTAATCAACAAAGAATCATGCAATTGAATACGTTGTCAATACTTTTAACTCCCACTACTTTAACTTTACAATTTAATCCATTTAGAATATTTTACAAGTATATGCATATAATCAATATATATAGATAGTATAAAAAAGTTTTATAGCAAAAATAAATAGATAAACTGATATTACAAAGAATCAGTATCAAACTTTAACTGAAACAAAAATTGAATGAGTACTCAAATATATATATATATATATTCAAAAAAATTAGTTCTAATAATATTTGAGATAACACAAAACTAAACACTATCATTCTAAACTCAAAATATATTAGTTATTTTCAAATAATTCAAAATATTCTGGGTAATTTGAATATAAAATATCTAAAGTGAACCATATATGTGAAAAAATAATCAATTTGAATTATATCCAATCAGTATTTAAAGAGAAAAACATGATTAAGTGATCCCGAATAATAGAGCCACAAAGAACAAAGGAAATAAACATAATAAAAACTAGAAGAGGAAAATTAAAGAAAACCAAGTAACAAAAAAAAAGAAAAAGAAAAATCAAAACAATCAAATAAGATTATGAACAAAAAAATGCAAATAAAGAAGGGATAAGAGAAAAAAAAAAAACCTTCCAACCAAATATAAAACACAAAAATATAAACATACAAACAAATAAAAAAATATTAAACTTAGACATCATTACATATGTCCACATAATTGAGTTCAATATAACAAACTAGAAATCTTTTTCCTCCGCGCACGCGCGGAGGAGTGTCTGTATTTTTGATATTTTTATTCTACTTTCTTTTCATTTTATTTTTAATTATCATTAATTTTTAGTCACAATTAATTGTAAGATTTCATTCATTTGATGATTACTTATTTTTATAATTTTTAATCTTTATATATTTTCAGTCATTATTCTTGATCATTAACTTTTTATCCGTCAAAATATTCAGTTGTTATAGTTGAGATTCTGTTTTCCATCTTATTTTATTGTATCGAAGATGTAAAGCTGTTGAATCTTTGGGTTTTATCATTTTTTGGAAAATACCTCTAAAACTCTAATCATGCGATAATTTTGCATTTGCATTCTATAATTGAAATAAAATCTTCCTTTATTCATCACCAAATAATCTAACTTTGAACTCATCAATGTGAATGTTATTTGAATGTAAATTCGTATTTGTTTTATTTTCTTATGTTTTTATTATTTGTTTTCTTTTATTATTTTCCCTTTTTAATCAATTATCTGTTTTTAATCATAATTAATCGTTTTATTATGTATAATGTTTTACTTTATCTGTTTTTTTGGCTCACCATCAATTTTTTGTGTGGTCATTTTACATTTATAATTTAATTTATTTTTCCTATTTTTTGTAGATTTATTTAAAGATAGTTATATGTTTTTCTCGTAACCTATTTGTGTGGATATATAAATATTTATATTGAAATTAAGGCTATCTTTTTTTCTCTTTAAATCTTTCTATTTATACTTGTTTGCTTTTTTTTTTCTACAAACTCAATACCATTGTGTATTTGTATTGATTTGAAGATATTACTTGTTTTTTTGTATCATTTACCATTAAAATATTTTAAAATATCAAATGTTGATTATGTGTTATTGGGCTGGTTTTTTTTTTATTATAACTCATCTATATTAAAATTAAAATGGCTAACACATCTACAATTTTCAATCTATAAATATATTATCTAAAATAAATATATATCAGAAAAAATCAAATTTGAAAAATTTAGCAAATTAAAATTTAAATATAGATGTTTTTTATTAAATTTAAAATTTATCAAAAATATATTCTCGAGTGCAGGTTAAAATCTATTTATTTCCTTAAAAAAAACACGATAAGTTTTGGTATTATGTGCGTCTTTATTCATACTATAGTGGACATATTTTTAGAAAAAAATAAAGAAATATTGTGGGCTGGTTTTAATAATGGGTTTTCCAACACTAAACTTCCACTTTAAAAAAGAAGGTTAATAATATTGTGAATTTTTTTTTCTCTTGGCTGAAAAAAAATTAAAGTGGACAGGTGTCAAAATTTGTATGATGACGTGGCGCTCTATATGGAGAGAAAACTCTCCTTTTATAAAGAAGATTAATTGCACACCTTAAAAATATTAAAATAAATATAGAATTAAATTCGTCCCGTAATGAAAGAAATGATAAATATTTACACACATACCAAAAATCAAATTTATCTTATACAACTGTATTGTTCTTATTTAAACTCAAATTAATTAATTTTTTTGTTACCTACTCAAATTAATTAACTATAAACTACAAAATTAGAAAAAATCAAAACAAAAACCCGCGCGCAGCGCGGGCACCCCCTAGTTTAAAAGTGAAGATATATAACCTTCTTTTATATCGCCTTGATTTATTTGCACATTGCATTTTTCTATGTTTTCTCTTCCATAACTTTTTGGAAATTCAAGAACTACTAATCCACAAATAGATAAAATAAAACAAAATTATTATTGATTTTAGGTTATCTCATAAACCTCTTGTGGACATTAAAATTAAGAGTCTTTCATTTAAACTTTCATCTCCTTAAAATTCATATGTTAGGAAGTTAGTGGAGTAACTGACTCCTTTCTTGGTGTCTCCAAATCCTCTTCTTCCTCATGTGGAAAACAATTAATCATCATCAAAGATGATATTTCAGCTGTTGTTTTTCTTCCTCATATCAACATTGTATATTTTTGCCTTTTGAGTTGGTGTCATACCCAATGAACAGTGTCGGACCAATAGTAAATACTGTCTAAAACATAATTAATAAAAAATATGTTTTTGTAAAACTGAGAGTTTGAATTCAAGTTTAATAATTAATGATAATAAATATTGCATAAAGCATAATTTTACCACTAGACTAAAAATATATTTAACAAATGATGCCCTTAAAGCTATTGCTTGTTGGGCTTTAACCCAGGGCCGGTTCTTCTAATGAACACGTACTTCTTGCTTTCACCATTTAGTTTACTTCGTTTCTCATATGACATATGAATATGATAAAAATTTCCAAAAACTTTTAAATGTAAAATATTGGACTTTTTTTTTGCTCCCAGCTTTATCTGATATCTCTCAATTTCATCGATTTACCCTAAATTTTGTGAAAAACGACATTGATGAGTAATTTATTAAAGTTATAGAGATACATTTTCACCTACTATATAAGATCTTTTAGTGTTAAATTTCATTTTTAGTGAGTCACTTTATTATTCTAATAAATAAAATTAGATCATTTAGCTTAAATTAGCGATTTCAGATTTGGTGAAAGTAAATAATATTATTTAAAATCTCTTTATTCGCAAGTTATATACATAAAATAAATAAGAGAATTATAAAGAGGGGTTCTATGATTGTAAATTTGGTTGTGTCCTATGTTATTTTTTCATGTTATTATACTGCTTGTTTTAGCTTCTTCTTTTTTTTCTTGTGAATATTTCTTATAATATTATTTAAAATTTGTTTATTTGCAAGTTATATACATAAAATAAATAATAGATTTATAAAGAGAGGTTTTATGATTGTAAATTTGGTTGTGTCTTATGTTATTTTTTCATGTTATTATACTACTTGTTTTTTAGTTTTTTTTTCTTGTGAATATTGCTTATAATATTATTTAAAATTCGTTTATTTGTAAGTTATATACATAAAATAAATAAAAGAATTATAAAGAGAGGTTTTATGATTGTAAATTTGGTTGTGTCCTATGTTATTTTTTCATGTTATTATACTGCTTGTTTTACCTTTATTTTTTTTTCTTGTGAATATTGCTTATGAATCATATTAATTACATAACCGTTAACTAAGAATTTTCTTACATGTTACAAATTAGGATTATTGTAAATTTTTGTTTTTCTGTATGCATGCAGTTGTAGTCATAATTTTTTTTTGTAAGTATAAGAAAGAAGGATGTACAGAGAGTTTATGCCAAGTTCTCCAATATTGAATATGCTGTCAATACGGACCTACTAAAATTTTGTGGAGAGATTAACATAGCAAACCAAAAATGATAGGTGAAACCGAGTCGAGAACTTTGTACCAGATCAACCCAGATAACTCATATCATGTGCTGATAACACTTTTATGATTCAACATATGTAAATCTATAAATAGAATTTATTCACAAAGAAATGGATCATATTCTCTCTTATTCTTACACATTATAATCATAACCAATTTTAGATATTTTTTTTTTATTTTTAAGACTCCGATCTATTTTTCGATCAAATTTCTGTCACAAAAACTCTTACATTTTAACTTTTTTCCATTTTAAATACTATCTTACCGAATTAATACTCGGCAATGAACCTTTTTAAAGATTGTAAAACATTGCAATTTCCTAGCTTTCCTTTTCCGATTTTTCATAGTGTTCGATGATGTTTTGATGATTATTGTATATTTATTCAGAAAATATTAGAAAAAAAACACTTCTTTATATTTATCAGATTTCTACGTATTTTCTAGTTTTAGAAGGAAACTTATTCCTAAAAGTAAAAAAGCCCATAAGCAAACACCGTTGACATGAAATAAACATTTGAATATGATTAAAATTAAGTTTTAACCAAACAATATCAATGGTCTAATGTAACTTGTTAATTTGTGAGGAATCGTGTGAAAAGTATACATCATAACAGCTAAAAGCGATTTTATTGGTACAATATGTAACGTGCTTTCTAACTAATCTAGTGGCATAGACCACCTTTTACAAAATAAAAATTATGGAAGTTGGAACTAATTTCATGATGGCTGGTATATGTCCACGACCTCTTGGCCAAAACTAACCCTAGTCAATATTAGTATATTAATATTTGTGGTTTTTGAAGTAATTAAAAAAAAAAAAAAAAAGAGTTGTTGAGGCCTAAGGGATGGTCAAATGGAGAGAGCAGAAGCAGCGGCGTCAAACGAGAAGATTCGGACTGCTAAATTTCAATTTCCAAAAGATCTTCCTATTTTTATACTCGAGTATTTAAAACAATAACCTGTTTTCCTTCAGTATAAAACAATTGTTTAACATATTTCATAATTCATGTGGGAATTAAAATAACTAAATTATAAAATTGGGATTCAACTGTGACGTGGTCCCACAATCTTCCCTCATTGGTACCTAACGAACCTTACATCTCCTCGAAAAGCCAAATCTCTTCTCTTTTTTTTTCTTTGCTTCCGACTTTTTTTTTTTACAGTCTTCCACTTCCAAAATGGTTCCTCTAATTTGTCGTCTTCTTGTCAGAATCTTTGACTGTTCTTTCTTCTAATATGTTTAATTACACTGACTCTTGTCAAAACTAAGTTTGACCCGACTTTTCTCTTTTACCTTCTTACGTTTTATTATTAGTTAATAAGTTTTTGTTTTTCATGATACATCTTAGTATATGTTGAGTATAAACAAAACTATTACTTTCACACGTAACTGTAGTATTTATAAACATCATAATCAAGTTTGGTCAAGTGACTAATGATATATCTCTATCATTGATAACTTTTTTAAAAATTGTTCTTTTATTAATATCGTGTGACCGGATTATAAAATTATTTGATTAATTTATACAAGTTGTTTATTTTGACATTGACATAGTGTTTGCATATTATTGAATTTCAAAGTATTGTTCTCCTACTAAAACGTTGAAAACATAACATGTAGTAGTTAGCTGATTATATACTATGCATTGAGGAAAAATAAAATATAAAAAAGGAGCTTATAGTGTTTAGTTGGAACAGTAAAAACCCAAAATTGAATTAACAATGCTTTGAGAGGCAAGTACAAGAGTAAAATCATAAAAAAAGAAAGTAAAATTATAAAATGGGGTAATCTGCAACAAGCCACAACTATGTGCCACGAAAGCAAATCCTATGGTTACAATTTAATATAGGTCACGTGGAGCCCATGTCGACTCCACGAGAGGTCCCTCTTGTGTTTTTGGAACTGAGTCGAGAAAATGACTTTATTAAATTTCTATCCAAAAAAAAAAAAAAAAAAAAAAAAACCGTCACCGACCTCACCACTCAGACCAGCTGTGTCCGAGAGCGACCGCACCAAGCCAGCCATCTCACGGTAAGCGGGACCCACCATCCGACTTATCCACGTCAGACCCGACTCGACTAATCGGCTCGTCAAGTTCGAAACCAGCTGCCACGTGTCTAGCGCCGTAGTTTGGATCTGCAGTGTGGGCCCCCGTTATGATCGGCGGTTTTTTTGGAACTACTATTAATAACCTCATTAATTAATTTTAATTACCAATCGCGTTGTAATAACCCTCCGTGCGAGGAAACTCATCAATCACGGTGTTACTCCACGCGCTTAACACGCTCCTTTTATGTCACGCGCTAATTTTAGTGGATACGTGAAGGACACGGACACGCGGGAGTCAACAACCGTCGAGAGAGATTTCTTTTTTTTTTTTTTTGTAAATACGAATGAAGTCTATTTCCTTCTGTTTTTTTTTTTTTTTAACCTTCCCAATTTTTTTTTTAATTACTAAATCAGAAAAAGAGTAGAAATTTGGACTTATTTATTTTTGGGGATAGTTTCTGCGATTTTCTCGGGCACTTAAAGACATTCACAGTTCGGTCTTTTCGCAAAATCTTAAAAATTTTCTTTTGTTTTTCCTCTTTCCCCCATTTATTTTCTGTGTCCCTTATTTGATTCCACAGAAACCGCGAGAAGGAGAAGAAAATAAAGTTCTCTCTTTTCAAAATCTTTCTTCTTTCCGTCGTTTCTGCTTTCAGTTTCGAAGCTCTGTATCTGCATTTTCCTCACGAATTTCTTAAGCTCAAAGGTTCGTTTTTTTTTCTCTCTTCGAATTTCATTTTGCAAAAATTAAACATTTGAACAATTTCTTCCACTTCTTTACGAGCTTGGATTCGTTCTTGTATGGTTTAATCCCTGAACGAGTTTTAAAAATTAAAACTTTTTTTGGTTCTGTGGGTGGATTTTGTTGAGAGTGACAATGATCTGTCAAGCTTTAGGCGCAACACAATTGAACTAGTGGTGGGTCTTAACATGTTTTTCAATTGTCTATATCCAGCAAGTGTATTACGAGACTTTGGTAAAAAAAAATTGATCTTTTCTTCGAATGCAGACAAATTCTCATGTATTCATAATGGCAATATAATGTCTTTTACCTTTTTAGTTCTGAAATGTAGTTTTTTTACTACACTAGTTTCTCTCCAAGCGCGTATGTATTTGCAGAACCAAAAATGTTTATGCCCTTTTATTGGTATCTGATGCTTTTAAATTGTGGGGTTTTGGATTCTTGGCTCTATCCTTTTACCTTTAGCTTCAAAACGTCGGTCAAAATTGTGAAAGATGTGAGATTTTCTGTTAGTAGTCAGAAATTCCCAGTTTTTGTTCCTTTGGTAGCAGCATCATACAAGTTCTATTACAAATCTCTCTGGTGCAAAGTTTATATTACAAAGTCTACTCATTTCATGAATAATGTGTTTTTCTTGATCACCACTTTCATAACAACTGTCAGGAAAATACAAAAAGGGAAATGTTACAAAACCTTTTTTGTTTGTTTCTCATTTTGATAATAGCCTGAGGCCAATACGGTACTTTGGTATCCAATGTTCTCTTCTTATTGCTTAAGAGAATGCTTTCAAATTAGATTTCATTTCTAGAGTAAATTCTCTAGTTCAGACACACTTAAACTAAGTAGCTTTTGGTCTTAACTCGTTCTGTTCCTTCATCTCAGGGTACTTGAGGAAGAGGATATTTTATTGTGTAGAAAGAAAAAAAGTAAAAATCTCAGAGCTTCTTACCTTTGGAGATATACATCTGGTCTTGTTATGGACATAAAATCCGGTCACTCGTCTCCTGTAATGACTGATTCTCCAGCGATAAGCAATTCAAGATTAACCATTCGTCAGAATAGACTACCTTACTCATCAGCAGCAGCAGCAGCCACCGCTCTCTCACAGAACAACAATCTCTTGCTAACTGTTCCAAGAAAGAAAACCGGAGTTCTTGATGATGTTAAGTCTAATGGTTGGCTTGATGCAATGAAATCTTCTTCTCCTCCTCCAACAATACTTAACAAAGACAACATAAGCAGTGAAGCTACGGATATGTCCTATCGCGAATGGACGGTTTGTCCCTTTATGGTTTCACTTTTACTGTCTTTTTCTTTTTCAGTGAACATTACGCCCTTGTTTTGATCTTTGATTTGTCTTCTTTTCTGTCTTAAAATCCTGTTTTTAGCAGCTCAAGTATCCATCAGCTCTTACTACTTTTGAGAAAATCATGAGTTTTGCAAAAGGCAAAAGGATAGCATTGTTTCTTGATTATGACGGGACACTTTCGCCTATAGTTGAGGAACCTGATTGTGCCTACATGTCAAGTGCTGTAAGTTCTTTTATTTTATTTTTAAACTTCAATTCAAAATGCTAACACTAATCAAACTTTATGCCTTTTCACATGTTTAGATGCGTACTGCAGTGCAAAGCGTTGCCAAGTACTTCCCAACCGCGATCATTAGTGGAAGAAGCCGTGATAAGGTAATGTTTTTAACCATTTTATCTTCGTTATTGATAATATTTTCTTGTGTGATATAATCTAATGATCATTTTGTTTGCTTCAGGTGTATGAGTTTGTTGGACTGAGTGAACTTTATTACGCTGGAAGCCATGGAATGGACATCATGAGCCCTGCAGGAGAATCTTTAAACCACGAACATCTCAGCCGTACTGTATCAGTTAACGAACAGGTTTACTTTCTTGCTTGTTTTGTCTGTTTTCTGCAATGTCGGTTTATGGACCAGATTCTCGAAAATGTGATTTTTGGGAAATTTCAGGGGAAAGATGTAAATCTATTCCAGCCTGCTAGCGAGTTTCTACCGATGATCGATAAGGTATTTCACAAATACATGTTCTAATGTATTAGCTTAGTTATAACAACACCATATGTGATTGTTGCCTCTAAAAACTTATCCTCTCAGGTGCTTTGTTCGCTTGTGGAGAGTACAAAAGATATCAAAGGGGTAAAAGTAGAAGACAACAAGTTCTGCATCTCTGTGCATTACCGCAATGTAGAAGAAAAGGTTTGGTTTTTCTCAGTTCAGTAACCTGTTTGGTTCCTTTAAACCAATACACACTTGTCTTTACAAGTTCCTTCTGTTTACAGAACTGGGCATTGGTTGCACAATGCGTTGATGATGTCATTAGAACATATCCAAAGCTACGGCTAACACATGGCAGAAAGGTAAAGCTTAAACAGGTTGATGATGTCATTAGAACATATCCAATGCGTTGATTTTGATATATGTTTCTTGGTTTGTTTGTCTTGCTTAAACAGGTTTTAGAGATCCGTCCAGTTATTGACTGGGACAAAGGGAAAGCTGTAACATTTCTACTTGAATCTCTGGGTATGTTCAAAACCCTTTCCTCCTCTGCTTCTGCTTCTGAATCTTGGTTTCAGCCATTAACACCATAACATTTTACAGGTCTAAACAACTGCGAGGATGTTCTTCCAATCTATGTCGGAGATGATCGGACAGATGAAGATGCATTTAAGGTTTGTTATTGCTCCTCCAAAGCTCAATACTAAACATTCTATATAAAGAAATAAAGTTTTGACTTAACGTGCAAGTAATATTTAGGTCTTACGAGATGGACCAAACCACGGTTATGGTGTATTAGTCTCTGCTGTGCCTAAAGACAGCAATGCCTTTTACTCTCTTCGTGATCCATCTGAGGTAAACTAATAACTCACTTAACTGAATATACTTGAGCTAAGGTTATGATCTTGATCATGAGTTTGATTATGTTTCATCAGGTGATGGAGTTTCTGAAGTCATTGGTGACATGGAAGAGATCATTGGGTTAGTAGAAGAAGACAGTAGAAGAAAAATGGCTGACGTTAATATATATATATATATATATTATATATGGAAGTTAGAAGATTATTGTTATACAGAGAGAATGGAGAAAGAGATGATGCAAAAAGTAAAGCATTTAGTTTTCTTTCTTTCGTTCTTGGTTTTTTTTTTTCTTTTCTTGAAGTTGTTTAAATACAGTTGAGATGTTAACTTAACGGCGTCGGAGGGAGAGATCACATGAAGGCTTTAAAACATGCCGGAGATTCTTTTTTTCCGATCAATCTCTCATCTTCTTCCTCTCTTACATCTGTAAATTCTTCTTTCATCTTGGAGAACTGTTTCTATGATCTGGTGTTGCTAAATTTCGGATTAATTCAAATCATTTGTCTCGTTTTGGTTTTCTTATTTTTATTTATTTATTATGTGAAGCAATGACTTAGTTATTATAGGACAAATTGCCATGTAACGTTAAGCAGAGCTGATTTTGCAGAGAGGATTATAGAAGTTGAAATTTGGTGATTTATTGATATATTTGTCAAAGGTTAAAGTCTGATCATGATTCAGTAATGAGTATATCTGTAATCTGTATATGAAAGTGATGTAGAGTGTTTCTAGTTTCATCATAATGCATGTCATTATTATTTTTTTTGAATGAGAGTTAGGTTGAATTATAGTGCTTGATAAGATTTGCAATATCTCTTGTTTATTTAAGGGAAATTTATGCATCTTTGATAAGGTTTCATTTAGTGACATCTCTCTTAGCTATACTACTCAGTTTCAGTTCAAAGAAATTTAGGGGTTAGATTGGGTTAGCCGCTATTACCCGCAAACGCAGCTTTTGCGGGTGATAGCGGTTGTTAGCATTTTGTAACAATCATAGAAAACGTATTCTACTGTTCCGCATCGCTCTAAATCGCTGAAAATCAAAAGCTGATTTCCTCGTTTGCGGGTGGGTAATAAAAATAATAATTAATTTTTAAAATATAAATAATTCATTTAAAAAAGAATATATATATATATATATAATTTAATTAATCACAAAATATGATAAATTAAAATTTTAAAATTTGGATACTAAAATTATGAAAGATATGAATAAATTTGATACTATATATATTGTAGATATATAAAAATAATAAAATAAAATTAAAATAAATATTTATTTTAAAAATGATAAAAAATCATTTAAAATAAAAATATACATAAAAATAAATTAGTTAACAACAAAAAGTATAATAATTTTTTTATTTTCTAAATTGGATATTATAATTATGAAATATATGAATAAACTTGACACTATATATATGATGTATATATAAATATAATAAAATAAAATTATATATATTTTATATAGATAAATAAAATAAAGTAAAATTTTCTAAGTCTAACATTAATTTTTCATAAAATGAATATTTTTTCAATGAAATCATTCTATAAAATTAATGATTTTATATTTTATTATAATAATATAATATTTTAATGCTTTATATAACTATATTATATATTTATACTGTTAATTTACTTTTTAATCGCTACTGCATCTGTTAATCAACCAGTCATAAGTATCCCGCAAACGCATCCATTTTCAACCGCTGCGCCAGTTATATGAATCGCTTAATAACGCTTGCAATCGCAACCGCACGCTTCCGCAAACTCCCGCAACCACAACCGCAATCGCTGCGTTTAAACCAGTCAGACCCTTAATCGATTCTTAGTTAAGAAATTTTGTGCTTCTTTCATCACATTTTTTTTTTCAAAAAGTATCGGTAGATATATCTGAATAAAGATTTTGGTAACTTATGTAATAAATTAAGATTTCTTCAAAAAAAAACTTTGAGAGACATGTATTCTCTAAAATTTAAACATTTTATTATTTGAAGTATATAAGAATATAATGGATTGTGTTATTATATGATATTTACAAATTTATATATACAAGAGTAGTAAGAATCAAATATTATTGAGAATATCCTATAATAAGTGAGTGATGAATATATGACTGAGTTACTGATGATGATGATAAAGAATAATCAAAGAGATTGATATCTTTATATGCCCTTTTAAACTCAAGCAGTGGTGATGAAGTAAAGAAGAATAATCAAAGAGATTGATATCTTTATATGCTCTCTCAAACTCAAGCAGGGGTGATGAAGTAAAGACAGAAACAATGATTTGAGATTGAATTATGATGAATTTGATGGGATTAAAGAAGTATTGTGTTTGAACCATGCCGTTTAGGACAACTTTACTTGTGATGAGGAGATCCAAACCAGACATATCTAAAGGAACAGCTCAACCCATCCTAAGATGATGAAGTCCTTAGAGATGTTGGAACAAATAAAAACAATAGAAGGAGGATAAGGTGATTCGATCAACACCCCTGTTGGAACATGCCGAAATATGTTTCAACAAGATGTTCATCCAAGACAGTTTTTACGAGAAGGACATAAGTCCTTTATTAATAGACTCCAACAAAACCAGAAGGAATTTGATAGAGTTTTGTTATCCCAAAGATATTGAATGGATTGAATAATACTTGTATTAAAAATTAACGAAGGTTGAAAGTTATCCAATGTTGATTACGCTCTCATAACAAACGTAACCTCCATCTACGATCTCATAACGATTGCATACAGACTCATGACGTATACAAAGCACAAACAAGCATAATTTGAAATCAACAACATTTAACAATATTTATAGTCTTTTATTCTCCTTCGAGTAGAGATATCATATGGTCTGTCCACGTTCATCTGGGACCATATATTTTATGGGTTGTATTTGGTCGGTTCATAATGGATAATGGTCCAAAAAACGCTTACACCCAATAAAGACCATGTCCATTTATACATACCCATGGATATTCTAATTTCATATAATTTTATTTTTAAAATAGATTAATAATTTTAAAAATAGATTATAATATTTATTTAAATATTTTTACTAAAATCAGTAAATAATATTAATTTTGCCTCTGTTTAATTTTAATATGGAAATAATATTAAGTTTTCCTACCGAAACCGTAAAATTGCATTTTTTCGTCAAAACTGTAAAATTATATTTTCCCGTTAAAACCGCGAACTACGTTTTCTCGTCAAACCGTAAAATTACATTTTCCCGCCAAAATTTTAAAGTTGTGTTTTCCACTAAAACTGACAAATTACGTTTTCCGCCAAAACCGCGAAACTATGTTTTTCCGTCAAAACCGTAAAATTATGTTTTCCCACCAAAACCGTAAATTTGTGTTTTCCCGCCAAAACTGTAAAATTATGTTTTTCCGCCAAAATTGCAAAATTATGTTTTCCCGTCAAAAGCGTAAAATTGTATTTTTCCGCCAAAACTATAAATTGTGTTTTCCCGCTATAATCATCAAATTATGTTTTCTCATCAAAACCGTAAAATTGTATTTTTCTGTCAAAATTGTAAAATTGCTTTTGTCTGTCAAAACCATGAATTTGTGTTTTCTCGCCAAAATTACGGAAATCTTTTTTTTTTTTGTCAAATCCGAAAAAATCTTTTTAAAAAATAATTTGATTTAATCTTAAAACTTGTTTTTATCTTAATTTTCTCATAAGTTGATTTTTCTAATACTTTTCTTATAAATTGATTATACCTTTGATTTTAAGATGTTTGAGCCAGCCCACGGACAGCCCAATGTCCATATAGTCTTTGCCCATTTTGACCATGGACGAATTGGTCTTAAGCCCATTTGAACCGTGTTTTATTTGAGCCTGTCTATAGCCCATCTATAATGATTTGGACTGGGCCTGCCACGGACGGCCCGACCAGTTGACAGCTATACTTTCAAGTCATCACTTAACAACTTCCACTTCGACTCGAGACTTCTTTCTCGTCTTCATTTCTTCTTATTTACCTGTTAGTCGTCACATCAGCTCTTTTTTTTGCATTTGAATTTGGCCCACGATGATAATAAACTTGATGATATCTATCAACACACATCTAATAACGTTTGGTAATAGAATTTTAAGACTATATTTTATATGTGAATGTTTAAATATCTTGTTTACTCTTAAAAGTGAGATCTGATCTGGTATTGTGAATATAATGAAGGTGGCTAAGTTTATTTACGATGGGAGAGAGTTGGCATAACAATCACCACGCGTTTGAATCATGGGCGAGACAAGGCTTATAGTGGTGGCAGATAGACATAACTTGGTGTCTCTGTCTCATTCGACTATTTGAGATTCTCGGATTAGCAACTGATGTAAAATTGCCTTCAGATCTCCAGAAACAGAAGATGGCTCTCGCTCGTTGATAAAATACCTGCACTTAATAATATGCATTTATAGATAATAAGTAATCTAAGTTATGGACCAGTGGAAACTATGAGGTATACAATAAATGAGAGACTAAAATTCAAACAAAAGATTTTTTTTGTCCAAGATTTGATTTTCTTGAATTTAAAGATATCTGATATATTTTGTATTATCAATATTTTTAGAATAGTTGCCTCTTATTAGTCCCAAGAATCGTATGAATAATTAATCTATGAACAAGACTCGAATTGTGTTGAAGAATATTTAAGACCTGACACTGATGGTGACATTTATTTACCTGTTGTGTATCTTTACCATTGTATCGTCTTGTGCCTTGTTTTTGCAATAATATCTCTACAGAAAACAATTCTAATTTTTCTAAAAATAAACAACTCTTATTTATATAATTGTTTTTTTTTACTTTTTAGAAGATATTTATAATAATATTATTATTTTTTACTTTTAATGCTAATAACATTTTTATAATAAAAAAACAAAGTTTATAATACTTTTTCAATAAAGTTAGCAATAGTCTAATAATCTGTTTTTTTTTTTTAACTCTAAAAGCTCAGGTAATTTCAAAATAAACCATGAACTTGGATTTATCAAATAATAAGAATACTTGTGGGATTATATTCTCGTAATTAATTAACTTTTCAGTATTATTCTAATAATTATCTTTAAAAAATAGTTCTTGTTGATATCTATACTATTAAAACAGGAAACATTATAGAAAAAATCCTTTGTACCGTGTTATATTACGATTTTTGCCATTGATCCTATTTGATTTTTGAAGAGTCTCATTAAGGGCAAAATTGTCATTTGCAAATGTGAACAAATATGCAAGATATTGAAAAATACTAATGATATTAAAAAAAATTATCAATAAAGGTACCTAATTTCAAAAGCCTAAAATATACTCTTAAATTTAATTTTCGGAATCTAAATACTAACCATATAAACGATCAAAATCTTTCAATAAAGATATTCTCTTGATTTCAAATCTTAAGATATATAATAAATCTAGAAATCTTAACAAAAAAATAATAACTATAATTAATACATTTAAACATGTTTTAAATAATTATAATATATATATATATATATATTCATGATATTTTCGATTATGAATTTTAAAAAAAAAATTGTAATTACCATTAGTTAACAAAATTAACAACTAATATTAATATATTGTAAAAAATTAATGATTTAATTTTGATCTTCTAAATTTACAAATATAAATTATTAAAAGATTATAAAATATATAACAAAAAAATCCCGTCCTTACGGCCCAGAATCTAGTATTATTCTAAAAAAAAAATCAACTCTTATTACATTGAATTTCCAATAAAATAAAAATAGCCCGCAAACGTTAAATCAGACTGAATTACGCGAAATTCCTGATTGGCTAATCATATGATATAGTTTCCATTACATGATAGGAAAAGGAAAAAACAAAAATGGGGAGAACAACAGTCCGAAGAGAAAAAAAGGAAACAAACCTCTTTTATAAGTACACCCAATCCTTCTAAAGTCTGAACATCTCTTCCCAAAAAGAAAAGAAAAAGAAGAAAGAAAACAACACATCAGAGAAAGCAGATCAAATTTTTTTGTTAACAATGGATGACGAGTTCGTGAGAGGAGATCAAGTTGAAGTATGCAGCAAAGAAGATGGTTACTACGGGTCTTACTTCGAGGCCAAGGTATTGTCGAAGCTTCCTTGCGGATCTTTCTATAAGGTTAAGTACAAGAATCTTGTGACTGAGGGTGAAGATCATCTACCGTTGATCAAGATCATCTACCGTTGATCAAGATCATCTACCGTTGATCAAGATCATCTCCTCCGACGAAATCCGTCCGATGCCACCCAAATTACCTCAGCCGTCAATATTTAGCCGCCATGAGAAAGTCGATGCTTTCGATTTAGACGCGTGGTGGGTTGGAGAGATCACCGTCCAAAAAGGCGACGATATGTTCTCTATTTACTTTTCGACGACCAAAGAGGTGTACGATTACCCACTTGAACGTCTCAAAAGGCATCTCGATTTGGTTGATGGACACTGGCAACAACAGTGACCTTTTTAGATTCTAACATGTTTCTTGTTATTAATTCTTGTTTTCTTTTTTTTTTCTTTTTCTTGTAAGTAATTGTTGTTCTTTACTTTCTGCAATATTTTGGTTTCCAATAAATTTGTCGCTCCCCTTTTTTAAGGCAAATACCATAAACAAATATTGAAGATGAAGAGAGCTTCTACCACAAACCTTTGAACTCAGTCAACCCTAGAAAATTTTCGAAATTCAATTGTAAAGATACTTGCCGATGGTTTGTTTAACGGAGTTTACATACGCCGTTTGATTTTGGACTTCAACTCTAGCTAATAAAAAACAATCTAATTTTAGGCTTATATATCTTAATCCAAATCCAATTAAAACGTTGTTAATGTTTATTAAGCGTATTCAACGTTTTTATCCCAAAAACACTGAATCGATTGAATAATACTTGTACTAAGAATCAACAAAGCAAAGTTCTCCGATGTGGATTACGCTCTCATAACAAACGTAATCTCCATGTACGATCGCATACAGACTCAATACATCTACAAAACACAAACAAGCACAATCTGAAATCAACAACACTTAAAGAATATTTATAGTCTCTTATTCTCCTTCGAGTCATTACTTCACAACGGCAAACCCTCCACTTCCACTCGAGACTTCCTTCTCATCTTCATTTCTTCTTACTTGTCTGTTGCCACATCAGCTCATTTCTTTGCATTTGAATTTGACCCACGATGGTAATAGGCTTGATAATATATATCAATACATCCCCATCAAAATCAAACTTGTCCTCAAGCTTGAAATAAGGAAAATGAGCCACAATCACGAGATGAGATCCAAGAATTCTCTGAGGATGGCTTATCCACCCACTTCACCAACAATTCCAAACCTCCAGTTGGTGAATGTCGCTTACGAAGCAATTCTTCGGGTTCTAACAGAACAACAATATCACCCACCAAAACATAACGTAAAGTATGAGCAGTGTCATGAGACCCCAACACACGTTTCAACTGGGACACATAAAAAACCAGATGTATATGCGACTCAACCGACAACTGCAATTCATAAGCTGTTTTCCCCCACACGTTATAGGACAGCGAAAGAACCATAGAATTTAGCGACAAGCTTTTGACAGAAACGGTGCACCACTCTCTGTTGTCGATAAGGTTTCAACTTTAAATATACCATATCACCCACCTGAAACTCAACATCTATGCGATGTTTATCAGTCTTGTGTTTATTGACCGAATGTATGTTAATTGACTGATTTGTCATTAAACCTCCAACGGCTCTATTGTCATTTAATTATGTGATTTGTTGCTCATTTTAGGATTTTAGGACAATTTTCAAGAGCCCTATATAAGTTCTTTTTCATTTACCTTTTAAATCACCTTTCAATCTAGTTTGATACAAAGTAGTTGATTTTTTTTTAAAGTATGTCTTTGAAGTTTATTCTTATTCTTTATAATATCAAGTGTGTGATTCACTTCTATTCTCTATAAACCATTAATCGAGTTTGTTTGAGAGATTAAACAACCTTATTCGTGCACATATTGAGCGAAATCATATTTTATCATCATTCCATTTCGACCTTTCACTCACTTCCGCAACAACTTGTCATTTTGACAACCATGTAATCACCAAGACAAAAGAATGAGTCATGCCCTTGCATCATTTTAGTATTAGAGTTTAAAAGCTCCTATCTATCCATGTGAATTTGTTTTCTTTAATCTTTTCAATTTCTTGTTTTGCTTTATTTCAATTCTTAAAGTGAAAAAAAACTTTTTTCTCAGGTCTGTTTTTGTTGATTAACAAAGAAAAATTCTCTGAGTACCTTCTTAATAATTTATTCTTGTTATCAACTTTTTAATTCTTTTTGACTTTGTGTGTTTCATTTTGTTTCATATACAAAAAATATATATTGTATTCACTATTTGTTTTTATTCTGATTTTTATAAATTGAAAATCCATAAAAATTGTCTTTCTTTGTTTTTCTTAATAATTTGTTACATTAAAAGAGAAAATATATATTTGTTTTATTTTACTTTGTTCATTATTTATTTATTTATTTTTAAAACAGAGTATTTAAATATTTCTTTATTGAAGTTGGTAGGAAGAAGAATCTTACCATAAAGCATCATAGAAGAAGACCATATATGTAAGGAATGGTGTGAAGATGTTGAATCTCAAATCAGTCTAGAAGAAGGAGAACACAAAGACGATGGATTAGAACATAGAGAATTTAACTTAGAAGAAGACTCAGAGTATGAAGAGACTGACTTCCAAATCAGTTACGAACATGCTCCATGGCAAGAGGAACAAAACCACTATGTGAAAGAAGACCATGAAAACAGACTGCAAGAGAAGCAGATCAATATGAAGGTGAACCTTAGAACAAAGAGGCTGACCTAGAAGTAAATTTTGATGATGAGTCAGAGGTTGAGGAGGAGATAGAATACAGGATTTGATGTTCTAACAAAGTGTTCCCACGAGTTGATATTTTGTTCGGTTTAATTTGGCAGAAATTTTGGAAGCCGAATTAACCAAAAACCAAATAAACCATATTGATCCAACAACAACACTAGCAAACCAGTAGATTTTTTTTGTTTTGTTATCAAAATATAAATGTAGGAACTAAAACGACTTGGATATCAGGAGATTGATTATACCATATTAATGTATATAGAGATACTGCTGGGCGCTGAATAGTTAAATAAATTCTCTATTAGTCTACTGTGTTAAATGTAGTTGTGGAATTGTGATATACTAAAAATATATGAGTATAGTGAGTTTGCGCTTCTGACTTTTCACTCTCATTAGTTTATTTGATACTTCAAACTTAATTAGTTAAAGTGTAAGCTTCATCTATTTTAATTTTCCAAACTGTGTCTGTATATAGGATAAAAAAAGTCATAGCTTTGTATTTATTTCATGCATTTTCAACAAAATACTCTTCATCCAAAAGAAATGATATATTAAAGTATTTTACAACTTTTACTAGACATGCTTTGTTATGAAGATACAATGATACAATTGCAATTTTTTCAATAAAATCCTGGAGATATCTGAAACCCTCAAAACGTGAAATCCACACATACATAATTATAAGAATTTGATTCTCAATAAGTTAATACTATGTGACAACATGAGACAGTATATAATTAATTAAGTATAATTATCCAGATTAACGAGGTGTAGATCCAATTTTCAAGGATTACCGAGATCTGCTACATAGGAAACTGCATATATTTCATATTATTAATGTGAAATGTGAGTTGGAGTGGAGAAGCGTGCATTTGTTCAAACGTGCGCCAGACGTAAAGGTCGGTCATAGGTAGGTGCATGGGGACTTGATGAATATGTTAAAATTAGTAAAAATTTAAAACTAATTAAGATTACGATTACTTCTCAGTCTTCTATCACTCTCACACACATCAGTACAAACATAAAGCATCTTGTGTTAGCTTACCATATTCTCCGAATCGTTTCACACGCTTTCCTAAGATCATCTAACTAACTTCTTGTATAATCTAGTCAAACAAATAAAATCGTTTTCCCCGCTTGAGCCTTTCTGTTGTATGTCAAATATATTAATAAACATTGAACATGCTTCACAAACTATCTGCTTGTACTCACTGGTGGATCTAGAACATATATTTATATACTTTGGGTTTGTAGAGTTAACATTTGAACTAGATTACAACCAGCATTGAGTGTGAGAAAAATTTATAATATAAATTTTATATGCAAAATATATAATAAAATAAATATTGATTGAATTCAAAAACGATAAAAATAAAATAAATAACTAATGTCTTTTTCATATTTTTTTTATCAAATTTGTATTTTTAAATTATAAATTTAGTAAATTAAAATTAATGTAAATATTCTTGCATAAAATCTTCTTGTATAAAATCTAAAATTTAATATTTTAAAATTATGTTTAAGAGAAAGTTTTGATTCTATTTGAAATTTTGAAAATATTAAAAAGACATAACTAAATATTTTTTCTATAATGTTTCATGTTTTAATAGTATAGATTAAATTTTAATCATAATTAGAATATAACATTTGACTAAAATACCTTAATGAACATATGAAAAAATTATTAAAAGACAATGACATATTATGTAATAACAGATGACTAAAAGTTTTTGTATAATGTTTTCTGTTTTAATAGTATAAATATACATAGCTATTATATTATCAGACAATTTGAAAACCGGGAAAGTTATAAAGTAATAAACTTATTAGTCGTCATGTGGTCAATGTTATGTGTTAAACTCAGTTTTAAAAAGAAAAAGAAAAAAGAAATGAAAAAGAAATAGTTAATAGTCAATATATAAGAAGGCCAATGCCATGTTTGCATATTGCCATTGACGTGAATATAATCAGAAGAGTTCTCGCCACAGTGAAATTTGGCTGAAAACGCTATACGAAAAAGAGAAGGTTTGTTTGTAAATATCAACTTGAACATACCACTCAAAAATTCAATATTACTGCTAGTTTGCTATATAAAGAGCGCAAATGCTTTATTTCAGGTGAACTAAGAGAAACAACCAAATATGAGTTTGTGCTCTGATCTCAGCTACAAATCAGACGAGAAGTATTTGGAAGACTTGACGTCCAATGTGAAGCACATACAAGACAATGTATTGGAGGAGATACTCACACTTAACTCTAAGACTGAGTATCTTAGGCGTTTTCTCCATGGGAGTTCTGATAAAGAGCTTTTTAAAAAGAATGTTCCTGTGACGACCTACGAGGATGTGAAGCTTTTTATCGAGCGTGTTGCGGATGGAGAGCCATTCGATGTTATTTCTGGCAAACCCATTACCGGATTCCTTCTAAGGTATATATTCTTTAAGTTTCTTGATCTTTATTATCAAATTGTATAAAGCAACTTTATCATTGGTTTATTATTGATCAATGTTATGTTTGTGGCTTTGAGTTAATGCTTTCATGGTTTTTTTTTTTTCTTTTTGGTAGTTCTGGAACTTCCGGAGGGAAACGGAAGATGTTTCCACGTAACAACAAGTATTTGGAGAACTTGAAATTCATATATTATTACCGCTCGCTCGTTATAAGCAAGTAATGGTGGAAAAAAAAAGATTTTCTTGTTTTAGTAAAAAAATTTTGTAAGTTTTTAAAATTAATGATAAAAATCTCTTTTGGTTGCATAGGCATATCGATGGTCTTGAGCATGGAAAGGGAATGGTGTTTAACTTTTGTACACCAGAGTACATAACTCCCTCTGGTTTGCCTGCCTCAGCTGCGACGACTAGCTTCTTCAAGAGTGATTACTTCAAGAACCGACCATCACATTGGCATTGGTTATACACAAGTCCTGATGAAGTCATATTGTGTTCGGACAGCAAGCAGAGTTTGTATTGTCATCTTCTGTGTGGTATAGTTCAAAGAGACGAGGTTGTGAAGGTTGGTGCAGCCTTTGTTTCTATCTTGGTCCGTGCAATTACTTTTCTTGAAAAAAATTGGAAAGAAATTTGCACTAACATCCGTTCTGGTCGTCTTAGCGAGTGGATCACAGATATTAGTTGTAGAGATTCTGTTTCTAAGATCCTTGGAGAACCTAATCCTGAATTGGCTGAAGTCATAGAAAATGAATGCAACCAAAAATCATGGGAAGGTATAATCTCAAGACTTTGGCCTAAAACAAAGTTCATTGAAAGCATTGCAACTGGTCAAATGGCTCAACACGTCCCAACATTAGAGTTTTACTCTAACAAGCTGCCTTTGATCTCGTCAAGTTATGTTTCTTCTGAAACAATGTTTGGGATTAACATGAATCCTTTATGCAAACCACAAGAGGTGTCATACACATTTATGCCCAATTTGTCATATTTTGAGTTTTTACTTGTTGATGCTGGTGATAAAGTTGAAATTGTTGATCTTGTGGATGTCAAGTTAGGGTGCCATTACGAGCCCTTGGTCACAAATCATTCTGGTTAGTTAAACCTTTACTTGACAAAAAATTGTACATATATATATATTCTCAACTTATTGATTGATTTATTTTTATTTTTTTGCTAGGCCTGCATAGACATAAGATGGGTGACATTTTAGAGGTAACAGGATTTTACAATAGTGCACCACAGTTTAGATTTGTCCGTAGAGGAAATTTGGTTCTAAGCGTTCATTTGGAGATAACTACGGATGGAGATCTTTTAAATGCGGTGACACATGCAAAGATGGTTCTTGAATCAGCAGATTTGATGTTAATGGACTTCACAAGCTATGCTGATGTTTCTACTACTCCAGGTCACTATGTTCTTTACTGGGAGCTCAAAGGAAAATACAAAAATAACACTTCTGAAATTGATGACAAGGTTTTAGTAGAATGTTGTTACGTGGTGGAGAAGTCCTTGAACAATTTTTATAAAGAATTTAGGAGCAAAGACGGATCAATTGGAGCTTTGGAGATAAAAGTGGTGCAACAAGGAACTTTTGATTCTCTCATGGAGTTTTTCATCACTCAAGGTGCTTCTTCAACTCAATACAAAACACCCATTTGCATCAAATCTTTAGAGGCCTTGGCGATCTTAGAAGAAAAGGTTCATGCTCGGTTCTTTACGGATAAGTCCCTTTCCTTCGACTTTTCTTCATAATCTTTCTATTTTATATGCATTGAAAATTTGAAATAAAAGTAAGCAAAACATGAGACGAGACAAAACTCAAGCTTTTCAATTTTATTTTTAAGTGTATCTTTGTTAACACTTTTCCATATGCGATTTGGTTTGTTACTAGCTAGTGTGGTTGTGTTCTACTTTCTCTAGTGCACTTTCAAAGATTAAGGAAGTTTCTTCTGCAATATAATGTACTTGCAGTCTGTAGACCACCTAATTTTGATATAAACCTGTGGAGAAAATGAAAAGAATATTGAAAAAAAAAACTGACATGACCTTGAATGTTTATTGTTTTTGTTGTATTTTGTTGAGTTTACTTAGACGACCAAATCCAGAAAATGCATGAATTTGGGCCCCATCGGTAGGCCCAACGGTAACGCATGTGAACGTTAGGCTTGGAAAGATCAGAAAAACGTAACACAAAAGGAAGAAAATTACAAAGAGGAATGAGCAAAGCAGTTATACAAAAACTGACGCAGAAGCTTTTGCAGTTGAGGAAAGTATTACTAATTTACTACTATAATCATATTGGTTGCTGCCAGTAACGTAGGTTTTGTGGGTTATCTTCGAAAGATTTGATCATAATTAATTTTGTCATTTTTATTATTCGCTGGTAACTTTTACGAAGAATGAATTAGACCAAGTTTTAAGAAAACGTAAATATCGTGCACATAATATGTGGCACATATTGTTTCTTTTTTCCAGCGAAATTTCTTTCTTGTAATAGTTCCATACATAAGCGTACAAATTTTTCAGTTTATTATCTAAAATGAACTACCAAAAATTACTTTTGGGAAATTACATAGCAAATAATACTATGAAAATTTTTAAACAGAGGTTAAGACCGACAACTTAGTGCCAAACAGAATAACAAAATGTGAAGTTTTCTTGTTATTGAAAGGTTTACTATTAAAATGCGAAAGAGAAAGAAAATGTTTTACAAGTCAGCCCTGACTTTAGAGTTTCTTGGAGTTAAAAGCCCATTACTAAAATCTATACTAAATGAAATGGACTATTTGGGACCTCTAAGGCTATCCACGTCAGCCAATCTTAACTTCTCTCGTGCCACGTCAGCCTTCATTTATTTTTTTTGGGTTTAACTCAAAAGAAAAGGTTCATCCATAATTAAAAAAATTATATTAAAAAGTTCATTCAGTAAAAAAAGATTATTCTTAAATTGCTGGAAATCTCATATAACAATCAATTAAACATAGCCTAAAGAAAGGGGGGAATGAAGAGGATGATCTGGTCGACATGATGTAGAGATGCATGGAACTTGGTCGAGATTGGGGAAGTTCTCAAGGGTTCTGAAAGTATCTCATTCGAGATATAATTCTTAAGATTTATGAATACAAACTTATTTTTCTATTTATTTAGATTAATTTTAAATTGGAGATACTCATCCTCGTACTCCCCATGGAAAAGTTATTATAGTTGAATTAATTCTTTTTAAACAATTTCATCATCGAAAAAATAAAAAATAAAACAACAAAAAGTACTAAAAACATCAAATTCAATTCACAAAAATGGTATTTTGGGATTAGTTCAAAGTCATCTTATATCAAAACTATATATATTAGAAAGAAAAAATGAAATCATTGAAGAAATTATTTTAATATTTACTCAACACAAAAAATTACAGAATTTTATTCAACAGTTTTATAAATAGATTTTATAATAACCCGCATGTAGCGCGGAAAGGTTACTAGTACAATTGAATCTACAAATTAGAGAGATTATGAAGAACCGCATGAAATCAATGATATCAAGGAGGGAGACCATGCAAGTTCAGTGAGAAGTAAAGGAGGTTGTGAACCATAACTGGAGAAGATCACAGGCCCTGGGCGCAAAGTATCTATCAAAAATACTAATAAATCACGTCGTAAGAGAAATGGAAACTTACTCAACTAATAGAACAATTTATACGTCGTTACACAATATGGTAGGTGATCAACAGAAAGATAGAAAAAAAGTAAACAAAAATCAATAAGAATCATTGTGTTTTGAGTAAGTATCCCAATTCACAACCATACTAATAAAGGCACTCCATCAACTTTTGCAAAACCGATATAAATCAGCACCGAAATAATTAACAAGTCAGACGAACCGGTTAACTCGGTAATTAAACCAGTAAATTAAACGCGTTTAGGGATTACCAAAAGAGAAATCAATCATTATCATGTGTTTATGGGACAGATGGCTCGTGGTAACTTAACTTTCTTCCTACCCTTCCTACTTCCTATTCTGCTTTCTGAAAGAAGATGTTCAAAACCTAATCACAATCCTTCGCGGGTTGGTCAGAAGTCAATCTTCTTCTCCTTTTTTTTTTGATAAAAAAAGTCAATCTTCTTTTGTATCAAGCAACTCTACTACTAGTGAGATGCCAAATAGAAAGTCGCTCTCTAAGTGCACAAGAAGACAATAACTCATGTCTCTATGCCTTGGATAGTTTTTTTAGATTTTAGATAATTTAGGATATCACATAACATCTAATTTAAACTGAACTCGAAAATTATTAAGGTTGCGAAGTAGGAATCTTTATTATGGAATGATGTATATTTGACAAGGACAATTAATATTTTTCCAATTTTTTATATCTTACATACATTAGTTTTTTATAATTCTCTATTTAATATATATATATATATATATATATATATATATATATATATATATATATATATATATATACGAAACTACAAATAAATAAAACTAAAAACACATCAAATAGTATATGCAATTTCTTATGAATGTATTGTCGTTTCTCTTCATAAAAAATGGATTTCACATCTTAATACCATTACTTAATTGAAATATAAATAAAAACGCGTTATAGTTATAAAATGTGGTTGATTAGTAACATAAAAATGGTGTCCACCATAATAGTTAAAATATTGTCATTTATTTACAAATAACGCAATTCTCATTCAAAGCCTAAAACTCTAGCAAGGACAATTAATATTTTTCCAATTTTTTATATCTTACATACATTAGTTTTTTATAATTCTCTATTTAATATATATATAGCAAGGACATTCAAAGCCTAAAACTCTAGCAATGCAGAATTCTAACGCAAGCTGAAATGAAAAATCTTGGGGTCTAAATTTGTGATCCAAATCTGAATATATCTGAGGACACTGAAGAGGTTTTTGGAAAGGATAAATAAGCTAGAGTTTCATTGTGGCTGATGCAAGTTTGGCTCTATGGCATAAATCATCTTGTATATATGGAAGGATGGTGGTGGTCTCCATGTACAACCTAAGCAGTTTATGGTGGTAAGGGTTGGGTTGCCTGATCCGCTTTTGCATGTTAACCATTGGAGATTTATCTTCTTGATCAGAATAAAGATAAAATCGAGTCTGAAGGCTATTGTTTTCGCATCAACTTTGTTGTGTTAAGAAAATTTGTTTAGTAACTCACTTGTTCCATGATTTTAAACTAAGTCAAAGTTGTTTAATAACCGACTTGTTCAATGACTTAATCTAGATCTTAGATCAATTCGAATGAGATTTTTAAACCAACGAGATCTTAAAATGATTTCAGCATCAGAATTTCAAAGAGATTTTAGTGTCGTAGTTTCGATAATGAGATTTTATCGAGATGACGGTGATGAAAATATACTGATCATTGCAATATTTTTTAAATTGCGAAGGAAAAAATTAAAAATTAAAAATGTAGTTTGTATTTAAATAAAAAATATTTAGTCATTATAAATTTTTTAAAGTGGTATAACTGAAAATGGTGTCTCTTATAATGCATTTTTAAGAAGTTGAATTGTAAATGTTGTATTTTAAAAATTTCTGTTTTTATTTTCGTTGTATTTAGACGATAGAAAAAATCTTGAAAAACATAAACTTTTATTTTTGTTGTATATTTCTATTAAAAATTTCGGTAATAGAAATATACTAATCATCGCAATATTGTATAGATGGCTAGAGAAAAGATTAAAATTAAAAATTTAGTTTTTTATAATAAAAACTATTTTAGTCATTAGCATTTTTAAAAGTGGTATAATTGAAAGTGGTCTCTTATAATGCATTTTTAAAAAGTTCTATTTAAAAAATTCTGTTTTTATTTTCGCTGTATTTAGACTATAGATAAAATTTAGAAAAACATAAAATTGGGCCCAACGGTGGGCCCAACGGCAACGCATGTGAACGTTAGGCTTGCAATGAACGTAACGAAAAAGGAAAACAAAATTACAAAAAGGAATGAGCAAAGCAGTTACACAAACTGACGCAGAAACTTGTGCAACTGAGAAATGTATTATTGATTTACTGTTATAACAATCCAGTAATGTAGGTTTTGTGGTTATCTTTGAAAGATTTGATTATGAACGAGACCAAACTTTTAAGAGAACGTAATTATGTTTAAAGTTATTATTTTTTTATTTAAAATTTGCATGAGTGGACTAAAGCATGTATGTGATATGTGTTTTACTAAGAAACAAATTTCATTGTTTCTTTTCTTTCCACGAAATTTCTTTATTGTTACAATTCCAGATATACGCG
The DNA here is from genome assembly GCA_900108845.1 of Iljinskaea planisiliqua. NCBI lineage: Eukaryota > Viridiplantae > Streptophyta > Magnoliopsida > Brassicales > Brassicaceae > Iljinskaea > Iljinskaea planisiliqua. Next base: position 2,541,490 of record FNXX01000008.1, read on the forward strand.
TACAAACTTTTCAGTTTTCTATCTGAAATAAACTACCAAAAAAGTATTATTGGTGAAATTACATATCAAATAGTGGCAATGTATATAATGTATATTTACTCTTTATTAAGGAATATAGTAATTATTAAGAAATTATTTTCTGTGCATCACTGTTGTTTACTGGTTAGAAGAAGTTTATAGCTGTCATCACTTAAAGCTATGTAACGATAAAATGTTAGTGTTAAGGTAGTTTGATTTTATTATTTTGCAGCAAACAAAATTTACAGCTATATTAAGCTTTGGAATATTGTTCTGACAACAATAATACAGAAACAAATAAAAATAAAAATAAATACTTGCTAAAATTTACAGGTACGACTTAAAATATTAAGCCAAAATGTTATTATTCATAATGGTGTAAGTAAAAATTCTGAATTTTCAAGAAAATTAGTTGAGAAAAACAGGTGAAAAAATTTGAAAATATAATTTTATATCAAATTACATACTGAAAATGATATATATATTTATGGTACATACATATATATGAGTTGGGAGTATCGTAATTTAGTATTATTCCTAAATCGAGATTTATAAAAATATGGAAACATTTAGTGCTATATACAAATATATATTTCTAATCAAAGATCCCAAATATATTCATTCTGCAAGTAATCTACCAAAAATGCTAATAAATCAAGTCGACAGATAATTTAAATAGAAGCTTACTCAACTCATAACAATTTACACGTCGTTACACACTATGGTAGGTAATCAATACAAAGAGAACTAAAAAGGTAAAGAAAAATCAATGAGAATCATTGTATTTCGAGTAAGTATTCAATTCACAACCACACTTATATATATATAATCAATTTAACTTTTGCAAAACTAATAAATGAGCCCACAAATTATAATTAACAATTTCAACAAACCGGTTAACTCGGTAAACCAGTAGATTAAAAGAGAATCCATTATTATCCTTTCTTTGTTTGTCTCTAATTAATAAAAATAAATAAAAAAGAGAATAAAATCCTCATTTTTCTGTCCACCTCTTTGTCAGAGAAGAAGAAGTTTCAAAAACCCACACACTTTACACACTCTTCATCTTCTTCTTCTTCCTTTCGTCTTCTTCCTTCACTCCTTTTCGGTTTTTGCTCCCATTAATGTCGTTTTAGTAGAAGAACATCAACGAAGCAGAAGCCAAAAAAAATCCTCCTTACTTAAGCGAAAAATAAAAAATGGCGGCGGCTAAATTCTTCTCGAGGTTTTCTTTTCTCGCTTTCGTCTTTTCCTTAGCGGCTCTCTCTGGATTCTCTCTCGCCGGCGATCCTTTCATCTCCTACGTCTTCGAAGTCACTTACATCACTGCTTCTCCTCTCGGCGTTCCTCAACAGGTTTCGTTCTCTCTATAATGCAACTTTCTCGCTGTAATCTGATTCTCTTACTCGTTTCCGCAGTGATTCTCTGTTATCGATTTTGCTGAGAATCACATCGTAGTTTGTTATCTCCTTAGATCTATTTCGTCGTTTTTTTGGCTAGGAGTGATGTATTTGCTTAAACGTTTATCTTGTTTATTCGATTCGATCAAAAGAGCAACGGATCTTTGAATGTTGATTCGTTTGCAGGTTATAGCAGTGAATGGGAAATTCCCAGGACCTGTGGTTAATGCAACCACGAACTACAATATTGGTATTAACTTATTCAATCGTTTAGATGAGCCTCTTCTACTCACTTGGTGAATCATCTTTTCACTCTGTGATCATCTTTTCAGAGTTTGATTAGGCCTTCTTGTGTGATTCCTGACGTTTTTTGTGTGTTGTTTGAATATTTTCTGATAAGGAATGGGATTGAAATGAGGCGTAACTCGTGGCAAGATGGTGTTCTTGGCACCAATTGTCCCATACCTCCGAATTGGAACTTCACTTATGATTTTCAAGTGAAAGATCAGATTGGGAGCTTTTTCTATTTTCCTTCACTTAATTTCCAGAGAGCTTCTGGTGGTTTTGGTCCAATCATAATCAACAATAGGGATCTTATTCCTCTCCCGTTCAGTAAGCCTGATGGTGAAATCAGCTTCATGATTGGTGATTGGTATATTCAGAACCATACAGTAAGTGCTCTTGTGTGCTCTTCTTATTTCACTATCTTGATTATATGTTTAAAATTTTGTTTTTTAATGCTTGTTAGGCATTAAGGAGTGTACTTGACTCTGGTAAAGAGCTTGGTATGCCTGATGGAGTTCTCATCAATGGGAAGGGTCCTTACAAGTATAATAGCAGTGTACCTGATGGAATTCAATATGAAACCGTTAATGTTGATCCAGGTTAATATCTTTCAGAGTTGTATTCTAACTTTGCTTTCAGTTCTGTGTCCATTTGCATGCTTTGAGGAGATGTGTGAGCGTTATATCAAGTCTTGCTTTGAAATTTAGTGTTTGCTCTGAGATTTGTTCTCTCTTGCTTGCAGGGAAAACATACAGGATCCGTGTTCACAATATTGGTATCTCGACAAGCTTGAACTTCAGGATTCAGAGCCACAAACTGCTCTTAGTTGAAACTGAGGGTCGCTACACTTCCCAAACAAACTTCACCGATTTCGATATCCATGTGGGACAGTCTTATTCTTTCTTGGTCACCATGGACCAAAACGCCTCAAGTGACTACTACATTGTGGCGAGTGCAAGATTTGTGAATGAAACAGAGTGGCAAAGAGTCACAGGTGTTGCTATTCTCCATTATTCCAACTCCAAAGGACAAGCTTCTGGTCCTTTACCAGTTCCATCAACAGATGTTTCTCACCCTTGGTCTGTAATGAACCAACAAAGGGCAATAAAGTACGTCTACAAAAACTCTTCAAGCAAATTGATATAATTAACTGTAGACGTTTAAATGCAACCGGACTCTTTTCATATGCAGGCAAAACACATCTGCGAGTGGAGCTCGTCCAAATCCGCAAGGATCATATCACTACGGACAGATCAACATCACAAACACATACATCTTGAGGAGTATGCCTCCAACCATGATCAACGGATCACTTCGTGCTACGCTTAATGGGGTTTCATTTCGGAATCCAAGCACGCCCATGAGGCTTGCGGATAAGCACAGAGTCAAAGGTGTTTATAAGATGGATTTCCCAGCCAAACCTGTTGACGATAAACCTCCACGTTTGGACAGTTCCATCATCAACGCAACATACAAAGGCTTTGCTCAAGTTATCTTCCAGAACAATGACACCAAAGTCCAGACCTTCCACATTGATGGATACTCTTTCTACGTTGTTGCGTAAGAAAATCATTGCCATATTATTTACATTGTTTTATCAGTTTTTAATTTCTCTGATCATTGATTTTCAAAATCTGGTATTGCAGGATGGACTTTGGTAACTGGACTGAAGACAGAAAAGGTACTTACAACAACTGGGATGCAGTATCACGAAGCACGATCGAGGTTGATTCACATTTGCAATCTCTCTCTCTTATAAACACACATTTGGTTGTTTACTTATTTGTTTATTTGTTTTCATGTTTGCTTCAGGTTTACCCAGGGGCATGGACTGCTGTACTTATGTCCCTCGATAACGTCGGAGTTTGGAACATCAGAGTTGAGAATCTCGACAGGTGGTATCTTGGCCAAGAAACATACATGAGAATCATAAACCCTGAGGAAAACGGTAATACAGAGATGGATCAGCCTAAAAATATTCTTTACTGTGGTGCTCTCAAGAGCTTGCAGAAGTAAGCATTACAAACTTCACTGATCTCTCCTTCCTCTCATATCACCTTTTAGATGATCTCATTATCTTCTGTGATTTATCCTGCAGGGAACAAATCCATAGCTCTGCAACATCAATTCTAAATGGACATTTGAATCTAATTTTCACCTTCTTGATGGTTTTGCTCGCCTCTGTTTCAGCATTTTGCTGAGTCTTGTCTGGTTTGTTATGTCTCATCTCCCCATTGGTTAGGTTGGGCTCTTTTAATCTTCTTCTTTGATTTCATTGATTGTTTGTTTCTGTACTCAGATCTTTTCCTTCTCATTGGTTCTTAACTTCTTTAGTTTGTGTCTGAAGCATTGTAACTAAAACTTGTCTCTTCTACATAATCCTAAAATCCGCATTTTCCATTACTGTCTTCCCTTTTGTCCATCCACAGTTAATAACTTTCTTTTCATAATAAGCATAATAAATTATATTCAAGAGTTGTAAAATTTAATATCATTTTAATTTTAAGCACGAAAAAGAGAGAATCCAGAGATGCAATGGTCTTTAGAGTCCGGAAGTAAAGGGTACGCCGGTATGTGGGAGCCACGCGGCACCGGCGATGAATCTTCCAACAGTGAAAGCAGATGCATCGGAAGCTCTGTTCAACACATGAAACCCTTTCCATCGAACACGCCACCTCGTGGACGAAGCCGGTCCGGTGTTCTTATACTCCGCATAGAACAGCGTGTCTAAACCGAAAACCGAACCTTCAATCCACGGTGACCATCCGAACGGACTCACAACACTGTCCAAATACGTCTGGAGAACCACGGTGCGTGAGTACTTCATCCAAGGCCGGCCCATGTACGTCTTAACGGTACGGAGCACGGGTTTTAGATCAGGAGCCGGTACGATTCTTGAGTTGTGGATCGAGATCCCTGTGTTCTGAAATGGATCAGCACGACCTTGTGCGGTTATTACATTGGCTTGACCTTTGAGTGGCCGGCGAGGGAGGATGAGACAGTTTTGGAATACCACGGCCGCGTTTCCGAAGATGAAGTCGACGGTTCCATAGATGTAGCAGCCACGGTAAAATTGGCGTTGCGAATGGACCATCAACGTGTCTTGGTATCCTTCGATTGAGCATTTGTAGAAGATTGAGAGGTCCGAGGACGACCGGAGTGCTACAGCCTGGCCCTTGGCCGGCCCTGCCGTGTTCCGGAATGTTAAGCCTTTGGCTATGAAGTGAAGTCCTTCGATACCTGGATCACACGCAATTGAGCCAATTGTTAACAAAGCGAGTGAGGAATAAAATATAATTTCAAATGGTAACGCTTACTTATTTTGCGGGAAATAAAAGCACCCGTTACGTTTTATTTATAATATTATATATTTTTAAGCTACTGCTAATAATTGATGACGATCCCAATGTATGATTTAACTTGGACGTCTCCGCCATGAGAATCTTATCGATTGGAAAACGCATTTCGTACGGATAATTTCGATTTTTTTTTTTTATTAGTGACATAGAAACTTGTTAGATCCAATCCATGCATTAACTAACTAAATAATAAAATAAACAAAATATAGATGAATTAATTATTTACCGGCAGTGGCGGAATTGTAAGTGGTGTAGCCACCTTTGACACTACGACCACCGGTGATAATGGTGGATCTCATTCCATCTCCGACCAACATTATGTTATCGTTATTGAGACGTACGTTTATGTTTTCTTGATATATTCCTCTCTTCACATATATAACGAACCTCCCTGACATCACCTTTCTCCGTCCAGCCACGTCAATAGCCGCTTGCACCGTCGTGACGTGTCCCGATCCGTCTTTGGCCACCACGAGGTTAGCTCGTACAGCACGCGCGGATTGCAACAGTAGAAGTCTCCTCTCTTTACCGGAAACCCACGTCGGAAAACCCTTCTGATCAGCCGTGGTGGTGCCGTTGTTCGCGGCCGTCAAGAGGGCTCCGTTGACGGCTAAGCAGTTGCTTATGAGGTTGGAGATTTTAGTGTTTGAAACAATGGGTGTGATGAAATCGGAGACGTTAAAATCCGACGTGCCGCGTCGGCAGGTCTCGGTGTTTGTAAGTGCGGTGCTCAGCCATGTCTGAGCGTCGAAGTCGGTGCACCGTTTCTCGGCACCAGCTTTTGGAGACAGGCCTTGTAGCGTCCGGTTCAGCTGCAAGATAGTGTCTCCATAGAGGTCGATGCAGTCGGCCAAAACGGCTTGTTTCTTGCAATCAGTACAGTTGCGGCCGGAAGTAGTCAGCTCGTCCCGGGCGGATACGGCCCGATCCATGGCTGCTTCCACCAGCATTACTCGGAAGTCCGATAGTTGCGAGGGAAGTCGAAAACCGTTGTGGTTTTGGAAGTAGCATTTGCATGGATCAGGATAAGGAGTTTGGTCGCACCACCGGTCAATACCGACGGTGGAATTGCCGTCAGCTACGGTGGTGAGGGGATGGAAGCAGAGTAGTAATAGCAATAGTGAATGTAAAGATAGAAAATAGGTTTTGTGCATCAACATATGCATGATGCTTCTTTAACTCACTAATGTGGTTTTGGTGTGAGGAAGTAAAATGTTAGAGACTGGAGAGTGGGAACATGAGTCTAGATCTATATTTATATATTGTGGTGGTATTAACATCAAAGCAAAACAAGAAAACAAGATTTATATCGCGAGGTCATGCGTTAGATCTACCTTTTGCGTCTATACTGTTTAGCTCGACGGCTGTTTTGTTATTGCGTGAACGCTTCTCTCACTATTAGCTATAAAACATATTATTTTAGGGGGATTTTTCAGAGGGGACTAACTAAAATTTCGACTCTTTTTCTTTTTAGTAATTGATCCTCGATGAAAGTCCCAAGTTTTCAATCGTGTATGTTATATATTTGGATGGTAAAAGGAGAGATATTTGATGTTAAATATATCATGGATATTGAAACAGAAATTTATATAAAAAGACACAAATAATGTGATTTGCTGTCTACAGTACTTATAAAAAAAACAACATTAATTAGCTTTAAAAATCTAATCTTCGGAGCTGCAATCCTAACATGTACATTAAGTTTCAAACTCGTGGTCTTTGCATGGTACACTAGAAAATATTAATCCTGGTCCTGAATCATTTTATTTTTTTAATTATTATGTATTCTTAATTTGACAACAACAAAAACTATCGTTGTAAAAGCAGTAAGCTAAAAGAAACTAGTTCTTAAACAATTATACTTTTTCCCAACTTCTAATACCGACAGGTCCGGCAATAAACCATCCGCAGCGACTATAGCTAGAAGAACGCCGTACGAGATCTTGGATTCTTTTAATAAATTTAAAATAATCCGACAACAATTAAATATCGTCACTTGAAGGTATAAAATATGATTATTAACATCCTATATAGAATCAAAAACGTAAAAGTCATAAGCAAACGCTTAGTTGTTCATACCATTTTTCTTCTCTCCGGATGTGAATCCTTCACTTAATCACTTCACATGCTATTTATATCTTCAACCACCATGATTAACTATTAGACTCGGATCTAAAATAAATGCAAAACCTGTCAACATTTTTCTGTCTTAAATATCACCAAGACTGTTATATAGTGGTTTCTGTTAATTAATTAACAACGTTCTTCTTTGTTTAGAATATTACCAAGATTGTAGTTTAGTGGTTTCTATAAATCCTTCCCACCATATTATTAACAGGATTTGATGTGGTTCCGCTGTATATAAATCTTAATAAAAATAATTTGGAGGTGTATATTTATGTATACTAAATCCTGTTATAGTATGCTAGTATATAAATGGCAAAGAAAAAGTAATTTGGCGTCGATCTAAATCATGTATATATAGTTTAAAAAGTCTAAAAATATACACAGTCCACTCCATAGAACATTTCATAAATAAAAACAAAGTTACATGATGAGTACAAATGATTATTCTTTTTTGGGTAGTACACACAAAATATACTTTTAGTCTATAACTTACATTTCGAGTTTGAATCCAAATCGGATGGCGACATTAGTAAACAATGAATACGCTACAAACAGTTCTTGTCATTTGTCACACAAGACAACTGATTAAATATGTTTTTATCTATGCCCTTAAAACATAAAGTAGTGCTTCACTTATATAATTATTACTCTAAGCATTTCGAATAATTATATAATTTAATTTATTATGAACCATCAACTTGTCGAGAAAGATGGCATGTTCGTCTTCTCTAGTTGGAAATATATAAAATTTGAACCATGTGAGCCCTCGAGTATCCATGCACACACTCTCACGCAATTGCCACATTTCTCGTACATCCCTCCTCATGCTTTCTTTTTATTTTATTATATGACAGAATATCATTTTTCACTTCTAAAATTATTGGAAACCCATGTTTGGGTGAGTTGAACAAGGAACATATTATTTGATCTCCAAATGACCTATAACCAGAGATGGATAAAAAGTCTTCTCTTGTTTCATACAATGAGCTTTAGTTACATTTGGGTGAATTGAACAAGGAACATGATTTAATCTCTAAATGACCTGTATCCAGACTAAAAGTCTCCTCCTGTTCTATACAAAAATGTACTTTTGATTGAGATAATTTCAATCTTTTTCTATATCTAAATTCTCCTTTTTCCATCCATAGATAAAACTTCAATTTCATAGCAAGCACTAATATAATGAATTTTATTAAAGAATTGTAAAATTTTACATCATTGTAATTTTAGCATGATAATCCATATACGGCCGTTTAGAGGCCGGAAGAGAAGGGTATGCCGGTACGTGGGAGCCATGCAGTACCGGTGATGAATCTTCCAACAGTGAAAGCAGATGCGTCGGAAGCTCTATTTAACACATGAAACCCTTTCCAACGGACACGCCACCTCGTGGACGAAGCTGGTCCAATATTCTTATATTCAGCATAGAACAGTGTGTCAAGAGCGTACGTCGAACCTCTTATCCACGGAGACCACCCAACCGGACTCACAAAACTATCCAAATACGTCTTAAGAACCACGGTGCGCGAGTACTTCATCCAAGGCCGGCCTAAGTACGTCTTAACGCTACGGACCACAGGTTTTAGATCCGGAGCTGGTAAGATCATTGAGTTGTGGATAGAGATCCCTGTGTTTTGAAAAGGATCAGCACGACCTTGTGCGGTTATTACATTGGATTGACCTTTGAGTGGGCGGCGAGGGAGGATAACACAGTTTTGGAAAACTACAGCTGCGTTTCCGAAGATGAAGTCTATGGTTCCGTAGATGTAGCACTCGCGGTAAAACTGGCGTTGCGAATGAACCATCAGTGTGTCTTGGTATCCTTCCATTGCGCATCTGTAGAAGATTGAGAGGTCCGAGGATGACCGAAGTGCCACGGCCTGGCCTTTTGCCGGACCAGCTGTGTTTCGGAATGTTATGCCTTTGGCTATGAAATGAAGTCCTTCGATACCTGGATCACACGCAATTTAGTGGAAAAAAAAAGAAGCATGTCACGGCAAACTCTTCGCGTAAAAATTCTATGTTGAGACAAAAATTAAATAAACTTTCAAATGGTAACGTTCACTCATTTCGCGGGAAATAATACCAACCGATATGTTTATTTCTTAGAGTTATAACGCTACCTAAGATCTAGGTTGGTAGCTAATTAAGTCCAAACTGTAGTTAATGTTTTAATAAAACACTAGCTATTGTGGTTGGGTTTGTTCTTGTGAAGTGTGAACAAATTTCCATGGTCAGATGTAACGATTTAAATGATGTTCCAACCGACAAAAGATGTCTCACATGAACGTCAAAAAATCAATTAAACTAATTAGAAGAGAAACTGTTTTCATACAAATCGATGAAAAGAACAAAGAAATCGTACAATACAATAATGCATGACTTTAAAAATCTCAAAACAGGATTTTCGTGGGTCTCGTAAAAGTTGTGTCAATTCTTGCTAGTTTTGACATGGGTTTAAAGGTCCCCTTCATCTTTGGTTTTTTTTTTCTTTTTTTTTCTTCTTAATGAAAAAACTAAAAGGTCTTGAACCGGTTTCATGTTCTCATAATGAGAAAAATATTGATGAATTGATATCTATACTATTATATGATCATTCTTATAATTAAATTTGCATCGATTCGCTATTTACCGAATATACCATTATAAATTAAAATATGAAAATTTAAAAATAAAGTATATTAAATATTATACACATAATCTAATCCAATTATATAGATATTAGTTACCAAAAAATCTTAATTTATATATCATTAATCATATTCAATTATTGTATTCTTTTTATTTTTTCTCATCTTATTTTTCTATAAAAAATAGATAATCGTAGCATCCATATAATATTAAATATCTATATTTCTTGCATATTTTATGGTTCAAATTTTAAAAATAAATATAAATGATGAAAAACCATAAAAACATAAAATATGATTTCACTGGCTTAAAATTATGAAATATTTATAATATTCGATTTTAATTGATATTTTATTATTTGATGATATGTGGTTTATTTTGTCAAATTTTAAAGTTTTAACAGTTTAATTGGGGTTTATAGTTGAATTTAATAAATATAAATATTATAATAATTATTGGAAGTTGATAAAAAGATTTATTTTAATATTATCAGTTAGTAAATATTTATATTATTCGATCATATAGTAGAAATGATTAAAATTGCTATTTTTATGGCTAACGATTGTTTCCTTAAAATATGAAAATATTTTTCTTATTCAATCATTTATAGAATGGATTAGAATTGATGTGGGATAGTAAGCTAAATCATACATATACTGTAATATAATGTAAAACTGGTCAAAGAGATGGAGTAACCCACTATTAAACTCATAAAGGTACAATTGAATTTGTTCACTCTACTTTATTTTTTCCTACAATTTTTGTTTACTCATGTAAGATTTCTCAGATTTGTAGTCAAAACAGTAGGAGAATAATTTGAAGATTTGCGTGTTCTAATCTATCAACTAGAATAATAATAAATAATAATAACTGAAGAATCAGTAATTTACCGGCAGTGGCGGAACTGTAAGTGGTGTAGCCTCCTTTAACACTACGACCTCCGGTGATAATGGTGTATCTCATTCCGTCTCCGACCAACATTATGTTATCATTGTTGAGACGTACATTTATGTTTTCTTGATATATCCCTCTCTTCACGTAGATCACGAACCTCCCTGACGTCACCTTTCTCCGTCCAGCCACGTCAATAGCCGCTTGCACCGTCTTGAAATGTCCCGTTCCGTCCTTGGCCACCACGAGGTTGGCCGGGACGGCACGCGCCGATTGCAACTTCAGAAGTCGCCTTTCTTTACGGGAAACCCACGTCGGAAAACCCTTCGGATCAGCGGTGGTGGTATCGTTGTTTCCGGTGGTCAAGAGGGCTCCGTTGACCGCTAAGCAGTTGCTGATGAGGTGGGAGATCTTGGTGTTTGAAACGATCGGTGTGGTGAAATCTGAGACGTTAAGATCAGAGGAGCCGCGTCGGCAAGTCTCTGTGTTTGTAAGCGCGGTGCTCAGCCACGTTTGCGCGTCAACGTCGGTGCATCGTTCTCCGGCGGCTTTTGGAGACACGCCTTGGAACGTCCGGTTTAGCTGCAGGACAGTGTCTCCATACAGGTCAATGCAGTCCGTCAAAACGGCTTGTTTCGGGCAATCAGTACAGTTTAGGCCGGACTGAGTCAGCTTGTCCCGAGCGGATATGGCCCGATCCATGGCTGCTTGCACCAGCATTACTCGGAACTCGGATAGATGTGTCGGCAGGCGAAAACCCTTGTGGTTTTGGAAGTAGTGATTGCATGGATTAGGATATGGAGTTTGGTCGCACCACCGGTCAATGCCGGTGGTGGAATTGCCGGCGGCTATGGTGGTGAGAGGATGGAGACAGAGTAATAGTAGTAGTAGTAAATTTAGAGATAGAAAAGAGATTTTGTGCATCATCGTATTCATGTTGCTTCTTTTGCTAAACGATGTGGATTGTGAGTTTTGATGTGAAAGAGACATGATATAATGGGAACATGACTCTAATCTAATATATTTACATATTGTGGTGGTTTTTACATTAAGATTGTGACTTGTGATGTCATGAGTGAGATATGCCTTCGATCGCATTCGGATCTATATTGTTTAGCTCGATGGCTATTTTCTTATTGCGTGAAGGATTGCATTACTATTTAATTTGTTTAGTATAAAGATGTTGTTCTAGCCTTCTAGGAGGATTTTCAGGAGGCATTAACAAAAATTTCGACTCTTTTTCTTTTAATAAAATTTGGCTACATAAAAGTCCACGAGAAAGGCCTGAGTTAAAATCGTGTATGTTTGGATGAAATCGGTAAACATTTGAAAAATAAATAAAAGCATAAGTAAGCAAAATTTAATAAATTTACTATTGTTTAGACTTATGATTACTGAAATGTCTAATTAAAAATGTTGCATTCTTGTGAAATATTTTGAGAAAAAAATAATAACGGATATTAAATTTTGACAGTAATGAACTTGCAATATTATATTGGTCATATTACTAAAAGAACAAAAACAAACTAGTTCTAAGAAGGAAATTAAGGAATAAAAAATTAATATCTCACTAAATTTTCTATTTATTTTACATATTAATTTTAAAAATATAATCTACATATTAACTATGTAGTCAGATAGCTGTAAGAAGGTTATCTTCAATATATCTATTATATTAAAATATAATCATTATATATCTATATATATATTAATTATGTGTTATACTACATATAATGTTATTAGAATTACTAAAATTTTAGAATTTTATTAATGGTAAAATAGTCCAATCAATTATTAGTAATTCTATCTTTAATATTTTTAATATATTTAACATAATATATATATATATATATATTAGTTACAACATAATATTTAAAATATATTTTTGATTTCTTCTACTTTTTTTAAACAAATAATCAAAAAAATTTGTAAATATTATCATAAATTAATAAATTAAATTTTGATTTATAAAAATAAAATTAAAATTAAAATACTATAATATCTTTAGATATATATTTTTATTTGATATGAAATATACTAAATTAACGGGTTAGTCTTTTTAATTTTCATAAACTTAAAACTACATTCATTTAAACTAATATATATATATATATATATATATATGAAATAACATATTGCATAAAATAAAATATTACAATATATAATATATTATAAATATATATATATATATATATATATATTAAAATCTATAATCATATTATATAATAATACTATAAATACAAAACTATAAAACTAAAAAAATTAAATAATGTTTTCCACATTTAGAACAAATTAAAAAATTAGTAAAATATAAAATATATATGTATCAAAATTAAAACTGCAAACACATTTTAAACTTTCACATTCATAAATAATTTGTTTTCAAAGAAAAAACTTAATATCAGAAAATAAATTAAAATTTTCTAAACAAATTAAAAATTTTAAATAAATATTTTCTTTCAATTAAATTAAAATGTAGGAATCCAGTATTATTTACAATTGTTTAATCTTGTTAAAGAACTTGAAATTTTCTTAATATCTTCCTTGATATTGTTCAGTGACGATGATAGATTGGTAACACTCAAATGTTGTTGTGTGCATGGAAAGCAAAAAATAATATGTAACATCTGATGGCATGGTCAATGCACTTTGCTTCTTCTTTTTTTTTTTTTTTTTTTTTTTTCTCAGCTAAACATACATTCAATTATATCGAAGTTTAAAGGCTACAAAACGTATCTTATTATATAAGTAAGTATGTATTCCATCTTCTGAAATTAATATAAAAAATAAGATTTGCGATGCGTTCTGGTCGAAAATGCCATATTCGCTAACAAATATATATATTCGTAGTATATCTTTGATTCTTTTGCTTTAATACGATTATTTTATCTTTCTTTATCTTGAAACTGCTGTTTTTTAATCGTATTACTAAAACTCATTTGTCTCATACTAATTTTGAAATTACGACAATTTGATACCAATTAGTGCGCAAAAATATTCTTATAAATATGATAAATCTTAACATAACTCCAATATAAACCGTTATTGCTTTTCTCCTTTGTTGATACAATTATGGCCAATCATGTGTATGCCTCTCCATATATTATATTCCAGGATCCCATACACAATGCATATGATAATATAAATCCTCAAACCAAACAAAAAACCGATGACCAAAGAAATTACATTTAGAAAGCGGAGAAAAAACACTTTGTAAAAAGAATTAGAAACATATTTGCTAGAAAAGTCAACCCGAGGCGTTGAGAGATTGCGACATAAAAACATAAAATCAGAACACTGAAGCATGAGTATTACCAATATGCGTAATTCATTATAGTAATAAAGACACCGACAAATACGAATAAAACATAAACTCTGGAAACCAATCTATTAAGGAGAGATCAAATGGTTTCAATGAACCAACAGATAGTGTTACATATTGTGAGAAAAAAGATTGAGATAACAATAATCATTATTTTGAGAATGATAATGAGCACTAGAGATAAGCCGGTAAAGATTTACAGTGAATACCAATGATTTAAAGTGTGAATTATCGAATTTGACTCATCTTTCTCCATAACAATTTGAACACGATTTTTGTGGAAAATTTGGTCAAGCAATAAAAAAAAATAAAAAGGGGAAAGAGCCGCCAACAGATGTCGATGGCTCTGATCACAAGTAATGATAAAAAAATGCAGAAGAATGGTGGCAAATGAAAATTGTTTTTGGAAGAGATGAGCGACTCTCTCTCTCTATCACACCAGTTAATTCTATTTAGAGATTTCTCTCTAAATACTTTTTCTTTAGTCTAAATGTGATGATTTTTTTTTTTTTTTCGTTTGAACTTATTGATTCTTATTACTTAAAAAAATTTATACAAAGTCTTTAACCAGGACAGCTAATTCAAATATATTTTGTACAATGAAAATTGAGTTGAGTTATAAAGATTTTTCGATGAACTAGTTTGGCCAAATAATTTACCGTATGGTTGTCGTTCCTGGAGACACGAAGAAAAAAAATCCATGCAAACTTAATTCGTGGATTAATTAACGTTACCAATTAATTAAGTGGTTACAGGCTAACGTAACACTCTTCCTTGACCATGTACAACATCAACTAATGAATCCTAGCCATTTTAGAGCATGAGCAATGGAGGTTTTTAATAAGGGTGTTAATTACAGAAATTATTAAAATTAAATGGAAAATAATTTTATTATTAAAAAAAGATTTTTAATTAAGAATTTTAAGAGTTGTTTTTTAGTGCTACATGTCGATGTTTAATTCACCAATTTTTTTTTTTTACTTTTTCTTAGCTTTAACCTACAAAAAAAATTAATTTCGTGATAAACAAATGTATTAACAATTGGAAGCTGATTTTGTTCAGTATATGGCAAAAATTTGGAGTAAGTCAAGATTACAACTGATTAGTCATTTTCGTTTATGATTTGAAAATATATATTTAAAATATTTTTATGTTATTTATCTATGTTTAAATTTCATTTAATGTAATATATTTTATGTTTTATTTAAGAAAATAACTCTTCTTAAAATAAAATAAGTTTTATAATTTTTTTTATTAAGAATCTCATGAAAAATTTTACCACTGAAGAAAAAAAATTAATAAAATTATAGCATTCTTAAATAAAAATTTTAATAAAAATTGATAAAAACCTTATAAAAGATTCTCGGATTGATCATGGTCTTACATGATTATCTACCGATAGCTGCATATAATTCTATGATGTAAGCTAAAAAAAACTAGCTAGTTCTTAAACATTAAACAATTATAAACGATCTGCAACGGTTAATTATATAGCTAGAAGAACACCCTACGAGATCTTGGATATTTTAAAGATTAAATAAACTTTAAAATTTTCCGACAGCAATTAAATATGGTCACTTGAAACTTAAAAGTATTAAATATTAACTATTACAGTACTAACATCCTCCTCCTACATAGAATCCAAGAAGTAAACGCTTACTTTGCTCATACCAATTCTCTTCTCTCCGGATGTGAATCCTTCACTTCACATGCTATTTATCTCGACATATCGTCAACCAACGTAATTAACTATTAGACTCAAATCTCAAATAGATGTCAACTTTGTCTAGGATATTACTAAGACCCTAGTTTAGTGGTTTCTATTAATTAGCATTTTACCTTGTTTAGAATATCACCAAGACTGTATTTTAGTGGTTTCTATTCATTTCCCCACCATATTAAATGGTTTGATTTGGTTCCACCGTAGTTAAAGTTTAATATAGTTGAGTATAGTAATTTGTCATTTGTCACACAAATTATATTTAAGTATGTTTTTAGTCATATATAACACAAATTTAACATTTTGTTTGACCAAAAAAAAAAAACACACACACAAATGTAGTACTTATTAACCAAGTGGTCTTAGTCCAGTGGTAATGTGAGTGCTTGTAACCTCCTACCACTCGAGTTCGATTCCACTTGGCCACGGAAGGTTTTTACATGGGCTGCTTCCCGCCCTCCAAACCACTAAGCGTACCAGGAGGCCTTTAAGTGGAGGTTTTAAAATTCCTGGCAGCATGGACTTTGGCCCAGTGGATTAGTCGATTCACGCTTAATGGGTCGGATACTGGGTTATAAAAAAAAAATGTAATACTTATTTTCAGTATAACGTTTTTACTATAAACATTTCGAATAATTATATAATTTAATATATTATTAACATTCAACTTGTCAAGAAAGATGGCATTGACGCTCTAATTAATACTTATAGAAATAATATATAGTCAAAAAAAAAAAAGAGCCATGTGATCCCTCAAGTGTCCATGCACACACTCACACGCAATCACCACATTTCTCGTACGTCTCTCCTCATGTTTTCTTTCTTATTTTGTGACAAACATATCATATAGTTTTCACACACAAAAAATAAAAATCATATAAGTAATTCGCGATAGCAGAGCCCATTAGCTGTAGTTGTGTGAACGTCAAAGAACCACATGGAAAGGAAACTATGGTTTTGGATTGGATCTGTAAAAGACAAGAGCACAGAATGTGTCGTTGACTTCTCCGCAGCACGATTCTAGAAAAAAAAAAAGTACTTACTATATGATAAGCACTTAAATGTGCCGGCTTATCCATATTATTATCCCCCCGCAACATCTGCTTATCATCTCACTCAATCATACACAAGTAACCATAAAAAGAATTTGAGACGCTCGTTGTTCAAAATGGGCTTTTCTTTTTAGCTCAAAATGGGCCATGGGCTTTTCTTATTGAGCTAAATTTCGCCAAGTGAGGTCAAAGGAGGACGATGGGATCTCGTTTTCCTCACGTTTAACTTTAACCGTTTAACCGACATCGGTTCAGATCGGTTTTTTGGATTTGGTTCGGTTAGGTTCGGTTAAGATCAACAAAAATCTTGTAGCTTCGTCGCCGTATACACTAATTCACTATCTCTCTCTCTCTCTCCGATCAACGACGAGAAACGCAGCCGATCATTAACCTGAACGTCGGCGATTTCCATCGGAGAAGATGCAGCAGAGGAAACCGACGGCGGGTAGGCCAAGTGGCACCGATGGATCTGATTTCTCATACCGAATGGTCGTTGACTCTCGTGAGTTTCATCATAAATCCAATTCTCCGATTCCTTCTTCTCGAATTTCTTCTTAATCTTTCTTTCTTTTTCGTTGGAGCTTTTAGGTTACACGAAGGTCACTAAAGGGAGATCTCGTCTCCGTCTTTTGATCCTAGTTCAGGTAAAATTGATAATCTCTCTCTGATTCTTGATTAGGTCCTGAAGTTCAATCTCGCTCAAATCATTCAGGTTCTTGTTTGCAGGCTACGATTTATGTAATCGGACTGTTGTGTGCATTTTTGACAAGAACTAAAAAGGATGAGAGGAACACACTTGGAATTGCATCTGCTGCTATTGGCTTACTGTCTTCACTGTTAGGAGAAAATGGTTAACTTTCTCTTCTGCTTCATTTCACAAGACCATCTTTTTCTTTCGTTTCTTTATCTTTCGTTTCTGTAAAAAAAGGTTGCAGACGCAGCAGAGTTAATCTTTTGAGGCTCTACACGGCTGCATCCACCATCGTCATGGTTCTTTCTGTGTTTTGTGCTGTTAGGAGCAGATTAACAATGGAGGTAAGAATTTCATTACTCAAACATACATGTAAAGGATAGTGTTATGGTCGGGAACAACTGGTGATTGTGTGGTAGTAACAGTATCATAGCAAAATATGAAACTTGAGCTTGGTGGTGTTGATGCTATCACCTGACTATTAATAAATTGTTGTAGGAACGGAATAGCTCTGGAACAACAGCGAAGGTTGAGCTCTTAGGGTTCATTTGTGCTCAATTAGGTAAAATCTTCCGGAATATATCCTCTCCTCGGTTTCTTTCTTGTCTAACACTTAACTTTTCCACTTGAGTGAACATATTCGGAGGGTTATAACATAACAGATCTTTCGGGTTTTGCTGTCCAATGCAGGAGCGGTCGTGCAGATACTTGTGATCATCGTTACGGGTTCACTTGTCAATAATATGTCTCCACCTACCAAGACAGAATAGAGAGATTGACATTGTGTAATTCTCTTACATGAGCAAGGCTTTTAGAAATTTTAAGTTTTTTTTCCGACCAAATGAATAGTTACATAATGTTGTTTACTTCAATCTTATATTTAATCAATTGAAAGACGTTATTCATGGATCGATGAACCGTAAGAATGTTACGAACACTTGATTATTAAGCACCCGAGTAAAACAAGTTTCTGCTTACATCGAGGAAACGGACGTACTAAATCAACCTGATTCAGGGATATACAGGTATTGGTTGATGGAAAACAAAGCTGTTTAAGTTCACTTTTGTTTGATAAGTGAACTGTTCATTGTGGTTTAGTATAAGTGTGTGTCAGCTCCAATGGTTTGCCTTTAGACTAGATGACTTAACACAAAGATCTTCCTTCGGGTTGCCTTTTTCAGTGGGATTAACTTTCTGCAACTATTGAATTGCGCTTCCTAGAAGAGAAAGGTTCACCTGTGCTCATAAACTTCAAAGAAAAGAGTAGTACATGCATGTGGTGGCTACCTTAAACTCTTGTCTGGGTCAATTTGTCTTATAAACATATTGAACTCAGAAAAAAGCTTATAATCATCATAATCAGCTAATACTCTGAATAACCAAATGAATTATATAACGCTGTGGACTTCAATCTTGATACAGATATAGAGCAGAGATAAAAGAGGTTGGAAATCTAAAGAAAAAATAAAGTTACGTTTAAGTAAAAAAAAAAAAAAAAAAGGAGAAAAAGAGAAAAAGAAAAAAGAATGTAAAACGATCACTAAGCATATCAGAAATTGTTTCATTTGGTAACTCCAATTACTCTCTAAGGAGTCAAGAGAGTAAACCCGGCGACCGATAACTATTTGTCCAATAGTTACGTTCTCATGCTTAACAATTCAACCATATAATTAGGTTTACGCCTTCGGTTTGATCGATTCTTTTGGTTTTCGGTTAGTATAGAGATTTAGAAACCATTTAGATATTTATAAAATTTGTTCAAATCTTTTTTGGTTTTTGGTTCCATTCAGATAATAAAATTAAAAATTAACTAAAAATCTTATAAAAAAAATCAGGTTTAATTTGGTTCGAGTTATATTCTTCTTTTTAAGTAATTTTAGATAATTTGGATAAAAATATTAGATAATTCGAATAAAATATTTTTTTAGATATTTTAAATAAAAATATTCAGGTAATTTTGAATAGTTATTTTTTAAATAATATTTGATTAATTTAAACATAATTAATTTATTAATATTTAGTTATTTTAAATCCAAATATAACTATATTTTAAATATATAACTATTAGTTCGAATATTTATTTGATTCTCAAATCCATTTGAATAATTTAGATAAAAATATTACAATTATTAAATATTTATGATTATTCAGTACGGTTTGATACTTTCTAATTCCATTGGATATGTTCCATTCTTTCTATTTCAGATAATATGAACTAACCTACATATAATACGTATATTAAATTGGTCGGCCGGTAACTACGCGAAGCAATATAAATTAATCTTAGGCGACGACAATATTGTTATAATTAAGAATACTTGGGGAGTTTTGTATGAGACTCACGGTCATGTTGTTTTCCAGCCAAGAACACCAAGTAGCCCATGTTAATGTAATATTCTCAATTCTTTTTTTTTTTTAGTTTAAAGTATTGGTTTATTTATCAATTCTCATGTATTCCATATTCTTGTTGTACGTTTTTTTCGATACTCTTTCAAATAGTATTATTCTTCACATATAATTATTGTCTTTTTCGATGATAAGCTTGGAAGACGTCCTAATCACATGTTCTTCGGTTATTATGTGAATATCATTGGATGGTTCATAATTGTTTGATTTAAATTTATTATTGACAGTGAATTGTGTTGTACCGGTATATTATAAAAAAAACTCAGTCATGATAGAAAAAAATATGGAAATGTCAAGCAAATTTAAATTAACATAGACTCACAATGTAATGATGGAACGCGTCCTTGATACGTTACAAATGATTGTAGATGAGACTCAATAAACGAAGTAAGTAAATAGTTTTTTCACTTTTTCGTTACTAAGTAAACAAATATAATGCATTCACAATTAACACAGAACATTAGGAAACACTCCATTGATGTTCAATGGACCCGCGTCATCCGTCACACATAGGACATATGAAGTTTGTATTTGGAGTTTCCATGTCAAGCATTTTGATGCGATCCGAATCTCAAGAAAGAGTTGGAAAAATAAAATAAAAAATAAAATAAAAAATAAAACGTTTACTCTAAGTTTCATCTTATTTCAGATGTTAAATTCCAAACAAAATATACAAAAATGCATATATGTCCAGTAAGTTTTTGTCATATTCCAAATTTATTAGAGTTTTATTAAAATGAGAAACGTCGATCGTGAAAACCAGAGTCCCAATTAATATTTATCAAAGACTCGTAGCTTATTATAGCTTCAAATAAAAAACCTACTTATTTGTAAAAATGCCAACGAATACAAAAATTATGTATCGTAAATGCATGACAGACCCATTTGCAAATAATTTAAGTCATTGAATAATTAGAGGAGCTAGTTATTCCTCCTAAAGAAGAGATCTAATCCATGTTCATCACGTCACGTGCCACGTACGTACCTCACATTTACTTAGGCTTAAATACCGGAATAAACTTGTTGTGATCATCTTCTAGTTTTGTTTGCAGACAATTTAAGACTTCTTATACTCATTTATCTATTTATATAAGTATTTGTTTTCTCTTATGCACTATATATTGCGAATAATATTATCTCTTTTCACACGCTATGGATGGAGTAATTTTTTTTCTTGTCAACTTTATTTATCAACAAAAAAAAAGGGATAACAAGCTTCAAAATGAGGATCAAAAAGAGGTTGAAATTTAAAAGCAGAGCCTACTTGAAATAAATGATTTAACAACATAGCATGAATCAAAATCTAAAAGCACATGGATGGAGTATTATTCTCATCGAACAAATAAGACAATCACTAAAGGTAGATAGTTGCTAAAAATAACCTATGGTGGTTTATTTAATATGTACAGTTAGAGTATTCGAATAAAGTCTCGATTGAAACAAAAAAGATCTAATATGCATATAATTGATGCTTTATATATCAATAATCTTTTAACACATTAAATTACTGTTAATGAAATTTTTTCATATACCCACATATAGTTTCAAAATGACTTGTAGCATTATTAAAAAGGTAACCATTTTGTAGTATATTGGCATCTATTATAACTTAATTAACACAGGTGAAAATGGGAGGAGGGCGTTAACGAGATCGCTAATTAGTCCCTAGCAGACTCAAAATGGTGTAGTTATATACTGTGTTTAGAAATATGCTAAGGACTAATCGGATGACCAATTCAGATCTAACAAGTTAACGAAAAATCGGGGATTAATTGAGGAGTATTCGATGATTAGTTTTTAATGTAATTTAATGTATTTATAGTATATTTAATATATTTATATATTAAAACAAATTTAAATTGTTAAAAACTATTTTTATATAAGATTTATAAATAAATTATATAAGATCAAACATGATGAGATGTTTAAAATAAAGAATATCATAATACAATCTCTAAATTTAAAGACCTAAAAACATAAATAAAATCAAATTGGACTTTAGTTGGGTTTAATTTTATTTTTGGTTGAAATGTTAAAAAATAAAATAGATAAATAAATAAAAAAAAATAGAAAATAATTGGATATACTCGGAAACTAGGCGATCCAACGCGGATTTTAGGCGATAACGCGGTTTCTAAGCAGTCTAACGCATAAATTAATCGCTTCACCATGTAACTGACCGACTCGGTTTTAGAACATAGGTTATATAGTATCAATGAATGCGGATATGAGACAGGTGGATCGTAAAACGCATATACAAATGAAAACAACAATCAAGCC
The DNA here is from genome assembly GCA_900108845.1 of Iljinskaea planisiliqua. Classification (NCBI taxonomy): domain Eukaryota; kingdom Viridiplantae; phylum Streptophyta; class Magnoliopsida; order Brassicales; family Brassicaceae; genus Iljinskaea; species Iljinskaea planisiliqua. The sequence continues at coordinate 2,563,672 of FNXX01000008.1, forward strand.
TTAATCATATTAACTGCCCGGTTGAGTACACTGTACACTCCAATTAAACATAGCAAAGAAAAACATAATCACAACGGAATCATCTTTACTGCTTTATATTATATACTATTTGGTATTAGACTATTAGTATCTAATTCGAATAGTAGAGTTGACCATGATATATCATACGATTTCTTGACCATTTTTCAAAAAATAAGTGACGTATAGACGTACATATAATGATTTTGCTTTTATATAAAGAAACCTAACATGACAGATCAAGATAAAGATAATTACTCATATTCTCGTTAAAAAATATAAAGAGATCTATTAAGTTCCTTCATTCATTATGAAACAAAAGGTGCATGTGTGTTGTATATATACAATACACATAACATACCACATAGTTTCACAATTCTTCTCTATAAATTTGTTCACACCCGAAAGATAAACCCTAAAAGAAAATACAAAACAAATGGAAGCTGTCATCACCATCAAAATGTCGCAATTTCTCTACTCTCTAACGCTCGTCTTCGTTTTCCTCGCATCAACAAACATCCAAAAGACAGCAGCCGCTCCATCATCCTACTCCCAAAACCACAAGATGTTCGTGAAAACGGCATGCAATTCGACAACATACCCTGACAAATGCTACAAGTCCTTATCCTCCTACTCTTCCACCATCAAATCCAACCCGATCAAGCTATGCACCACCGCGCTTAACGTCAACGTGAAGTCCGCAAAAGAAGCGACTTCCATCGTCTCTAAGCTTCTCAAAAAGTCTCAGAAGTCAGCGGCCGGACGAAAGAATAAAATGTTACCGGAGAAGCTTATCCTCAAGGACTGCCTTGAGGAGATGAAGGACACAATTGTTGAGCTCAAGCAAGCGATCACAGAGATGAAGAACCTACGAGATGGTGGCTCTATGGCTGAGCATATAACGAACGTTAGGACTTGGGTGAGCTCGGCGTTGACCGACGAAGGGACTTGTACGGACGGGTTCGAAGAGGTGAAAGTGAATAAAGAAACTAAAAAGAAGGTGATGAAGGTTGTTGAGGAACTTGCGACGACGACTAGTAATACTTTGGCGCTTATTACTAATCTAAGTTACTAGCTAACGATTGAAATAAAATAAGATTATTGTTAATGAATTATTACGACTCCTTGCATGTGCATGTTTCTTTTTTGTTTTCTTCAAGTCAAAATTGATGTGGTAAATTTCTTGTATTTACCATATTATATTGTAAAATGTTAGAGTTAATTTAATTAAGCCAAATTATATTATATATAGTATATATATTTTTAATTTAAAATTTTATATGATTTTGTTTCACCTGGGTTAGTTTTAGGAGCATTTCCATTAGGAGTTTCTCATGAGAGTGTTTTATAATAAAATAAGAAAAATAATGAAAATAAAAAAGAGAGAATGAGATGAGGTTCTCGGATGAGAATTTTTGAGAAACTCATTAGAACTTCATGAGACATGTCTCTCATATATTGGTTCAATTTTCATTTTAAATTAAAAATTAATTAGATTACTAAATTATTTTTAAATATTAGTATATTTTTTTGTTTGAGATACTCTTGGATGGAAATGCTCTAACATTGTTTTTGATATAGATATGATCGGAAATATCAAAACTATGATAAAGCTCATGGTCTTAGTTAGACTACATTCATCTTCCTCCAAAAAGTTATTTCAATTTTATTGTTAGGAAAGTAAGCTTTTTCCCCATAATATCCATTTTTTTCCAACACATAATCAAATTTTGTTTACAAATAATGAGTATAAACATATATATACATAATGGAAAAAATCCCGACACCAGTTCTGATGTATATTTTCAAGATAACACAAGATAATTAAAGATTAAACAAGTCAGTTCTTCTTCGTTTCTCAAATAAATCTCTAACAATGACATAAACATATTTACACATATAAATTCTCTCAAATTAAATTCATTTTGAAAAACCTCAGTCTTACACCAAAAGAAAATAAGAAAATAATTCGTATAACTTAGGTCATAGTTTATATTACATTAAGATGGTAGAGTTGGAACCACAATTTTAAAACTAAGAAAAGCAGATACACATCTGAATTCTAATTCAGCATACAAGACAACATTCTCTAGTTTCAAATCATCTTAGACTGACATATAGTATCCCACAACAATAACTTGATGAAGAGATATAACTAACAAAATACAGAAAATAAGTCATTGAGAGCTGAATCACACATATCTCTACATATCAATTGATTGATGTCATCATCAACGAGAGTTTCTAAATTCAACCAACATAATGCTAATTTATCGCAAACTCATTTTTGTCTCTAACAAATCGTCTTTAACAACATATGTTAGATACAAAAATGATCTGGCATATTTGTAGATATCTGTGTAGAACTCTGAATTCACATTCCCTTCAAAATAAATGTTTTTTACAAAACAAATCGTACTTAATAATTTAATATTCTTTTCCAAAGCAAATAGATTAATATTTTGATACTGTAGGTTTTTTTTCCGACCAACTGGAAATTTTATCTTTATCATTAACATATTTAAGAGTATGCCTATCAAGAATATCTTGAAAAATATTTAAGTATTAAAAGAAAAGAAAGAAAGAGGTGAAAACCAATTTCTCAAAAAAGAAATCTAAACCCCATTAGATATTCATCTGCTACTTATTTGTTTTGATAGGTTCAATATCATTAATTTTATTATACAATTTAATTATATTAAAATTATTTTATTTGGGAGATACTCTAATAATATTTTAACTGATAGAGATGATCTAAAAATACTGTCTAAAATCAACGCACCGATATATGTAATATTTGATTAACAACTACGTCTCAATCCAAACGGATCCTAGAGTTCAACTCTTTCTTCTCACCATCTAGGTATCTACCTATTTCATAGGTGGAAAAACCAAAAAATTGAAAAGAATAAATTTATGGATATTATTAACTTTTGATCAATTTTCCAGATTGCGTTTATACCAGCAAATTAGAATTCAATCACTGAAGCTGTACGCTTGTGGAATCGACTCGTCAAGATTCAAGAACTCGATTGCGTTGAGAATCATCATCGGCGTGAGTCTTAGATCCACAATCTGCACTTCATCACCAGAGTTCTACACTCAAGTTTTTGTCTCTAACAACATTTTCCATATCATTTTTCACCTTCTAATTAAACTCATTGTCCAAAAAACCGTAGTATAATGTGTCTTCTCTTGAAAGTTTTCATTTTTACTAAGTTTAATCATGAGTTTTATTTATATTTTAATCTTTCATTTTGGTTTCTCTCTCCTTTTATTGAATGTTTTACTAGTTACCACTCATATATACAGTATATAGATATTCATCAAGTAATCTAGAGATACCTAATTTGATTTAACTATACTGAACTCAAACCTTACCATAAAGCAAATTAGCCGTTAACTATGTTGTTCAGTTTTACTTTCTCCATATACTAAGTTACTAACAAACCGTAACTAAAATTGTATTTCTAATTGAATCTAAACTTAACTAGAAAATTAATTCAAATTAACTAAAACAAAAAATATCAAACTAAAAATCTAAAATAGAGCAAATTATACTTCAGTTTAACTCTGATATTTTCTTAGAAAAACCAAATATATAATAACTGAACCAACACTGACTTAGTTTGTGTAATGTTTTCAAATGAATGGATTCTAGTATGCAGCATATTTTGTTTAATCATGCAACGAAGGTTTTATAAAAATGCAAGTAAATCGAACTTTTGCTTGATGATGGGTTTGTGAGATAATGGACATACAAAGTAACAAACTAAATGGGTTTAGATGGTTAGGCTTCAGAAGTTTTTATATTGTTTTCCAATTCAACTGGGCTTGTCTTTGCTAATACTCTTTACTGTTTGTTGGGTCTTTTTTGGGCAGGCTCATGTGTGAGATGTGACACATTCAAACTCTTTTATTGTTTCTTATGTTGAATTTTTATTAGTTTCCTCATCAATTTAAAAGGGTTTCAGGTGCACAACATCTGTCATCTGCGGAAGAAACCCTTTTAAGCTGTTGAAATTATAAAACATACCTTCAGCGAGTCTTGTGTTGTATTCTTCTTACTAGTGGAATAATGCAACCCAATGTTTTTATCAACAACTTGATTTATAGCTTTAGTAGTCTTGTGTTTGCTTGGTTTTGGGAAGCATTGTTCTTGTATTGAGAAACCATGATCTCCTTTCAGCCGTATGTTATCTTGTACCAGAATCTTCAATAAGATTTTGAGATGGTTAAACTTTGAATAAAAGGGAGAAAAAAGCTGAAGAAAAATTGATGACGAAGAGATTTACAGGTGTGCGCTCAATCCAACAGCGCTCATCAATCACAAGAGAAACCTGGATACAGCTTGGAACAGCTTTTGGAGTTCGTTTCCAATTCTACTAAGTTTTTCTTGCAAGTTTCTAAGCAAGAAAAAAATAAAGTTTCTGCAAAAGTGTTTTTCTTCTTTCTCTACTTTAGGTGTATAGAGTAGAGCTCTCCACTTTAGACGGTATAATAGGTATGAAAAGTAACCTCATCTGAAGTTTGCTCTATTCATTTCATAGTCAATCTTAGTTCTGTTTCGAAATTTTGTATAAGAGGTTTGAAAAGTAAACTTAACATGTGTACCCAAAAAAAAAAAAAATTTGGGAAGAGAAAACCACCAATTAGAAACATAGAAAAATCAAATAGGAAAAAGGAAAATTAGATAATAGAAACCAAATAGAAGAAAAATGTAAAGAAAAGAGGTTTTTAAAGAGTTTTTTTATATCATGAGTGCAAACATAAAAATACGAAAACCCTAATTCACAATCAGAGCCACTGACATTGTCTTTTTTGGAAGATCACAAATTCACAATCATGATGTCAGAACTTCCAGATGATTTTTTAGAAGAGATACTCTGTCGCATTTAGGCTACATCTCTGAAACGATTACAATGTACGTGCAAACAATGGAACCGTTTAATCAACAATATATAGGAGATTCACCAAACAACACTTGGACAAATCCGCAAAGCAGTCTCTTATTTTCATGTTGAATAGGGTTGGCATTTACTCTATAAGCATCAATCGCCATGGATCTATACCTCATTCAAGTTTAGGTCAACGCAAGATCTCTCAATGCTGTCAAAGTGATGGCTTATTGTTATGCCAGCTTGAGGACAAGCAGCAGCTTCAGGGGGAAGGAAATAGAGCTCAGCTATGATATGATATATCAAACATGGGTGGGATAAGTTGTTGGGGATTCAATGAAGCTGGAAGCAATATATGTGATGTTTGTGTTAAAATATTACATATAAATGCAATAAGATATTTGGTTGCATTTGGAAGATCTTTGGCTATTATATACCAATGTATGAAGATTTGGATTTCGAAAGAAAAACAAAGAAGAATGACAGAGAAGCAGAAAAGAGACAACAACCTGAATTTTTTATTTATCTTTTTTTAAAACAATAACAACATCATAGAATATCTGGATTTTTCTTACGTGACAGGCTGAGATTGATTTATACAAGCTTGGGGACAAGCTGAATCTCATGGGGTCAATATTGATATATTATAAATAGAGGGGAAGGGCAACAGATCAGGTGTCTTGGACCATTTTGCAACTGATGAGCGTTTTAGCTATAGAGAGAAGGATTCTATAAAAAAACCTAGATTTTTTTTGTACATTGTTCATCGAATAATAAGAGAAATAGGTTCTTGAATCATATCAATAACAAAATTGAAAGCAAGAGATATATATACATTCTCATTTGCAGATGATGCAAGTCCAAATGATGTTAAAAACAAATGTATGGAGCAAATTTAACTTATGAACGAAGCAAAGAATATCAGTTTATTATATATTGATATGAATAATTTTCATAACATGAACTCATGAACACATGTACATGTATCAATTTAATAAGCAAAGGATCAAATAATGCAAAAATCAATATGGTAAGTATCAAAATTTAACTCGAAATTGTAAGTGATTTTTAAAAAATTCATGTTCATAGTTCATATTCCTAGTGTTAAACAATACCAAAAATGATCACAAAGTAACAATGAAATCAACCAGGAAAAACAATGACAAAATCTTTAATCTAAATTCAAAGAGATCAAATTATATATAATATCACATAGATATTACTCCACACAGGAATTATTTGATACAAGAAGATGGTCAAGTCCTAATTTTTCCGAGGCTCTTATTCATAAAACAAACAAACTGAATCAAAAACAAACTTAACCAAAACTCGAAAACATCACTAATGGAAAAAAGCAAACCCATTAGTGAACAATCTTGAAAAGATCACCTTTTCAACAAATTTGCACAAGAACCTGAACAAAGTTCGAAATTTGCTGCAACATTTTGGCTTTTTCATATGCAACCAACTTTAAAATTTCGGGCAACCTAGAAGGCACATATAGTTCAACTCTTTCCGGTACCGGTGCACCCACATCTCTACATCGAATCAAATTCCTCATCAGATAAGACTCGTGGGGGCCACCAACAAAGTTCCTAACCACCAAGACTTTGAGTGTCTTTCTCAGATACTTCAATGTTATGTTTCGCATCCAAGATGTTTGTGGTTCGATGCCAGCATATGACGAATACATCTGTTAAATATATAATCATTGTTGTGTGGTTTATTAATATGAAAATATTCATATATATATAGTAGCATATAATTCATCTTTAAGGAAATTAAAATAAATAAATAAAAGACTTACCTCGCTAAAGGTTGTAATAATCATATCGAAAGTGAGTGTTTTTAAGTTCGGGCAACTATTGACAAGAAGCCAAATTCCACTTAACTCTTTCTGATGCAACTTCGTTCTCAGCACTAAGTGTTGTGTTTTCACTCGACGAAGCCAATGCGGATGATGAGATTTTTGAATCACCTTACATTAGAAAAAAAAAAAATATATGTTATAATCAATATAACATTCTTAATATTCACTATATACCCTAAATAACATTCTTAAAAATCACTATATACTCCAATTAACGTAATATATTTAATGTATAACTCTATATTCCCTAGGTCACTACTAGTATAATACCACGAATAATCCATCTTGAAAATTACTTAAAGAGTGTGGATGTGTGATACACACACTTAACCTAATAAATTTCATAAACAATTAATAGTTAATATGTTTATCCAACATTTACATTTTCAACATACTTTCTCTTCACTAGGCAACAGTTACTACCACACATATAGCAAAAAAATTCAAAAAAAATTCCAGAACCTTTAAAAATGAACCTATAATAAACATAATGTAAATCTTAGACTTATACATACCTGAAGTACATCTGGAGACAGAATTAATGTCCTAGAAGATGGAAGACGACTAAGGTTATCACAGAGAGTCATGCCATCTAAATAGGTTGAGTCACGATCATCATGCAGCTCAAAATTCAAGTAAATGTCTTTTAAGACCTTACTCTTTCTCCGAAATTTAAGCCTGAAAATTTCTCCTGAGTATCTGAAGATTTCGAGTTTAGGCATATCAAACGTACAACAAGAGAACAAGTCACAGTTCTCAAAGGAAAATTTTCTCATATTCCCCGCTATCCTAGTGAATTCAAGATCCCAACAACCAATGATTCTTAGACTGTCAAGCCTAAGAACACTTTGATAGAAAAGGTTCAAGAGTTTCCAGTCTCATCCAGCCGAAAGAGAGGCTTTTAAATTTTCCTGGATTCAATAATCTAGAGGGGTCAAAATCCTGGCACGCCCAAACCTTCAGTGACTCGAGAGTTATTAGACTGTAGACGCTTTCAGGGACTTCAACAACCAAATAAACAAGATCTACATCATCATAGTCATACCAAGACGGGCTTGAGAATCAAGAACCAGTTTCTTAACTCCTTTCCGGACGGCCAACGCGATCAAGGCATGGATCGAATCCAAAAACATCCCAGAATCAGAGATAGATATCTTGAGACTATCAATGGGATGATCATTGACTCTAGCGACCCATCTACTCATATGATCACCAAAGGCAACCATAGCCGTAGCATAGTGCATATGTTGGTTGTAGAGAGAAGGGCTCACGAAGTCGGATTGCTTGAAAGAAACATTCCTTGTCTCACGATAGAGATACCTCCATGACTTGGAGAGGGCACTAGTCCTTACAGATTGTTTAAATGGGAGAAATGAGATTATCATCACCAGAACTAATCCTGGTAGATTCGATATTCTGTCGGGTTGTGCACTCGGATCCATTGTTGTAATTTGAGAAATGGTGAGAATTTCGAAAGAAGAGATAGGTGTTTGTTGGATATAATCTGGTTGGTTTAGACACCACAAATAGTGTTTCTCTTCTATATATCTTCCATGATAAGTTTTGTAAACCTAGTCAAATCAGAGACGTACACATAGCAAAACTTTCATAGTTGATAGATCTCATATAACCACTCAATTCAATTACTCAAAAAGAAAGATTCATGTACAGTGAACCTAGTCAAATAAAAAATGTTTGCATATTAAAACGTCCATAACTAATAGACCTCATATAGAGACTTAGGAGAATTACTCAAAAACTAAGAAAGATGATTCATGCACTTTGACCTTATCACTTACCTCCCGATAACAACAACACTTTGACATAGAGGAGAAAATTTTTCATCTCAAGGCCCATGGGCTTCTACAATTCGGCAAAAACCTGAGCCTTTTTTATTATTATTCTCACTCGAAATCTTACAAGAAAGTTCATGCAAATCGAATCACCGGATCGCGCGAAATCTGTAAATCAATAGAGCTTTTACAGAGAGACATCAAAACTGTGAATCAATCGAGAAACAAACATAAGATTGGCTGGCTGATGAGAATAAAGGATCAAAATGCGACATTGTGACGACTCATCTTCCAAGTTAGTGTGTGTAACTCAGTCTTTAGTGACTTCACCAATATTGAATACTTCATTTTATCTTTGCTTTAATTACCTCCACAATTTTATCAATACACACATGAAATATACTTATTATAATTTATAAATTTCGTTCTTTGTCATTATATATATATATATACACATTAAATATAATCAGTTAACTGCTTATGTATACATATATACGTATGAAATATTATAATGGTATGTACGAAAGGTTGTAATGGTTGGTTAAGTACATTATGTATTTCTATTATAAAATGGAGAAACTATATTTAGAAAGGTGCAGAATAATGAAAAAAAAAACCATACACATATAAACAACTATACGTAAAGAGAAAGGAGCGAAAAGAAGGAAAATTGCAGCATATAATTTATGATAATGTGCAGTTTTTTAATCTGTTTTTTTTTTTTATTCATCTTCATCTTCAGTACATGGCGCATATATTTGTTTATGTAATAATTTGTATTTGATGTTTTGAATATGATTTTGTAATCTTCTGTATTTTTTCAATGAAATGACGTTAGCAAGAAAGAAAAAAAAAGACTGTAAGGTTTTCAAGATGAAAGGGAGGGTAAGTCAATAAATAAATTGAATCCATATTAAACATAATCAAAGTATGGATCAAGATTAGTGTTTTTTTTTTTCTTTTTCTAAAAAATGTTTAGACAAGATAACACAAGATAATTAAAAATTAAACAAGTTAGTTCTTCCTTCCTCAACAGATCTCTAACAATGACATGAACATATATACACATATAAATTCCCCCAAATTCAATTCATTTTGAAAAACCCTCTGTCTTACACCAAAATAAAATAATAAAATATTTTGTATAACTCAGGTCATAGTTTATATTACCTTCGGATGGTGGAGTCGGAACAACTATTTTGAAGCCAAGAACGGCAGAAACACAACATTCTCTAGTTTTAATTCATCTTTCTTATACTGACATATATCCCGCAACAATAATTTGACGAAAACACATAACTAACAAAATGCAGAAAATAAGTTATCGAGAGCTAAACCACCGACATCTACATCAATTGATTGATGTCATTATCAAGCGGAGTTTCTTAATCCAACCAACATAATGCTAATATATCACAAAAATTTTCACTCATAAAATATTGGTTGTATTGTGAAATGGAGATCCAAACAAACCCATCATATACGATAATAATGACGATAAAACTTTTTTACATAGATCAAACAAAACCATTTGATTCTCCATCAAAGAAACCCATCGAAAACTCAACATAAAATTGAAAATTTCATAAGAAATTAAGAACATCTTGACATTGAAAGGATTAAAAACAATCGAAGAAAACCAAACTATAGAAATCAAACCCAATATACAACTTAATAGTATAGAATCAGAAATTTATAAGATAATGGAGATCAAATAGCAATGAAAACACTCACACATGAAACACGTGCAGCTCAATAGAGATCTAAATATATTGTCCGAAGATCTCTACAAAATTGGCCATGGGAATAGAAATTTGTTATACAAAAAATGTTGTTCTTTACTTCAAATGAGTTTTTACCAATATTTTTTTATAAAAAATATATTAATATTTAGTTAGACAATTTTAACCCAACCTTAAAAGAGTCAACCGACTAAATTTTTGAAATCTATTATTTTATGAAGTTCTAACTAATGAGTGGATTTTCAAAATTTTATTTAGTAAAAAATAAACTCAACATCTCTATTACTGTACAGATAATTATTTTACAAAGTTGATAAATTATATTGCACTATAATCAACATAACATTCTCGAATCAATTCAAAACTTATAAATTTCATATCTCCTAGTTTGTTCAACTAGTCAATCCGCAACTCGACCGAAAACTCTATGAGCCAAATGTGTTTTGCTAGGCAATTCATAATTCGCAAATTATATTCTCAATACTTTATTTGTGATTTATTTTTTACGTGTTGTCGTAACAATTTATGATGATAGTTTTAGACTTAATGTTAGTATACATTGAATATACATAAACTTCTAGTGATACTCTCTTAATATCCACATATCAAAGACTGATAGCCATACTCTCTTAATATCAAATAACAAAACAATTTTACCCAAAAAAAAAAATCAAATAACAAAACAATACAATACAAGACTAAAACTCACCAAGTAAAAGTAAGAAATTTTTACTTAATACTATGAAGACTTCTGCTTTCACTTATGGTATATATCAAGTTTACAAACTAGTTCAGCAAGTCTTTACAGACTACTTCTCTTAATCGGTTTTAGTTTTCGATAATGATTACTTCTTCATCTCCAAGACTCATGCAAATGGTGGATCTAAGACTCATGCAGATTGTGGATCTAAGACTCACGCCGATGATGAAGCTTCTCAGAATCTCAGCACAAGCGTACAGTTTCAGTGACTTAATTCTAGTTTGCTGGTATAAATGCAATCTGGCAAATTGATCAAAAGTTGATAATACCCATCAGTTTCTTCTTTTCAACTTTTTGGTTCTTCCACCTATGAATTATGAAATAGGTAGATGCCTAGATGGTGGGAATAAAAATTAAAAATACAATGATGTAAAACAGTTTTTCTTAAATAGTTGAACTTTAGGATCCGTTTGGATTGAGATGTAGTTGTTAATTAAATACTACATAGATTGGTGCATTGATTTTAGACAGTATTTTTAGAGCATCTTTTTCAGTTAAAGATATTTTTAGAGTATCTCATAAATAAAATAATATTAATTTTAATGTAATTAAATTGTATAATAAAATTGATGATATTGAACCTATAAAAAACAAATAATTAAAAATTCGAAAAAATTCGAAAAAATTTGAAAAAATTCGAAAAAAGAATTTCCTAATTAAAAAAATTCGAAAAATAATTTTCTTTTTGTATAACAACTTCATGAAAGCAAAAGAAAAAGAGTACTGAAACACATTCCAGAGACAACACCATGATATTAGCTACTGTTATTGAGCTTCTTTCCGGAAAAGAGTACATGAGAGCTAAAAGAGGTGAAACATATATATACCACGGCTGGAGTGAATATATTTGGGTAGTATATTACATACAAGTATTTGAATGTATATATGCATGGTCGGGCGTCAAAAAAGAATATATAATTGGTTGAGAAATCAAAAAGGATAATATAGGAGGAGACTGATACTTCAATTAATCTTGTGAATTTGTGTTCTGTATAGACTGTTGGATTTTTTTTTGGGCAGAAGTTTCTGAAAATCAAATAAATTCACTTTATAGTTAATACTTAGTGTCTCCCTAATTCCCACCTTGTCAACCTCTCTCTCTCTTTGTTACGAATCTTGGATTAAGGAAATTTTGCGAGTGTTTTCGTCTCTGACAACATTCTCCAGATCATTTTTCACTTTCTAATTAAACTCATTGTCCAAGAAACCCTAATATAATATGTCTTGTCTTGAAAATTTTCATTTTTACTCAGTTTAATCATGGGAGTTTTCTTTGTTCTTTAATCTTTCATACGGTTTCTCTCTCCTTTTATTGAATGTTTACTAGTTACCACTCATATATATAGTAAATAAATATTCATTATCTATCTGGTAATCTAGAGATATATAATTTGATTTAACTATACTGAACTCAAACCTTACCAAAAACAAACCATAAACCGAATTAGCCGTTAACTATGTTGTTCAATTTTACTTTCTCCATATACTAAGTTACTAACAAACCGTAACTAGAATTGGATATTTCTAATTGAATCTAAACTTAACTAGAAAATTAACTCATATTAACTAAAACAAAAAATATCAAACTAGAAGTTTAAAATAGAGCAAATTATACTTCAGTTTAACTCTTATATTTTCTTAGAAATACCAAATATATAATAACCGAACCAATATTGACTTAGTTTATGTAATGTTCTCAAATGAATGGATTCTAGTATGCAGCAGATTTTGGTTAATCATGCAACGAAGGTTTTATACATCAAAAATGCAAGTAAATCGAACTTTTACTTCATAATGGGTTAGGGAGATAATGGACCTACAAAGTGACAAATTGAATGGGTTTAGATGGTTAGGCTTTAGAAATTTTTAGATTGTTTTCCAATTCAAATGGGTTTGTTTTCCCTAATACTCTTTAATGTTTGTTGGGTCTTTTTTGGGCAGACTCATGTGTAAAATGTGACACATTCAAACTCTTTTATTGTTTCTTATGTTGAATTTTTATTAACCTAGTCAATTTTGAAAAGGTTTCAGGTGCACAACATCTGCCATCTGCGGCAGAGACCCTCTTAAGCTGTTGAAATTATAAAACATACATTCAGCGAGTCTTGTGTTGTATTCTTTTTCCTAGTGGAATAATGCAACCCATTTTTTTTTTGTCAACAACTTGATCTATAGCTTTAGTAGTCTTGTGTTTGTTTGGTTTTGGGAAGCATTGTTCTTGTATTGAGAGGTCATGATCTTCTTTCAGCCATACGTTATCTTGTACCAAAATCTTCAATAAGTTTTTGAGATGGTTGAGCTTTGAATAAAAGGGTGAAAAAGCTGAAAAAAAATTGATGACAAAGAGATTTACAGGTGTGCGCTTGATCCAACATCACTTATCAGTCACATGAGAAATCTAAATACAGCTTGGAGCATTTGGTGTTCGTTTTCAACAGATTTTGCTATTTTATCTGTGTGTTTTTGGTCTCGTCATGTCAGGATTAAAGATGTTTGGCTAAGCCTCTTTTATTGGTAAAACCCTGTCTCTTACAAATGGAGCATGCATTAATAGCCAGTGGTTAAGAGTTGGAAATGGATTATGTTTTCTTTGCATGATGTGTTGAGTATTCCCAGGGAGACAAAGGTCTTTGACATACAAAAAAGAAAAGAAAGAAAGTTAGAGAAGAAGAGAGACAAAAGAACAGTATGCGACTCTCAAACAAACAAAGCTAATTACATATATGCCATAGCTGATAGATATGGTCACCTCTGATTTTTTCAAGCAAGATGGAGTGAGTGTATGTATCAATCTTACATTCTTTGCACAGATTAAGCAAGATATCAGTCAATGCAATGAGTACATTGAGGTAAGCATTGTGTGTAGCTTTCTTTAAATCACCCTCCTGATGCTGCACATTCTCAATATCTTCCTCAATCTCAAGTTCACTTCTCAACGTATCCTCAATTCATTGTCACTCAAACAATTGCAAGCAAAAACATATGCCTCTCTTGCTAAGTTTTTGATTTTTCTTCTAATTTTTTATCATCTACACAGATGACAGAGCAAGACAAGCCGATGAAAAGTGAAAACCTTTCACATAAAAGAGAAATCGGAAAGGAAAAGGAATAGAGGAAAAAAAAAACCTCGACGTGCAATATCGTAGTCATTTTTTCCAGAAATCCAACTTGGAGACGTCACTAAGTTTGTGGAGAAAAAAACAAACAGGATACATCAAACACAGAATTCATTTTCTCGAGAAAAAAAAAAGAAAAGGGAAATCAAACTCATAAACTTCTTACAAAAACTTCTCGAGGAAAAAATAAAAAGAAAATAGGAGAATTAGAACGTCTCTAAACTTTTAACATTTTCTCGAGAAAAAAACAGTGAGAAAATTGAACACAGCAATTTAGTTTTGCTAAATTTGGAAAAGAAATTGCAGAAAGAAAACAGAAATTATACCTGTTCTTTCTGGGAAAGTTGATGAAAAAAAGAAAAATTTGTAGAAGAACGAAGAAACTATACAGAACCTGCAAACAAATTTGTAGTCCCTCTCACAAATTGCATTTTGCCTTTAGTTGTACAGAGGTACCATGTACAAGTTCCACTGGAGTAAACTTGTGTAATTCAAAGTCAAATGGAGCAATGACAGGGAGTGGTTTATGTTATAACAAGCCTTATTTTCTGTATCATTTTTGTTTACTTGAGTCCTGATTACAAGAATACAAGTTTATGATTAAATGGGGTTTTTAGGTAGGGTGTTTAGTTTTTTGGAATTAAAGTAAATCAAAATTGTTTAATAAGTTAAGAATCCGTTCTTAACTAAGAACTTTAAGAGTTGGTTTAAGTAACATGTGCTTCAGTCGGTTTCTTACTTTAACCCAAAGAGTTTGTTCATTAGTGGCACAACCTTTAATTTTCAGAAACAAATATGAAAACTTGAGTGTGATCTTATCATTTCTTCTACTACATTTAAATATTAAATATTTAATTAAAAAGTTATGTAATTAAAAAATTAATGGACTAATATAAATCATGTAAATATATTTATCATGTTTGATATATTTATCACGTATATAAAGTCGTGAGTAGAAGACGTTACATAAACCTGATATTTTTTTACCTTTTTTTTTTAATTGCATTTCATTCATATCAAAAACAGTATTCAATGTCTGTGACATACAAGGAGAAGAAATATTTTTTTTACTAAGAAGTGGTATTATATATGGTTCATTCTTAAAACGTAAAGTAGTGGCCTTACTGCTGAATCATAATTAGATGAACCATAATTACATGAATATGATAGGAGAATTTTAACCGCTCTTACATAATAACACGAACAAAAAAGCAAAAACAGAGGTCAAGTATCTCCACATAATGAAACCCTTGGAAGCATATCGTAATTAATACAAACACGAATCAAAGTGATTCATAAGGATCGCTTCGCAGCTTCATTAGGATCCAACTCTTCATACACCTGAAACCAAAACACCATGAGAATAAAATATCCATGGCATTTAGTACCGATTTGCAATAAAGGTCTTTAGAAGACGATGTGTGAGTGTGACACATACAAGTTTCTTGTGTAGTTTCTCGAAACTTGAAAGCCTTGCAAAACCACTCTGTGTCAACCTCACCAACCTGCAACAGTGAGATGTTCATGTATTAAAACAAGTTAACATCCCGAAAGAAAATAAAACTTATCATGAAAAATCACCCAACAATGTTAATATCATTTGAAATTATTTTGTTAGATTGACTCTTCTATCCACTCGAATTCTACTAAGTTCTTTTTGCAAGATTCTTAGCAACAAAAAAATAAAGTTTCTCCAAAAGTGTTTTCCTTATCTCTCTTCTTTAGATGTATAGAGTAGAGCTCTAAACTTTAGACAGTATAACAGGTATGAAAAGTAACCTCATCCGAAGTTTGCTTCATTCATTTCATAGTCAATCTTAGTTCTGTATCGAAATCTTGTATAAGAGGTTTGAAAAGTAAACTGAACATGTGTACCCAAAAAAATGAAAAAAAAAATGAATTTGGGAAGAGAAAACCACAAATTAGAAACATAGAAAAATCAAATAGGGAAAGGGAAAATTAGATAATAGAAACCAAATAGAAGAAAAAGGAAAGAGGTTGTTGAAGAGTTTTTTTTTATATTATGAATGCAAAATGAAAATAAGAAAACCCAAATTCACAATCAGAGCCACCAACATTGTCTTTTTTTGGGAGATCACAAATTCACAATCATGATGTCAGAACTTCTAGATGATTTTTTAGAAGAGATACTCAGTCGCATTTAGGCTACATCTCTGAAACGATTACAATGTATGTGTAAACAATGGAACCATTTAATCAACAATATATAGGAGACTCACCAAACAACACTTGGACAAATCCGCAAAGCAGTCTCTTATCGTCATGTTCAATAGGGTTGGCATTTACTTTATGCGCATCAATCACCATGGATCTATACCTATAGAGGTCACATGTAAAATTGACATAATCCACCCTCATTCAAGTTTAAGTCAACTCAAGATCTCGCAATGCTGTCAAAGTGATGGCTTATTGTTATGCCAGCTTGAGGACAAGCTGCAGCTTCAGGGGGAAGGAAATAGAGCTCAGCTATGATATGATATATCAAACATAAATGGGAAAAGTTGTTGGAGATTCAATGAAGCTGGAAGCAATATATGGGATGTTTGTGTTAAAAGATTACATATAAATGCAATAAGATATTTGGTTGCATTTGGAAGATCTTTAGCTATTATATACCAATGTGTGAAGATTTGGATTTCGAAAGAAAAACAAAGAAGAATGACAGAGAAGCAGAAAAGAGGCAACAACCTGAAATTTTTTTTTATCTTTTTTTTAAACAATAACATAGAATATCTGGATTTTTCTTACGTGAGAGGCTGAAATTGATTTATACAAACTTATCAATCTCATGGGGTCAATATTGATATATTATAAATAGAGGGGAAGGGCAACAGATCAGGTGTCTTGGACCATTTTGCAACTGATGAGCGTTTTAGCTATAGAGAGAGAGGGATTCTATAAAAAACCTAGATTTTTTTTGTACATTGTTCATCGAGTAATAAGAGAAATAGGTTCTTGAATCATATCAATAACAAAATTGAAGGCAAGAGATATATATACATTCTCATTTGCAGATGATGCAAGTCCAAATGATGCTAAAAACAAATGTATGGAGCAAATTTAACTTATGAACAAAACAAAGAATATCAGTTTATTATATACTGATATGAACAATTTTCATAACATGAACTCATGAATACATGTACATGTATCAATTTAATAAGCAAATGATCAAATAATGCAAAAAGCAAAAGGGTAAGTAACATGATTTAATTCGAAATTGTAAGTGATTTTTTAAAAAAATTCATGTTCATAGTCCATATTCCTAGAGTTAAACAATACCAAAAGCGATCACAAAGTAACAATGAAATCAACTAGGAAAAGCAATGACAAAATATTTAATCTAAATTCAAAAAGATCAAATTGTATATAATATCACATAGATATTACTCCACACAGTTATTATTTGATACAAAGAGATGGTCAAGTCCTCATTTTCCGAGGCTTTTATTCATAAAACAAATAAACTGAAACAAAAACAAACTTAACCAAAACTCGAAAACATCACTAATGGAACAAAGCAAACCCATTAGTAAAGAGTCTTGAAAAGATCACCTTTTCAATAATTTTGCACAAGAACCTGAACATAGTTCGAACTTTGCTGCAACATTTTGGCTTTTTCATATGCAACCAACTTTTCAATTTCGTCCAACTCAAAAGGCACATATAGTTCAACTCTTTCCGGTACAGGCGCACCCGCATCTCTACATCGAATCAAATTCTTCACTAGATAATACTCGTTGGAGTGACCAACAAAGTTCATAACCACCAAAACTTTGAGTGTCTTTCTCAGATACTTCAATGTTATGTTTTGCATCCAAGATGTTTGTGGTTCGATGCCAGCATATGACGAATCCATCTGTTAAATATAAAATCATTTTTGTGTGGTTTATTAATATAAAAATATTCATATATATATTAGCATATAATTCATCTTTAAGGAAATTAAAATAAATAAATAAAAGACTTACCTCGCTCAAGGTTGGAGGAAGCATATATAAAGTAAGGGTTTTTAAGTTCGGGCAACTATTGACAAGGAGCCAAATTCCACTGAACTCATTCTGATGCAACCTCGTTTTCAGCACTAATTCTTGTGTTTTCACTCGACGAAGCAAATGCGGATGATGAGATTTTTGAATCACCTTACATTAGAAAGAAAAAATAAATAATAATACATGTTATAATCAACATAATATTCTTAACATTCACTATATACCCTAAATAACATTCTTAAAAATCACTATATACTCCAATTAACGTAATATATTTAATGTATAACTCTATATTCCCTAGGTCACTACTAGTATCATACCACGAATAATCTATCTTGAAAATTACAGAAAGAGTGTGGATGTGTGATACACACACTTAACCTAATAAATTTCATAAACAATTAATAGCTAATATGTTTATCCAACATTTACATATTCAACATACTTTCTCTTCACTAGGCAACACTTACTACCACAAATATAGCTAAGATTCAAAAAATTTCAAGACCCATTAAAAATTAATCTATACTAAACATAATGTAAATCTTAGACTTATACATACCTGAAGAACATCTGGAGACAGAATTAATGTCCTAGAAGATGGAAGACGACTAAGGTTATCACAGAGAGTAATGCCATCTAAATAGGTTGAGTCCCGATCATCACGCAGCTCAAAATTCAAGAAAATATCTTTTAAGACCTTACTCTTTCTCCGAAATTTAAGCCTGAAAATTTCTCCTAAGTATCTGAAGATTTCGAGTTTAGGCATATCAAACGTACAACAAGAGAACAATTCACAGTTCTCAAAGGAAAATTCTCTCATATTCCCTACTATCCTAGTGAATTGAAGATCCCAACAACCAATGATTCTTAGACTGTCAAGCCTAGAACACTCTGATAGAAAAGGTTCAAGAGTTTCCAGTCTCATCCAGCCGAAAGAGAGGCTTTTGAATTTCCCTGGATTCAATAATCTAGAGGGGTCAAAATCCTGGCACGCCCAAACCTTCAGTGACTCGAGAGTTGTTAGACTGTAGACGCTTTCAGGGACTTTAATCACCAAATCAACAAGATCTACATCATCATAGCCATACCAAGACGGGCTTGAGAAATCAAGAACCAGTTTCTTAACTCCTTTCCGGACGGCCAACGCTATCAAGGCATGGATCAAATCTAAAAACATCCCATAATCAGAGATAGATATCTTGAGACTATCAATGGGATGATTATTGACTCTAGCGACCCATCTACTCATATGATAACCAAAGGCAATCATAGCAGTATCATAAAGTATAGGTTGGTTGTAGAGAGAAGGGCTCACGAAGTCGGATTGCTTGAAAGCAACATTCCTTGTCTTACAATAGCGATACCTCCATGACTTGGAGAGGACACTAGTCCTCACACATTGTTTAAATGGGAGAAATGAGATTATCATCACCAGAACTAATTCTGGTAGATTCGATATTCTATCGGGTTGTGCACTCGGATCCATTGTTGTAATTAGAGAAATGGTGAGAATTTTGAAAGAACAGATAGGTGTTTGTTGGATAGAATCTGGTTGGTTTAGACACCACAAATAGTGTTTCTCTTCTATATATCTTCCATGATAAGTTTTGTAAACCTAGTCAAATCAGAGACGTACACATAGCAAAACTTCCATAGTTGATAGATCTCATATAACCACTCAATTCAATTACTCAAAAAGAAAGATTCATGTACAGTGAACCTAGTCAAATAAAAAATTTTGCATACTAAAACTTCCATAACTAATAGACCTCATATAGAGACTTAGGAGAATTACTCAAAAAGTAAGGAAGATGATTCATGCACTTTGACCTTATCACTTACCTCCCGACAACAACATCACTTTGACATAGAGGAAAAAATTTCTCATCTCAAGGCCCATGGGCTTCTACAATTCGGCAAAAACCTGAGCCTTTTTTATTATTATTCTCAGTCGAAATCTTACAAGAAAGAGCATGCAAATCTGCAAATCGAATCACCGGATCATGTGTAATTTGTAAATCAATCGAGCTTTTATAGAGAGTCATAAAAACTGTGAATCAATCAAGAAACAAACATAAGATTGGCTGGCTGATGAGAATAAAAGATCAAAATGCAACATTGTGACGACTCATCTTCCAAGATAGTGTGTGTAACTCAGTCTTTAGCGACTTTTCCTATCTTATATAATATAGAAGAGTTTTTTTCTAACCCAGCTTTGACAGTGTGCCACGTGTCCCTCATTTATGACGTATGCAACTCAAAAGAGAAATCGATTTAACCTATTTGGATATGTGTTTCACCTTAATTGGTTAGGCCTATTAGGTCCGTGTTGATCTACTTTGATTTGTTAGACCTGCATTTCGTAAACATAATAACTAGGTCTACACGTAAATTGTATATATAGTATGTAAGTGAATATCTCAATAATTAGTACTATAAAAATAAGATACACAGTAAATTCTTACCTTTGAAAAATTCACCCTATAATTTTGTGTGTTTCAATTTTTATTTATTTTCTCTATCTATTTTATTCTCTATAATTTAATGACTTTTAATTTATTCACATACAACACATATTGAATATATTTTTGTCAAAATTTTGTAATAAAAATTGCAAACGAATCATTGTTTTGTCATAGAGGATAATTGGTACAATATTTTAAACAACTTTAAATGAATAAATAATTTTTTTATCTTATAAAAACTAAGTGAATTATTTATTTTTTATGTTTAATATTAAGAAGAAAAAAAACTTCATTTCTCCATAATCGAATTCAAATTCATTCAAAGATAAAACAAAATCATGAAATAAGATTTTTAAATGTTATTAAATTATCATAGTTAAGAATGCAATATAATAAGTGAATATTTTGTAATAAAAATTGCAAATGAATCATTTTTTCATAGAGGAAAATTGGTCTAATAAAAATTAAATGAATAAAATAATATTTTCATCATATAAAATATAAGTGTAATATTTATTTTTGAAGTTCAATATTAAGAAATAAAAAGAGAAAATTTCATTTTTCCATAATTAAATTCAAATTCGTTCAAAATAAAAAAAAAAAGATCATGAAAATATATTTTTTAATGTTCTTAAATTTTTAGAGTTAAGAATGCAAGATAATAAGTGAATTATTTATTTTTGAAGTTCAATAATAAGAAATAGAAAAGAAAATTTCATTTCTACATAATCGAATTCAAATTCATTCAAAAGAGGAAGAAAATCATTTAAAATATTTTTAAATATTTTTAAATTATTAGAGTTAAGAATGCAAGATAACAACTTTAAATGAATAATATAATATTTTATCTTATAAAAAATAAGTGAATTATTTATTTTTGAAATTCAATATTAAGAAATTAAAAAGAAATATTTATTTCTGTATAATCGAATTCAAATTCATTCAAAAGATGGAAAAAAAATCATGAAAAATATTTTTAAATGTTCTTAAATTATTAGAGTTAAAAATGCAAGATATTTTTTTTCTTAGTAAACTACTTTTATTAATGGTATGCATATATGTGTGAATATAAAAAACACAAATTTTAGTATGTTAATTGAAAATTAAAAAATATAAAAGGAAAAAAATGAAAATCACTAATTTCATTTAGAAAAATTTACATTTGGTATCAGATCAAAACTAGATTTGTTTAATTCACCATTAATATTCAAATGTATGGCTTCTCATCGATTGGAATTGATTTATCGTGATATGGAATAAATTAACAGTATCATTACTTAGTGCATAAATAAGTGTTTGGATCTTCATAAGTTTTGTCATATTCATACATGGTTTGTGTATAACTATGGGAACTAATGAATCCGCTAATTAAAAGGCATGATGATTCATATGTATTAATTAATGATTGTTCGTTTAAAAGTTGTAACATTATGATTTTTGATATATAGTGGTACATGTGGATAAATTTAAAAGAATTTATTTGGCTATTTATGTTATCAAAATGCGCTTACTTTCTGGTCACACATCCGGAGAGAACTTCAGAGTTAAGCGTAGTCAAAGGATGAGTGACATATCGGAAAGTAATTTCGGTACTGTGTGAGTGAAGAAAAACATGGGGAGTGGTCATGAAGTGATTGCAGGGTCAGTAAATAAGTTTCTCGAACCTTCAGAAAATAATGCACTGACCATTGGACAAGGGTGTGCCCATGGGCCCTAGTGAGTGGGTATGGGGTCCAGTAATAAGGGTGGCTGGAGCATTATAAAAGTATTGATGTGAAAACTAAGTTTTATAGTTTGAAATTTAATGTTGCTTTACAATTCGTAACAAACATAATTATGTAACAGCATCATATAAAATAGTTGAACGAGTGATTCACTTTATATATTCTAGAGTTTTTGTTGACATATGTGCGCATGAAAGATTAAATGAAGGTTACTGCATGTTTTTTTTATATATAAATTCTCAAATTCTAGCTATTAATGGTTATTGTGTGCATATTTTAGCGTGAAAAGTCATTATTAGAATTTTTTTTTTTTTTGGTGAATGACCAGTAGAAAAACTTCCAGCTGTTATTAATTTTTTTTTAAACTAGTAAAACCGAACTCGTTGTATACACGACAATTTAACAATGTCATTTCTAAAAATAGACTCCAAAGACATAGGAATATAATTTAAAGCATGAAAACCTAAAGGAAAGGAAAATGCATGGTTAGTGAATTCATCCACAAGACGATTAACCTTCCTATACTCGTGAATCATTCGGACGAAGCAGTTCCTCAATAAAAAACCATGACACAATTGAACCATGAATGATTGTGTACGTGTTAGTATGTTTAAGTATTTATGGAGTGTATAGAAAATAAAGGGATGTGGTTGATTGTATGATTGATTTTTAAACATACGACAAAATGTTATTGATGTTTTATGATGGATTAAAAATACCATAATGGATTTATGTAAAATATCATATATTTTATGGTTTAATCTCTTCCCCTATTTATAATAGGGCTAGTTGTGTTATGAAATAATAACACCATAATTAGATCACTTTTTATCATTTAATTTTTAATGTGTGTATTCTTATAGCATGCTAGTCACCGAAGTGAATTTTTAATCTACATATAGACATTATAAATAAACTAAAGTTATCGATTAATTATAATTAAATAAATGCTACAAATGACATACAAGTTTCATTGACCAATCATTGTATTATTCATTTTCTAGGTAATCACACAAAGATAGATCATTGAATATATTTAATAATGCAAAAAGGATTAGTATTGTTTAATGCAGCCAATAACATATATACCCAAAATTAGCATGCTTATTAGATTTGTGTATGATCTGATTAATTATTAAGGTATATATTAAAAAAAAAATCCCACAATAATTAAAAGTGCTTGTATGTAAGTATTGTCCAAAAGGTAAATGCATACTATAAAGTTTTAAAATATTAGTGTTTATGAGTTTAAATTCAAATTTCAAACCAGTAATAGATAAGCATGTATTAGTGAGCAGAATTATCGAGAGTGGTCTGAACGGATCTGGTTTAAACTAGTTCTATGATTTTAAAATTATTACTGAAAGTTAAAAAAAAATTATTATAATACTGTTAATACCTACAAATGCTTTATTTATCTTACAAAAATGCCTTTAATTTTTATAATTTATCAAGACAAAAAGAGTCAATTATATGAATAACATAAAAAGTGCATATTTAAGAAAATTGCCTAAAATTTTTTAATAACCGAATCGACTATTGTTGTAGCAGTGGGTAAATATATTATTATCCTTTTTGCAGTTTAAAATACTTTTATATCATTGTGATGCATAAACTAAATTAAAACTAATATAATTGCTACTAAGAAAATGTTTAAACATATAACAAAAGGAGAACCACATATTCTTTGTGCAGGCGGCGAGCATTTAATGTGTTATGTTTGAGAAGATTTTGTTGTCGTTGCATGTGTACATTAGATGTATGTGGGTGTAAGTAGATATTTTTATTCTTCTCTATATTTGTACAATCGGCTGACTGATTAAACAACTTTTTATTTAGCCGGATAGATAGTAAGTTAGCCAAACAAGCTAGAATATGTTTGAAGAGATAATCAATGAGGAAGAGATGTTTGTGATACACCCGGTTCACATTCAGATGAACCAAGAAAATACGGTTACACCAAACTTGGTTAACCCTCAATCTCTCCTGTAGAATGAAATCATTGTGGTTGAAGTCATTATAGTTAACTATCAGTTAAAAATGTAAATGTGCGGCTAACACAGCACATATTAGTCGGATAATTTTACTATTGCTTGGAAATATTATAGTTAATGTAAATGAAAGGATACCAACAAACATGTCTGACAGTTAATATTTGTATGTTCTGAAGTTGTTTATATTGAATAGAAATTTAAGTATAAAAACGTTCCTGTTAACCCGTTAATATTTTTGTTTTCAATAAATGTATAACATTGCATTTATTTGTATAATAACTGCAGATTTGAACGATGTGAGATCACTTTTGAGCTACACTATGTTCACATGGAAAAACATTTGCCTCAAACTTGCTGAAAGTTTCTTTCATCTTCCTCACAACTAGCAAGAAAAGATGCTTTGCATCCACCTCAAACTTTACATCCACCACTCTCGTTGACTTTCATTTGTTGCTTTTTTGTTGTAGAGCTTTTTTATTTGCCTCCAATTGCATGCGTACAGCATTAAACCTTGTTGCATCACCTGTGAACATTTAGTTTGTGAACATTTAGTTACAGAGGCTGTGATCTTCGTCAATGAGTTTTACCAAGTTGTTTACCTTCTCGTTCTCCTCTTCGTCAGACCACATCATTGTCGACTCATCTAACTGGTTTTCCCCAGTTTATGGGATAATTCACTGAACATGAAGATAACGATGTTCATTAAAAAGATGATATGTATATTAGACGTCTAAAACTCTAAATATATTAAAAGCCAGGTTGATTTATATGTTAGCCAATTAGTTGTCACCCTAACGGTTAAACAAAAAAAAAATCATTTTTAAACATGTAGGTTAACTACCTTATATATATGTAATGCATGATTACATTGAAAATTCATTACTAACTACATATATGTTAAACACATATATACAGTCTATTGCCAAAAAAACAAGAAACAACCATCAAATTATATAGTAAATGTTTGAGATTAGGATGTGGATGTACCATCACAACTGTGTCTACATTACCAAAAGCATATAATGCATGATCTTCATGAGTTTAAAACAAACGGATATATACAACAACAACATTTTTAGATAATCAAATGATTAAGCAGTTCACAGCCTCTTTATACGCTCGCAGTTTCTAATTAAACTTTATTTTGCAATAATCCAAAAAAAACACTAAAATGAAAATTGAGAAGTCAATTGAATCAACAATAGAGAAAGAGGAATCATACAAAAATAAAAGTTGCAGCTATATCGAAATCTACATCTAATCCAATTAAAGCTACAACACAAAAATGAGAAATGAAATTAGAAGAAAAAAAACTTATGTCTATCTCACCGAGTTATTCGATATGGTACAAAAAAATTTAAAAGAAAAATAATTATTTATTCTAATTACGCGCACTTTCTCCAATCTTTACTATTTTTCTTTCAACTCCAACTTTTTTTTAATTGTCTCCATCTATAAAGAAAAAAAGGAAGAAAAAGTGACCCAAATATAGTCGGACAGAGCCTGGCTTAACCCACTCGGCGACCCAAATTTTACATTAGGACGCTCGAACTGGGTCTCTTTCAGTGTGGTAAGGACTGTGGTTTTTCAGTTCACGCTTTAAACACCGTGCCGTTTTCCTTATCTCGAAACAGCACGTATTTTACGGTGGCACAGAGCTTTTGTCCCCCACCAAAACCTCATGTCCTCCGTCACAAGCCGCCAGAAAGTAGCATAGAATGTGGAAGCTGACGTCACGATTTCGGCCGCGTAGCAATTCGACCCCATGGTTGGTCCGAAACTTCCGGAGTGGAGAGGCTGGAGACGCCACCGGTCTCTACGGCTTCGATCATCTTAAGACGGCCAAAGGATTTCAGCGTTTCGTCGCTGATGCCATTGAAAGGTTTGATTTTTATCATAAAGAATCTCTCCGACTTAGCCTGTGAGATATTTGGATTGTTATGAATCGATTTGGTGTTCCCTTTAAATTACTTTCGCTTTTTAGAGTGGAAATGAGTTCTCTTTGTCGCCATTGAGATTGATCATATTGTGTTTTGTATAGCTCAGTCCTATCATGAATCATGGTGTCTCTCTCTTCACTAGAGAGCTGTATTGTTATGGAAGAGAGTTACTGTGCTTGTGTTGTGATGTTATTTGGTTGTTGAAGAAAGTTTCTGGAACCATTTCTCTCAGGTCTGGGGAGTTAGTGAGCTACATATCAGGAATGCCTTCGTCTCCGGAGATAATTAAAGCCATGGATGAGATTTCAGATACGGTAGGTTCTTGCTCCAGTTATGTTGTTAGTGTTCTTGTTACAAGCTCTCATGTTGCTTGTAGTGATTGTTATCTTCTGAATGTTGTAGGTTTGTTCTGTTGTTGATTCTGCTGAACTCTGTAGACAAACCCATCCTGACAGGTCTTTATTCTCAGCTCGGAGCTTCAATACTCGGTTTATTATGTTCTACTTGTTTTTTCCTTAAACCGGTTTGCTTTTTCTCCATATATATAATAGGGAATTTGTTGAGGCAGCTCATAAAGCAGCAATGGATATGAATGACTATCTACATGTGAGGTGACCAAGGATTTGCTCAACTTCGATCCTTCTTTCTTTAGTTTACGCATTTGAATCTTGGAAAGGCTAGTAACAAGACATGATAATTAAACTTACCTTTTGTCATCGTTGATCAGTTTTTTCTTGTTTAGACATGAGTCGATATTTATCCTTGGGAATCTCTTACCTTATTCCAGTGGCTTTTTTTTTCTTGGGTTGTTAATGTCCAGCATCTTAACACAAACCATACTTTGTATGCCGCGGTGAAAAACGCAGAGCAAGATTCCAACTTGCTTACAGAAGAAGCAAGTAGGACCGCACATCACCTCCGAATGGACTTTGAACGTGGTGGCATTCATCTAGACCCTGGTTTGTTATCTATATTGCGGTTGATTTTTAAACCTTTATGATGTTGAATGCCTTTTTTATTTCTCTTCTTTTGTTCCTTTGCAGAGAAGCTAGAAAAAGTTAATAACTTGACAACCAACATTTTTCAGCTATGCAGTGAGTGAGTACCCACTAATACATAAATATCGATTCTACTGAAAGTCTGAAATCATATTGGTGCTTCGTGCTGGTAGTGTTAACATCCTTTTGAACTTTATTCAGGTTCAGCGAAAATATTGCTGATGATCCAGGACATGTGGATATATTTCCAGTATCACGCATCCCTCGACATCTGCATCATCTTCTCAACCCTACCTACCGTTCCACTTCAGGGGGTCTCAGAGGGACTAAAAGACCAGTTCATAGCTCCAAGCAGAAAGGATTTCGAATACCTACTGATCCACGAACCCTTTCTTCCATTTTGCAATGGACGTCAGACGAAGAGGTGCTTACTTTACCCATTTTGTTCTATTTCCTTTTTCTAAACTCCAACCTCAGGGATATAAGTAGGAATCAGGGAAATTTGCTTTGAAGTTGCATTAATTATGCACCTACATCCATTTTTTCTGCTCACCACTGTCACTATTCTTTAATTTTTAGGTTAGAAAAGTGGTGTATATTCAAGGGAACTCTGTTCCTCACGCAAATCACGGTGTTCTTGAGAAGCTTATTGCTTCACGCCATGAGCTTGCCCAGGTTAGTGCATATTCATTCATTAATGGTAATAAAAGATTGCACTTTCTTATTGTCATTGTTTTTTTTTTGTTGCTCACAGATGATGGGGTGTAATTCTTACGCTGACTTCATGGTCGAGCCAAACCTAGCAAAATCGCCAAAGGTTGTGACATCGTTCCTACAAGAACTGAGCAAGACAGTCAAACCAAAGGCGGACGAAGTAAGCTGACCTTCACACTATATTTACAAAAGCTGGCAATTTCATGATGTTATTATCATGGCTCGAATAATCAGTTCTCATCTCCATAGGAATACATTGCCATTAGAGACTTTAAAAGAGAGAAAAGTGGTGACAAATCTGCAGAATTAGAGCCATGGGATGAAACTTACTACACCTCAATGATGAAATCCTCCGTCAATGATGTGGACACTGCTGTAAGTTGTTTTTGCTAATTTACTTTCTGTCTATTTTCCTGCAGTGGTATCACTTATTGTTAATCTTCTTTTTTCTTTGATCTTTTTGGGATCTTTCTGGAGTCTTTTTCTCCCTCTACCGAGACTGTTGAAAAGATTTGATTTATCATGCCCCATTGGAATATTCTTCTTGTACAGGTTGTAGCATCGTATTTTCCTCTGCCTCAGTGTATTGAAGGCCTAAAAGTGCTTGTTGAATCATTGTTTGGTGCAACATTTCATAACGTTCCTCTGGCCCCAGGCGAATCCTGGCACCCAGATGTGCTTAAAATGTCTCTTCATCACCCGGACGAGGTATGTTGTTCACAAAACTAAGATAATCCTTGTATACATCTTGTAGATGTAAACACGATATAGTTCTTTGAACATGGCCAATTTTTTTATCATAGCACACCATCTTTGCTCCCTCATTCTCACAAATCATGCCACTGTCTCTTTCAGGGTGATCTTGGGTATATTTACCTTGACCTGTACTCAAGAAAAGGCAAGTACCCTGGGTGTGCCAGCTTCGCAATCAAAGGAGGACGCAAAATTTCTGAGACAGAATACCAACTTCCTGTATGCTTGATCAAAATTCTTTTCTTTTCTCTTTCTCTTTCGTTACATTAACGTGTTGATCTGATCCTACTGCAGGTTTTGGCTCTTGTTTGCAATTTTTCTCGAGCTCGTGATTCGTCAGTCGTAAAGCTTAATCACTCTGAAGTTGAAGTTTTGTTCCACGAGTTCGGCCATGCTCTACATTCTCTGCTCTCACGAACGGTGTTGCACAAAAACTTATTTATACGGGAAGCTAATTACAACTCCCTCTTGCTTTGCTGATTGCTTTGTGTTCTGGCTGTTGCAGGATTACCAACATTTTTCCGGTACCCGTGTGGCTCTTGACTTAGCGGAGATGCCTTCAAATCTATTTGAGTGAGTATAATAACCAATCTTTTTCCAATTTTGTGTTGCAAAAACTTCTAGTGGTACATAATGAATGTGCTCATGCGTCCCTCAGGTACTATGCATGGGACTATCGCCTCCTGAAGAGATTTGCCAGGCATTACTCAACCGGTGAGATAATACCCGAGAAGTTAGTGAACTCATTACAAGGTGCGAGGAACATGTTTGCAGCAACTGAAATGCAACGCCAGGTCTGATTAACTGATCCAACCCTCAAGTATACTCAATGCAGAGAACCAAAAAAATGGGCTAGAGAGAGTGATCAAGGTCAGTTTCTTTTTGGTAGGTGTTTTATGCATTGATCGACCAAATGCTATTCGGGGAACAAGCAGAGACAGCAAGAGACCTGAGTCAACTCGTGGGTGAACTAAAACGGGAACACACGAGCTGGAACCATGTGGAAGGGACACATTGGCATATCCGATTCAGTCACCTACTGAACTATGGAGCAGGTTTATATATATACACATCTCTCTACATAAATGCATACAAGTGTTTTTTGAATTTTTTATTTTGCAGATGATTCTTACTTAACTCTGGTGTCTATGTGCAGGGTACTATAGCTACATATACGCCAAGTGCTTTGCGTCAACGATATGGCAATCGATATGTGAAGAGGATCCGCTTTCGTTGAGCACAGGAACATTGCTGAGAGAGAAGTTCTTTAAACATGGAGGAGCTAAAGATCCAGCTGAGCTGCTCAAGGATCTTGCAGGCAAAGAGATCATTAACGTTCATGGTGAAGGCATAATCCCTGCAACCACATGCCTTTTAAATGAGCTGAGACTGTAAAAATAGCATTTAACTCCCAGGCGATTTTGGTAATTTATTTGAAACATTGGTTGTAACTTGTAAGTTGTAACAAAACAAAACAAGTTGGTTCAGTCCTTTCTCGTAACGAGTGTGTTTCTGCCTTTTTGACTTGTGAAAACCAAAAAGAAAAAAAAAACAAACCGAAATTTGAATTGAACCAAACGCTA
Source organism: Iljinskaea planisiliqua (assembly GCA_900108845.1). Classification (NCBI taxonomy): domain Eukaryota; kingdom Viridiplantae; phylum Streptophyta; class Magnoliopsida; order Brassicales; family Brassicaceae; genus Iljinskaea; species Iljinskaea planisiliqua. The sequence continues at coordinate 2,594,056 of FNXX01000008.1, forward strand.
AATCTGAAATGACGTGTAGTGTTATCTTAAGAAACGAAAACGGAATGTAGTTTGGAGGAAACGGCGAGCAGTGTGAGTTGGAGAAGAAACAATATCCTCCTCCACGACATAATTATCATCCGACCGCAAAAACTGAAAAAAATGGCGGTACAAATCAACACTTGGTACTCCGCGAGACCTTATCATCTCCGTCATCTCGTGGCGAGTAGAAACCCTAGCTTCGCAATCAAATGTCAGAACTCCGAGGATCCGGGTCAACCCAAGAAATCGAGCTCCTCCTCCGGGGTAGGATTCGGGTCACCGGCTTCTCCCTCTCCTCCTCCATCTTCTCAGGCTAAGAAAGGGAAAGGGAAGAGAGAAGTGATCAGGCGTCCTCCGGTGGAGAAACCGGTGTTCATCAGCGAAGAAGGAGCGGTCAAGGCAGAGGAGCTGAGACGGAACGAGAATGCGTTTCTTCTTACGTGGCTTGGCCTTGGTGGCGTCATCCTCATCCAAGGGATTCTTCTAGCTGCTTCAGGTACTCTTCTTTCCTCATTAGACTAGCCTTTGCTTTGTTAGATTGCTTCATTCAACGACCAAATGCTTAACACTTCTGTTTCACTTTAGCCAATTGTTAAAAAATCAAGTTTGGTCTTATAACCGACTAGTTTGGTCTTATATCCGAGCTTGTCTTACATGCACTCAAGGGGATAACATTAGTTATATTAAAAGCTCTCCCTTGTGTTTGTTCTTCACGCTTCTGCAGGGTTCCTCCCAGAAGAGTTGGATAAGTTGTTTGTCAAGTATGTGTATCCAGTCTTCACTCCTTCGGTTGGATTGTTTGTGGCTGGGACAACTGCTTATGGAGTTCTTAAGTACATACAAAATGAGAAACTCAAGGATCAATAAGCGATACAACAACCATGGATATTCGATTCATGATCAATGGTTTTGGGTTTAAAGTGTGTTGGCAAGTGGAGTGGACAACTCTAGTAGGAAGAGTTTGTGTATTGATCTCATCTTACTTTTGTATATGAAAGACTTGGTTATGTAAAATCAAAATCCGTTTTTAAGATATTCATGTCCCATTATCAGTTTATCCCCAATATTAAGAATCACACTGTTACAATGGGCCATATCTCCACGGGCCAAGCTGGCCCAGTCATGCTAGGACCTGTTCAAGTTTGGAACCAAAATGAATCCAACAACCAAAAAAAAATTGGTTTTAATATGGTTCAATAAAATTTCATATTTGAACTATCTAAAACCCAAAAGAAAAAAGCAATCCAAATCGAACTGATTATCCAAATGTCAAGGTTTATATACACTAATGACTTACAAAGGCTGAACTCAAGTTTAAGCATTTAGTTCATTTAAAATTTTTCATATTTTGAGACTATAGGTTTTGTAAAACCCCACAAAAACAATTGGTTCAACTCTATTTTGCTTTTCGTTTGTTTTTGGATACAAAAATTAATAAACCACAATTAATTAAATAGTAAACACTGTGATAATCAGTATACTTAATTAAAAGCCCAAATTTAAATAATTTTTGGATTATTCCATTTGTTTTCATTAAAGGGTCATCTACTTAGATAAAGTTCAGTTTGGTTTCAGTTTAAAGAACTTTGGTTTTTCTTCTTTAGCCATCCCTAATCGAGCCACATCTGCATTCTTAAACACCAAGGCTAATACTATACCAACCCTATTTGTCAACAAGAGTATGTTATATGACTAGACCGGACTAAAGAACACTTAACCATGTGACCAAGTCCGAGTCTTCTTCTTTTTCTCTAGAAAGAAACTACTTTAAGGGATGGGTACAAGTAAAATATATAGCACAAACACAATAATGAGTCACCGGAATTTGGTGGTGAAAGTCAAGTATTGGGGCCCTTTTAGGAGGCGCCGCTGAGTCCATTGCTCCCACTACCAAAACACCGTGCTATTGATTTGCTCTTTTGTTATCATTGTTTTGATGTTGATTATCATGATGTTGATTCTCTTCTCATCATTTCCACTCTTCATAAATGTCTCTTTTGTTTTGTTTTGTTTATTGGTAATTAGTATGTAGCTTCTTTTCAAAGTCTCGTCTACGCTTGTGGACTTTTAGTTGTAGCCTTCTCTGTAAACTTTTAGTAATTGACATCCAGCTTCACTCCATTTGACCCTTAATTTGTATCATGGCTTCATTTTTCTTCTAACTTTTGAAATTGTTTTTGATTTAGTGTATTTTTGTGTTCTAGATTTTTTTTTTTTAATCATGTGAGTTTTTATATTGAAATTAAACGAAATATCTTACAAAAGTCCAAAAAAAAAAAAAAACCGACAGAATAAACAATATCCCCGGAGACAAAACTTTATCAAAAAGAAACAATTAGAAACACAAAGAAAAAACGACTTAAACCAAGATTATAAATAATAATCTCAAAATTGTAGATCACTTGCAACTTCTGGAAATTTGAGTCTGAAACTAACGATATTGCCTACAGCAAACCAAACGATAACATCTTTCTCCTCGTGAAATAGTGATGAAACCACATTTCCACCATCAAAGAACCAAAGTTACATAACCCGGTAAGACAAAACCTAATGATTCTAGATTATTTTTCTATGAAAGTATGTAAAACTATATTTCAACATTTCTATGCGCGTAGGTTTCTAAAACTGATTGACTCCACATCTTAACTAGAAGAAAAAACATTGTCTATCTTTTAGCTAATAGTCACACTCACATATCAATTACTTGTGAAATATGTGGCAGATTCAATGCTAAAGTTAAAAAAAACATAAAAGGAGTGCAACCTATATTTATTTTTGTCATTTCTTTTAAAATTGAACATGATGAGCTCTCTCTCTATGCCAAAATTTTCTTGTTATTATACAAGTATTATTCTATTTCTTTGGATTTTCGAGTGTTAATTATAGTTTGTTTCAATAAGTTTTGGATTACTAGAGATAACAAAATTAGATTGGAAAATAACGTAGCGTCATTGCTCTACTTCTACCACCATCAACATATCTGTCAAATTTGAATAACGGCGTTATGTGCAATGAACAATATATAGACTACATTACACGGGTATGCATTCATGAATCATGTACATAAACACACGTATCAACCAAATATACTCAAGTATATGTACTGCGACAATTCTCAGAACTAGAATTTGGATACTTCGATTCACAAAGCTATGATGATTATTATTCCAAAATCCAAATCTATGATATATATTTTAAGAAGCTATGGCAGTGAACTAGCTGAACTCGTATGATGAACAATTAGAATAATAATTGTAGAATTCGTATGACTAACAAATTTTTTTACACTTTCCTTTTGCATTTTTTTCTTCTCTTTTTCTTTTTTTGTTATCTGGTTTCATACATTATGTGGGCCTTTTTTTTCCTTTTTTTTATACTCAGTGGTTGTCTCAGATAACTTGTCTAATACTAGTAAAAGTTTCTAGTGCTTCTACTCTGTATATTCTGTAATGCATTTTGTAAATTGAAATGGTTTTTTTTTTTTTAAATAATATATATATTTTATTTAATAAAAATTTCTGAAGGATATTAAACGAGATACAAATATCTGGTGAGTCGGAGACAAAATTGAAATAGGTTTTTTTTGTACCATTTAAATTTTAAATGAAAAATGACAAGACTACCTAAGTGAAAAGGGGGAAGAACAAAAGAAAAAAAAAAGGTAAACAAGATTGCCTAAGTGAAAAACAAAACCAAAGCAAACAAGTTTACCTCTGAGTAAAAGCAACAAAGGTAAAAGATAAACAAGATGTGAAAAACAAAAATAAAAAGGTAAACAAGATTGCCTAACTGAAAAAAAAAAAAAAAAAAAAAAACAAGATTGCCTCAAATCAGGGTAAATAATTTCTGACGACAAATAAGTAATAACATCAAAAAGAAAATTAAAAAGGACAATTATGTTAGGTATGGATCTTTCACCTACCCTCCTCACTCCTCAAAAATATCTCTTTACATTTCATGATTTATCCTCTTTTCTGAATTCGTTTTCTTACACTTTTTTCCTATGTGATATTTTCACAAATATCTATCTTTTATTATCTCCCAATACATTCGTACCAGGGATAAATTTGACCCTTAACACATAAACATCAAAATTATTCACTTAACTCATTAACTTTAGATGATACATCTTCCTATACTCCAAATATATCATGACTCAAAAACCAATACATAAATGATCAAATTAAGGTTCTTGATTTGGAGTTAAACATGTGTTCGAGATACGAATGATGAACATAAGGTTCCCTGTGAGAGGGGTAAGGATTATAAATTTAGGTACATAAAAAAATTAAACGCTTTAACCGACTTTATCAGGAACATTTATCATTACTATTTAATCATCAGAAATCCATCAGCAAAAGCTGAATTTCGAAATCCTTAAAGTAAACAAATCATAGCATAAGCTTTGTCTAAAACTCGTGCAAAATTTAATAATACTATCGAGTATTAATGACGCAGCATTTCAAATTAACCTCATACATAAAAAGCCAAGATATATTTGTCTGAACAAGAAAGGTAAGCGAATGCGCATAATATGTAGAAATTTTACTAACATAATATCATAAGTAACATTTTTCCGCATAATCAACAAACTTAAACTATCATTAACTAATTTAATTATGCATTTGACACGTCGACAATATTCCCCCACACAAACCCCAGTCTTAGATTATCCATCCACTTCTTCGCCCCCTTATCGAGCTCAAATCCAAAAAGACAGAATTACCCTTCCCAAAATACAGAATAGAAACGCAAAAGGCAAACAGAACCATTTCACTAATCAAGCTTATTGGGTCCGGTACAGTAACTAACCACGTGGTTCCACAACCACTGGATCAAATACCGCCGTCGGATCCCGTTAACATTATACGTGGCGCCACGATCGTCGTTCAACATCTGTCCTGTGTACGAACCACCACCTCCAGTTCCATAAATACCCTCGCAAAGATCCGCTATCTCAACCGGAGCAACCGGGTCGGGTCCTGCGTACCAAGCGTTAACTAACGGATTCGTCGCCAGCTCAGCAATCTCGTGAGCGATCACACTTATCATCCCATCGACACCAACGTCACCGTTCGGAGACTTCACCGGTTTAATCCCCGGTATAAACGCCGGTACGGCGAACGGATACGCACAAACTCCGGGACAAAACTTGGCCGAGTTTCCAACCCAAGCGTACGGCAACGTGTATCCAACAATCGACGGGAATGTGAAGTAGTGAAATCCGCAAACCTGGCCGCAGAAATCCTGAACGTAGACGTCATCGGCGGTGAGGAGGAGATAGAGACCGCTTTTGGGATTTACCGGCAACGGCCGAGATCTGGAACCGACGGCGGACTTTATCACGGACTGAATCGATAACCGGGTTAAGGATTTGCCGTGGGAGTAGAACCGGTCGTTTTTCTCTTCGCCGAGACGAACCGTACCGGTAATGTTAGATCCGGTTTGGTCAGTGTAGAGCTGTACGGTTTTCCACCAACCGGCGACGGAGGGGTGTTTTGAACCGACGGCTGAGATTGAGTTGATGAACTCACGGATGATCTTCTTCTGGGATTTTTGCCACGTGCCATACCAGATTGGATGGACGGTGATGTTGTTGGTGAGGACAGGGCCCATGTGGTAACGGAGGCGGACGAGATTCGATGAGCCTTCGAATTTCTTTGAAGCGTCGAATATTTGATCGGAGCCGTTGGTTTTAGGAGGATATGGACGCCATCCGATAACTTGCACCGGTGATGTTAAGAGCACTGTAAGTACGGTGAGGCTGAGAATCACCGGAACTGAATGCATGTTTTTTTTTTTTTTTTTTGGGTATTTTTAGGGATTGGGTGAAAGTAAATAATAGTAATTGGGAATGAAAGAGGAGAAAAAAAATTTGAATTGGTGGACCGACTTGTCTGAAGAGACATGGAGTGTCAAGTGTCTGTATATATAGGATTATTTAATTCAAACTACATTGGCTTTTATTTTCTTAAATATTTTCTTTCATCTGGATATCATTTTTTTTTTTTTTTTGCGCAACATCTCAATATTAATTTAGATATAAAAGGAGAGGTTCATCTGTTTTTTTTGTATAATATAAATTATGTAGTTATTTTTTTATTCATCTCAAAATAGAGTTATGCAATTTTCATTTCAGTTGGAGAAAACTCTAAGTCACTATGTAGTATGAAGATACGACCGTCATCTTAATCAGGTCTCAACATCTAATTGATGTTTAGTGATGCACCACTTCATTGCCCATATGAGAAAGCTTTATAAGTATTAAAACAATTGAACTACTGGAAAAACTAACAAAGTTTGGTTATGAACTATCGTAATTAACATTTAATTTGTTGTCTACTAATCAAGTTGTTAATGATTATACGGATTCGATTAAAATCATAATATGAAAAAGAAAAAAATGCAAGTAGAGAAAATGTTTCGAGCATCGAGAATGAGGGGGAGGAGAGGGTAATGGAGGACAGATGGGTGATGTTAAAAGTGAGGTGGACAAGTAGGACCCACAAAAAGACAAGCGGCGTCCTCGATAGCCGTCCGATTGTTTTCAATCTGACGTCATCTTAACCCTCGTTCTTGGTTCCCCCATTGCGCGGGAAAAACTTATTCGTTGTTTTAAGGGGTAATTACGTAATTTCATTCTCAGTTGCTTCTTTTTCCTGGGTATGGACCTCGCTTTTCAGAATTATTTCGTTTTAGAAAGAAAAAAAAAAAATTTAGGGACCACCCCACGAGTTTTGAAAAACCCTTCGTAGTTTTGTTATTTTTTTATTTTAATTATCAAAAAAGTTGTGTATAGTTTTTTTCGTTTTTTTGTCGTCTTTGGGCCACTTGAGAGATAGTATTGAATAGGAATATCGTCGTGAGCGAGAGGCTAATCACTAAATTGGCGGTTTGTTTTTATATACTCAAAAAGATGTTTTATGTTTTCAAGATTACTTTTTGTTTTCTTTAATTTGTGTGTCCTTACCAGAGTTGATAAAAATCTTTAGCTGTCATGTGAATATTGCAATTACCAAATACCATTTATGTATATAGTAGACATACGAAGGTTTTCTTTGGTCTTTTTATAATTACTTTGTGGCCAAATACCTATAATGTTTATGTATATAACAATAGAGATAGTGTATGTATGTATAGTACTGGTAGTAGTGTATGTATGTATAGTACTGGTAGTAGTGTATACTTTCTAAAACTAGAGTGTCTAATTTAGAAAGAATGTCTTCCGTCAAGAGTTATTGTAACCAATTGTGTAAAGGTAGAAATAGGATAAATCAAAGCATAGCTGTGTCTTCACCTAACTCATTACATATGAAATTACTCATATCTATATATGTTGTTTAAAAAAGATAATTGCGGACAAGCTGACACAATAAAATATAATAGATTTATCAACATAAAATCTTAAAGAGGTTAGAAGTTTTCTTTTACCAAAAAAAAAAAAAACAAATCGACTATTTATGTATTTCATAATATATTATGTTGAACTATGCTATAAACCATGAACCATGTTTTGCTACCAATTTAAAAAAAAAAAAATACAAGAGATTTTTCACAAAATTTATAAAATAACATGTTAAAGCATTTAAAACAGTGAAATATTTTTTTGGGTATTTCACTCATATAATTAATTATTAATGTTTTAATATAATTTATTTATATTGTTAAATTTTAAAGCAAAAGAGTTAAATTATTCATTGTTTTATACATGTTCAAGAGTATCTAAATGTTTTTTTTTTAATTTTGATATGAAAAACTCATATAATTCTATTCTTTTAATTTATATTATTTATATTTATTTATTATTAAAATATTCATTAAAATATAACGAAGATGTTTTAAAATATTTTATCTGTTTTTTATTATATGATATTTGATATTCTATATAAATTAAAAAATAATTAATGTTTAATTTTAAATTCATTATTTTTTCTCACCAAAACATATTTTCATAATTATCAATCAATATAATGTTTTAGTCAATTTAAATATTTTTAATAAATATCACTAAAATTAGTACCATTTACTAATTAATATCAACTAATAAAAACTAAATGAAAAAGTTAGAAAATCAACTCTTGTAGAGCAATAAAATAAAATAAAAAGGGAGGGAACAGTACATTATAATTGTATAATGAAAAATCAGATCGAGAGAGTTAAAAACATATATACCATTGCTTACATATCTTTTCAAGTAACGGATCATCCTAAAAAATGCATCCCCATGCTTGCGTAGTTGCATGAATTGGGAAAGGATTAAGATAATATACTGACGTACCAATATTCTCAAGCTTCAAAATAAATCAATCGCCAACAAAGCAAATGATAGTTTATGCTTGGGTAGTTTCATGAATTGGGTAAGCATAAGATATTGACGTACACTACTAAGTCTTGATTTTCCAAAAATATGGATCGAAAATCGTGTCACTAAAACAAGTAGGTCACTATTTCCCAAAAATATGATGAATCAGATTTGCGCTTAATTATGTATCGAGAAAGTTGGTTTTGCATTTATAGAATTTGTACAATGTAGGCTATATACCTATATGTGTTAGTGCATAAATTTGAATTGGTCAAAATAACAATGAATTAGATAGATAAAAACATAACATATGTATCACAATGACATAAGTGGTAAAATACTTATTTTGTTATTCGTTATAAAATGTTTATAAGATGCATAACCAAAGTAGACGGTTGAGTCAACCCAATCGATTAAACTATGCAATGCAAGAGTACACTGTATCTATTATCAGCCAATGATCATAGTTAACCTCAAAAGTCCTGAAGTTACGATTTTACGTGAAAATAAACTATTTTATCAAAATCTCGATAGTAACTTATGGTATGAGAAAATTTGGGAGGTATGTAGCTAAAAGCTAGCCACGATTTGTACATAATCTCTAATAACTCCAATCGTTATTTTTGTTACCAAATGTTGAGTTTTCAACGTGACTATCTTCCAATAATAAAAGAAGTAAAAAAAACAGAGACACATGAGCACGGATGGTATATACGAGGTGCTGGTGTGTATCTCATTATTCCCATAAAAGCATTAGTATTTAACTATTTGCCGTAATTCGCATACGAAAGTTACGATGAGAATATTTAGAATTTCGTTTTTATATTTTACTTTTCACCATTAAAAACATCACCCGGAAAAAAATAATCCGATGATAGCTTTTGGTTTGTCCTCGTCAGCATATTGTCCACTGAACAGCTAACTTTTCATCGATAACAAATTTGTAGATGAAATGACCGAGATATTTTTAATCAAATTATCCAAAATAATTTTGAGAAAATGTAATAAAATAAGATAAAATAAAAATGGAGATTATGGGGTGAGAAGAAAACAAAAGAAAACCTGGGAAGGATAAGAGAGGATGGGCCCGTCCCAATCGCGGAGCGAATTGCGCGGCTCTCTTGTCAAGGTATTGATGTGAACACTAAAATTTTTTTTTTATAAATTATAAATAAAAAATAAAAAATTGTTTTGTGAAATATGATAAATAATCCAAATAAAATTTAATATAGTCAGCAAAGCAGTAAAAGAATCGTACAGCTGAGATTGAAAGCTCTGGTCGAAAGTGGGCCACTAAAAGTTTATTTAGGTTATTGCGGGTCCCACTTGCAACACTGACGTTTCGGTGACACAGAAGGACAAGTACTGACGCCAGTCTGGCGACACTTGGCACTTATGTGGAATCTTATGCTGACTTGGCAGTATTGACTCCTCGTTAAAGTGACACGTCATCGATAAGTGTGAAAGAGACAAACGTCGCGTGAAATTTGCGGGGATTTTTGTTTGTTTTAGACTCCCCAAAGCAGCGCGTGATTGGTACGCTCCGGTGAACGGTGAGGCCCATCATCGATTTTGGTCGTCGCTGCATTAAATTGGTTTCATTATGTATTTTTTTGTAGATATTTGGTGTTGTTTTCACATTTTGTAACGTGCATGACTTTCTTTACAGTTAAAATTTTCAAATGTTTACCTTTAGATAATTGGGTTCTAAGTTAGTGACCACGTATTTTCTGTAGTTATTTACGACCTTATGAATTTAAACTTAAAAGGCTAAAACTATCCAACATTTGTTTCAAATTTGTTTTAGGCCCAATCACAATATCAAGCTGTGGGTATTAAATTCTGTTATCACAATCCGGCCCATATATTAGGCCCATCACTTTTCGAAGGTTCATAAGTTTAAATTGAATGTAGTATTGCCTCCGGCAAATGTGGACGTGTATTCCTTATGTTAGTGATGTTTAGGACAGGTTTCCCAGAACTAATGGGTCTAGTCTCTCACCATCACTTTACCTCGTTCTCTCTATTTCTTATTATCTCAAATGGTTGTATAAATTTGTTGGTTGACTTCACTCCTTTCTTTTATTTTTGAAGGTGTGGTTTTTGCTTGCTTTATTGTAATAATCTTTATTTTTATTGAAATTTTTTTTCTTTCTGAAAACAGGATAGTATTCTCTCTCTATTTAAAAGATTGATATTGTGAATTTTTTTTTTTGTTTTGAAAATTTGATTTTTTTCATTTTAATTAATACTTTTCTTTTCGACAAATGCAACATAATGCATAACTTTTTATTCAATTAGAAAAAAGTAGTGTGCTATTAACACTGGTGTTAATATAATTATTATGAAACAAAAAATACTTATGAATGAAAAATAATTAATTATTAAAAGTAAATAGTTATTGTGTCTTAATACTTAATAGTGTAAGAAACCTAAAACATCATTTTGAAGAAAAAAACCAATATATATATATATATGGCAGTATATTGTAACTGATAATTAGAAATTTAATAAGAATTACCGTGCTATAACATATAATCTTAATTTTAGAATTTTATAATATTTTATTTTTAATAAAACAATTATTTTATTTTAAAAGTTATCAAATTATATATTTAATTTTTTTATATCAACAAAGTATATGTGGATAAATACATTTTTCAATTCAATTCGAGATCTATAACAAAATCACAACGAATTATTCGGGTAACCGTTTTGAAAAAGCGAGAGAGAGAGCGTAACCGTTCTGAGAAAGCGAAAGTATAATTTTGAAATTTTTTATAATATTTTATTTTTAATAAAACAATCATTTTATTCTAAAAGTTATCAAATTATATATTTAATTTTCTTATATCAACAAAGTATATGTAGATAAATACATTTTTCAATTTAAGTCGAGATCTATAACAAAATCACAACGAATTACTCAGATAACCGTTTTGGAAAAGCGAAAGAGAGCGTGAGACCAAAACAATGACTTTGATCCTTCCACCGGAGATGGACAACGACTCCATGGCGTTATCACCACGATCAGAATATGATTTTCAGCCACATGTACGGTTTATGTGCACTTTTGGAGGAATGATCTTGTCTCCTCTCATGTTAATCAGATCTATTACGTCGGCTGCGACACTCGTATGATCGTTGTTCATAGTTACACTACTTTTTCTTCTTTCCTCAGTAAATTTGTTAAACTCATCATATCGTTGAACTGTTTTCATTTTTCTTTTGTGTTAGTGTTGTTTCGTTGGGAACATATTGCTTCTCTTTATTTAATGATTATTTCTGGTGAGTTATATTTTCACCAGTGTATTGTCTATTTATCAACCGGTGTTTGTCTTCATACCTTTTGGTATGGAGGTATCATATGGGTTTTTGATCCTATCATCATCGAAAAAATCATCTTCATCAATCATCATTTGTTTCTCCAACATGAACGAAGTGTGTCATTATTGGAACCTTTCTATATGTTGCATATTATGGTTTCATTCATGCAACATTAAGTTCGAAAGAGGTCTGTCAACCCACAATTTTCTGGAGTCAAAGAGGAAACAACATGAAATCTTCATTATTATCAAAGATGCGATTACAGACTAATTGGTATCATGTCTATAGTCCAAAACATGTAACAGATGCAATAACATTTTTTGGTACGATTTGGAAAGCAAAAAAAGCAATGCCTGTTTGACATACATATTATACCCAAGTAAGACGAATAAAGAAGAAGTAAAGTAGCACCATACAATTTCTGTTAACTTACCTCAAAAGGGAAAATTGTTTGTAATTCATTCTTTTTATATTCAACTTCAGTAGATGGCACATATAATTTTATATAATTTTATGTAATAATTTGTGTTTGGATTTTTTGATTGTAACTTTGTAATTTTTCTTACTTTATCAATCAATTAAATGACGTTAAAAAAAACAAAACCATAACGAATATCAATTGGGCTAAATGGTGGTCTCTAATATGGGCTCATGTAAAAAATCTAAAAGGCCCATTAGGTAGTAGCATAAGAAAAAACCTAGTTTCCCTTGTGTGTCTCTCTCTTAGTTATAACCTAACATCGTCTCTCTCCCACAAAGTTCGTCGCCCAGTTTCTTCATCAACTCAGCGGCTAGTGTCTTCTTTCTTCTCTGGTAATACATTATTTCCTTAATACCCTTTACACAGTCCAATCTCTGTGTTCTAGTTTGAATAGAACTGTTATCTGGAAATGGTTTTTGAAACTCAGTTTTGTCCTCTAGGTTTATGGGTTTTTATGGTTTTGTTTTGTTCGATTTGATATCTAATAAGCTTTGTTTTTGGATATATTGTTTGGTTAGATTAAGAAAGCTATGGCGTACGCACCACCACCGATGAAGCAAGGAAAGACAGGATTTGAGGAGTCACAAGAGCAGATTCACAAGATCAGAATCACTCTCTCCTCTAAGAACGTCAAAAACCTTGAGAAGGGTTAGATTCTTTTTCTTGATTTAGCCAACAAAGTTCGTTTCTTTCAGTGAGATCTTTCAAAGGGTTTATCTTTCAATATGTGTAATTTAGTTTTAGCCATTAGGACAAGAACACTGGAACCTAAACTGGTTAAGTCATTAGTCATTGTTACTTATCGATATGCTGTGTGTTTTGATGGTTTAGTGTGCACTGACTTGGTCCGTGGAGCGAAAGACAAGAGATTGAGAGTCAAAGGACCAGTGAGGATGCCAACTAAAGTTCTGAAGATTACCACAAGAAAAGCTCCTTGTGGTGAAGGTCAGTAATCAAATCTCCCTTCTCTTTCTCGAAATTTTTGCATAGAGTTGTTCTGTATATGTGATTCAGAACCGACTTTGCTCTGAGTTTGTCATTTGGTTGCAATTACAAATGCAGAATATCGTAAGAAGGAACCTACATGTTTATCTGAGATCTTTGTTTTCTGTATTTGTAGGAACCAACACATGGGACAGATTTGAGCTCCGTGTACACAAGCGTGTGATCGATCTCTTCAGCTCTCCAGATGTGGTGAAGCAGATCACTTCCATCACCATTGAGCCTGGTGTTGAGGTCGAGGTCACTATTGCAGATTCTTAGATGCATGTGGTTTTGATTTACAAAAATTGTCTTTGAATTCCAACGACTTATCTCTTTTTTTTGTTACAAGGTTCAGACTTCGTCTTTACTTCCTAAATATGTTATCCTTTTGGTTTTAATTTTGTTGGACATGTTATCTGCTAGTGGTGTTTTTGTTGCTTAAGCATTGGCCCTTCTATACTATTTAAACATTAAAATTATAACTTAGATTCACTCTGTTTCTTTGGTTAATCTTTTAATCCTTGGTAGGGTTAGGGAATCAAAATAAATTCATCTAGTAACTTTCTTAAAATCTTTAATCATTTACCTGTCTTTATTTGCATGTACTGTACACTAATTTAGGAAGAGCAACGCAAATCTGCCATATTAATGTTCTAAGCTGCTAAGTTAGTAGATCATTCATATATTCTAGCAAACCAAAATCTATTCACTTCGTTGTAATTCAACAACACATGAAATGTTAAATGATAAAATCCCATTAAGATCTGTTAACTGAAATGTTACATGATCAAATCTTGAATCAAAACCATTTACTATTTCTTTGTCAAATCTTTTGTTCTCTGTCTTTTTTTTTTTTTTTTTGAAAAAATATTTTGTTCTCTGTCACGGTTACTAAACATGTTATTAACAGTACTATGCCTAAAGTAGTGTGTTAAACTCCCAATTATAAAGTTAAAATTAAGAGGACGATCATATACTTTTTAATTTAATGAGATCTTGTACAAATCAAAGTTATAAAAGTCTGAACGCGTTTATAACAAGTGTTATTTGATTATGAATTTCAAAATATTCTTTCGAGTTTTTAAGTATTCTGATAAATGTTTTGAAGAATTCACCACTTCAAGAAAAATGAAGAAATCTTGAATAATAATGGTATGTTTGTGTTGTTATCCTAAGAACTCAGTATGGTTCTGTTGTTTGTGTCCGTCTCCATTGTAATAAGTGACATAACCAAATTGACCATTTCTCCACCGTAATAACTGATAGACCCAGAAGGATATTGCTTTACATTTTGCCTTAAGCACCGTATTTTTTTTTTGCTTTATAGATTCTGAACACATTCTCCAGCTCCAAATAATACACTTAGGTTTGTGGAGGAAAATATTCATTTCTACTACCATTCTTTTCTAATTTTCAGCAAATCAATAGAATGCTAAACAAAATCTCTTTGTTTTGTTTATTGGTGGAAGCAAAGCATAATCCAAAATTAAATCAATTCCCTTGAAAAATATTAAAGTTTGTACACTATGGTCAATCAAACTTTTGCAGAATCTGACTACCGATCTGACTATGCATATTGTTTCCACAAAAGTATAGAAAACAAAAATCATAAAAGGGCATATAAAATCATCAAATTGGGGATTGAGATAGTTTCCCGGAAATTTTAGAAACAAATTTGTGAAAGAATTTGGGAAATTAGAACAAATTTCGTAGAGCTCCTTAAACTTGTATGTAATACAATATTCTTAGATGAAATTTTCTTTGTGCATATGCCAAAAAATTTGCATTCTCAACTATAAAGATAAAGAAACAATCGATCTTAAAAATTAGATAATGCAATATAAACATTGGAGGTTCACGGCCATAACTGAAAGAGAGTATCACGAAGCTAACTTGTGAAAAGCTTTTAATAGATTATCCTCTTAAGTGGTTCATGAACTTACCATATCGTTAATATACTCTTTTATTTTTTTTGACAGATCTATTTCTTTAAATTCGTAAACAAAAATTAGAAATAGTTTTTGAAATCATTTGTTTTTAGTTAGAAATAGAAATATAGAATGCCAGATAGAATTTGAATATATTATAAACTAAAAAAGAGAGAACATGCATGGTTTGGTCATCAGAATGGGCGATACTATACTACTTGACCAATATCAATCAGCGAGAAAAAAAGATACCATACAAACCAACCTATCATAACTAAAAAAACACCAAACCTAAATCCCAACAGATCCAACGGTTCATATTAACTACAACAAGATTGGACGATCAGCTTTAAAACAATCTCCGGATTCTCCGAAACGAGAACACAACACACACAACACAACACTCCTTTCGATTATCTTTTTGTCTGAATGGACAAAGCATGCGACATCTCTGTGTCTTTTTTATCTTCTCTCTCCTCCCTTAAAAACCGAGTTTTTACGCCAGCGATGAAAGAGAATCAAGAGATAAACAGAGAAAGAGAGAGAAAGTAAATATTCTTCACTAAAGAAATCTGAAATCTCTCCTTTAGCTATCTTTAGCTTCTGAAGCAGCTTCTCGAGCTCAAAAACAAACCCTAGTAAAAGATGTCGGCGACGCAAATGCTGCTGCAACTTCTTCCTCTTCTCCTCATTTTCTTGAACCGGGTCGGATCAGAACCCACCAACGAGTTACGGACGTTGATGGACATTAAAAAGGAGTTAGACCCAGAAGGCAAACGTCTCGTTTCATGGAGCATCAATGGAGATCTGTGCAAGGACTTCGAAGGCGTTGGTTGCGACTGGAAAGGACAAGTTTCCAACATATCTCTACAAGGGAAAGGACTTTCTGGTAAAATCTCTCCGGCCATAGCTGAGCTTAAACACTTGACGGGTTTGTTCTTGCATTACAATGCTCTTGTCGGAGACATCCCTAGAGAACTCAGTAACTTGTCGGAGCTTACGGATCTTTATCTCAATGTTAATAATCTCTCCGGGGAGATTCCTTCCCTCATTGGGAAGATGGAAAGCTTGCAAGGTTAGCTTTTACTATTGTTACTTTATTTAATTAATTCATCATTCAGTCAAATTAATCTAAATTTAGTACTATAGATCTTGGTTTCCTAAGATTATTCAATGGAGATTTGAAATCTAGAAATCTGAGCTACTATTTGTTTTGGGGGTTTTAGTAACTTCACTATATGTCTATATCTGGGTGTAGAAAAAGGTTTTAAAATTATTTGAAATTATTAGAAGATTGTTTTATTTTGGAATTTAATGCGTAAATGATGTGTCTATAAAACGTCCTTTTCATGTCCTTTGTTTGGGATTTTTCTTTTTGTAACTTTACTTCAAAGAAGAATAGTCAAGAACTTTGTGCTACTTGCAAAAAAAGAAGCAAACTTTAAATTTGAACCATTAATTGCTTACTGGTCCCAAATTAATACGGACTTGAGTTGAAGATTATTGTACTTCTCTTGAATAATCTTATTCATTTAGATAAGTGATTGAATTACTTCAAAAGGCTTTAAAATTTGGAGTGTATTAGTACTAGGACCAGGTTTCTAAATCTAGAACTCACTTCTAAACCAGTGTATATGAAGTTAAAGACAAAACTGAACTTCATTCTCTGTTTTTTAATCTCTATTGTCGTGTAGTTTTGCAGCTCTGCTACAACAATTTGACAGGAAGCATTCCAAGGGAGCTTGGTTCACTGAAGAAGCTCAGTGTTCTTGCTCTTCAATCTAACAAACTCACTGGTGCTATACCCGCGAGTTTAGGGGATTTAAACGCACTAGAGCGGCTAGATTTGAGCTACAATCACCTGTTTGGTTCTGTACCTGGGAAATTAGCTGTCCCTCCTCTGCTTAGAGTTCTTGATATTCGCAACAACTCGCTCTCTGGCAATGTACCTCCTGGTAATATACTGTTTTCCTCACTGTTAGAAATGCAAATTGAAAAAGTGTTCTTGTGAAGTATTAAGCACACTCTATGATGATCTTCGAAAGGAACTTTATGTATTTGTGTAGTGTTACTCATTGGGGTTTATGTTTCTTTCTCTGTTGTACCAATTTGACAGTACTGAAGAGATTGAATGAAGGTTTTGCTTTTGAGAACAACTTGGGGCTATGTGGAGCTGAGTTCTCGCCTTTGAAGTCTTGCAATGGCACAGCTCCTGAGGAACCGAAGCCGTATAGTGCAACTGTGACCGGTTTTCCATCACGGGATATACCTGAATCAGCTAATCTTCACTTACCTTGCAATGGAACTGAATGTAGTGCTCCTTCGAATTCTCACCAAGGTTCAATCTTGATCGGTTTGGTTGTCTCGACCATCGCCTTGTCTGCCGTTAGCATCCTCTTGTTCACACATTACCGTAGACGCAAACAGAAGCTTTCAACTGCTTATGAGATGTCTGAAACCGGACTCAACACCAGAGGAGGAGGCTTCAGGAAGAACAATGGTTCTCCGTTGGCCAGTCTTGAATATTCCAATGGCTGGGATCCACTTTCAGACAATAGAAACCTTAGTGTCTTTGCTCAAGAGGTTATTCAGAGCTTTCGATTCAATCTTGAAGAGGTTGAAACTGCTACTCAGTATTTCTCAGAAGTGAATTTGCTCGGGAGAAGCAACTTCTCTGCGACTTACAAAGGAATTTTGAGAGACGGTTCGGCTGTGGCGATCAAACGGTTTAGTAAAACCAGTTGCAAATCCGAAGAGCCTGAGTTCTTGAAAGGACTCAACATGTTGGCGTCTCTGAAACATGAAAACTTGGCAAGACTTAGAGGTTTCTGCTGTTCAAGAGGCCGTGGAGAATGCTTTCTCATCTATGATTTTGCTCCCAATGGAAATCTACTGAGCTATCTTGATCTCAAAGATGGAGATACACATGTTCTTGATTGGTCCACAAGAGTATCCATCGCCAAAGGCATCGCAAAGGGTATGGTTTCTAACGCCGAACCAATTCTTGTTTTCCCTCTATTTGATTCTTGTTTATGGTTTGATGTGTGTGTTGTAGGGATTGCTTATCTACATTCTTACAAAGGAAACAAACCAGCGTTGGTTCACCAAAACATCTCAGCTGAGAAAGTCCTGATCGACCAGCGATACAATCCCTTGCTCTCAAACTCCGGTCTACACACACTTCTCACAAACGACATAGTCTTCTCTGCAGTCAAAGACAGTGCAGCAATGGGCTATCTCGCTCCAGAGTACACCACAACAGGAAGATTCACCGAGAAATCAGATGTCTACGCTTTTGGGGTCCTTGTGTTTCAGATACTCTCTGGGAAACAGGAGGTTAGGAATCTGGTTAAGCTTGGAACTGAAGCGTGTAGGTTTCATGATTACATTGATCCAAATCTTCAGGGAAAGTTCTTTGAATATGAAGCCACGAAGCTAGCGAGAATCGCGTGGCTATGCACTCATGAGTCTCCCATTGAGAGACCGTCCGTGGAAGCTGTTGTTCATGAGCTTGGGAACTGTAGTAGCTGTCTCTGAGAACCAAATGAGGTCAATATGTACCTTAGCAATCAAGGAAGGGTTTGTTAGTCGCCTTTTCTTGTGTTTAGAATTAAGAAAAGGTGTTTTGTCCCGTCCTATTGATGTTTGAAACTGTTCAATGTATTGTCTTTTTTTTTTATAGCCAATTGTTCTTATTAAGATCCTTTTTTGAACTTCGTTCTGTTTGCATCAACAAGACGCCATGTTCCATGAATGATCAACCAATCAGTGCTTATTCAAGTATTTAACTGGTCTTTTAGGTTTTGAAATTCGTTTTTAAATCTGTCCATACCTCTTTTTGTGTGTGTTGTGGTCAATATTAAATTAAAAATCAGTGTTGCCTTTACATAAGAAAATTAAATTTTAAGAAGAGCAACACAGTGGTCACAAAACAATGATGGTGGTGAGTATTACAAAAATCTGAACTAAGTCGAGGTAAGATAGCCGAGGGCGGTCTTATATGAGTACTAAATTTGTTTTAACCTTTTGGTCCATTTGGCTTTGGGTATCATATTAAGACAGCTTCTAGTGATTTGTTTATAGATTGTGCAAATGGTATAGATTAATATTTAAACTATCTTATTGTATAACTTTTAGTTTAAGTTAGTAATTAACAAAAATATATAAATGTTCATTATATACATCCACTTCATTTATGCAATATTTTATTAAGTTACTAGTGTATGTTGTGTTAAGTTTTTTTTTTTTTTTTTTTAACCGTGAATTCAGGTTTTTTTCTTTAATATTTTGTAGTATTCATGTATTTTTATTTATTATTTGTATTAATAAATTTGTTTGGTCAATAAAAAAATAAACCTAAATCGAATAAATTTAAATCGATTCAGATATTAAAATTTAAGATATGCTATTATAGTATTTTTTAATTTTAATTAGTTAGATAACTATGTGTTGTTATTACAGTTTAGTTCAAGTATAAAACTAAAAGATATAATTTTTTTTAGATATATCAAAGAAAAGTCTTTTTTCCTTTTTTAAAAAAAAAAAAACATTCTACTTTAAAAATACTTTAAAAATACTGAATAGTTTATTTGGAGACTCTTTAGCCTCTAAAAGTCTTATAGACAAGATAATCATCAAACTCTAGAATTTAAATGAACTTATTATTATCCTTTGGTAATTAAGTTAGACCCAATCCAAAATTATTTTATACAGAACACCTAAATTTCAATTTTTCTCTTGTCGTTTTCCTCCTACCACATCTTGCCTTGGCTTGAATCGTGGTCTTATTATACCTGTGCAGAAAGGTGTCTCACAGCCTCAAACTAATCTAGTAAAATTTAGTTCTTATCAAAATATGATAGTCATAACAACTTGTTGTCAGTATTACAGATCATGACTAAATGCAGAAATATGCATATTGATTTTTAACAGAAACTAAACTGAATAAAAGTTTCGTAAATTAATTATAAAAATGCTCTAAATTGAACTGATCAGTTTTTCTGTTTCAAAATGTTCAAACTTTAGTTTGAAATAATTATTTAAGATTTTATTTTCAAGAAGAGAAATGGAATTTTAAGTGAAATAGAGTTTTGGAAAATTAAACTAGAAAATTTAAATTGGATTAAATTTGATGAGTTGAAATTTAGGATATAATATCTTTTATAAACACCTTTTGATTTTTCTTGGTAAGAAGTCGACAAATAAACCACTCAAAAACAAGTAAAATCTAGAAGTGATAAACTTTTTCCGCTGGTGATAAAACAAGAAAAATATTCTCAAATAGAGGAAAAAAGACAAGACAAGTAAAATAAAATGTGTGATTTTACCTTCTTTTCTTGATTAGTTCAGCTCAGGTGATCTATAATTTTCGTTTTCTTAACCTCTTTGTATCGTTTTCGCTCTATGTGCTTCTAATTGTGTAGTTTTGACCTCTTTTTTGTTGGGAGGAATATTAGGGTTTTTTTTAGTAAATGAGGACATTTTCTCGGTTTTTGTGAGTGGAGAAAGTAGAAACTGAGTTTAAAGACAAGCATTTGTCGGATAATATATCTGGTTTGTCCATAATTCGTGTGGGTTTCTATCTAGAAACCTTTAATCATGTGTAGTATGTTTGGAAATGAGATCTCTACGAGTTTGATTGCTTTGCTTATTCACTCACTCTCTTTTGCACACATAAATGGTCCGTATATTCTGATAACATGTCTCCTCTTTCATAGTAAAGCAAGATCACGCCCAGGATGGACATGATCAACGAGTTGCGGGATGATCTGCTCTTAAAGATATTGTCGTCACTTGTTTTTAGGGATATGATCGCCACAAGTGTCTTGCCCCAACGGTGGCGGTCTTTATGGAAGCTGGTGATGAAAGTCAAAATTGGTGCTGATGAAGGTCCCTAAAGTTGTGGCAAATGGGTTTCTGAATCTTTGGCTCTTAATAACCCTCAGGTTCTAAAGAGCTTGGATATGATCAAGCTTATCCCGAGTGATAAAAATAGAAGGATCAACTTTTGGGTTAAACACACAGTTTATTGCGGTTTGAGAGAGAGTTGAGAATCGAGTTGCTTTACACATCATTGAAATTGGTTCTATGCATGTGGAACCCTCGAAACCTTGAAGATTTGGTTGTAAAGCGATCTGTATATACCAGTGTGGAGATCTTCAATATCAATATCAAAGTGCATACTTTAACGAGTTTATCTATCAATTATTTACGTTTGGGATCTCAACCCACGGGTGTTAATGGATTTGTCATAAATGCTCATTCTTTAAGGTACCTGAACATTAGAGACCGTTACAGTAACCACATACTGTTTACAAATATGTCAGAGCTGGTCAAGGCGAATGTTGAGGCTGTTTGTGATCAATCCCATAGTCTAATAGGATCTCTTGCCTCAGACCGACATCTCTCTTTGTGTTCCACATTTTAAACGTAAGCTTTTGTTAATCTGAACTCAGATAAATCCAATAATGTCAAACGATCTAACCCTAATTGTTTCTTCACTTCAGATTCCATACCATGAAGGCACTTTCTTCGTCTTTCTTGAGCATCTAGAGCTGTGTATATGTTCTGTCCAATGCCGGAATCTACTTGCCCACATACTCAAAGACGCTCCAAGACTTCGAGTTCTCAAACTTAAGTCGGTATGTAGTATTCAGTTGCCTTAATATGTGTGGTTTTTCCTGTGGTCTATAACGCTAACACCTACCTATGTTGCGCATCTCAGATACATTGAGCCAGATAAAATGACCCAATGGATCGCTGGAACCAGTCCAGGCTTGTCAACAAAGGAACATCAGATGTTGAAGGAGTTAGAGTATGTGTCTATATGTTCAAAGGCGTGTATACTTTTGTTAAACTGAAGTTCTCAACATGTTTTTTCTTAATCTTGCTAATCTATGAACACATGTTTTACGGACCGGGTTTGTCAAAACATTGCAGTTGAGACTTGCTAATAATTTGCTATAAACATCATATAAAATAAGTTGATTAATTGCATATATGTATATATACTGTCTGTGATATAGATGTGATTCTGTACAAAAATGAAAAGAGACGATATAACTTTCATTTATGCAGAAGTTGATGCATTGTTGAAACTCTAGATATAGATTTTAAGTCCTTTACAATTATGCCATCCCTTTCTTTTCAAGACTTTAAGGTGATTTTGGAAGGATGTGTCTCACAAGGTACTTCCTCTTCTTAGCTTCCTACGTCTTGATCACTATACTTTAGGAGAGTTGTTGAGAATTAGTGGAAGTAGATCCAAACCAGAAATGGCAACATGGACGTAGGGAAGACTGTTGATGCCGAGAGAAAGTACTATAGTTCAGAGCCTGCAATGATTATAACGAACATGATAAAACAAAGTAATCACAATAATGACCAAGAGAGAGAGAGAGGGATCAAGATATTAACGTCCATTATATTAGATCTTTCAAAGTGACCAAAGGGGGAAAAAATTATGTGGGTTTCATAATAACACTAATCATATTTTTGAAAATTATATTTTGTTATATATCGGTAATTTATCTATCTATATAACAATGCACAAAATTGAACTGATGTTTCTTTTTTTTCAAAATATTCTTTAAAGTTTAGATTGAAACAATTATTCATGATGTTAAATAGAATTTTGGCAAGTTAAATGAGGAAATGTAAGCAGGATTAAATTTTGATGAGCTGTAATGTATGATATAATCCCTTTTATAAAGACCTCTTGATTTTGTAAGAAGAGTAAGAAATCGAGATAAGCTTATTATGAACCACAAGAATCAATGAACATCTAGTAGGTATAAGCTTTTTCACTACTGATAAACCAACAAAAAATCTTCTCTATTTTATTATGTAATAGAAGAAAAAGGATGAGTTTATCTATTTTGTTATATATCGGTAATAATAATATATCTATCTATATAACAATGAAAAAAATTGAACTGATGTTTTTTTTTTTCAAAATATTCTTTAAAGTTTAGATTGAAACAATTATTCATGATGTTAAATATAATTTTGGCAAGTTAATTGAGGAAATGTAAGCAGGATTAAATTTTGATAAGATGTAATGTATGATATAATCCATTTTATAAAGACCTCTTGATTTTGTAAAAAGGGTAAGAAATTGAGATAAGCTTATTATGAACCACAAGAATCAATGAACATCTAGTAGATATAAGCTTTTTCACTACTATAAACCAACAAAAATTTTTCTCTATTTTATTATGTAATAAAAGAAAAAGATGAGTTTATCTATAGTGTTATATATCGGTAATAATAATATATCTATCTATATAACAATGAACAAAATTGAACTGATATTTCTTTTTTTAAAATATACTTTAAAGTTTATTTTGAAACAATTATTCATGATGTTATTTTTAGGAACTGAAATAAAATTTTGGAAAATTAAATGAGGAGATGAAAGCTATATTAAATTTTGATGAGCTGTAATTTATGATATAATCCCTTTAATAAATATCTCTTGATTTTTTAGAAAAAGTAAGAAATCGAGATAAACTTATTAGGAACCACAAGAAACAATGACCATCTAGTATTGAATAGATTTTTTCACTAGTGATAAAGTAACAAAAAATATTCTCTATATTATTATGTAACAGAAGAAAAACGATGAAGACAAGTAAAATCAAATAAGTGATTTTACCTTCCGTTCTTTAGTGTAGCTCAAGGTGATCTATCATTTTTGTTTTCTTAACCTCTTAGAATCATATTTGCTCCATGCGCTTCTCTACTTGTGGAATTTTGACCTCTTTTTTGTTGGAAGGAATATAAGGGTTTGTTTTTTAGTAACTTAGAGATTTCATGGGTTTTTGTGAGTGGAGAATGTAAAAACTGAGTTTAAGGACAATGATTTGTCGGATTTAGTCGAATATATATTTGGTTTGTCCATAATTCGTGTGAGTTTCGGTCTAGAAACCTTAAGTCTTGTCTAGTATGTTTGGAAATTATAATTTTTTTGCTTATTCACTCACTCTCTTTTGCTCACATATATGGTTCAAATATTCTGCTAATATGTATCATTTTTCATAGTAAGACGAAGATCATGGCCAGGATGGAGGAGTTGCCGGATGATCTGCTCTTAAAGATACTGTCTTCACTTTGTTTTAAGGATGTGTTAGCCACAAGCGTCTTGTCCCAACGGTGGCAGTCTTTATGGAAGCTGGTGACCAAAATCAAGATTAGTAATGCTGAATGTAACTTGGAGTGTACCGAATGTGTTTTCAGATCTTTGGCTTATAGTAACCCTCAGGTTCTAAAGAGCTTAGATATCAAGCATATCCCAGGTGGTAATTATTCAAACGTCTTATTTTGGGTTGATCTCGCAGTTTATTGCGGTTTGAGGGAGCTGAGAATTGAGTTTCTTTACAAATCATTGGAGTTGCCAAGTAGCTTATATGCCTGTGGAACCCTCGAAACCTTGATATTGTGCAGGCTACATGTGGATTTTCGGCGTTGGGTTTCTTTGTCTTTGCCGTCCCTCAAAACTCTTCACCTTTTATCCGTCAGGTTCTCACGTGACGAATCTGTTCAGCAGCTTCTAAGCAGTTGTCCGGTTCTTGAAGATTTGGTTGTAAGACGATCCGCATATACCAATGTGGAGGTCTTCAATATCAATGCGCCTACTTTAACGAGTTTATCTATCAGTTATTTACGTGTGGGATCTAAACCCGAGGGTGTTCATGGATTTGTCGTAAATGCTCCTTCTTTAAGGTACCTGAACATTAGAGACCGTTACAATAACCACTTACTGTTTGAAAATATGCCAGAGCTGGTCAAGGCGAATGTCGAGGCTGTTTGTGACCAATCCCAGAGTCTTATAGGATCTCTTGCCTCACTCCGACATCTCTCTTTGTGTTCCAAATTTTCAAACGTAAGCTTTTGTTAATCTGCTGCACTTAGATAAGTCCTTTTATGTCAAACGATCTAACCCTAATTGTTTTCTGGCCTTTTAATATTACTCTGTTTGTTCGCTTCCGTACAGATTCCATCCAATGCAGGCACTTTATTTGTCTTTCTTGAACATCTAGAGCTGTGTACATTTTCTGCCGAGTGCTGGAATCTACTTGCCAGCATATGCGAAGACGCTTCAAGACTTCGAGTTATCAAGCTTAAGTCGGTACGTAGTATTCAGTTTCGTTAACTAATCTGTGTATTTGTCCTCTTTCTCAAATGGTCTATAACGCTAACATTTATGTTATGCATCTCAGATACATTGCAGCCATTAAAATGACCCAATGGATCGCTGGAACCAGTGGAATGTTTGTCATCACATCTCGAGTACCCAATGTTAACATCATGAGAATAAAACAAGTTGTGACAGTACAAAGTCACAAAGCCAGACAAAAAAGTGGCAAAGCATATCCTAGCAAACGCCGGTCATCTAAAAGTGGCGACATTCCCCTCATAGTCTACAGAGAAACATCAGATGCTGAAGGAGTTAGAGTATGTGCCTATATGTTCAAAGGCTTGTCAGCTTTAATTTGTTTGACTTTAAATTATCCATCAACATTTTTTTCTTAATTAACCTTGCTAATCTATGAAGACATGTTTTATGGACGGATTTTGTGGAAACAATGCAGTTGTTGACTTGCTAATAATTTACTATAAACATCATAAACTAATAGTTTGATTAATTGTGTTTATATATACTGTATGTGATATAGATGTGATTTTGTACCAAAATGAGAAGAGATGATATCGTTTTCATCATTAAAGCAGATGTTGACACATATTTCAAACCCAAGATATAAATTTTAAGTCCTTTACTATTATGTCATCTTTTTCTTTTCAAGATTTAAGGTTGCTTTTAAGTGACTTTGGAAGGATGCGTCTCACAAGTTTCTTCCTCGTATCCGCTTCCTCCGTCTTGATATTTTATAGTTTAGGAGGTTTGTTGAAAAATAGTGGAAATATATCGAAACCAGAGATGGGCAAATGGACATAGTGAAGGCTATTGAAACCAAGATAAGGTACTAAAATTTAGAAAACTATGTGATCACAATAACGACTAAGAGAGATAGAGACATGGATCTAAATCGATACTAATGTCCATTAGATCTTTCAAAATGACCACTGAAATAAAATTATATGGGTTTCATAATACACTAAACATATCTATTGAAATATTATTTTTTTTATATATCAGTAAAAATAATCGATTTATCTATATACAAAATCTTATTCAGATTTTGAATAGTCCAACTTAAATGTTAGTAATGAAATTATTTATTTATTATTTTCTCAATTGTCAACAAAATTATTATTCGACTTACGCATTTTAGTTGAATAAGAATGAATTTAAGTTCTGTATTTATAATTTTTTATGTTTTTGTGTATTTAGTTAATTTAAGAGAGTTTACTGTTGTATTTTAAATTTGTAATTAATTAGATAACTAGGTGTTGTTAATACAGTTTTGTTCAAGTATAAAATTAAGCTATTTTTATTAGATATAAAATAAAAATATTAGATGAAAAAAGTGTTTTGTGAAAAAAAAAATTATAATCTAAAAAATAAGACATGACTAGCATATGTAACACTAGAAATGCTATCAACCTTTAGAAAAAAGTTGTCTAGGATAGTTAATCATCAAACTCTCAAAGTTAAAAGAACTTATTATTATTTATTGTTATTTTTTAATTAAGTTAAACGCAAATCTAATTCAAAATGATTTTATACATAAAACCTAAATTTCGATTTCTTTTCTAATCTTTTTCCTTCTACGACATCCTGATCCTATCTTGACCGTAAAATCATCCCTACCTTGGCTTGAATCCTGGTCTTTTATATATATATATTGAAACTTGTCTTACCAAAATATCTTGTAAAATTTAGTTCTTATATGATAGTCAGAACAGTTTGTTGTTAGTATTAGGAATCAAGATGCAGAAATAGGCAGATTGATTTTTAATAGAAAAATAAACTGAATAAAGTTTTCGTAAATTAATTATAAAATCGTTCAAAATTGAACTGAGCTTTTTTCTTTCAAAATATTCTTTAAAGTTTAGTTTGAACAATTATTGATAATGTTATTTTCAGAAACTGAAACAGAATTTTAGAAAATTAAATAATTTTTTTTGAGCTGGATTAACTTTTTTGAGCTTGTATTTAGGATACAATCCCTTTTATAAACACTTGTTGATTAAATTTTCATGAGCTGTGGTCAAGGAAATAGAACTGATTAAATCAGGTGCGTTTGCGATCCACTTTCTGACATCTGCATCAGTATGATGATTTTTCGACTGAGTTATATACAAAGGTTCTAAAAATGTCCTTGTCAAGAAACCTGCAAAGACCAACATTCTGTCAATAGGTTTCGCATTCATCATCAGTACTACCTTTGTACTTTAGGAGGGTTGTTGAGAATTAGTGGAAGTAGATCCAAACCAGAGATGGCCAAATGGACGTAGTGAAGGCTGATGAAACCGCAAGAAAGTACTATAGTTCAGAGCCTGCAATGATGATAACGAACATGATAAAACAATATGATCACAATAACGACCAAGAGAGAGAGAGAGTTAGGGATCAAAATCGATATCAATGTCCATTGGATCTTTCGAAGTGACCACAAAAATAAAATTAAATGGGTTTCATAATAACTCTAATCATATTTTATGAAAAATTATATTTTGTTATATATATATGGATAATAATAATCTATCTATCTATATAACAACACACAAAATTGAACTCATGTTTCTTTTTTCAAAATATTCTTTAAAGTTTTGTTTGAAATAGTTATTCTTGATGTTATTTTCAGGAACTGAAATAAAATTTTGGAAAATTAAATGAGGAAATGTAAATTGGATAAAATTTTGATGAGCTGTAATTTATGATATAATCCCTTTAATAAATATCTCTTGATTTTTTAGAAAAGGTAAGAAATCGAGATAAACTTATTAGGAACCACAAGAAACAATGACCATCTAGTATTGAATAGATTTTTTCACTAGTGATAAAGCAACAAAAAATCTTCTCTATATTATTATGTAATAGAAGAAAAAGGATGAAGACAAGTAAAATCAAATAAGTGATTTTACTTTCCGTTCTTTAGTGTAGCTCAAGGTGATCTATCATTTTTGTTTTCTTAACCTCTTAAAATCATATTTGCTCCATGCGCTTCTCTACTAGTGGAATTTTGACCTCTTTTTTGTTGGAAGGAATATAAGGGTTTGTTTTCTAGTGACTTAGAGATTTCTTGGGTTTTTGTGAGTGGAGAATGTAAAAACTGAGTTTAAGGACAATCATTTGTCGGATTTAGTCGAATATATATTTGGTTTGTCCATAATTCGTGTGAGTTTCGGTCTAGAAACCTTAAGTCTTGTCTATTATAATTATTTTGCTTATTCACTCACTCTCTTTTGCTCACATATATGGTTCATATATTCTGCTAATATGTATCATTTTTCATAGTAAGACGAAGATCATGGCGAGGATGGAGGAGTTGCCGGATGATCTGCTCTTAAAGATACTGTCTTCACTTTGTTTTAAGGATGTGTTAGCCACAAGCATCTTGTCCCGACGGTGGCAGTCTTTATGGAAGCTGTTGACCAAAATCAAGATTAGTAATGCTGAATGTAACTTGGAGTGTACCGAATGTGTTTTCAGATCTTTGGCTTATAGTAACCCTCAGGTTCTAAAGAGCTTAGATATCAAGCATATCCCAGGTGGTAATTATTCAAACGTCTTATTTTGGGTTGATCTCGCAGTTTATTGCGGTTTGAGGGAGCTGAGAATTGAGTTTCTTTACAAATCATTGGAGTTGCCAAGTAGCTTATATGCCTGTGGAACCCTCGAAACCTTGATACTGTGCAGGCTACATGTGGATTTTCGGCGTTGGGTTTCTTTGTCTTTGCCGTCCCTCAAAACTCTTCACCTTTTATCCGTCAGGTTCTCACGTGACGAATCTGTTCAGCAGCTTCTAAGCAGTTGTCCGGTTCTTGAAGATTTGGTTGTAAGACGATCCGCATATACCAATGTGGAGGTCTTCAATATCAATGCGCCTACTTTAACGAGTTTATCTATCAGTTATTTACGTGTGGGATCTAAACCCGAGGGTGTTCATGGATTTGTCGTAAATGCTCCTTCTTTAAGGTACCTGAACATTAGAGACCGTTACAGTAACCACTTACTGTTTGAAAATATGCCAGAGCTGGTCAAGGCGAATGTCGAGGCTGTTTGTGACCAATCCCAGAGTCTTATAGGATCTCTTGCCTCACTCCGACATCTCTCTTTGTGTTCCAAATTTTCAAACGTAAGCTTTTGTTAATCTGCTGCACTTAGATAAGTCCTTTTATGTCAAACGATCTAACCCTAATTGTTTTCTGGCCTTTTAATATTACTCTGTTTGTTCGCTTCCGTACAGATTCCATCCAATGCAGGCACTTTATTTGTCTTTCTTGAACATCTAGAGCTGTGTACATTTTCTGCCGAGTGCTGGAATCTACTTGCCAGCATATGCGAAGACGCTTCAAGACTTCGAGTTATCAAGCTTAAGTCGGTACGTAGTATTCAGTTTCGTTTACTAATCTGTGTATTTTTCCTCTTTCTCAAATGGTCTATAACGCTAACATTTATGTTATGCATCTCAGATACATTGCAGCCATTAAAATGACCCAATGGATCGCTGGAACCAGTGGAATGTTTGTCATCACATCTCGAGTACCCAATGTTAACATCATGAGAATAAAACAAGTTGTGACAGTACAAAGTCACAAAGCCAGACAAAAAAGTGGCAAAGCATATCCTAGCAAACGCCGGTCATCTAAAAGTGGCGACATTCCCCTCATAGTCTACAGAGAAACATCAGATGCTGAAGGAGTTAGAGTATGTGCCTATATGTTCAAAGGCTTGTCAGCTTTAATTTGTTTGACTTTAAATTATCCATCAACATTTTTTTTCTTAATTAACCTTGCTAATCTATGAAGACATGTTTTATGGACGGATTTTGTGGAAACAAGGCAGTTGTTGACTTGCTAAAATTTACTATAAACATCATAAACTAATAGTTTGATTAATTGCGTTTATATATACTGTATGTGATATAGAAGTGATTTTGTACCAAAATGAGAAGAGATGATATCGTTTTCATCATTAAAGCAGAAGTTGACACATATTTCAAACCCAAGATATAAATTTTAAGTCCTTTACTATTATGTCATCTTTTTCTTTTCAAGATTTAAGGTTGCTTTTAAGTGACTTTGGAAGGATGCGTCTCACAAGTTTCTTCCTCGTATCCGCTTCCTCCGTCTTGATATTTTATAGTTTAGGAGGTTTGTTGAAAAATAGTGGAAATATATCGAAACCAGAGATGAGCAAATGGACATAGTGAAGGCTATTGAAACCCAGATAAGGTACTAAAATTTAGAAAACTATGTGATCACAATAACGACTAAGAGAGATAGAGACATGGATCTAAATCGATACTAATGTCCATTAGATCTTTCAAAATGACCACTGAAATAAAATTATATGGGTTTCATAATACACTAAACATATCTATTGAAATATTATTTTTTTTATATATCAGTAAAAATAATCGATTTATCTATATACAAAATCTTATTCAGATTTTGAATAGTCCAACTTAAATGTTATTAATGAAATTATTTATTTATTATTTTCTCAATTGTCAACAAAATTATTATTCGACTTACGCATTTTAGTTGAATAAGAATGAATTTAAGTTCTGTATTTATAATTTTTTATGTTTTTGTGTATTTAGTTAATTTAAGATAGTTTACTGTTGTATTTTAAATTTGTAATTAATTAGATAACTAGGTGTTGTTAATACAGTTTTGTTCAAGTATAAAATTAAGCTATTTTTATTAGATATAAAATAAAAATATTAGATGAAAAAAGTGTTTTGTGAAAAAAAAAATTATAATCTAAAAAATAAGACATGACTAGCATATGTAACACTAGAAATGCTATCAACCTTTAGAAAAAAGTTGTCTAGGATAGTTAATCATCAAACTCTCAAAGTTAAAAGAACTTATTATTATTTATTGTTATTTTTTAATTAAGTTAAACGCAAATCTAATTCAAAATGATTTTATACATAAAACCTAAATTTCGATTTCTTTTCTAATCTTTTTCCTTCTACGACATCCTGATCCTATCTTGACCGTAAAATCATCCCTACCTTGGCTTGAATCCTGGTCTTTTATATATATATATTGAAAGTTGTCTTACCAAAATATCTTGTAAAATTTAGTTCTTATATGATAGTCAGAACAGTTTGTTGTTAGTATTAGGAATCAAGATGCAGAAATAGGCAGATTGATTTTTAATAGAAAAATAAACTGAATAAAGTTTTCGTAAATTAATTATAAAATCGTTCAAAATTGAACTGAGCTTTTTTCTTTCAAAATATTCTTTAAAGTTTAGTTTGAACAATTATTGATAATGTTATTTTCAGAAACTGAAACAGAATTTTAGAAAATTAAATAATTTTTTTTGAGCTGGATTAACTTTTTTGAGCTTGTATTTAAGATACAATCCCTTTTATAAACACTTGTTGATTAAATTTTCATGAGCTGTGGTCAAGGAAATAGAACTGATTAAATCAGGTGCGTTTGCGATCCACTTTCTGACATCTGCATCAGTATGATGATTTTTCGACTGAGTTATATACAAAGGTTCTAAAAATGTCCTTGTCAAGAAACCTGCAAAGACCAACATTCTGTCAATAGGTTTCGCATTCATCATCAGTACTACCTTTGTACTTTAGGAGGGTTGTTGAGAATTAGTGGAAGTAGATCCAAACCAGAGATGGCCAAATGGACGTAGTGAAGGCTGATGAAACCGCAAGAAAGTACTATAGTTCAGAGCCTGCAATGATGATAACGAACATGATAAAACAATGTGATCACAATAACGACCAAGAGAGAGAGAGAGTTAGGGATCAAAATCGATATCAATGTCCATTGGATCTTTCGAAGTGACCACAAAAATAAAATTAAATGGGTTTCATAATAACTCTAATCATATTTTATGAAAAATTATATTTTGTTATATATATATGGATAATAATAATCTATCTATCTATATAACAACACACAAAATTGAACTCATGTTTCTTTTTTCAAAATATTCTTTAAAGTTTTGTTTGAAATAGTTATTCTTGATGTTATTTTCAGGAACTGAAATAAAATTTTGGAAAATTAAATGAGGAAATGTAAATTGGATAAAATTTTGATGAGCTGTAATTTATGATATAATCCCTTTAATAAATATCTCTTGATTTTTTAGAAAAGGTAAGAAATCGAGATAAACTTATTAGGAACCACAAGAAACAATGACCATCTAGTATTGAATAGATTTTTTCACTAGTGATAAAGCAACAAAAAATCTTCTCTATATTATTATGTAATAGAAGAAAAAGGATGAAGACAAGTAAAATCAAATAAGTGATTTTACTTTCCGTTCTTTAGTGTAGCTCAAGGTGATCTATCATTTTTGTTTTCTTAACCTCTTAAAATCATATTTGCTCCATGCGCTTCTCTACTAGTGGAATTTTGACCTCTTTTTTGTTGGAAGGAATATAAGGGTTTGTTTTCTAGTGACTTAGAGATTTCTTGGGTTTTTGTGAGTGGAGAATGTAAAAACTGAGTTTAAGGACAATCATTTGTCGGATTTAGTCGAATATATATTTGGTTTGTCCATAATTCGTGTGAGTTTCGGTCTAGAAACCTTAAGTCTTGTCTATTATA
Source organism: Iljinskaea planisiliqua (assembly GCA_900108845.1). Classification (NCBI taxonomy): domain Eukaryota; kingdom Viridiplantae; phylum Streptophyta; class Magnoliopsida; order Brassicales; family Brassicaceae; genus Iljinskaea; species Iljinskaea planisiliqua. The sequence goes on from FNXX01000008.1 coordinate 2,626,823, forward strand.
ATTATTTTGCTTATTCACTCACTCTCTTTTGCTCACATATATGGTTCATATATTCTGCTAATATGTATCATTTTTCATAGTAAGACGAAGATCATGGCGAGGATGGAGGAGTTGCCGGATGATCTGCTCTTAAAGATACTGTCTTCACTTTGTTTTAAGGATGTGTTAGCCACAAGCATCTTGTCCCGACGGTGGCAGTCTTTATGGAAGCTGTTGACCAAAATCAAGATTAGTAATGCTGAATGTAACTTGGAGTGTACCGAATGTGTTTTCAGATCTTTGGCTTATAGTAACCCTCAGGTTCTAAAGAGCTTAGATATCAAGCATATCCCAGGTGGTAATTATTCAAACGTCTTATTTTGGGTTGATCTCGCAGTTTATTGCGGTTTGAGGGAGCTGAGAATTGAGTTTCTTTACAAATCATTGGAGTTGCCAAGTAGCTTATATGCCTGTGGAACCCTCGAAACCTTGATACTGTGCAGGCTACATGTGGATTTTCGGCGTTGGGTTTCTTTGTCTTTGCCGTCCCTCAAAACTCTTCACCTTTTATCCGTCAGGTTCTCACGTGACGAATCTGTTCAGCAGCTTCTAAGCAGTTGTCCGGTTCTTGAAGATTTGGTTGTAAGACGATCCGCATATACCAATGTGGAGGTCTTCAATATCAATGCGCCTACTTTAACGAGTTTATCTATCAGTTATTTACGTGTGGGATCTAAACCCGAGGGTGTTCATGGATTTGTCGTAAATGCTCCTTCTTTAAGGTACCTGAACATTAGAGACCGTTACAGTAACCACTTACTGTTTGAAAATATGCCAGAGCTGGTCAAGGCGAATGTCGAGGCTGTTTGTGACCAATCCCAGAGTCTTATAGGATCTCTTGCCTCACTCCGACATCTCTCTTTGTGTTCCAAATTTTCAAACGTAAGCTTTTGTTAATCTGCTGCACTTAGATAAGTCCTTTTATGTCAAACGATCTAACCCTAATTGTTTTCTGGCCTTTTAATATTACTCTGTTTGTTCGCTTCCGTACAGATTCCATCCAATGCAGGCACTTTATTTGTCTTTCTTGAACATCTAGAGCTGTGTACATTTTCTGCCGAGTGCTGGAATCTACTTGCCAGCATATGCGAAGACGCTTCAAGACTTCGAGTTATCAAGCTTAAGTCGGTACGTAGTATTCAGTTTCGTTTACTAATCTGTGTATTTTTCCTCTTTCTCAAATGGTCTATAACGCTAACATTTATGTTATGCATCTCAGATACATTGCAGCCATTAAAATGACCCAATGGATCGCTGGAACCAGTGGAATGTTTGTCATCACATCTCGAGTACCCAATGTTAACATCATGAGAATAAAACAAGTTGTGACAGTACAAAGTCACAAAGCCAGACAAAAAAGTGGCAAAGCATATCCTAGCAAACGCCGGTCATCTAAAAGTGGCGACATTCCCCTCATAGTCTACAGAGAAACATCAGATGCTGAAGGAGTTAGAGTATGTGCCTATATGTTCAAAGGCTTGTCAGCTTTAATTTGTTTGACTTTAAATTATCCATCAACATTTTTTTTCTTAATTAACCTTGCTAATCTATGAAGACATGTTTTATGGACGGATTTTGTGGAAACAAGGCAGTTGTTGACTTGCTAAAATTTACTATAAACATCATAAACTAATAGTTTGATTAATTGCGTTTATATATACTGTATGTGATATAGAAGTGATTTTGTACCAAAATGAGAAGAGATGATATCGTTTTCATCATTAAAGCAGAAGTTGACACATATTTCAAACCCAAGATATAAATTTTAAGTCCTTTACTATTATGTCATCTTTTTCTTTTCAAGATTTAAGGTTGCTTTTAAGTGACTTTGGAAGGATGCGTCTCACAAGTTTCTTCCTCGTATCCGCTTCCTCCGTCTTGATATTTTATAGTTTAGGAGGTTTGTTGAAAAATAGTGGAAATATATCGAAACCAGAGATGAGCAAATGGACATAGTGAAGGCTATTGAAACCCAGATAAGGTACTAAAATTTAGAAAACTATGTGATCACAATAACGACTAAGAGAGATAGAGACATGGATCTAAATCGATACTAATGTCCATTAGATCTTTCAAAATGACCACTGAAATAAAATTATATGGGTTTCATAATACACTAAACATATCTATTGAAATATTATTTTTTTTATATATCAGTAAAAATAATCGATTTATCTATATACAAAATCTTATTCAGATTTTGAATAGTCCAACTTAAATGTTATTAATGAAATTATTTATTTATTATTTTCTCAATTGTCAACAAAATTATTATTCGACTTACGCATTTTAGTTGAATAAGAATGAATTTAAGTTCTGTATTTATAATTTTTTATGTTTTTGTGTATTTAGTTAATTTAAGATAGTTTACTGTTGTATTTTAAATTTGTAATTAATTAGATAACTAGGTGTTGTTAATACAGTTTTGTTCAAGTATAAAATTAAGCTATTTTTATTAGATATAAAATAAAAATATTAGATGAAAAAAGTGTTTTGTGAAAAAAAAAATTATAATCTAAAAAATAAGACATGACTAGCATATGTAACACTAGAAATGCTATCAACCTTTAGAAAAAAGTTGTCTAGGATAGTTAATCATCAAACTCTCAAAGTTAAAAGAACTTATTATTATTTATTGTTATTTTTTAATTAAGTTAAACGCAAATCTAATTCAAAATGATTTTATACATAAAACCTAAATTTCGATTTCTTTTCTAATCTTTTTCCTTCTACGACATCCTGATCCTATCTTGACCGTAAAATCATCCCTACCTTGGCTTGAATCCTGGTCTTTTATATATATATATTGAAAGTTGTCTTACCAAAATATCTTGTAAAATTTAGTTCTTATATGATAGTCAGAACAGTTTGTTGTTAGTATTAGGAATCAAGATGCAGAAATAGGCAGATTGATTTTTAATAGAAAAATAAACTGAATAAAGTTTTCGTAAATTAATTATAAAATCGTTCAAAATTGAACTGAGCTTTTTTCTTTCAAAATATTCTTTAAAGTTTAGTTTGAACAATTATTGATAATGTTATTTTCAGAAACTGAAACAGAATTTTAGAAAATTAAATAATTTTTTTTGAGCTGGATTAACTTTTTTGAGCTTGTATTTAAGATACAATCCCTTTTATAAACACTTGTTGATTAAATTTTCATGAGCTGTGGTCAAGGAAATAGAACTGATTAAATCAGGTGCGTTTGCGATCCACTTTCTGACATCTGCATCAGTATGATGATTTTTCGACTGAGTTATATACAAAGGTTCTAAAAATGTCCTTGTCAAGAAACCTGCAAAGACCAACATTCTGTCAATAGGTTTCGCATTCATCATCAGTACTACCTTTGTACTTTAGGAGGGTTGTTGAGAATTAGTGGAAGTAGATCCAAACCAGAGATGGCCAAATGGACGTAGTGAAGGCTGATGAAACCGCAAGAAAGTACTATAGTTCAGAGCCTGCAATGATGATAACGAACATGATAAAACAATGTGATCACAATAACGACCAAGAGAGAGAGAGAGTTAGGGATCAAAATCGATATCAATGTCCATTGGATCTTTCGAAGTGACCACAAAAATAAAATTAAATGGGTTTCATAATAACTCTAATCATATTTTATGAAAAATTATATTTTGTTATATATATATGGATAATAATAATCTATCTATCTATATAACAACACACAAAATTGAACTCATGTTTCTTTTTTCAAAATATTCTTTAAAGTTTTGTTTGAAATAGTTATTCTTGATGTTATTTTCAGGAACTGAAATAAAATTTTGGAAAATTAAATGAGGAAATGTAAATTGGATAAAATTTTGATGAGCTGTAATTTATGATATAATCCCTTTAATAAATATCTCTTGATTTTTTAGAAAAGGTAAGAAATCGAGATAAACTTATTAGGAACCACAAGAAACAATGACCATCTAGTATTGAATAGATTTTTTCACTAGTGATAAAGCAACAAAAAATCTTCTCTATATTATTATGTAATAGAAGAAAAAGGATGAAGACAAGTAAAATCAAATAAGTGATTTTACTTTCCGTTCTTTAGTGTAGCTCAAGGTGATCTATCATTTTTGTTTTCTTAACCTCTTAAAATCATATTTGCTCCATGCGCTTCTCTACTAGTGGAATTTTGACCTCTTTTTTGTTGGAAGGAATATAAGGGTTTGTTTTCTAGTGACTTAGAGATTTCTTGGGTTTTTGTGAGTGGAGAATGTAAAAACTGAGTTTAAGGACAATCATTTGTCGGATTTAGTCGAATATATATTTGGTTTGTCCATAATTCGTGTGAGTTTCGGTCTAGAAACCTTAAGTCTTGTCTATTATAATTATTTTGCTTATTCACTCACTCTCTTTTGCTCACATATATGGTTCATATATTCTGCTAATATGTATCATTTTTCATAGTAAGACGAAGATCATGGCGAGGATGGAGGAGTTGCCGGATGATCTGCTCTTAAAGATACTGTCTTCACTTTGTTTTAAGGATGTGTTAGCCACAAGCATCTTGTCCCGACGGTGGCAGTCTTTATGGAAGCTGTTGACCAAAATCAAGATTAGTAATGCTGAATGTAACTTGGAGTGTACCGAATGTGTTTTCAGATCTTTGGCTTATAGTAACCCTCAGGTTCTAAAGAGCTTAGATATCAAGCATATCCCAGGTGGTAATTATTCAAACGTCTTATTTTGGGTTGATCTCGCAGTTTATTGCGGTTTGAGGGAGCTGAGAATTGAGTTTCTTTACAAATCATTGGAGTTGCCAAGTAGCTTATATGCCTGTGGAACCCTCGAAACCTTGATACTGTGCAGGCTACATGTGGATTTTCGGCGTTGGGTTTCTTTGTCTTTGCCGTCCCTCAAAACTCTTCACCTTTTATCCGTCAGGTTCTCACGTGACGAATCTGTTCAGCAGCTTCTAAGCAGTTGTCCGGTTCTTGAAGATTTGGTTGTAAGACGATCCGCATATACCAATGTGGAGGTCTTCAATATCAATGCGCCTACTTTAACGAGTTTATCTATCAGTTATTTACGTGTGGGATCTAAACCCGAGGGTGTTCATGGATTTGTCGTAAATGCTCCTTCTTTAAGGTACCTGAACATTAGAGACCGTTACAGTAACCACTTACTGTTTGAAAATATGCCAGAGCTGGTCAAGGCGAATGTCGAGGCTGTTTGTGACCAATCCCAGAGTCTTATAGGATCTCTTGCCTCACTCCGACATCTCTCTTTGTGTTCCAAATTTTCAAACATAAGCTTTTGTTAATCTGCTGCACTTAGATAAGTCCTTTTATGTCAAACGATCTAACCCTAATTGTTTTCTGGCCTTTTAATATTACTCTGTTTGTTCGCTTCCGTACAGATTCCATCCAATGCAGGCACTTTATTTGTCTTTCTTGAACATCTAGAGCTGTGTACATTTTCTGCCGAGTGCTGGAATCTACTTGCCAGCATATGCGAAGACGCTTCAAGACTTCGAGTTATCAAGCTTAAGTCGGTACGTAGTATTCAGTTTCGTTTACTAATCTGTGTATTTTTCCTCTTTCTCAAATGGTCTATAACGCTAACATTTATGTTATGCATCTCAGATACATTGCAGCCATTAAAATGACCCAATGGATCGCTGGAACCAGTGGAATGTTTGTCATCACATCTCGAGTACCCAATGTTAACATCATGAGAATAAAACAAGTTGTGACAGTACAAAGTCACAAAGCCAGACAAAAAAGTGGCAAAGCATATCCTAGCAAATGCCGGTCATCTAAAAGTGGCGACATTCCCCTCATAGTCTACAGAGAAACATCAGATGCTGAAGGAGTTAGAGTATGTGCCTATATGTTCAAAGGCTTGTCAGCTTTAATTTGTTTGACTTTAAATTATCCATCAACATTTTTTTTCTTAATTAACCTTGCTAATCTATGAAGACATGTTTTATGGACGGATTTTGTGGAAACAAGGCAGTTGTTGACTTGCTAAAATTTACTATAAACATCATAAACTAATAGTTTGATTAATTGCGTTTATATATACTGTATGTGATATAGAAGTGATTTTGTACCAAAATGAGAAGAGATGATATCGTTTTCATCATTAAAGCAGAAGTTGACACATATTTCAAACCCAAGATATAAATTTGAAGTCCTTTACTATTATGTCATCTTTTTCTTTTCAAGATTTAAGGTTGCTTTTAAGTGACTTTGGAAGGATGCGTCTCACAAGTTTCTTCCTCGTATCCGCTTCCTCCGTCTTGATATTTTATAGTTTAGGAGGTTTGTTGAAAAATAGTGGAAATATATCGAAACCAGAGATGGGCAAATGGACATAGTGAAGGCTATTGAAACCGGGATAAGGTTCTAAAATTCAAAAATTTATGTGATCACAATAACAACTAAGAGAGAGAGACAAGGATGTAAATCGATACAAATGTCCTCTAGATCTTTGAAAGTGACCAATGAAATAAAATTATATGGGTTTCATAATAACACTAAACATATTTATTGAAATATTATATTTTTTATATATCGGTAAAAATAATCAATCTATCTATATATAAAAATATTTTTCTTATTCACTATTAGATTTTGAAAAGTCCAACTTAAATGTTATTAATGAAATTATTATTTTTTTTTCAATTGTCAACAAAATTAGTATTCGACTTACGCATTTAAGTTGAATAAGAATGAATTATCTATGTTTTTTATTTAGTTAATTTAAGATATTTTACTGTTGTATTTTAATTTGTTTTTCATTAGATAACGAGGTGTTGTTAATACATTTTTGTTTAATTATAAAATTAAACTATTTTTTAATAGATATAAAATAAAAATATCTGATGAAAAAATTGTTTTGTAAATAAAAAAATTATAATCGAAAAAATAAGACATGAATAGCATATGTAACACTGGAAATGCTATTAGCCTTTAGAAAAAAGTTGTCTAGGATAGTTAATCATCAAACTCTCAAAGTTAAAAGAACTTATTATTATTTATTTAAGTTGAACGCAAATCTAATTCGAAATTATTTTATACATAAAACTTAAATGTTGTTCTATTTTCTAATCTTTTTCTTTTTACGGCATCCTGACCATATCTTCACCATAAAAGCATCCCTACCTTGGCTTGAATCCAGGTCTTTTATATATATATATATCGAAAGTTGTCTTACCAAAATATCTTGTAAAATTTAGGTCTTATCAAAATATGATAGACACAGCAGTTTGTTGTTAGTTTTATGAATCAAGATGCAGAAATATGCAGATTGAACTTTAACAGAAAACTAAACTGAATAAAGTTTCAGTAAATTAATTATAAAATCGTTATAAATTGAACTGAGTTTTTTTATTTTAAAAAATTGTTTAAAGTTTAGTTTGAACAATTATTCATGATGTTATTTTCAGAAACTGAAATAGAATTTTAGAAAATTAAATAATGAAATTTAAGCTGGATTAAGTTTTTTGAGCTTGTATTTAGGATATAATCCCTTTTATAAACACTTATTGATTAAATTTTCATGAGCTGTGGTCAAGGAAATAGAACTGATTAAATCAGGTGTGTTGGCGATCCACTTTCTGATATCTCCATCAGTAGGATGATTTTTCGACTGAGTTATATACAAAGGTTCTAAAAATGTGCTTGTCAAGAAACCTGCAAAGACCAACATTCTGTCAATAGGTTTCCCTTCATCATCAGTACTACCTTTGTACTTTAGGATGGTTGTTGAGAATTAGTGGAAGTAGATCCAAACCAGAGATGGCCAAATGGACGTAGGGTAGACTGATGAAACCGCAAGAAAGTACTATAGTTTAGAGCCTGCAATGATTATAACAAACATGATAAAACAATGTGATCACAATAACAACCAAGAGAGAGACAATGATCAACATTGATATCAATGTCCATTGGATCTTTCGAAGTGACCAAGAAAATAAAATTATATGGGTTTCATAATAACACAAATCATATTTTATGAAATATTATATTTTGTTATATATCGGTAATATTAATCTATCTATCTATATAACAATGCACAAAATTGAACTGATATTTGTTTTTTCAAAATATACTTTAAAGTTTGTTTTGAAACAATTATTCGTAATGTTATTTTTAGGAACTGAAATAAATTTTTGGAAAATTAAAAGAGGAAATGACAGCTATATTAAATTTTGATAAGCTGTAATTTATGATATAATCCTTTTAATAAATATCTCTTGATTTTTTTAGAAAATGTAAGAAATCAAGATAAACTTATTAAGAACCACAAGAAACAATGACCATCTAGTATTGAATAGATTTTTTCACTAGTGATAAAGCAACAAAAAATCTTCTCTGTATTATTATGTAATAGAAGAAAAAGGATGAAGACAAGTAAAATCAAATAAGTGATTTTACCTTCCGTTCTTTAGTGTAGCTCAAGGTGATCTATCATTTTTGTTTTCTTAACCTCTTAGAATCATATTTGCTCCATGCGCTTCTCTACTTGTGGAATTTTGACATCTTTTTTGTTGGAAGGAATATAAGGGTTTGTTTTCTAGTAACTTAGAGATTTCATGGGTTTTTGTGAGTGGAGAATGTAAAAACTGAGTTTAAGGAGAATCATTTGTCGGATTTAGTCGAATATATATTTGGTTTGTCCATAATTCATGTGAGTTTCGGTCTAGAAACCTTAAGTCTTGTCTAGTATGTTTGGAAATTATAATTTTTTTGCTTATTCACTCACTCTCTTTTGCTCACATATATGGTTCAAATATTCTGCTAATATGTATCATTTTTCATAGTAAGACGAAGATCATGGCCAGGATGGAGGAGTTGCCAGATGATCTGCTCTTAAAGATACTGTCTTCACTTTGTTTTAAGGATGTGTTAGCCGCAAGCGTCTTGTCCCGACGGTGGCAGTCTTTATGGAAGCTGGTGACCAAAATCAAGATTAGTAATGCTGAATGTAACTTGGAGTGTACCGAATGTGTTTTCAGATCTTTGGCTGATAGTAACCCTCAGGTTCTAAAGAGCTTAGATATCAAGCATATCCCAGGTGGTAATTATTCAAACGTCTTATTTTGGGTTGATCTCGCAGTTTATTGCGGTTTGAGGGAGCTGAGAATTGAGTTTCTTTACAAATCATTGTTGTTGCCAAGTAGCTTATATGCCTGTGGAACCCTCGAAACCTTGATACTGTGCAGGCTACATGTGGATTTTCGGCGTTGGGTTTCTTTGTCTTTGCCGTCCCTCAAAACTCTTCACCTTTTATCTGTCAGGTTCTCACGTGACGAATCTGTTCAGCAGCTTCTAAGCAGTTGTCCGGTTCTTGAAGATTTGGTTGTAAGACGATCCGCATATACCAATGTGGAGGTCTTCAATATCAATGCGCCTACTTTAACGAGTTTATCTATCAGTTATTTACGTGTGGGATCTAAACCCGAGTGTGTTCATGGATTTGTCGTAAATGCTCCTTCTTTAAGGTACCTGAACATTAGAGACCGTTACAGTAACCACTTACTGTTTGAAAATATGCCAGAGCTGGTCAAGGCGAATGTCGAGGCTGTTTGTGACCAATCCCAGAGTCTTATAGGATCTCTTGCCTCACTCCGACATCTCTCTTTGTGTTCCAAATTTTCAAACGTAAGCTTTTGTTAATCTGCTGCACTTAGATAAGTCCTTTTATGTCAAACGATCTAACCCTAATTGTTTTCTGGCCTTTTAATATTACTCTGTTTGTTCGCTTCCGTACAGATTCCATCCAATGCAGGCACTTTATTCGTCTTTCTTGAACATCTAGAGCTGTGTACATTTTCTGCCGAGTGCTGGAATCTACTTGCCAGCATATGCGAAGACGCTTCAAGACTTCGAGTTATCAAGCTTAAGTCGGTACGTAGTATTCAGTTTCGTTAACTAATCTGTGTATTTGTCCTCTTTCTCAAATGGTCTATAACGCTAACATTTATGTTATGCATCTCAGATACATTGCAGCCATTAAAATGACCCAATGGATCGCTGGAACCAGTGGAATGTTTGTCATCACATCTCGAGTACCCAATGTTAACATCATGAGAATAAAACAAGTTGTGACAGTACAAAGTCACAAAGCCAGACAAAAAAGTGGCAAAGCATATCCTAGCAAATGCCGGTCATCTAAAAGTGGCGACATTCCCCTCATAGTCTACAGAGAAACATCAGATGCTGAAGGAGTTAGAGTATGTGCCTATATGTTCAAAGGCTTGTCAGCTTTAATTTGTTTGACTTTAAATTATCCATCAACATTTTTTTTCTTAATTAACCTTGCTAATCTATGAAGACATGTTTTATGGACGGATTTTGTGGAAACAAGGCAGTTGTTGACTTGCTAATAATTTACTATAAACGTCATAAACTAATAGTTTGATTAATTGTGTTTATATATACTATAAGTGATATAGATGTGATTTTGTACCAAAATGAGAAGAGATGATATCGTTTTCATCATTAAAGCAGAAGTTGACACATATTTCAAACCCAAGATATAAATTTTAAGTCCTTTACTATTATATCATCTTTTTCTTTTCAAGATTTAAGGTTGCTTTTAAGTGACTTTGGAAGGATGCGTCTCACAAGTTTCTTCCTCGTATCCGCTTCCTCCGTCTTGATATTTTATAGTTTAGGAGGTTTGTTGAAAAATAGTGGAAATATATCGAAACCAGAGATGGGCAAATGGACATAGTGAAGGCTATTGAAACCAAGATAAGGTACTAAAATTTAGAAAACTATCTGATCACAATAACGACTAAGAGAGATAGAGACATGGATCTAAATCGATACTAATGTCCATTAGATCTTTCAAAATGACCACTGCAATAAAATTATATGGGTTTCATAATACACTAAACATATCTATTGAAATATTATATTTTTTTATATATCAGTAAAAAATAATTGATTTATCTATATACAAAATCTTATTCACTATTAGATTTTGAATAGTCCAACTTAAATGTTATTAATGAAATTATTTATTTATTATTTTCTCAATTGTCAACAAAATTATTATTCGACTTACGCATTTTAGTTGAATAAGAATGAATTTAAGTTCTGTATTTATAATTTTTTATGTTTTTGTGTATTTAGTTAATTTAAGATAGTTTACTGTTGTATTTTTAAATTTGTAATTAATTAGATAACTAGGTGTTGTTAATACAGTTTTGTTCAAGTATAAAATTAAGCTATTTTTTATTAGATATAAAATAAAATATCAGATGAAAAAATTGTTTTGTGAAAAAAAAAATTATAATCTAAAAAATAAGACATGACTAGCATATGTAACACTAGAAATGCTATCAGCCTTTAGAAAAAAGTTGTCTAGGATAGTTAATCATCAAACTCTCAAAGTTAAAAGAACTTATTATAATTTATTGTTATTTTTTAATTAAGTTAAACGCAAATCTAATTCAAAATTATTTTATACATAAAACCTAAATTTCGATTTCTTTTCTAATATTTTTCCTTCTACGACATCCTGATCCTATCTTGACCGTAAAATCATCCATACCTTGGCTTGAATCCTGGTCTTTTATATATATATATTGAAAGTTGTCTTACCAAAATATCTTGTAAAATTTAGTTCTTATATGATAGTCACAACAGTTTGTTGTTAGTATTAGGAATCAAGATGCAGAAATAGGCAGATTGATTTTGAACAGAAAAATAAACTGAATAAAGTTTTCGTAAATTAATTAGAAAAATTGTTCATAATTGAACTGAGCTTTTTTCTTTCAAAATATTCTTTAAAGTTTAGTTTGAACAATTATTGATAATGTTATTTTCAGAAACTGAAACAGAATTTTAGAAAATTAAATAATTTTTTTGAGCTGGATTAACTTTTTTGAGCTTGTATTTAGGATACAATCCCTTTTATAAACACTTATTGATTAAATTTTGATGAGCTGTGGTCAAGGAAATAGAACTGATTAAATCAGGTGCGTTTGCGATCCACTTTCTGACATCTGCATCAGTATGATGATTTTTCGACTGAGTTATATACAAAGGTTCTAAAAATGTCCTTGTCAAGAAACCTGCAAAGACCAACATTCTGTCAATAGGTTTCGCATTCATCATAAGTACTACCTTTGTACTTTAGGAGGGTTGTTGAGAATTAGTGGAAGTAGATCCAAACCAGAGATGGCCAAATGGACGTAGTGAAGGCTGATGAAACCGCAAGAAAGTACTATAGTTCAGAGCCTGCAATTATTATAACGAACATGATAAAACAATGTGATCACAATAACGACCAAGAGAGAGAGAGAGAGAGTCAGGGATCAAAATCGATATCAATGTCCATTGGATCTTTCGAAGTGACCACAGAAATAAAATTAAATGGGTTTGATAATAACTCTAATCATATTTTATGAAAAATTATATTTTGTTATATATATATGGATAATAATAATCTATCTATCTATATAACAACACACAAAATTGAACTCATGTTTCTTTTTTCAAAATATTCTTTAAAGTTTTGTTTGAAATAGTTATTCTTGATGTTATTTTCAGGAACTGAAATAAAATTTTGGAAAATTAAATGAGGAAATGTAAATTGGATAAAATTTTGATGAGCTGTAATTTATGATATAATCCCTTTAATAAATATCTCTTGATTTTTTAGAAAAGGTAAGAAATCGAGATAAACTTATTAGGAACCACAAGAAACAATGACCATCTAGTATTGAATAGATTTTTTCACTAGTGATAAAGCAACAAAAAATCTTCTCTATATTATTATGTAATAGAAGAAAAAGGATGAAGACAAGTAAAATCAAATAAGTGATTTTACTTTCCGTTCTTTAGTGTAGCTCAAGGTGATCTATCATTTTTGTTTTCTTAACCTCTTAAAATCATATTTGCTCCATGTGCTTCTCTACTAGTGGAATTTTGACCTCTTTTTTGTTGGAAGGAATATAAGGGTTTGTTTTCTAGTGACTTAGAGATTTCTTGGGTTTTTGTGAGTGGAGAATGTAAAAACTGAGTTTAAGGACAATCATTTGTCGGATTTAGTCGAATATATATTTGGTTTGTCCATAATTCGTGTGAGTTTCGGTCTAGAAACCTTAAGTCTTGTCTATTATGTTTGGAAATTATAATTTTTTTGCTTATTCACTCACTCTCTTTTGCTCACATATATGGTTCATATATTCTGCTAATATGTATCATTTTTCATAGTAAGACGAAGATCATGGCGAGGATGGAGGAGTTGCCGGATAATCTGCTCTTAAAGATACTGTCTTCACTTTGTTTTAAGGATGTGTTAGCCACAAGCATCTTGTCCCGACGGTGGCAGTCTTTATGGAAGCTGTTGACCAAAATCAAGATTAGTAATGCTGAATGTAACTTGGAGTGTACCGAATGTGTTTTCAGATCTTTGGCTTATAGTAACCCTCAGGTTCTAAAGAGCTTAGATATCAAGCATATCCCAGGTGGTAATTATTCAAACGTCTTATTTTGGGTTGATCTCGCAGTTTATTGCGGTTTGAGGGAGCTGAGAATTGAGTTTCTTTACAAATCATTGGAGTTGCCAAGTAGCTTATATGCCTGTGGAACCCTCGAAACCTTGATACTGTGCAGGCTACATGTGGATTTTCGGCGTTGGGTTTCTTTGTCTTTGCCGTCCCTCAAAACTCTTCACCTTTTATCCGTCAGGTTCTCACGTGACGAATCTGTTCAGCAGCTTCTAACAGTTGTCCGGTTCTTGAAGATTTGGTTGTAAGACGATCCGCATATACCAATGTGGAGGTCTTCAATATCAATGCGCCTACTTTAACGAGTTTATCTATCAGTTATTTACGTGTGGGATCTCAACCCGAGGGTGTTCATGGATTTGTCGTAAATGCTCCTTCTTTAAGGTACCTGAACATTAGAGACCGTTACAGTAACCACTTACTGTTTGAAAATATGCCAGAGCTGGTCAAGGCGAATGTCGAGGCTGTTTGTGACCAATCCCAGAGTCTTATAGGATCTCTTGCCTCAGTCCGACATCTCTCTTTGTGTTCCAAATTTTCAAACGTAAGCTTTTGTTAATCTGCTGCACTTAGATAAGTCCTTTTATGTCAAACGATCTAACCCTAATTGTTTTCTGGCCTTTTAATATTACTCTGTTTGTTCGCTTCCGTACAGATTCCATCCAATGCAGGCACTTTATTTGTCTTTCTTGAACATCTAGAGCTGTGTACATTTTCTGCCGAGTGCTGGAATCTACTTGCCAGCATATGCGAAGACGCTTCAAGACTTCGAGTTATCAAGCTTAAGTCGGTACGTAGTATTCAGTTTCGTTTACTAATCTGTGTATTTTTCCTCTTTCTCAAATGGTCTATAACGCTAACATTTATGTTAAGCATCTCAGATACATTGCAGCCATTAAAATGACCCAATGGATCGCTGGAACCAGTGGAATGTTTGTCATCACATCTCAAGTACCCAATGTTAACATCATGAGAATAAAACAAGTTGTGACAGTACAAAGTCACAAAGCCATTCCCCGTATTTTAACATCATGAGAATAAAACAAGTTGTGACGGTCGGAACGTTAACCGAGAGGTCTGAAAGTCATGATATACTGACCCTGCAATCACCACATGACCGTTCCCCGTATTTTGTCCTCACTCACACGGTACCGCGAATGACTTCCCGGTAGGTCACCCATCATTTGACTACTCCAGCTCAAGCACGCTTAACCCTGAAGTTTTCTCTGGATGTGCAACCGAAAAGGTAAGTGCACTTTGGTGACATAGGTAGCCAAATCAATTCTTTTAACCTTTCCACATATACCAGAAATCTGGATGTTACAATTCACCCCACTCACAGAGCGCAACATCCTCGTTGCGCACCACAACAGGTCCTTAAGACGCCTCCCAGGTCAGCACTGGGACGGCTAACCAGCTCTGATACCACTTATAACGTCACAACCGCCCCTACCGGTGAGTCACCCATCCCTCTATCGGGCTCGTGGGCCCCACCCCTGTCCAACGGTCGGTGCGTTATTCCAGAAGGCTCAAAAGTCATGATATACTGTCCCTGCAATCACCACATGACCGTTCCCCGTGTTTTTTCCTAACTCACACCATACCGCGAATGACTTCCCGATAGGTCACCCATCCTTCCACTACTCCAGCTCAAGCACGCTTAACTCTGGAGTTCTTTCCAGATGGTCAACCGAAAAGGTAAGTGCACTTTGGTGACATAGGTAGCCAAATCAATTCTTTTAACCTCTCCACATATACCAGAAATCGGGATGTTACAATTTATAACGCCCCAACCGCCCCTACCAGTGGCCTCCCACGTCCTCTCACTAGGCCCATGGGCCGGCCCACCCCTGTCCGACGGTCGGAACGTTAACCGAGAGGTTTGAAAGTCATGATATACTGACCCTGCAATCACCACGTGACCGTTCCCCGTGTTTTGGTCTCACTCACACAGTACCGCGAATAACTTCCCGGTAGGTCACCCATCCTTTGACTACTCCAGCTCAAACACGCTTAACCCTGGAGTTTTCTCTGGATGTGCAACCGAAAATGTAAGTGCACTTTTGTGACATAGGTAGCCAAATCAATTCTTTTAACCTCTCTACTTATACCAGAAATCGGGATGTTACAATTCACCCTCACTCACAGAGTGCAACGTCCTCGTTGCACACCAAGACCAGTCCCTAAGACGCCTCCCAGGTCAGCACTGGGACGGCTAACCGGCTCTGATACCACTTATAACACCCCAACCACCCCTACCGGTGAGTCACCCATCCCTCTATCGGGCTCGTGGGCCCCACCCCTTTCCGACGGTCGGAATGTTAACCGAGAGGTTTGAAAGTCATGATATACTGACCCTGCAATCACCACATGACCGTTCCCCGTGTTTTGTCCTCACTCACGCGGTACCGCGAATGACTTCCCGGTAGGTCCCATCCTTCGACTACTCCAGCTCAAGCACGCTTAACCCTGGAGTTTTCTCTGGATGTGCAACCGAAAATGTAAGTGCACTTTTGTTACATAGGTAGCCAAATCAATTCTTTTAACCTCTCCATTTATACCAGAAATCGGGATGTTACAATTCACCCCCACTCACAGAGTGCAACGTCCTCGTTGCACACCAAGACCAGTCCCTAAGCCGCCTCCCAGGTCAGCACTGGGACGGCGAACCGGCTCTGATACCACTTATAATGCCCCAACCGCCCCTACCAGAGGGCTCCCACGTCCTCTCACTAGGCCCATGGGCCGGCCCACCCCTGTCCGACGGTCGGAACGTTAACCGAGAGGTTTGAAAGTCATGATATACTGACCATGCAATCACCACGTGACCGTTCCCCGTGTTTTAGCCTCACTCATACAGTACCGCGAATAACTTCCCGGTAGGTCACCCATCCTTTGAATACTCCAGCTCAAACACGCTTAACCCTGGAGTTTTCTCTGGATGTGCAACCGAAAATGTAAGTGCACTTTTGTGACATAGGTAGTCAAATCAATTCTTTTAACCTCTCCACTTATACCAGAAATCGGGATGTTACTTTTATAACGCCCCAACCGCCCCTACCGGTGAGTCACCCATCCCTCTATCGGGCTCGTGGGCCCCACCCCTGTCCGACAGTCGGTGCGTTATTCCGGAAGGCTCAAAAGTCATGATATACTGTCCCTGCAATCACCACATGACCGTTTCCCGTGTGTTGTCCTCACTCACACGATACCGCGAATGACTTCCCGGTAGGTCACCCATCCTTTGACTACTCCAGGTCAAGCACGCTTAACCCTAGAGTTTTCTCTGGATGTGCAACCGAAAAGGTAAGTGCACTTTGGTGACATAGGTAGCCAAATCAATTCTTTTAACCTCTCCACATATACCAGAAATCGGGATGTTACAATTCACCCCCACTCACAGAGCGCAACGTCCTCGTTGCGCACCACGACAGGCCCTATGACGCCTCCCAGGTCAGAACTGGGACAGCTAACCAGCTCTGATACCACTTATAACGCCACAACCGCCCCTACCAGTGAGTCACCCATCCCTCTATCGGGCTCGTGGGCCCCACCCCTGTCCGACGGTCGGTGCGTTATTCCGGAAGGCTCAAAAGTCATGATATACTGTCCCTGCAATCACCACATGACCGTTTCCCGTGTTTTGTCCTCACTCACACGGTACCGCGAATGACTTCCCGGTAGGTCACCCATCCTTTGACTACTCCAGGTCAAGCACGCTTAACCCTAGAGTTTTCTCTGGATGTGCAACCGAAAAGGTAAGTGCACTTTGGTGACATAGGTAGCCAAATCAATTCTTTTAACCTCTCCACATATATCAGAAATCGGGATGTTACAATTCACCCCCACTCACAGAGCGCAACGTCCTCGTTGCGCACCACGACAGGCCCTATGACGCCTCCCAGGTCAGAACTGGGACAGCTAACCAGCTCTGATACCACTTATAACGCCACAACCGCCCCTACCAGTGAGTCACCCATCCCTCTATCGGGCTCGTGGGCCCCACCCCTGTCCGACGGTCGGTGCGTTATTCCGGAAGGCTCAAAAGTCATGATATACTGTCCCTGCAATCACCACATGACCGTTTCCCGTGTTTTGTCCTCACTCACACGGTACCGCGAATGACTTCCCGGTAGGTCACCCATCCTTTGACTACTCCAGGTCAAGCACGCTTAACCCTAGAGTTTTCTCTGGATGTGCAACCGAAAAGGTAAGTGCACTTTGGTGACATAGGTAGCCAAATCAATTCTTTTAACCTCTCCATATATACCAGAAATCGGGATGTTACAATTCACCCCCACTAACAGAGCGCAACGTCCTCATTGCACACCACGACATGCCCTAAGACGCCTCCCAAGTCAGAACTGGGACGGCTAACCAGCTCTGATACCACTTATAACGCCCCGACCGCCCCTACCAATGAGCCTCCATGTCCTCTCACTAGGCCCATGGGCCGGCCCACCCCTGTCCGACGGTCGGAACGGTAACCGAGAGGTTTGAAAGTCATGATATACTGACCCTGCAATCACAACGTGCCCGTTTCCCGTGTTTTGGTCTCACTCACACGGTACCGCGAATGACTTCCCGGTAGGTCACCCATCCTTTGACTACTCCAGCTCAAGCATGCTTAACCCTGAAGTTTTCTCTGGATGTGCAACCGAAAAGGTAAGTGCACTTTGGTGACATAGGTAGCCAAATCAATCCTTTTAACCCCTCCACATATACCAGAAATCGGGATGTTACAATTCACCCCCACTCACAGAGCGCAACGTCCCCGTTGCGCGCACCACAACAGGTCTTAAACCGCCTCCCAGGTCAGAACTGGGACGGCTAACCAGCTCTGATACCAAAATGTAACACCCGTCTCATCCTCACTCGAGAATGGCGTGCCACGAAACTCAACTTATGTCTCAAATACTCCTATTAATAAAATCTCAACTTTTTTTTTTTTAGCAATCATTAAATAAATCTCATAAATCCAATAAATTGAATAAAAACTTAAAATAATGTTTAAAATAAAATACTGAAAACTGTGAAATACCAAAAAAGCACCCGATCGTCATAGTGTAAATCTACTCGTCGGTCTCACCTGAAAAGGGAAGAAAGAGGGGTGAGTAACAGGGGAGTTACTCAGTGAGGTACGGAATGCTAAACACACAGAAAACGCAGTCCCGGTCATAGCACACCAAACACGGAAAACAGACTAAACATGCACAAACACGGTACCTAAAGTACCCAAAGAACAGTCAATGTCCTACTACCGGATCCAGTGACCGGCGGCACCCTCCTCCCAGAAGGACAACTTATGGGATAGTGCCCAATCACACCGCCCGTAGACGATTATCGACCTCTAAAGCTACTGGACAACAGGTCGACTAAGCTGCTAGCACCATCTCCTCATACAACACGCGACGCAAGTATAGAAGTCCGTCTCTATACCCTGCAATCCCTAACGACTCACATAGTTGCCTAATCCTAGCTCTAGCTAGTTTAAAAGACTCAATTAACAATTTAATGCACAATCAATGGGTTGAATCATCTATATTCCTAGGTCCAATTTACAAGCAAAACTACCTAGACTCGATCAAGAAAAACGGAACAGATTTAGTACTAAATTTCATTTAAGGCGTTCTAGACGAAAGAACAGAATTCTGCGGAAAGCCCTCACCTTAGCCTTAACCACGAAGAACAATAGGAATCCCTATGCTCTAAAGCTACAGATCGATTCTCCTTCACCAGAAAGCTAGATCTACGACTCCAGAAGCTCCCTGAAAAGATTCAGGTCAAACAGACCACGTTTGCCTAACCATAACACACATCTCAACAGACTGGTCTCAGATCAGCACTACACAGACACGATTTGGAAACGAGGATACAAATTTCTACTCATACCTCAGATCGGAACAAACTTGGTGGCACTGGAAGGACGACATTCGGGGCTTTCGAAAAATAGGTTGATGGTTCCGTGGATCCTCACGGTTCGCCGGGAAATCGCCTCGCAAGGTGGCGGCGGATTGATGACACGAATCCGCAACTGCGCCAAACATGCTCAAAGAAACAACCATAACTTTCAGTATACAGATCCGAATGATGAACCGCTTGCGGCAGTAGATCAATAAACGAGTCAAGAGTATACCTACCAAGTTTCAGGTCGATTGGATTAGATTTGCTAGTTCGAATCTGCCTATAAGACTTTCTAGATGGCTCCGGTGGCTTTTCCTTCAAGGTTGCTAATCGACGGCTAGATTTCGCCAGAGTTTCGGTGTGATTAGGTATTGTTTTAAGAAAAATAAACAAGAGGAGGCTATTTATAAAGAAGGAAAATCTAGGGTTTGTCTAATGGAATTGGGCCTTAATGGTCCTCAGGGTTTGGGTCGTTACAATTCTTCCCCACTTGACGGGAATTCGTTCCGAATTCCAAGACCCAAGAACTCCGGAAAAAAAAAGACTCCAAAGCCCAGGCGGAACAGAGAAAGCATTTAAAGAATTGATGGAAGCTCTTAGAAGAGGTACGAGAACGAGAAAGAAAGATTCAAATGAGGAAAAATATATCTAGAATTCTAAGCAAAAGAAGAAAAGAACTTTGATAGCTACGAAAGAAAGAAGAACACGAATATTAGGAATAACTATGGAACAAGAAAAGATGAACTGGATAACTTCGGCTGAAACTGAGACCAACGATTAATAGATCAATACCATACAGAATGAATGCTAATATTTTTCTTTTTAAAATTCCCCAGTCCCAGAAAAATTTGAAAACCATTGAAAACCGAATTTAAAACATTTTCTTTTTCAACTTCCGCCTCCCGGGTCAGAACCGGGACGGCAAACCCGCTCTGATACCAAAATGTAATACCCGTCTCATCCTCACTCGAGAAGGGCGTGCCACGAAACTCAACTTATGTCTCAAATACTCCAATTAATAAAATCTCAACTTTTTTTTTTTAGAAATCATTAAATAAATCTCATAAATCCAATAAATCGAATAAAATCTTAAAATAATGTTTAAAATAAAATACTGAAAGCTGTAAAATCCCAAAAATAGCACCCGATCGTCATAGTGTAAATCTACTCGTCCGTCTCACCTGAAAAGGGAAGAAAGAGGGGTGCGTAACAGGGGAGTTACTCAGTGAGGTACGGGATGCTAAACACACAGAAAACGCAGTCCCGGTCATAGCACACCAAACACGGAAAACAGACTAAACATGCACAAACACGGTACCTAAAGTACCCAAAGAACAGTCAATGTCCTACTACCGGATCCAGTGACCGGCGGCACCCTCCTCCCAGAAGGACAACTTATGGGATAGTGCCCAATCACACCGTCCGTAGACGATTATCGACCTGTGAAGGTACTGGACAACAGGTCGACTAAGCTGCCAGCACCATCTCCTCATACAACACACGACGCAAGTATAGAAGTCCGTCTCTATACCCCCGCAATCCCTAACGACTCACATAGTCGCCTAATCCTAGCTCTAGCAAGTTTAAAAGACTCAATTAACAATTTAATGCACAATCAATGGGTTGAATCATCTATATTCCTAGGTCCAATTTACAAGCAAAACTACCTAGAATCGATCAAGAAAAACGGAACACATTTAGTACTAAATTTCATTTAAGGCGTTCTGGACGAAAGAACAGAATTCTGCGGAAAGCCCTCACCTTAGCCTTAACCACGAAGAACAATAGGAATCCCTATGCTCTAAAGCTACAGATCGATTCTCCTTCACCAAAAAGCTAGATCTACTACTCCAGAAGCTCCCTGAAAAGATTCAGGTCAAACAGACCACGTTTGCCTAACCAAAACACACATCTCAACAGACTGGTCTCGGATCAGCACTACACAGACACGATTTGGAAACGAGGATACAACTTTCTACTCATACCTCAGATCGGAACAAACTTGGTGGAACTGGAAAGAAGACATTCGGGGCTTTCGAAAAATAGGTTGATCGTTCCGTGGATCCTCACAGTTCGCCGGGAAATCGCCTCGCAAGGTGGCGGCGGATTGATGACACGAATCCGCAACTGCGCCAAACATGCTCAAAGAAACAACCATAACTTTCAGTATACAGATCCGAATGATGAACTGCTTGCGGCAGTAGATCAATAAACGAGTCAAGAGTAACCTACCAAGTTTCAGGTCGATTGGATTAGATTTGCTAGTTCGATTCTCCCTTCTCCCAGAACTAGTCGAATCTGCCCTATAAGACTTTCTAGATGGCTCCGGTGGCTTTTCCTTCAAGGTTGCTAATCGACAGCTAGATTTCGCCAGAGTTTTGGTGTGATTAGGTTTTGTTTTAAGAAAGATAAACAAGAGGAGGCTATTTATAAAGAAGGAAAATCTAGGGTTTGTCTAATGGAATTGGTCCTTAATGGTCCTCAGGGTTCGGGTCGTTACAATTCTTCCCCACTTGACGGGAATTCGTCCCGAATTCCAAGACCCAAGAACTCCGGAAAAAAAAAGACACCAAAGCCCAGACGGAACAGAGAAAGCATTTAAAGAATTGATGGAAGCTCTTAGAAGAGGTACGAGAACGAGAAAGAAAGATTCGAATGAGGAAAAATATATCTAGAATTCTAAGCAAAAGAAGAAAAAAACTTTGATAGATACGAAAGAAAGAAGAACACGAAAATTAGGAATAACTATGGAACAAGAAAAGATGAACTGGATAACTTCGGCTGAAACTGAGACCAACGATTAATAGATCAATACCATACAGAATGAGTGCTAATATTTTTCTTTTTAAAATTCCCCAGTCCCAGAAAAATTTGAAAACCATTGAAAACCGAATTCAAAACATTTTCTTTTTCAACTTCCGCCTCCCGGGTCAGAACCGGGACGGCAAACCCGCTCTGATACCAAAATGTAACACCCGTCTCATCCTCACTCGAGAACGGCGTGCCACGAAACTCAACTTATGTCTCAAATACTCCAATTAATAAAATCTCAACTTTTTTTTTTAGAAATCATTAAATAAATCTCATAAATCCAATAAATCGAATAAAATCTTAAAATAATGTTTAAAATAAAATACTGAAAACTGTAAAATCCCAAAAATAACACCCGATCGTCATAGTGTAAATCTACTCGTCGGTCTCACCTGAAAAGGGAAGAAAGAGGGGTGAGTAACAGGGGAGTTACTCAGTGAGGTACGGGATGCTAAACACAAAGAAAACGCAGTCCCGGTCATAGCACACCAAAAACGGATAACAGACTAAACATGCACAAACACGGTACCTAAAGTACACAAAGAACAGTCAATGTCCTACTACCGGATCCAGTGACCGGCGGCACCCTCCTCCCAGAAGGACAACTTATGGGATAGTGCCCAATCACACCGTCCGTAGACGATTATCGATCTCTGAAGGTACTGGACAACAGGTCGACTAAGCTGCCAGCACCATCTCCTCATACAACACGCGACGCAAGTATAGAAGTCCGTCTCTATACCCCCACAATCCCTAACGACTCACATAGTCGCCTAATCCTAGCTCTAGCAAGTTTAAAAGACTCAATTAACAATTTAATGCACAATCAATTGGTTGAATCATCTATATTCCTAGGTCCAATTTACAAGCAAAACTACCTAGACTCGATCGAGAAAAACGAAACACATTAAGTACTAAATTCCATTTAAGGCGTTCTAGACGAAAGAGCAGAATTCTGCGGAAAGCCCTCACCTTAGCCTTAACCACGAAGAACAATAGGAATCCCTATGCTCTAAAGCTACAGATCGATTCTCTTTCTCCAGAAAGCTAGATCTACGACTCCTGAAGCTCCCTGAAAAGATTCAGGTCAAACAGACCACGTTTGCCTAACCAAAACACACATCTCAACAGACTGGTCTCGGATCAGCACTACACAGACACGATTTGGAAACGAGGATACCACTTTCTACTCGTACCTCAGATCGGAACAAACTTGGTCGCCATAGAAAGAAGACATTCGGGGCTTTCGGAAAATAGGTTGATCGTTCCGTGGATCCTCACGATTCGCCGGGAAATCGCCTCGCAAGGTGGCGGCGGATTGATGACACGAATCCGCAACTGCGCCGAACATGCTCAAAGAAACAACCATAACATTCAGTATACTGATCCGAATGATGAACCGCTTGCGGAAGTAGATCAATAAACGAGTCAAGAGTATACCTACCAAGTTTCAGGTCGATTGGATTAGATTTGGTAGTTCGATTCTCCCTTCTCCCAGAACTAGTCGAATCTGCCCTATAGGACTTTCTAGATGGCTCCGGTGGCCTTTCCTTCAAGGTTGCTAATCGACGGCTAGATTTCGCCAGAGTTTTGGTGTGATTAGGTTTTGTTTTAAGAAAAATAAACAAGAGGAGGCTATTTATAAAGAAGGAAAATCTAGGGTTTGTCTAATGGAATTGGGTCTTAATGGTCTTCAGGGTTTGGATCGTTATAATTCTTCCCCACTTGACGGGAATTCGTCCCGAATTCCAAGACCCAAGAACTCCGGGAAAAAAAAGACACCAAAGCCCAGGCGGAACAGAGAAAGCATTTAAAGAATTGATGGAAGCTCTTAGAAGAGGTACGAGAACGAGAAAGAAAGATTCGAATGAGGAAAAATATATCTAGAATTCTAAGCAAAAGAAGAAAAGAACTTTGATAGCTACGAAAGAAAGAAGAACACGAAAATTAGGAATAACTATGGAACAAGAAAAGATGAACTGGATAACTTCGGCTGAAACTGAGACCAACGATTAATAGATCAATACCATACAGAATGAGTGCTAATATTTTTCTTTTTAAAGTTCCCCAGTCCCAGAAAAATTTGAAAACCATTGAAAACCGAATTTAAAACATTTTCTTTTTCAACTTCCGCCTCCCGGGTCAGAACCGGGATGGCAAACCCGCTCTGATACCAAAATGTAACACCCGTCTCATCCTCACTCGAGAACGACGTGCCACGAAACTCAACTTATGTCTCAAATACTCCGATTAATAAAATCTCAACTTTTTTTTTTAGAAATCATTAAATAAATCTCATAAATCCAATAAATCGAATAAAATCTTAAAATAATGTTTAAAATAAAATACTGAAAACTGTAAAATCCCAAAAATAGCACCCGATCGTCATAGTGTAAATCTACTCGTCGGTCTCACCTGAAAAGGGAAGAAAGAGGGGTGAGTAACAGGGGAGTTACTCAGTGAGGTACGGGATGCTAAACACACAGAAAACGCAGTCCCGGTCATAGCACACCAAACAAGGAAAACAGACTAAACATGCACAAACACGGTACCTAAAGTACCCAAAGAACAGTCAATGTCCTACTACCGGATCCAGTGACCGGCGGCACCCTCCTCCCAGAAGGACAACTTATGGGATAGTGCCCAATCACACCGCCCGTAGACGATTATCGACCTCTGAAGGTACTGGACAACAGGTCGACTAAGCTGCCAGCACCATCTCCTCATACAACACGCGACGCAAGTATAGAAGTCCGTCTCTATACCCCCACAATCCCTAACGACTCACATAGTCGCCTAATCCTAGCTCTAGCAAGTTTAAAAGACTCAATTAACAATTTAATGCACAATCAATGGGTTGAATCATCTATATTCCTAGGTCCAATTTACAAGCAAAACTACCTAGACTCGATCAAGAAAAACGGAACACATTTAGTACTAAATTCCATTTAAGGCGTTCTAGACGAAAGAACAGAATTCTGCGGAAAGCCCCTTAACCACGAAGAACAATAGGAATCCCTATGCTCTAAAGCTACAGATCGATTCTCCTTCACCAGAAAGCTAGATCTACGACTCCAGAAGCTCCCTGAAAAGATTCAGGTCAAACAGACCACGTTTGCCTAACCAAAACACATATCTCAACAGACTGGTCTCGGATCAGCACTACACAGACATGATTTGGAAACGAGGATACAACTTTCTACTCATACCTCAGATCGGAACAAACTTGGTCGCAATGGAAAGAAGACATTCGGGGTTTTCGAAAAATAGGTTGATCGTTCCGTGGATCCTCGGTTCGACGGGAAATCGCCTCGAAAGGTGGCGGCGGATTGATGACACGAATCTGCAACTGCGCCAAACATGCTCAAAGAAACAACCATAACTTTCAGTATACAGATCCGAATGATGAACCGCTTGCGGCAGTAGATCAATAAACGAGTTAAGAGTATACCTACCAAGTTTCAGGTCGATTGGATAAGATTTACTCGTTCGATTCTCCCTTCTCCCAGAACTAGTCGAATCTGCCCTATAGGACTTTCTTGATGGCTCCGGTGGCTTTTCCTTCAAGGTTGCTAATCGACGGCTAGATTTCGCCAGAGTTTTGGTGTGATTAGGTTTTGTTTTAAGAAAAATAAACAAGAGGAGGCTATTTATAAAGAAGGAAAATCTAGGGTTTGTCTAATGGAATTGAGCCTTAATGGCCCCTACCGGTGAGTCACCCATCCCTCTATCGGGCTCGTGGGTCCCACCCCTATCCAACGGTCGGTGCATTATTCCGGAAGGCTCAAAAGTCATGATATACTGTCCCTGCAATCACCACATGACCGTTCCCCATGTTTTTTCCTAACTCACACGATACCGCGAATGACTTCCCGATAGGTCACCCATCCTTCCACTACTCCAGCTCAAGCACGCTTAACTCTAGAGTTCTTTCCGGATGGTTAACCGAAAAGGTAAGTGCACTTTGGTGACATAGGTAGCCAAATAAATTCTTTTAACCTCTCCACATATACCAGAAATCGGGATGTTACAATTCACCCCCACTCACAGAGCGCAACGTCCTCGTTGCGCACCACGACAGGCCCTAAGACGCCTCCCAGGGCAGAACTGGGACGGCTAACCAGCACTGATACCACTTATAACGCCCCAACCGCTCCTACCGGTGAGTCACCCATCCTTCTATCGGGCTCGTGGGCCCCACCCCTTTCCGACGGTCGGAACGTTAACCGAGAGGTTTGAAAGTCATGATATACTGACCCTGCAATCACCACATGACCGTTCCCCGTGTTCTGTCCTCACTCACACGGTACCGCGAATGACTTCCTGGTAGGTCACCCATCCTTTGACTACTCCAGCTCAAGCACGCTTAACCCTGGAGTTTTCTCTGGATGTGCAACCGAAAAGGTAAGTGCACTTTGGTGACATAGGTAGCCAAATCAATTCTTTTAACCTCTCCACATATACCAGAAATCGAGATGTTACAGATAAGTCCTTTTATGTCAAACGATCTAACCCTAATTGTTTTCTGGCCTTTTAATATTACTCTGTTTGTTCGCTTCCGTACAGATTCCATCCAATGCAGGCACTTTATTCGTCTTTCTTGAACATCTAGAGCTGTGTACATTTTCTGCCGAGTGCTGGAATCTACTTGCCAGCATATGCGAAGACGCTTCAAGACTTCGAGTTATCAAGCTTAAGTCGGTACGTAGTATTCAGTTTCGTTAACTAATCTGTGTATTTGTCCTCTTTCTCAAATGGTCTATAACGCTAACATTTATGTTATGCATCTCAGATACATTGCAGCCATTAAAATGACCCAATGGATCGCTGGAACCAGTGGAATGTTTGTCATCACATCTCGAGTACCCAATGTTAACATCATGAGAATAAAACAAGTTGTGACAGTACAAAGTCACAAAGCCGGACAAAAAAGTGGCAAAGCATATCCTAGCAAATGCCGGTCATCTAAAAGTGGCGACATTCCCCTCATAGTCTACAGAGAAACATCAGATGCTGAAGGAGTTAGAGTATGTGCCTATATGTTCAAAGGCTTGTCAGCTTTAATTTGTTTGACTTTAAATTATCCATCAACATTTTTTTTCTTAATTAACCTTGCTAATCTATGAAGACATGTTTTATGGACGGATTTTGTGGAAACAATGCAGTTGTTGACTTGCTAATAATTTACTATAAACATCATAAACTAATAGTTTGATTAATTGTGTTTATATATACTGTATGTGATATAGATGTGATTTTGTACCAAAATGAGAAGAGATGATATCGTTTTCATCATTAAAGCAGAAGTTGACACATGTTTCAAACCCAAGATATAAATTTTAAGTCCTTTACTATTATGTCATCTTTTTCTTTTCAAGATTTAAGGTTGCTTTTAAGTGACTTTGGAAGGATGCGTCTCACAAGTTTCTTCCTCGTATCCGCTTCCTCCGTCTTGATATTTTATAGTTTAGGAGGTTTGTTGAAAAATAGTGGAAATATATCGTAACCAGAGATGGGCAAATGGACATAGTGAAGGCTATTGAAACCAAGATAAGGTACTAAAATTTAGAAAACTATGTGAACACAATAACGACTAAGAGAGATAGAGACATGGATCTAAATCGATACTAATGTCCATTAGATCTTTCAAAATGACCACTGAAATAAAATTAATGGGTTTCATAATACACTAAACATATCTATTGAAATATTATATTTTTTATATATCATTAAAAATAATCGATTTATCTATATACAAAATCTTATTCAGATTTTGAATAGTCCAACTTAAATGTTATTAATGAAATTATTTATTTATTATTTTCTCAATTGTCAACAAAATTATTATTCGACTTACGCATTTTAGTTGAATAAGAATGAATTTAAGTTCTGTATTTATAATTTTATGTTTTTGTGTATTTAGTTAATTTAAGATAGTTTACTGTTGTATTTTTAAATTTGTAATTAATTAGATAACTAGGTGTTGTTAATACAGTTTTGTTCAAGTATAAAATTAAGCTATTTTTTATTAGATATAAAATAAAAATATCAGATGAAAAAATTGTTTTGTGAAAAAAAAAATTATAATCTAAAAAATAAGACATGACTAGCATATGTAACACTAGAAATGCTATCAGCCTTTAGAAAAAAGTTGTCTAGGATAATTAATCATCAAACTCTCAAAGTTAAAAGAACTTATTATAATTTATTGTTATTTTTTAATTAAGTTAAACGCAAATCTAATTCAAAATTGTTTTATACATAAAATTTCGATTTCTTTTCTAATATTTTTCCTTCACGACATCCTGATCCTATCTTGACCGTAAAATCATCCATACCTTGGCTTGAATCCTGGTCTTTTATATATATATATATATATTGAAAGTTGTCTTACCAAAATATCTTGTAAAATTTAGTTCTTATATGATAGTCACAACAGTTTGTTGTTAGTATTAGGAATCAAGATGCAGAAATAGGCAGATTGATTTTTAACAGAAAAATAAACTGAAGAAAGTTTTCGTAAATTAATTAGAAAAATCGTTCAAAGTTGAACTGAGCTTTTTTCTTTCAAAATATTCTTTAAAGTTTAGTTTGAACAATTATTGATAATGCTATTTTAAGAAACTGAAACAGAATTTTAGAAAATTAAATAATTTTTTTGAGCTGGATTAACTTTTTTGAGCTTGTATTTAGGATACAATCCCTTTTATAAACACTTATTGATTAAATTTTCATGAGCTGTGGTCAAGGAAATAGAACTGATTAAATCAGGTGCGTTCGTGATCCACTTTCTGACATCTGCATCAGTATGATGATTTTTCGACTGAGTTATATACAAAGGTTCTAAAAATGTCCTTGTCAAGAAACCTGCAAAGACCAACATTCTGTCAATAGGTTTCGCATTCATCATCAGTACTACCTTTGTACTTTAGGAGGGTTGTTGAGAATTAGTGGAAGTAGATCCAAACCAGAGATGGCCAAATGGACGTAGTGAAGGCTGATCAAACCGCAAGAAAGTACTATAGTTCAGAGCCTGCAATGATTATAACGAACATGATAAAACAATGTGATCACAATAACGACCAAGAGAGAGAGAGAGTCAGGGATCAAAATCGATATCAATGTCCCTTGGATCTTTCGAAGTGACCACAGAAATAAAATTAAATGGGTTTCATAATAACTCTAATCATATTTTATGAAATATTATATTTTGTTATATATATCGATAATAATAATCTATCTATCTATATAACAACACACAAAATTGAACTCATGTTTCTTTTTTCAAAATATTCCTTAAAGTTTTGTTTGAAATAGTTATTCTTGATGTTATTTTCAGGAACTGAAATAAAATTTTGGAAAATTAAATGAGGAAATGTAAATTGGATAAAATTTTGATGAGCTGTAATTTATGATATAATCCCTTTAATAAATATCTCTTGATTTGTTAGAAAAGGTAAGAAATCGAGATAAACTTATTAGGAACCACAAGAAACAATGACCATCTACTATTGAATAGATTTTTTCACTAGTGATAAAGCAACAAAAAATCTTCTCTGTATTATTATGTAATAGAAGAAAAAGGATGAAGACAAGTAAAATCAAATAAGTGATTTTACCTTCCGTTCTTTAGTGTAGCTCAAGGTGATCTATCATTTTTGTTTTCTTAACCTCTTAGAATCATATTTGCTCCATGCGCTTCTCTACTTGTGGAATTTTGACCTCTTTTTTGTTGGAAGGAATATAAGGGTTTGTTTTCTAGTGACTTAGAGATTTCATGGGTTTTTGTGAGTGGAGAATGTAAAAACTGAGTTTAAGGACAATCATTTGTCGGATTTAGTCGAATATATATTTGGTTTGTCCATAATTCGTGTGACTTTCGGTCTAGAAACCTTAAGTCTTGTCTAGTATGTTTGGAAATTATAATTTTTTTGCTTATTCACTCACTCTCTTTTGCTCACATATATGGTTCATATATTCTGCTAATATGTATCATTTTTCATAGTAAGACGAAGATCATGGCGAGGATGGAGGAGTTGCCAGATGATCTGCTCTTAAAGATACTGTCTTCACTTTGTTTTAAGGATGTGTTAGCCACAAGCGTCTTGTCCCGACGGTGGCAGTCTTTATGGAAGCTGGTGACCAAAATCAAGATTAGTAATGCTGAATGTAACTTGGAGTGTACCGAATGTGTTTTCAGATCTTTGGCTTATAGTAACCCTCAGGTTCTAAAGAGCTTAGATATCAAGCATATCCCAGGTGGTAATTATTCAAACGTCTTATTTTGGGTTGATCTCGCAGTTTATTGCGGTTTGAGGGAGCTGAGAATTGAGTTTCTTTACAAATCATTGGAGTTGCCAAGTAGCTTATATGCCTGTGGAACCCTCGAAACCTTGATATTGTGCAGGCTACATGTGGATTTTCGGCGTTGGGTTTCTTTGTCTTTGCCGTCCCTCAAAACTCTTCACCTTTTATCCGTCAGGTTCTCACGTGACGAATCTGTTCAGCAGCTTCTAAGCAGTTGTCCGGTTCTTGAAGATTTGGTTGTAAGACGATCCGCATATACCAATGTGGAGGTCTTCAATATCAATGTGCCTACTTTAACGAGTTTATCTATCAGTTATTTACATGTGGGATCTAAACCCGAGGGTGTTCATGGATTTGTCGTAAATGCTCCTTCTTTAAGGTACCTGAACATTAGAGACCGTTACAGTAACCACTTACTGTTTGAAAATATGCCAGAGCTGGTCAAGGCGAATGTCGAGGCTGTTTGTGACCAATTCCAGAGTCTTATAGGATCTCTTGCCTCAGTCCGACATCTCTCTTTGTGTTCTAAATTTTCAAACGTAAGCTTTTGTTAATCTGCTGCACTTAGATAAGTCCTTTTATGTCAAACGATCTAACCCTAATTGTTTTCTGGCCTTTTAATATTACTCTGTTTGTTCGCTTCCGTACAGATTCCATCCAATGCAGGCACTTTATTCGTCTTTCTTGAACATCTAGAGCTGTGTACATTTTCTGCCGAGTGCTGGAATCTACTTGCCAGCATATGCGAAGACGCTTCAAGACTTCGAGTTATCAAGCTTAAGTCGGTACGTTGTATTCAGTTTCGTTAACTAATCTGTGTATTTGTCCTCTTTCTCAAATGGTCTATAACGCTAACATTTATGTTATGCATCTCAGATACATTGCAGCCATTAAATGACCCAATGGATCGCTGGAACCAGTGGAATGTTTGTCATCACATCTCGAGTACCCAATGTTAACATCATGAGAATAAAACAAGTTGTGACAGTACAAAGTCACAAAGCCAGACAAAAAAGTGGCAAAGCATATCCTAGCAAATGCCGGTCATCTAAAAGTGGCGACATTCCCCTCATAGTCTACAGAGAAACATCAGATGCTGAAGGAGTTAGAATATGTGCCTATATGTTCAAAGGCTTGTCAGCTTTAATTTGTTTGACTTTAAATTATCCATCAACATTTTTTTTCTTAATTAACCTTGCTAATCTATGAAGACATGTTTTATGGACGGATTTTGTGGAAACAATGCAGTTGTTGACTTGCTAATAATTTACTATAAACATCATAAACTAATAGTTTGATTAATTGTGTTTATATATACTGTATGTGATATAGATGTGATTTTGTACCAAAATGAGAAGAGATGATATCGTTTTCATCATTAAAACAGAAGTTGACACATATTTCAAACCCAAGATATAAATTTTAATTCATTTACTATTATGTCATCTTTTTCTTTTCAAGATTTAAGTTTGCTTTTAATTGACTTTGGAAGGATGCGTCTCACAAGTTTATTCCTCGTCTCCGCTTCCTCCGTCTTGATCTTTATAGTTTAGGAGAGTTGTTGAAAAGTAGTGAAAATATATCGAAACCACAGATGGGCAAATGGACATAGTCAAGGCTATTGAAACCAAGATAAGGTACTAAAATTTAGAAAACTATCTGATCACAATAACGACCAAGAGAGAGAAGCAAGGATGTAAATCGATACAAATGTCCATTAGATCTTTCAAAGTGACCAATGAAATAAAATTATATGGGTTTTATAATAACACTAAATATATTTATTGAAATAGTATATTTATTATATATCGTTAAAAATAATGGATCTATCTATATATAAAAATAGTTTTTTTTATTCACTAGTAGATTTTGTATAGTTCAACTTAAATGTTATTAATGAAATTATTTATTTTTTCTTTTTTCAATTGTCAACAAAATTAGTATTCGACTTACACATTTAAATTGAATAAGAATGAGTTTAAGTTTGGGACATTTACAAGATTACACTTTTATAGATACACTTTTTCATAAATAAATTTGTAGAGAAGACATTTTTAGATTTGCATTTTATTTTGGTGTCTAATGACTAAATTAATTCTCATAATTAAACCCTACCTATTATCTTCTTCGTTTGTTGCCATGGTCGTTTTCTTCCACCTTCAATTTTCTTGTCGTGACTGAGATTGCACAATTTCAATTTCGGTTCCGTCGCGGTCACCATCTCTAACGATTGTACAGATCTTGCTAACACGATTGCACATCTTTGTAGCTGTCGCCGTCTCCGACTGAGTTTTGTACAGCTTCATCTAACTTCGACCGTCGAGGAGTGAGTGTTCATTTAACCAAAGGTGTAGTTTAATGTGACAGTTTGTGAAGAATCTGATTATACACAATATTCATATCAAAAGCATTAAACATGGATTTAGTGGGTTGTTTAGAGACTCTGAACATCATTTTGGGCTTCAAACGTTGAGTGATGGTGATGAGATGCAATATTTTGAACCTGAGTTTTTGGGGAAGAAGAAGACAGAAGATCAGAGATATAAGGTTCATGAATTCTGCTGGTATAAGCAACAGAATTCGAACAAGACTAATGAGTCTTTTGCAGCAAATAAGCCTATGCAGGAGAAGAAGCAAACAACTCTACCAATGAAGTTCTCTGAAAAACCTAGGTGTCTGGCTGATGAAGGGGGTAGAGATTAAGCAGCAAAACTCAAAGAAGCCTGAAACTTCTGTTGTTCCAGCCGTGACTAAGAACTCAACAGAGACGTTGGAGCTGTTTGAAATAGCTAATAAATCTACAGATATGGGCAGTGTAAAGGTGATTCTCTTGTTAAAAATAAGAGACATCAATCTGTGTGGACACTCTCACTTTACTCATGTATTTCCCCATCAGCTCAACAGCTCCAGAAAGGAAGAGGATCATGGAGAAGCTTTCATACCTTACAAAGCATAAAGACCAAAAAATCTGCAACTCTGCAACAGCACTTCTTCAACACTGGAGGCAGAGCACACAGATCAACAACAGAGAGATGCCCTTCAAACACAAGGCTAGTAGTGTCACCAGAGAATCTGCAAGAGACGAGGGAAGAAAAATAGTGAACAATGTAGGTTACATATTCTTTTGGTAAATTAGAGTTAGTATAGCAGCCACTTTAAGTTTTCAATTAATCAAAAGCTATTAATCTCCATTTGATCATGACAGTAACTCAAGGCTTGAGATCCCATATACAACTTCCCTTTTATTTTTGAGACTCGTTGATAGCAAGGTGACCAGCTACGTTACAGTAATTGCAGACAATATGGTTTATAACACTTGTGTAAGAATTTTATAAAGATTTTATAAAGCTTTTATAAAGATTTTATAAAGCTTTTATAAAGATTTTATAAATCTTTTATAAAGGCTTTATAAAATTTTACAAAGACTTTATAGAGTTTTTATAAAGACTCTGTTCAGTTTTATAAAGGTATTATAATGTATTATCATTTTATAAGGTTTTATAAGATTTTTATAAATGTTTATAATACTTTTATAAAGACTTTTATAATTTTTTTATAAAAACTTTATAAATGTTTTATAAAGACTTTATAAATCTTTTATAAAGTGATTATAAAAAATCAAGATCAGTCACAAAACATCGGCTTCTTCACAAAACTTCATATTCTTCACAAAAACATCATTTTCTCAGAAATTAGTATTTTCAGAAATCACAAATCAAATTGATTTAAATCAAATCTGGACTACCTAAATCAGAAGCTATGTTAGACGAATTATATCATAAATCAAAATCCCCAAAATCCCATGCTTTTGTTTCACAGGCTTTGCTTCTTCCTCCTGCAATATTCTGTTGCGGCCTTGTTCTCATTCGACCAGACAGGATTGGGATCTTCTTCTAACTTCCTCATCCCCAAGGCCGTAGTCGACGTCTCTGGACTGCTCGATTTCACTTCCAACAGGATCGATCTGAATCTGGGAGGACACACTTACTTCTCCACCGCCGCAGACGATTTCGTGAGCAGGCTGTAGAGGCTCTCTCTGCCATGTGAGCTGAGAATGAGAATTAATTCATTAAGGGTTAAAAGGTAATTTTACCCTTAATGAATTAGTCTATTTTTGTAATGAATGAAAAGAAGTGTATTTTAAAAAAAGGTATTATGAAAGTGTTATTTCTCAAAAATTCTCTTTAAGTTTTATATTTATAATTTTCTATGTTTTTTATTTAGTTAATTTAAGATATTTTACTGTTGTACTTAAACTTATAATTAATTAGATAACGAGGTGTTGTTAATACATTTTTGTTCAAGTATAAAATTAAACTATTTTTTATTAGATATAAAATAAAAATATCAGATGAAAAAAAATTGTTTTGTAAATAAAAAAATTAGAATCTAAAAAATAAGACATGAATAGCATATGTAACACTGGAAATGCTATTAGCCTTTGGAAAAAGGGGGGAATTGCTGATTTTAACCCATTATTTGGTTTTGAATGCAAATCTAGACCCCTTATTGGACATTCGACAAAAATGAGTGAAAATACCAGTTTCTCCCTAATGACCAAACAAAAAAAACGAAAGAAAATGACCCTTATAACCCTTGAGAAGTCTACGTTTAAACAATAGACTTCCTGAGTAGACTTCTTTGTGCAGTCTACTCCGTAATTTTATCTTAAATTTTAATTATAAAAATTAATTTGATAAAACATTTGTATACATAAATATCACATACGTAATTATCACCTATATAAAATAAAATTTCTTAAAAATCGGTCATTTTAAACAAATAAAGTTTCCATATAATGTAAAAGTATAATAGTAGACTTCATAACTTCTATATGAAGTCTACTCCGTGATTAAATCTTAAATTTTAATTATAAAATTTATAAAAATTAATTTGGTAAACAATTTGTATACATAAATATCACATACGTAATTATCACCTATATAAAATAAAATTTCATAAAAATCAGTCATTTTAAACAAAGAAATTGTCCATATCATGTAAAAGTATAATAGTAGACTTCATAACTTCTATATGAAGTCTACTCCGTGACTAAATCTTAAATTTTAATTATAAAAATTATAAAAATTAATTTGGTAAACAATTTGTATACATAAATATCACATGCATAATTATCACCTATATAAAATAAAATTTCATAAAAATCACACAATTTAA
Source organism: Iljinskaea planisiliqua (assembly GCA_900108845.1). Lineage (NCBI taxonomy): Eukaryota > Viridiplantae > Streptophyta > Magnoliopsida > Brassicales > Brassicaceae > Iljinskaea > Iljinskaea planisiliqua. Next base: position 2,662,551 of record FNXX01000008.1, read on the forward strand.
ATGAATGAAGATAAATGAGGGTACAAACCAAATACATGTAAGGTTGAAGTATAGGTTTTGATATGGATAGATAGCATGGTTATGAATTTGAGAAAAATAAATCTATATAAATGAGAGTTTAATATTACATTTAAGCTTATTTGGAAAACAAAATTAAGAATATAATGATGTGTAAATTGTTTAATGCTAGATTTTATGCAATTTAACAATTTAGGGGTTAGGGGTGTACTGTTCATTTGAGGTTTAGGGTGAGGAAGACTTCATCATGAAGTCTCCTTAACCGTCTCCTGAACCGTCTCCTTAACCGAACTTTTAACTTAACCGGAAATTGACCCCCTTATATAAATCTGAGTCGCCGACACTCTAACCCTAATTTCTTATTACATCGCGTCTCTCTCTCTCTCTCTCTCTCTCTCTCTCTCTCTCTCTCTCTCTCTCTCTCTCTCTCTCACTATACAGCGATTGTCTCTTTATCTCCCTCTCTAACAAATCTGAATATATAGTAAGCCTCGAAATCAACTAGCCTCTAAATCAACTTATTTATAGATTTGTTTCAAGTATATTGATGATTTAGATGTCTAATACGTTTTGCAATGATTTGTTGTTTGATTTGTACCCAGAGACGGGTCGATACAGCTAGAATCAACCATTGAGTAGTTCGAGGAATCTTTGGAGTGCCGGAGAACCAGAAGTGACCTTCCCCACTCCTATGCGTAGATCTCGAAAATCTGGTTTTCCCAACCAATGTTTCTGCGGTTTGGTGCCTATCATGAAATTATCCACTACAGATGAAAATCCGGGTCGCGTATTCTATGGATGCAAGAACTATAAGGTAATAAGGCTGTCGTTGTGTTGTTCGTTCTCCATTTGAGTGTTAACCATATTAATATGGTGGTGGATGTCTATGTGCTTGTTTAGGATGGTGGCCATCATATATTCAAGTGGTGAGATGAGGCTGTGACGCAGGAAATCCAAGATCTCAGAGTCGCCCTGGAAAAGAAAGCGGAATGTAGGGACCGAGTAGCAGAAGAGACTTCTGCTTTTATGCCTCGGATTGATGCAGAGTTATCTCAACTTTGTTATCTAATTGACGATTATTATCCTACCATGCTTATGAAGAAGCAGATGGTGGCTGGTGTAATCCTCACAGTCATAGGTCTGATCATCTACCTTTGTATTCTCTTTTTTAGATCTTAGTTTAGGATTAGAGTAACTGAGTCATTTGACATATATATTTCGCCTTTGTTGAAAATTCTGCCAAATTTCATAAGAAATAACAGAACAAAAGTAGACTTTTCCAGTACACTTTATAGTAGACTTCTCGAGTACACTATCCATTAGACTTCTCGCGTACAAGTGTAGTCTACTGGGGAATTTTATAAGTTCAAAACTGAAAATTTGAAAATTCGAAAATCTGAAAATATGAAAAATCTGAAAATATGAAATACGAGAATCTGTAAATCTTAAAAATCTGTAAATCTTAAAATCTTTAAATTTGACCAATTGAAAATTCCAAAATTTTGAAATTTTGCTTAGGCGAGAAGTTAAAATTAATAAGCGGGAAATAAGTAATGATTGTAGCAGTTGAAAAATAATAAAATATAAAATAATGGGAAACGTCGTTGTTTGTCTCGAGAAATAAGTAATGATTTTAGTAAGTAAATACATTGTAGTATTTATTACTGTTTGTGTAATAAAAAAAAAATAAAACCCTAAGCTTCCGCCATAAGTTTCCGCCATTCTCTGTCGCCGAAACCCTAAGCTTCCGCCATAAGCTTCCGCCATTCTCTGTCGCCGAAACCCTAAGCTTCCGCCATAAGCTTCCGCCGTTCTCTGACGCCACTCCTCGCCTCAATCCGGTAATCTTTCTTCATCCTATTACTCTTGATTTATCGATATGTGTACTTTCTTAATCTAATTGGTTTAATCGCATACTTTTATCTCCTCCTAGGCGCCTCTCTTCGCCTCCGTCGCATCTGTTGCCTCCGTCGCCTCTTTTGCCTCTCCTCGCCTCCGTCGCCTCTCCTCACCTCCGTCGCCTCTGTCGCCTCCGTTGCCTCTGTCGCCTCTCCTCGCGTCGGTCGCATCCGTCGCCTCTCCTCGCGTCGGTCGCATCCGTCGCCTCTCCTCGCGTTGGTCGCATCCGTCGCCTCTCCTTGCATTCGTCGCCTTTCCTCGCCTCTCCTCTACTTTGTACTTAGATTATTCCATCGCCGCCGCTTGAGATTTGTATCTGACCCCCCCCCCTCGTCGTAAAACGGTAAAGGAGACATCTGGTGTAGGAGGAGACATCTCGTGTAGGAGTAGACATCTCGTGTAGGAGTAGAAATCTCATGTAGAAGTAGACATCTCGAGTTGACTTCTTTTCTGCTTTCCTTTCCTGATTGTGGCTTACGTTCTGCAGAATGGCAACGCCAGTGTTTTCCCGAAGGCAATTCAGCAAACGTGATGAACCACAACCACTAAAGAGCATTGCATACTACAACAACGACTCCAAGCTATTTCCCACCTTGGAGCAAGCACTTCTTCCAGATGAGTGGAATGAGTTAAAAGAGTCGAGACTGGGTGTATTTTTGAAGTTCTACAAATTGGATTTTGGATGGGCATCGCGGGTGGTGCATTATATGTTCGGGTTCCAGCTAGTATGCAAGAGGAAGTACGAAATTTGAAGCCTAGTTGGAAATAACCCATTGAGGTTCTCTCTCAATGAGTTCGAGTATATCACGGGACTCAATTGCAAGCATGTTCCAAATTTGGAGCAGCCCGACGTAGACGTAACCCCCGAGATGCAAGAATTCTGGAGAAGGCTTCCTCCTTTTCGGATAAGGCAGGCAGTGAAGGATGCCAACCCCATCGAATTAGTAGGACATGGGTACTTACCGCACGGATAGATTTGCGGGTAAACCGACATAAGTAAGAGGCATCGTTATGAATTACCTCGCGTAACATTGGACAGGTATACATAGCAACGACAGATCCTCCATCAGCTGCCACCTTTATCATTTCCACCCAATCCTCAAGCCTCTCAGAGTGGTAGTAGTCAAGAGCGCCCTTCAGGAAATTCGCGTCTGGATTTCTATGTGCGTAACATGCAGTAACGAACTCGGAACCCTCCCAGTGAAACCAATTCAAACTGAATAGATTCGCGGATGCGTATACCGAGGGACGTTCTGAAACATCTTTCAGTGTTTTGCAAGTTCTTTTCAAGTTAAAGAGATCTAACAGAGAATTATTGGTGACGCGTTGGGTAACAAGCTCTTGAATCTCTGTTGGGAAAGAGAGTAAAGATGAGTCGGCCATTCTTTCGGTTGTTTGATGAAACTGTAACTACTAAGGAAGAAGGCAATGAAAATGGTAAAGAAGATAATGAAACTGGTAAAAAAGTAAATGAGGAGAGAGAACATTTATACTAATAGTCGAAACGACACGTACGTATGCGTATGGTAAGTGGAGACTAGTCGATATTAACAAAATGTTAGTATTACTTAATCGAAGTTATTTACTACTTAGTAAACGAGACGACACGTACATAAAGGTAAGTATAGGCATCATTACAATGAGTAAACGTCACGAATAGACTAATCGAGTATCTTACATGTAAAAAGTTACTTGCGGCTGCATATTTATACTACGTCATAAATAAGGAACCGTTTAGTAGTCAATGGTCATCATTACGAAGAGTAGACTACATTTGAAAGAACAGATTTCATTAAATAGAGTAGCTTGCATTAAAAAGAGTATACTTCATTACATAGAGAAGACTTCATTACATAGAGTAGACTTCAGCATACATCGGTACAAATGGGACACTGAAGAACTCTAAAAAAATTCCCAACTCCCTTATCCAGAAACATTCGTCACACATCCCAGCATCCTTCATTTCATCTTCGTACCAATAGTACCAATGATTGCAAGGAGTACAATTGCAAGTGTACAAATTGGGAAGCACGAAATTCTGAAACTCTACCTTTTTTCGGATAAGGCAGGCAGCAAAGGAGGCCAACCCCATTCATCTAGTAGGACACAGGTAGTTACCGCACAGATAGATTTGCGGGTAAACCGACATAAGTAAGAGGCATCATTATACAATACCTTGCGTAACATTGCATATGTATACATAGCAAACACAGATCCTCTATCAGTTGCCAGTTTAATCCTTTCCACCCCATCCTCAAGCCTCTCGTAGTGAAAGTAGTCTTCAGCGCCCTTCAGGAAATCGCGTCTGGATTTCCATGTCCGTAACACGTGACCATGAACGGTGCACCACCGTACCAGTGATACGCAGTCAAACTGAATAAATTCGCGGATGCATAGACCGAGGGACGCTCTGAAACGTCTTTCAGTGTTTTGCAAGTTCTCTTCAAGTTGAAGAGATCTAGCAGAGAATTATTGGTGACGCGTTGGGTAATAAGCTCTTGAATCTCTGTTGGGAAAGAGAGTAAAGACGATTCGACCATTCTTTCGGTTGTTTGATGAAACTGTGACTATTAAGGAAGAAGGCAGTAAAAACGGTAATGAAACTGGTAAAAAAAACAATGAGGAAAGAGGGCATTTATACTGATTAAAAGTAGTAAAAGTCGAAACAACACGAAGTCGAAACGATACGTACATAGGTAAGTGGAGACTAGTTGATATAAACAAAGTTATTTATTACTTAAATGAAGTTATTTATTACTTAAACGAAGTTATTTATTACTAAAAACAAGGTTATTTATTACTTAAAAAACGAAACGACACGTACGTATGGGTAAGTAGGCATAATTACAGTCGACTATCTGACATGTTAAAAGTAGACTTCATTAAAAGAGCAGACTTCATTACATAGAGTAGACTTCATTAAAAGATTAGACGTCATGACTAAAAGTAGACTTCATTACAAAGAGTAGACTGCATTAAACTGTCCAGCTTCTCTCATCACATATAACAAACAGCAACCATGTGAACAAAAAAAAATTGGGAACACACAAGAATACAACAGACCAATACAAACCCTGAAGAGTGTAACTTACACAATGCGGTCAAGTATGTCCAGGTTGTCTGCAATTTGAACAACTGTAATGTTTGTGCAACTTTCTAGGTTTGGTCCCCTTCTTCGTTGCCATTTCTAGCCAAGTTTGCCACCTCGATTTCTTCTGCCTCCCAGGAGCACGCTTAACAATTGGAGGAATAAGACTTGGAAAAGTTCCAGGTTCTGCAGTAGATGCGGATGCGGGAAAGATATTACCCGAGTATGTGGCAAACAAAAACTGAGTCGTATACATAGGGCATACAAGCGTAGAAAAATGAACACGCGCCTCAGTTGCAGCTGCAATAGCATGTGAACATGGTATTTTTTCCACATCGAAAACACCACATGCACACTTTCTAGCTTCCAGATCAACCATACAATCTCATGTTCCACCCTTGACAAAGAAACGCCAACCATCTATGCGTTGAACCGTCATCTTATCTGCATAATGTTGGCGAATAGACCATAAATACTCAACACCGCGGCTATGAAGAGTAGTGAGACTCAAAGCATCTTCCCGCCTTTTACTATGCCACCTCGCTAACTTCTCTCGAATAAACTCAAAGAGACACCATATGGGGAATCCTCGCGCTTGCTTAAATACATAATTGATAGACTCTGCGATGTTACTTGTCTTTATGTTGTATCTATCTCCGGGAAAGTGAACTCGTGACCATAACCTTGGATCCGCATTCTCCAAGTATGTTGCAAGGCTGGGATTTACATGTCGAAGTGCATCCATATATCGGTTATAGTCGGAAACCGTATGCGCATAAGCAGCACCTTTCACCAAATACATGAGTTGCTTCTCACGAAAATGTGTGACAATGTTTTGTTGTAGATGGTAGTAGCATATTCCGCGTGTTGCCCAGGGTAGAACAGTGCTACATGCTTTAGCTATGGAGGAGTGCCTGTCAGAGACTATGACAATCGAATATTCGTCTGAAAAACAGCAGCGCAATTTTGTGAAAAACCACTCCCAAGAAGCATCACATTCTGAGTCAACGATTCCAAAAGCCAACGGAAATATCTGAAAGTTTCCATCCTGCCTGGCCGCAACTAGCAGCACCCCTCCATACTTCCCAGTTAGATGAGTTCCATCAACCACAATAACTCGCCTCAAGTACCTAAAACCAGATATTGAAGACCCGAAAGATATAAACAGGTACTTGAACCGGTTCTTCTCATCATGTACAATGTCTGTGACATTTCCTGGATTTGCTTTCTCAATTTCATGCAAATAGGAAGGCAGCCTCTCATATCCATCTTCTGATGTACCCCTTACCATTTCTCGAGCATATATCAAAGCTCGGTAAGAAGTCGTATAATCCAGGTTCATCCCAAACATCGCCTTCATTGCATCTGTGATATGCTTCGGCACAATACCATCAATGATTCCAACGCATTCTATGAATAAACTTCCAATATATTTCGGTGTGCGCCGTCTATGGATAGCTGCTCGGTCCGACACAGAACAAGTATGCGTCTTCACATACTTTGTCACCCAAAACCTGTTTGGTTCATTCTTCACAGTCGCTTTAAGCTTCCAAATGCATCCACCCACATAACATCTTGCTACAAACAAAATCTTCGTTGACTTATACACTTTGAATGCGAATTTTAACATCACGGCCGTTAAATTCAGCTCTGATATAAGCTTTTCTTTGTTAGGAAAGCTCTGCATGACAAAATATTGTCAGACTAGGTGCCATTGGACGGTCCACCTTGAATACAACGATCCAAAACATCAGGCGAGATATGATCCTCATCCTTAATATCATCTCATCTTTCACTTTCCCATAGTCACTGTAATCCACATCCAACGCATCACTCTCATCTTTTAGATCCGCGTCTACACCATCCGTTGCACCACACTCATCATCATTCTCACCAGCAATACCATTAAAACCATCCGCTTTATCGTCCTCCATGTCACATGCTTCCATATCTTCAACATCATCATAATGCAAATCCTCCCCACGTCCCTCCACATCAACATTCCCAGTATCCATGCTCCTTCTAGTTACACAAAGGCGCAAAACATGTTTTTTACCTAATTCGATAAAGCTCTTAACTTGTCTATCACTTGTCACATACGTAGGAGGGGTATCTGTAGGCATTTGTTGAAGCATCACATCTGGTAAAGGATAAGATAACTCCACAATATCTACATTCTTGTCCACGCGGAAATCATCTTCTACCATTTGAAGAAGCTCACTGAGTGTACAACCATCACGCAAGCTGAACATTCTCCCTCCTTTGTGTTTATCCACTTCGAAATGCCAAGATTGATTTTGCATCATCCATACTCCGTAAACAACTGGTACGTGAACCACCATTCTCTGTAAAAAAGACAATCAAAACACATTAGAAATCTAATTACAAAGAGTAGACTTCTCTGACAAGTCTAACGAGTAGACTCCAAATGACGTCTACTATTAGTGACCTAGTTGCAATATGAAATAAGAAAACTGATTCAGCAATGCATATATCAAATAAACATGTAAAACTCACACACAAGTAAGTAGGTAGGCTAAAATCAACGCATGAACAAGAAAATCTTAAAAATTTGTTATTTATAAATATGTTTTAATTACAACTTTAATAAAATCATTACGGAGTAGACTTCTCTATGAAGTTGATATATCATGGTTTTTATGACTTTTAACCATGATATTAGTCATGTATTTGGAGTCTTTTTTGCATGTTTAGGTACGGTTTGGACTTAATTGAAGATATTAGAGCATTATGGAGCAACTGGAACTTTATAGCTGAGAATAGCAACTCGTGATTTCACCTACAGCGAGTTTTACAAGTTTTGAAGATTAAAGAAACAGCCCAGAAGTTCCATCTATTTGCAAAACAAGTTCTTTTCGTGATTTAGACTATAATTAGGTTTTAAAAGCCATGTTTTTCTTTACTTTTGATTTTATCTTGAGACCTTGAGAGAGATTGCATGAGAGCTTTGGAGAGACAAATCTGAACTCACTTTGTTAGAGAGAAGATTTCGAACTCCCTTACTTCTTCTTTTGATTTCTCAATGCAATCTATTCAGTCTATGATTTGTGTTTTACCAATTATGTCTGAGTAATCTGCCTGTTAGATTTAGGGATTTTCTAGCTTAATGATGAATTGTTGAATTGGACAGAATTGTTAGGGTAATCATATGGTTTCTTCATCTAAATTGAATCTAATGCTAGTTCTGAATTGATCACTTGGAATTTAGATCATAGGACAATTGATAGACATGAATGTGTTGTTAATTTCCGGAAAAGAATCTTAGATGAGCAAAATACTTATTCGTAAAGGAATTTGGTTTAAGGATTTTTGAACTTATCGAACTTGAGTTTATTGCATGTCTGAACTTTTGAATTTGCAAAGGAATTTGGAATTCTAGGATTTAGGCATTGGAATCTCTGCAACGAAAGTTGATTGATTTAGGAATTGTGTTTCGAGTTCAAGAACGACACTTAATAAAACCCTAAACATTTTGTGTGGTTGCAATTCTGATTTACAGAAAGAATTTCCCTAAGTCTAGCGTTTTCCCCATCGAACTTACAACTTCTCTGAATTCGTTTGTCTTCTTTTAATACAATTATTTCCGTTTAGCTTACTTCGAAAACCATTAATCTATTGTGTGAATCTTGAATCTATGTGGAAATTCGACCCCTAAGTACTATAATCGATCTCTTAATTTGGAGAGTAGCTCTAGGGTATTCGTCTTTCTTGAACATCTAGAGCTGTGTACATTTTCTGCCGAGTGCTGGAATCTACTTGCCAGCATATGCGAAGACGCTTCAAGACTTCGAGTTATCAAGCTTAAGTCGGTACGTAGTATTCAGTTTCGTTAACTAATCTGTGTATTTGTCCTCTTTCTCAAATGGTCTATAACGCTAACATTTATGTTATGCATCTCAGATACATTGCAGCCATTAAAATGACCCAATGGATCGCTGGAACCAGTGGAGTGTTTTTCCTGAATGTTTGTCATCACATCTCGAGTACCCAATGTTAACATCATGAGAATAAAACAAGTTGTGACAGTACAAAGTCACAAAGCCAGACAAAAAAGTGGCAAAGCATATCCTAGCAAATGCCGGTCATCTAAAAGTGGCGACATTCCCCTCATAGTCTACAGAGAAACATCAGATGCTGAATGATGTAGCCCAAACAAGTGGATCTACAAGGTAGAGGTTAGGAAACCTTGCAACTGGCCGCAGGCTCTCTTTGCTTGGTTATCACGGAATGGGAACTCCTTGACTGGCCGAAGGCTCTCTTCAAGTTGTTCAAAGGATGGATGCGAAGGGGGATTGAAGACGCCACACAAAAGTATGAAGTTACTTTGTGATAAGTCAGGACCGGTTCTTCAAGGTTTCTCACGCAAGAAGAAGGAACGGCTAGGGTTTTGAGAAAGAATACTCGGTGTGTTTTATTGATGTGTTCTAAAAATTATACAGACTGAATGAGGGGACTTTATTAAATAGTCCTGCAGCCTTGACCTACTTGGGTCGATTTCTACACAATTACATAAAGGCCTAACACTTGGCCAAAATTGCTAACAAGTCCCTAACGCAAATAGAAAGAAAAGAAACAAGAAAGGAAAGAAAATCCTGCGCACACAGAAAAAGGAAACTCGTTAGAAAACCATAAGTAATTAACTTACAGTGGTTCGAACCCTGGTGGCCGGTTGGGAAATGGGACGCCTTGGGCCGTCTGAGCTGTCGTAGTTGTTTGTTGCTCCGTTCCAGGCACATTGGCTGATATGCTGAACAAGCTGGTGACCGTCAGTCCTTGTAACACTGGTAGGAACATAATGTCCCGGGAGTTGGTCGACGGTCCTTGGTTAGTTCCAGTCGGCTCAATTGATGGGTCTAAGGTTTGATGGGGCCCTTCGATCGGGCCGGCCGGTAGTTCTTCTAGGATCTCCCGGTTGAGCAGCCTCCTCTTTAGTTCTTCATGTTCCAGCAAGGTAATCAAACTCTCCAATTGTTGGTTGAACTCCTCACGTAAGTTCCGAGTTCCAGACCTCGTCCTTGGTGTGTTCCGCATGACCGGCACAGTAACCTCCAGGCCGTCCTGGTCAGGTACTTCGGCTGGTTCACGGGTCGTGGCTTCATCATCCCCTCCCTCTTGGAAAGATTCTGACCTCAGAATTGGATCTTCTGCATGGAAAGGAGTCAAGTCAGTAACATTGAACGTGGGGGATATGGTTAACTCACCTGGGAGCTCCAATTTGTAGGCGTTATCATTGATCTTTTCCAGGATTCTGAATGGGCCGTCTCCTCTGGGTGCTAACTTGGACTTCCGTTGGTTTGGGAATCGTTCCGTGCGCATGTGTAACCAGACCCAGTCGCCTGGTTCGAACGTGACCTCTTTTCGCCCTTGGTCCGCCCGGTCCTTATATTTGGTCGTCTTCTTTTCGAGGTTATCCTTAACCCGTTGGTGAAGCTTCTTCATAAAGTCGGCCTTCGTTTCTCCATCTGCACTTGAATAAATAGCTTGGGGCAAAGTAGTGAGATCTAACGGAGATAATGGGTTAAACCCATAAACAACTTCAAAAGGGGATTGCTTAGTTGCAGAGTGTCTTGCATAATTATATGTGAACACAATATAAGGTAAACAGGTTAACCAATTTCGCAAGTTCTTACCGACCGTAGCTCTCAGGAGGGTTGAGAGTGTTCGGTTTACTACCTCTGTTTGGCCGTCGGTTTGAGGATGACAGGTGGTTGAGAACAGGAGTTTGGTTCCCAACTTCTTCCATAGAGTTCGCCAGAAGTGCCCCATGAATTTGGAGTCCCGGTCAGAAACAATGGTCCGGGGAATTCCGTGCAGTCTCACAACTTCTTTAAAGAATAGGTCGGCCGTCTGGGTCGCATCGTTCGTCTTGCTGCATGGAATGAAGAGGGCCATTTTGGAGAACCGATCCACCACCACAAGGATAGAGTCCCGATGGTTGATCTTGGGCAGTCCTAAAACAAAATCCATGGAAATATCTACCCATGGTAGGTTAGGAATAGGTAAAGGTAAGTAGAGACCGTGAGGATGGGACCTGGATTTCGCCTTCAGGCAAGTGATGCAGTTGGTACAGAGGCGCTCCACGTCTCGTTTGAGGTTCGGCCAGTAGAAGTGTTCGGTCAGAACACTTAGCGTCTTATCACGTCCGAAGTGGCCCATTAGGCCCCCTCCGTGGGCCTCGCGTACTAGCAGCTCTCTCATGGATCCCTGTGGGATGCAAAGTTTCCTGTCTTTAAAAAGAAAACTGTTATGTTGATAATAACCTCCGAGTGCAGCCGTGGTAGTTGACGCAAAGACTTGTCTGAAATCCGGGTCGTTGGTGTATGCTTCCTTGATGTGCTCGAAGCCCATGATTTTGGCCTCCATGGTGGAGATGAGGGTGTGTCTCCGGGACAGGGCGTCAGCCACCACGTTCTCCTTACCCTTCTTGTACTTAATGGCGTACGGGAAGGTTTCTATAAACTCCAGCCACTTCGTGTGTCTCCTTTTCAGTGTGGTTTGTCCTCTTAGATGCTTGAGCGTCTCATGATCTGTGTGTACAACAAATTCTTTCGACAGAAGATACTGTTGCCAAACTTCTAAACATCTTACCAGGGCGTACAACTCCTTGTCGTACGTGGGGTAATTGAGGGAAGCACCACTGAGCTTCTCGCTGAAGAAAGCGACCGGCTTGCCTCCTTGGGTTAACACTCCTCCAATTCCTGTTCCAGAAGTGTCGCATTCTATTTCAAATGCTTGATTAAAGTTAGGGAGTACCAGTACAGGCGATTGGGTAAGGCTCTGTTTGAGCTTCTGAAAGGCCTCCTCTTGGGCCGGTCCCCAGCTGAATGGGACGTTCTTCTTAATGACAGCGGTCAGGGATGCAGCAATAGTGCTGAAGTCGCGGACGAACCGTCGGTAGAAACTGGCCAGTCCGTGAAAGCTTCGGATGTGTCCGATCGTCGTAGGGGTCGGCCATTCCTGGATCGCCTTGATCTTGTCGTCGTCCACTTTCAATCCCTGCGAACTTACCACAAATCCTAGGAAGACAACTTGATCAGTGCAAAAGATGCATTTCTTAAGGTTAGCATACAATTGTTCCGACCTAAGAGTAGATAGAACTTGTTCTAAGTGGTTAAGATGTTCTTCTAACGAAGTGCTATACACAAGTATATCATCAAAGTAAACCACAACGAACTTACAGATGTAGGGCCTTAGAACGTGGTTCATGAGCCTCATAAATGTACTCGGGGCGTTGGTGAGGCCGAAGGGCATAACCAGCCACTCGTACAACCCGCGTTTCGTTTTAAAGGCCGTCTTCCATTCATCACCCTCCTTCATTCGAACTTGGTGATAGCCGCTCCTCAGGTCGATCTTGGAGAAGATCGTTGCCCCACTTAGTTCGTCCAGGAGGTCGTCCAGTCGCGGTATGGGGTGCCTGTACTTGATGGTGATGTTGTTGATGGCCCGGCAGTCAACACACATCCGCCACGATCCATCCTTTTTGGGAACCAATATCACGGGCACGGCACAGGGACTCAGGCTTTCGCGGATGTATCCTTTGGACATCAAGTCCTGAACCTGTCGTTCTAACTCCTTGGCCTCTTCGGGGTTGATTCGGTAGGCAGCTCGGTTTGGTAGGGGCGCGCCAGGGATCAGGTCTATTTGATGCTCAATGCCTCGGACCGGTGGAAGGCCGAGTGGAATCTCATCCGGGAAGACGTCCTCGAATTGTTCTAGCAACGTCTTGACCGATGTTGGTAGAGGCGTGTTCTCCTCGGTACCTGAAAACATACCCTCCTTGAAGATCATGAGCAGCACCGTTTCTTTCATGGCTAGCGTCCTATTAATAGTACTAGCAGAAACTAACAAGTTGGTCTTACTAACCTTGTCGGCTTTGGCTCCTCGGTCCATTGCCTTTTGGAGTTCGAACACTTCCTGTGGTGCAAGTGGAGCCAAATTGTGCTTCTTATTGTTGTGTACGAAGCTGTAGTAATTGGTCCGGCCGTTGTGGAGGGTCTCCTTATCGAACTGCCACGGTCGTCCCAACAAGATGTGTCCGGCCTGCATAGGTACCACGTCACAAAGAACTTGATCGGAATACTTACCTATGCTGAAGGGTACTTGGACCTGCTCATTAATCCGCAGCTCCACCTTGTCATCAAGCCATCGGAGGCGGTAGGGCCGTGGGTGTTTGGTCGTTGGGAGGCCGAGCTTATCCACCAAGTACCTGCTTGCCACGTTAGTACATGAACCGCCATCGATAATGAGACTACATACCTTAGTCTCTACGCTGCATCTGGTGTGGAAAATGTTCTCCCTCTGGATGGTGTCCGGATCGTACATGGCACTAAGGGCTCTCCTGGTGACAAGGATCTCTCCGACCTCGGGGTAATCAGTTACCTCCTCTTCCGACTCGATCGGCTCTGGAAGAGCCTCATCCTCAGACTCGTACTCTCCGTCATCACGTAGCACCATAACTCGTTGGTTTGGGCAGTCCCGAGCGTAGTGTCCCTTCCCCTGACATTTAAAGCAGGTGATATCTCTAGCTCGGGGGTTTGGAAACTTACCTGGGGTGTTGGTAGGTTTCGGGGTGCTGACGTTGGCCTTCTTGGCCCGGTCATCTACTGCGATCGATTTTCCCTTGTCGAAGCTCCGCGGTGGTTGGGAACTCCAGTTGGGCTTGGCCCGGCTCATAGCGGCTCCTTTCCGCTTGATATGCTGCTCCGCCTGGATGGCCACGTGTAGTAGCTCGTCTAGGTCGTTGTACGTCTGGCGTTCCACCTTTCGGACGATGCGGTCTTGCAACCCGTCCAGGAACTGGGCCATTAAGGTTTCAACCGAATCGTTGACCTCCAGCCGGTTCTTGAGGGTTTCGAACTCCTCGAAATACTCCTCCACGGTCCGGCTCCCTTGGCTCAACTTCCGGAATTTCTTCTGCAAATCTCGGTGGAAAGTAATCGGAACATACCTTTTGCAGAGGTGGAAACTCATGTCGGCCCATGAGTTAATGGGATGGAGGTGTCGCCTCCTGCGTTCGGCTACCTCTCGGTCCCACCACGCCAACGCGTTGTCCGTGAGCTGGGCTGCGGCCAATGACACCTTCCTTCATTCTGAGTAGTTGTAATACTCGAATATGTATTCCATCCGTCTCTCCCAGTCCAGATAAGCCTCCGGGTTGATTCGCCCTGCAAAAGTAGGAGGCGTCAGTTTAAAATCCTTACCTTGCCAAGGCGGTTCTTCTTCTGACTCTCGACGTCGGCCTCGGTCGTCCTCCCTTCGAGGATGTTCTCGCGTACGTTCGGTCCTGGATTGGTCAGGGGCCGGTGGGGGTCGTACGTCTCGTGTACGGTCACGGGAGCTGGGTGTGTCCGACGTGTAATCCTCTTCGGCAGGTCTCTGCTCCAACCGCTCCAGTCGCTCCTGCATTGTCTGCAGGTTGGCGAGTATCTGAGCCAGGGCGTCGTCACTCGTGCTTCCCATAGCTTCCTGAGAAATAAAACCCTAAGACCAAGTGTGGTTATGGATTTCTAAGTCGCAAGGAATAAAAGACAAAAGGAAACAAAGAAGTTGCCTTATTATTAATCGACAGCAAAAAAAACAGGCAATATTCTAAATTTCGCAAAAAGGAAACCCAATAAAAATCGAGAAAGGTTAAGATCTACGAAAAAGGAAAGATGCGATTATATTCCTTTTTTTTTTTTTTTTTAATAACTTTCGAAAAGGAAATACTAAGCAAACCCTAATTTCGACAGCGAGGTATGCAAATGGCTGGATGATGCAACAAGGCTCACGATGCAAATGAAGCAGAAATCAGACAGCTAACAACCTAAACAAATCGATCTATGACTAGAAATGAACCTACAAACGATAATGAATACTCTTTTTTTTTTTTTTTAAATGGAAGCAAAAACAAATCGCGAACTAAAAAGAAACAGAATCAGCAACAGAAAGAATAATGGATGGATATGACCTGATCGTCGAGCCTAGGCTCTGATACCAGATGATGTAGCCCAAACAAGTGGATCTACAAGGTAGAGGTTAGGAAACCTTGCAACTGGCCGCAGGCTCTCTTTGCTTGGTTATCACGGAATGGGAACTCCTTGACTGGCCGAAGGCTCTCTTCAAGTTGTTCAAAGGATGGATGCGAAGGGGGATTGAAGACGCCACACAAAGGTATGAAGTTACTTTGTGATAAGTCAGGACCGGTTCTTCAAGGTTTCTCACGCAAGAAGAAGGAACGGCTAGGGTTTTGAGAAAGAATACTCGGTGTGTTTTATTGATGTGTTCTAAAAATTATACAGACTGAATGAGGGGACTTTATTAAATAGTCCTGCAGCCTTGACCTACTTGGGTCGATTTCTACACAATTACATAAAGGCCTAACACTTGGCCAAAATTGCTAACAAGTCCCTAACGCAAATAGAAAGAAAAGAAACAAGAAAGGAAAGAAAATCCTGCGCACACAGAAAAAGGAAACTCGTTAGAAAACCATAAGTAATTAACTTACAGTGGTTCGAACCCTGGTGGCCGGTTGGGAAATGGGACGCCTTGGGCCGTCTGAGCTGTCGTAGTTGTTTGTTGCTCCGTTCCAGGCACATTGGCTGATATGCTGAACAAGCTGGTGACCGTCAGTCCTTGTAACACTGGTAGGAACATAATGTCCCGGGAGTTGGTCGACGGTCCTTGGTTAGTTCCAGTCGGCTCAATTGATGGGTCTAAGGTTTGATGGGGCCCTTCGATCGGGCCGGCCGGTAGTTCTTCTAGGATCTCCCGGTTGAGCAGCCTCCTCTTTAGTTCTTCATGTTCCAGCAAGGTAATCAAACTCTCCAATTGTTGGTTGAACTCCTCACATAAGTTCCGAGTTCCAGACCTCGTCCTTGGTGTGTTCCGCATGACCGGCACAGTAACCTCCAGGCCGTCCTGGTCAGGTACTTCGGCTGGTTCACGGGTCGTGGTTTCATCATCCCCTCCCTCTTGGAAAGATTCTGACCTCAGAATTGGATCTTCTGCATGGAAAGGAGTCAAGTCAGTAACATTGAACGTGGGGGATATGGTTAACTCACCTGGGAGCTCCAATTTGTAGGCGTTATCATTGATCTTTTCCAGGATTCTGAATGGGCCGTCTCCTCTGGGTGCTAACTTGGACTTCCGTTGGTTTGGGAATCGTTCCGTGCGCATGTGTAACCAGACCCAGTCGCCTGGTTCGAACGTGACCTCTTTTCGCCCTTGGTCCGCCCGGTTCACGGGTCGTGGCTTCAACACTGAAGGAGTTAGAGTATGTGCCTATATGTTCAAAGGCTTGACAGCTTTAATTTGTTTGACTTTAAATTATCCATCAACATTTTTTTTCTTAATTAACCTTGCTAATCTATGAAGACATGTTTTATGGACGGATTTTGTGGAAACAATGCAGTTGTTGACTTGCTAATAATTTACTATAAACATCATAAATTAATAGTTTGATTAATTGCGTTTATATATACTGTATATGATATAGATGTGATTTTGTACCAAAATGAGAAGAGATGATATCGTTTTCATCATTAAAGTAGAAGTTGACACATATTTCAAACCCAAGATATAAATTTTAAGTCCTTTACTATTATGTCATCTTTTTCTTTTCAAGATTTAAGGTTGCTTTTAAGTGACTTTGGAAGGATGCGTCTCACAAGTTTCTTCCTCGTATCCGCTTCCTCCGTCTTGATATTTTATTGTTTAGGAGGCTTGTTGAAAAATAGTGGAAATATATCGAAACCAGAGATGGGCAAATGGATATAGTGAAGGCTATTGAAACCAAGATAAGGTACTAAAATTTAGAAAACTATGTGATCACAATAACGACTAAGAGAGATAGAGACATGGATCTAAATCGATACTAATGTCCATTAGATCTTTCAAAATGACCACTGAAATAAAATTATATGGGTTTCATAATACACTAAACATAACTATTGAAATATTATATTTTTTATATATCAGTAAAAATAATCGATTTATCTATATACAAAATCTTATTCACTATTAGATTTTGAATAGTCCAACTTAAATGTTATTAATGAAATTATTTATTTAGTTGAATAAGAATGAATTTAAATTCTGTATTTATAATTTTTTATGTTTTTGTGTATTTAGTTAATTTAAGATAGTTTACTGTTGTATTTTAAATTTGTAATTAATTAGATAACTAGGTGTTGTTAATACAGTTTTGTTCAAGTATAAAATTAAGCTATTTTTTATTAGATATAAAATAAAAATATTAGATGAAAAAAGTGTTTTGTGAAAAAAAAAAATTATAATCTAAAAAATAAGACATGACTAGCATATCTAACACTAGAAATGCTATCAGCCTTTAGAAAAAAGTTGTCTAGGATAGTTAATCATCAAACTCTCAAAGTTAAAAGAACTTATTATTATTTATTGTTATTTTTTAATTAATTTAAACGCAAATCTAATTCAAAATTATTTTATACATAAAACCTAAATTTCGATTTCTTTTCTAATCTTTTTCCTTCTACGACATCCTGATCCTATCTTGACCGTAAAATCATCCCTACCTTGGCTTGAATCCTGGTCTTTTATATATATATATATATATTGAAAGTTGTCTTACCAAAATATCTTGTAAAATTTAGTTCTTATATGATAGTCACAACAGTTTGTTGTTAGTATTAGGAATCAATATGCAGAAATAGGCAGATTGATTTTTAACAGAATAATAAACTGAATAAAGTTTTCGTAAATTAATTAGAAAATCATTCAAATTTGAACTGAGCTTTTTTCTTTCAAAATATTCTTTAAAGTTTAGTTTGAACAATTATTGATAATGTTATTTTCAGAAACTGAAACAGAATTTTAGAAAATTAAATAATTTTTTTGAGCTGGATTAACTTTTTTGAGCTGGTATTTAGGATACAATCCCTTTTATAAACACTTATTGATTAAATTTTCATGAGCTGTGGTCAAGGAAATAGAACTGATTAAATCAGGTGCGTTTGCGATCCACTTTCTGACATCTGCATCAGTATGATGATTTTTCGACTGAGTTATACACAAAGGTTCTAAAAATGTGCTTGTCAAGAAACCTGCAAAGACAAACATTCTGTCAATAGGTTTCGCATTCATCATCAGTACTACCTTTGTACTTTAGGAGGGTTGTTGAGAATTAGTGGAAGTAGATCCAAACCAGAGATGGCCAAATGGACGTAGTGAAGGCTGATGAAACCGCAAGAAAGTACTATAGTTCAGAGCCTGCAATGATTATAACGAACATGATAACACAATGTGATCACAATAACAACCAAGAGAGAGAGAGAATCAGGGATCAAAATCGATATCAATGTCCATTGGATCTTTCGAAGTGACCACAGAAATAAAATTAAATGTGTTTCATAATAACTCTAATCATATTTTATGAAATATTATATTTTGTTATATATCTCAATAATAATAATCTATCTATCTATATAACAACAGACAAAATTGAACTCATGTTTCTTTTTTCAAAATATTCTTTAAAGTTTTGTTTGAAATAGTTATTCTTGATGTTATTTTCAGGAACTGAAATAAAATTTTGGAAAATTAAATGAGGAAATGTAAATTGGATAAAATTTTGATGAGCTGTAATTTATGATATAATCCCTTAAATAAATATCTCTTGATTTCTTAGAAAATGTAAGAAATCGAGATAAACTTATTAGGAACCACAAGAAACAATGACCATCTAGTATTGAATAGATTTTTTCACTAGTGATAAAGCAACAAAAAATCTTCTCTATATTATTATGTAACAGAAGAAAAAGGATGAAGACAAGTAAAATCAAATAATTGATTTTACCTTCCGTTCTTTAGTGTAGCTCAAGGTGATCTATCATTTTTGTTTTCTTAACCTCCCAAAATCATATTTGCTCCATGCGCTTCTCTACTTGTGGAATTTTGACCTCTTTTTTGTTGGAAGGAATATAAGGGTTTGTTTTCTAGTGACTTAGAGATTTCATGGGTTTTTGTGAGTGGAGAATGTAAAAACTGAGTTTAAGGACAATCATTTGTCGGATTTAGTCGAATATATATTTGGTTTGTCCATAATTCGTGTGAGTTTCGGTCTAGAAACCTTAAGTCTTGTCTAGTATGTTTGGAAATTAGAATTTTTTTGCTTATTCACTCACTCTCTTTTGCTCACATATATGGTTCATATATTCTGCTAATATGTATCATTTTTCATAGTAAGACGAAGATCATGGCCAGGATGGAGGAGTTGCCGGATGATCTGCTCTTAAAGATACTGTCTTCACTTTGTTTTAAGGATGTGTTAGCCACAAGCGTCTTGTCCCGACGGTGGCAGTCTTTATGGAAGCTGGTGACCAAAATCAAGATTAGTAATGCTGAATGTAACTTGGAGTGTACCAAATGTGTTTTCAGATCTTTGGCTTATAGTAACCCTCAGGTTCTAAAGAGCTTAGATATCAAGCATATCCCAGGTGGTAATTATTCAAACGTCTTATTTTGGGTTGATCTCGCAGTTTATTGCGGTTTGAGGGAGCTGAGAATTGAGTTTCTTTACAAATCATTGGAGTTGCCAAGTAGCTTATATGCCTGTGGAACCCTCGAAACCTTGATACTGTGCAGGCTACATGTGGATTTTCGGCGTTGGGTTTCTTTGTCTTTTTCGTCCCTCAAAACTCTTCACCTTTTATCCGTCAGGTTCTCACGTGACGAATCTGTTCAGCAGCTTCTAAGCAGTTGTCCGGTTCTTGAAGATTTGGTTGTAAGACGATCTGCATATACCAATGTGGAGGTCTTCAATATCAATGTGCCTACTTTAACGAGTTTATCTATCAGTTATTTACGTGTGGGATCTCAACCCGAGGGTGTTCATGGATTTGTCGTAAATGCTCCTTCTTTAAGGTACCTGAACATTAGAGACCGTTACAGTAACCACTTACTGTTTGAAAATATGCCAGAGCTGGTCAAGGCGAATGTCGAGGCTGTTTGTGACCAATCCCAGAGTCTTATAGGATCTCTTGCCTCAGTCCGACATCTCTCTTTGTGTTCCAAATTTTCAAACGTAAGCTTTTGTTAATCTGCTGCACTTAGATAAGTCCTTTTATGTCAAACGATCTAACCCTAATTGTTTTCTGGCCTTTTAATATTACTCTGTTTGTTCGCTTCCGTACAGATTCCATCCAATGCAGGCACTTTATTCGTCTTTCTTGAACATCTAGAGCTGTGTACATTTTCTGCCGAGTGCTGGAATCTACTTGCCAGCATATGCGAAGACGCTTCAAGACTTCGAGTTATCAAGCTTAAGTCGGTACGTAGTATTCAGTTTCGTTAACTAATCTGTGTATTTGTCCTCTTTCTCAAATGGTCTATAACGCTAACATTTATGTTATGCATCTCAGATACATTGCAGCCATTAAAATGACCCAATAGATCGCTGGAACCAGTGGAGTTTTTTTCCTGAATGTTTGTCGTCACATCTCGAGTACCCAATGTTAACATCATGAGAATAAAACCAGTTGCGAAAGTATAAAGTCACAAAACCAGACAAAAAATGTGGCGACATTCCCCTCATAGTCTACAGAGAAACATCACATGTTGAAGGAGTTAGAGTATGTGCCTATATGTTCAAAGGCTTGTCAGCTTTAATTTGTTTGACTTAAATTATTTATAAATATGTTTTTTCTCAACCTTGCTTATCTATGAAGAAATGTTTTATGGATGGGTTTTGTGGAAACAGTGCAGTTGTAGACTTGCTAATAATTTACTATAAATATCATAAACTAATAGTTTGATTAATTGTGTATATATATACTGTCTGTGATATAGATGTGATTTGTACCAAAATGAAAAGAAACAATATAGTTTCCATCATTTAAGCAGAGGTTGACACATTTTTGAAATTCTAGATATAAATTTTAAGTTCTTTATTATTATGTCATTCCTTTCTTTTCAAGATTTAAAGTCGCTTTTAAATGACTTTAAAAGTATGCGTCTCACAAGTTTCTTCCTCGTCTCTGCTTCCTCCGTCTTGATCTATATAGTTTAGGAGGGTTGTTGCAAATTAGTGGAAATATATCCAAACCAGACATGGGCAAATGGACATAGTGAAAGCTGTTGAAGCCGAGATAAGGTACTAAAATTCAGAAAATTATTTGATCACAATAACGACCAAGAGAGAGAGAGACAAGGATGAAAATCGATACCAATGTCCATTAGATTTTTTAAAATTACCAATGAAATAAAATTATATGGGTTTCATAATAACACTTAACATATTTATTGAAATATTAGATCTTGTTATATATCGGTAATAGTAATCGATCTATCTATATATAACTAGTTTTCTTATTCACTGTTAGATTTTGAATCGTAAAAAATGTTATTAATTTTGAATAGTCCAACTTAAATCTTATTAATGAAATCATTTATTTATTCTTTTTTCAATTGTCAACAAAATTATTATTCGACTTAAGAATGTACTTGAATATGAATGAATTTAAGTTTTATATTTATTATTTGGTGTGCTTTTTTGTATTTTTTTTTTAATTTAAGAAATTTTACTTTTTATTTAAATTTTAAAATTAATTAGATAACGAGGTGTTGTTAACACAGTTTTGTTCATGTATTAAATTAAAGTATTTAATTTTGTTTAGATATAAAATAAAAATATTAGATGAAACAATTGTTTTATTATAAAAATGTATATATTCTAAAAATAAAGACATGAATAGTATATGTAACATTAGAAATGCTATCAGTCTTTAGAAAAAAGTTATTTAGGAGAGTTAATTATCAAACTCTCATAGTTAAAGAGCTTATTATTATTATTTTTAATTAAGTTAAACCCAAACCTAATTCTAAATTATTTTATACATAAAATCTAAATTTCGATCTCTTTTTTAATCCTTTTCCTTCTATGACATCCTAACCCTAGCTTGACCCTAAAATCGTCCCAACCTTGGCTTAAGTCGTGGTCTTTTATATACGTATTGAAAGTTGTCTTATCAAAATATTTTATAAAATTTAGTTCTTATAAAAATCTGATAGTCATAGACTCACAGCAGTTTGTTGTTAGTATTATGAATCAAGATGCAGAAATAGGTAGATTGATTTTTAACAGAAAATTAAACTGAAAAAAGGTTTTCGTAAATTAATTATAAAAACACTCTAAATTGAACTAAGCTTTTTCCTTTCAAAACATTCTTTAAGGTTTAGTGTGAAACAATTATTCATATGTTATTTTCAGGAACTGAAAAGGAATTCTAAAATTTTAAATAAGGAAATTTGAGCTGGATAAAAACTTTTGAGCTGTAATTTAGGATATAGTCCCTTTTATAAACACCTAGTGATTAATTTTTGATGAGCTGTGGCCAAGGAAATAGAACCGATTTAATCAGGTGCGTTTGCGATCCATTTTCTGACATCTGCATCAGTAAGATGATTTTTCGACTGGTTATACACGAAGTTCTAAAAATGTGCTTGTCAGGAAAACTGCAAAGACCAACATTCTGTCAATAGGTTTCACATTCATCATCAATATTGCCTTTGTACTCGTCCAGATAATTCCCCATCGTTTTAAAACGAAGAAATAAATCCACATCGTTTTGAAAAGAAGAAATATAGACAGTGATACATGGCTAAGAACCAGTTCTTAAAACTTTTAATTAAAAATCGGTTCTTAATTTATTAAGTAATTTTAATTTATTTTAATTCTAAAAAAATTAAGAACCCCACCTAAGAACCTCTAATGGAGTGGTCTTAGGACATTTCCTAGGTTTTTGTGAGTGGAGAAAGTAGAAACTGAGTTTAAAGACAATCATTTGTCGGATAATATATCTGGTTTGTCCATAATTTGTGTGGGTTTCTATCTAGAAACCTTTAATCATGTGTAGTATGTTTGGAAATTAGGTCTCTACGAGTTTGATTGCTTTGCTTATTCACTCACTCTCTTTTTCACACATAAATGGTCCGTATATTCTGATAATATGTCTCCTCTTTCATAGTAAAGCAAGATCACACCCAGGATGGACATGATCAACGAGTTGCGGGATGATCTGCTCTTAAAGATATTGCCGTCACTTGTTTTTAGGGATATGATCGCCACAAGTGTCTTGCCCCAACGGTGGCGGTCTTTATGGAAGCTGGTGATGAAAGTCAAAATTGGTGCTGATGAAGGTCCCTAGAGTTGTGGCAAATGGGTTTCTGAATCTTTGGCTCTTAATAACCCTCAGGTTCTAAAGAGCTTGGATATGATAAACTTTTGGGTTAAACACAGTTTATTGCGGTTTGAGAGAGAGTTGAGAATCGAGTTGCTTTACACATCATTGAAATTGGTTCTATGCATGTGGAACCCTCGAAACCTTGAAGATTTGGTTGTAAAGCGATCTGTATATACCAGTGTGGAGATCTTCAATATCAATGTGCATACTTTAACGAGTTTATCTATCAATTATTTACGTTTGGGATCTCAACCCACGGGTGTTAATGGATTTGTCATAAATGCTCATTCTTTAAGGTACCTGAACATTAGAGACCGTTACAGTAACCACATACTGTTTACAAATATGTCAGAGCTGCTCAAGGCGAATGTTGAGGCTGTTTGTGATCAATCCCATAGTCTAATAGGATCTTTTGCCTCAGACTGACATCTCTCTTTGTGTTCCACATTTTAAACGTAAGCTTTTGTTAATCTGAACTCAGATAAATCCAATAATGTCAAACGATCTAACCCTAATTGTTTCTTCACTTCAGATTCCATACCATGAAGGCACTTTCTTCGTCTTTCTTGAGCATCTAGAGCTGTGTATATGTTCTGTCCAATGCCGGAATCTACTTGCCCACATACTCAAAGACGCTCCAAGACTTCGAGTTCTCAAACTTAAGTCGGTATGTAGTATTCAGTTGCCTTAATATGTGTTGTTTTTCCTGTGGTCTATAACGCTAACACCTACCTATGTTGTGCATCTCAGATACATTGCGCCAGATAAAATGACCCAAAGGATCGCTGGAACCAGTCCAGGCTTGTCAACAAAGGAACATCAGATGTTGAAGGAGTTAGAGTATGTGTCTATATGTTCAAAGGCGTGTATACTTTTGTTAAACTGAAGTTCTCAACATGTTTTTTCTTAATCTTGCTAATCTATGAACACATGTTTTACGGACCGGGTTTGTCAAAACATTGCAGTTGAGACTTGCTAATAATTTGCTATAAACATCATATAAAATAAGTTGATTAATTGCATATATGTATATATACTGTCTGTGATATAGATGTGATTCTGTACAAAAATGAAAAGAGACGATAAAACTTTCATTTATGCAGAAGTTGATGCATTGTTGAAACTTTAGATATAGATTTTAAGTCCTTTACTATTATGCCATCCCTTTCTTTTCAAGACTTTAAGGTGACTTTGGAAGGATGTGTCTCACAAGGTACTTCCTCTTCTTAGCTTCCTCCGTCTTGATCACTACACTTTAGGAGAGTTGTTGAGAATTAGTGGAAGTAGATCCAAACCAGAGATGGCTACATGGACGTAGGGAAGACTGTTGATGCCGAGAGAAAGTACTATAGTTCAGAGCCTGCAATGATTATAACGAACATGATAAAACAAAGTAATCACAATAACGACCAAGAGAGAGAGAGAGGGATCAAGATATCAATGTCCATTATATTAGATCTTTCAGAGTGACCAAAGGGGGGAAAATTATGTGGGTTTCATAATAACATTAATTATATTTTTGAAAATTATATTTTGTTATATATCGGTAATCTATCTATCTATATAACAATGCACAAAATTGAACTGATGTTTCTTTTTTTTTAAAATATTCTTTAAAATTTAGATTGAAACAATTATTCATGATGTTAAATAGAATTTTGGGAAGTTAAATGAGGAAATGTAAGCAGGATTAAATTTTGATGAGCTGTAATGTATGATATAATCCCATTTATAAAGACCTCTTGATTTTGTAAAAAAGTAAGAAATCGAGATAAGCTTATTATGAACCACAAGAATCAATGAACATCTAGTAGGTATAAGCTTTTTCACTACTGATAAACCAACAAAAAATCTTCTCTATTTTATTATGTAATAGAAGAAAAAGGATAAGTTTATCTATTTTGTTATGTATCGGTAATAATAATATATCTATCTATATAACAATGAACAAAATTGAACTGATGTTTCTTTTTTTCAAAATATTCTTTAAAGTTTAGATTGAAACAATTATTCATGATGTTAAATATAATTTTGGCAAGTTAATTGAGGAAATGTAAGCAGGATTAAATTTTGATGAGCTGTAATGTATGATATAATCCATTTTATAAAGACCTCTTGATTTTGTAAAAAGGGTAAGAAATCGAGATAAACTTATTATGAACCACAAGAATCAATGAACATCTAGTAGATATAAGCTTTTCACTACTGATAAACCAACAAAAATTCTTCTGTATTTTGTTATGTAATAAAAGAAAAAGATGAGTTTGTCTATAGTGTTATATATCGATAATAATAATATATCTATCTATATAACAATGAACAAAATTGAACTGTTATTTCTTTTTTCAAAATATACTTTAAAGTTTATTTTGAAACAATTATTCATGATGTTATTTTTAGGAACTGAAATAAAATTTTGAAAAATTAAAAGAGGAAATGAAAGCTATATTAAATTTTGATGAGCTGTAATTTATGATATAATCCCTTTAATAAATATCTCTTGATATTTTAGAAAATGTAAGAAATCGAGATAAACTTATTTTGAACCACAAGAAACAATGACCATCTAGTATTGATAAGATTTTTTCACTAGTGATAAAGCAACAAAAAAATCTTCTCTATATTATTATGTAATAGAAGAAAAGGGATGAAGACAAGTAAAATCAAAAGAGTGATTGTTCCTTCCGTTCTTTAGTTCTGCTCAAGGTGATCTATCATTTTTGTTTTCTTAACCTCTTCGAATCATATTTGCTCCATGCGGTTCTCTACTTGTGGAATTTTGACCTCTTTTTTGTTGGAAGGAATATAAGGGTTTGTTTTGTTGTAACTTAGAGATTTCATGGGGTTTTGTGAGTGGAGAATGTAAAAACTGAGTTTAAGGACAATCATTTGTCGGATTTAGTCGAATATATATCTGGTTTGTCCATAATTCGTGTGAGTTTCGGTCTAGAAACCTTAAGTCTTGTTTAGTATGTTTGGAAATTATAATTTTTTTGCTTATTCACTCACTCTCTTTTGCTCACATATATGGTTCATATATTCTGCTAATATGTATCATTTTCATAGTAAGACGAAGATCATGGCCAGGATGGAGGAGTTGCCGGATGATCTGCTCTTAAAGATACTGTCTTCACTTTGTTTTAAGGATGTGTTAGCCACAAGCGTCTTGTCCCGACGGTGGCAGTCTTTATGGAAGCTGGTGACCAAAATCAAGATTAGTAATGCTGAATATAACTTGGAGTGTACCGAATGTGTTTTCAGATCTTTGGCTTATAGTAACCCTCAGGTTCTAAAGAGCTTAGATATCAAGCATATCCCAGGTGGTAATTATTCAAACGTCTTATTTTGGGTTGATCTCGCAGTTTATTGCGGTTTGAGGGAGCTGAGAATTGAGTTTCTTTACAAATCATTGGAGTTGCCAAGTAGCTTATATGCCTGTGGAACCCTCGAAACCTTGATATTGTGCAGGCTACATGTGGATTTTCGGCGTTGGGTTTCTTTGTCTTTGCCGTCCCTCAAAACTCTTCACCTTTTATCCGTCAGGTTCTCACGTGACGAATCTGTTCAGCAGCTTCTAAGCAGTTGTCCGGTTCTTGAAGATTTGGTTGTAAGACGATCCGCATATACCAATGTGGAGGTCTTCAATATCAATGCGCCTACTTTAACGATCTAACCCTAATTGTTTTCTGGCCTTTTAATATTACTCTGTTTGTTCGCTTCCGTACAGATTCCATCCAATGCAGGCACTTTATTCGTCTTTCTTGAACATCTAGAGCTGTGTACATTTTCTGCCGAGTGCTGGAATCTACTTGCCAGCATATGCGAAGACGCTTCAAGACTTCGAGTTATCAAGCTTAAGTCGGTACGTAGTATTCAGTTTCGTTAACTAATCTGTGTATTTGTCCTCTTTCTCAAATGGTCTATAACGCTAACATTTATGTTATGCATCTCAGATACATTGCAGCCATTAAAATGACCCAATGGATCGCTGGAACCAGTGGAATGTTTGTCATCACATCTCAAGTACCCAATGTTAACATCATGAGAATAAAACAAGTTGTGACAGTACAAAGTCACAAAGCCAGACAAAAAAGTGGCAAAGCATATCCTAGCAAATGTCGGTCATCTAAAAGTGGCGACATTCCCCTCATAGTCTACAGAGAAACATCAGATGCTGAAGGAGTTAGAGTATGTGCCTATATGTTCAAAGGCTTGTCAGCTTTAATTTGTTTGACTTTAAATTGTCCATCAACATTTTTTTTCTTAATTAACCTTGCTAATCTATGAAGACATGTTTTATGGACGGATTTTGTGGAAACAATGCAGTTGTTGACTTGCTAATAATTTACTATAAACATCATAAACTAATTGTTTGATTCATTGCGTTTATATATACTGTATGTGATATAGATGTGATTTTGTACCAAAATGAGAAGAGATGATATCGTTTTCATCATTAAAGCAGAAGTTGACACATATTTCAAACCCAAGATATAAATTTTAAGTCCTTTACTATTATGTCATCCTTTTCTTTTCAAGATTTAAGGTTGCTTTTAAGTGACTTTGGAAGGATGCGTCTCACAAGTTTCTTCCTCGTATCCGCTTCCTCCGTCTTGATATTTTATAGTTTAGGAGGTTTGTTGAAAAATAGTGGAAATATATCGAAACCAGAGATGGGCAAATGGACATAGTGAAGGCTATTGAAACCAAGATAAGGTACTAAAATTTAGAAAACTATGTGATCACAATAACGACTAAGAAAGATAGAGCCATGGATCTAAATCGATACTAATGTCCATTAGATCTTTCAAAATGACCACTGAAATAAAATTATATGGGTTTCATAATACACTAAACATATCTATTGAAATATTATTTTTTTTATATATCAGTAAAAATAATCGATTTATCTATATACAAAATCTTATTCACTATTAGATTTTGAATACTCCAACTTAAATGTTATTAATGAAATTATTTATTTATTATTTTCTCAATTGTCAATAAAATTATTATTCGACTTACGCATTTTAGTTGAATAAGAATGAATTTAAGTTCTGTATTTATAATTTTTTATGTTTTTGTGTATTTTGTTAATTTAAGATAGTTTACTGTTGTATTTTAAATTTGTAATTAATTAGATAACTAGGTGTTGTTAATACAGTTTTGTTCAAGTATAAAATTAAGCTATTTTTATTAGATATAAAATAAAAATATTAGATGAAAAAAGTGTTTTGTGAAAAAAAAAAATTATAATCTAAAAAATAAGACATGACTAGCATATGTAACACTAGAAATGCTATCAGCCTTTAGAAAAAAGTTGTCTAGGATAGTTAATCATCAAACTCTCAGAGTTAAAAGAACTTATTATTATTTATTGTTATTTTTTTATTAAGTTAAACACAAATCTAATTCAAAATTATTTTATACATGAAACCTAAATTTCGATTTCTTGTCTAATCTTTTTCCTTCTACGACATCCTGATCCTATCTTGACCGTAAAATCATCCCTACCTTGGCTTGAATCCTGGTCTTTTATATATATATATATATATATATTGAAAGTTGTCTAACCAAAATATTTTGTAAAATTTAGTTCTTATATGATAGTCACAACAGTTTGTTGTTAGTATTAGGAATCAAGATGCAGAAATAGGCAGATTGATTTTTAACAGAAAAATAAACTGAATAAAGTTTTCGTAAATTAATTAGAAAATCGTTCAAAATTGAACTGAGCTCTTTTCTTTCAAAATATTCTTTAAAGTTTAGTTTGAACAATTATTGATAATGTTATTTTCAGAAACTGAAACAGAATTTTAGAAAATTAAATAATTTTTTGAGCTAGATTAACTTTTTTGAGCTTGTATTTAGGATACAATCCCTTTTATAAACACTTATTGATTAAATTTTCATGAGCTGTGGTCAAGGAAATAGAACTGATTAATCAGGTGCGTTTGCGATCCACTTTCTGACATCTGCATCAGTATGATGATTTTTCGACTGAGTTATATACAAAGGTTCTAAAAATGTCCTTGTCAAGAAACCTGCAAAGACCAACATTCTGTCAATAGGTTTGGCATTAATCATCAGTACTACCTTTGTATTTTAGGAGGGTTGTTGAGAATTTGTGGAAGTAGATCCAAACCAGATATGGCCAAATGGAAGTAGTGAAGGCTGATGAAACCGCAAGAAAGTACTATAGTTCAGAGCCTGCAATGATTATAACGAACATGATAAAACAATGTGATCACAATAACGACCAAGAGAGAGAGAGTCAGCGATCAAAATCGATATCAATGTCCATTGGATCTTTCGAAGTGACCACATAAATAAAATTAAATGGGTTTCATAATAACTCTAATCATATTTTATAAAATATTATATTTTGTTATATATATCGATAATAATAATCTATCTATCTATATAACAACACACAAAATTGAACTCATGTTTCTTTTTTCAAAATATTCTTTAAAGTTTTGTTTGAAATAGTTATTCTTGATGTTATTTTCAGGAACTGAAATAAAATTTTGGAAAATTAAATGAGGAAATGTAAATTGGATAAAATTTTGATGAGTTGTAATTTATGATATAATCCCTTTAATAAATATCTCTTGATTTTTTAGAAAAGGTAAGAAATCGAGATAAACTTATTAGGAACCACAAGAAACAATGACCATCTAGTATTGAATAGATTTTTTCACTAGTGATAAAGCAACAAAAAATCTTCTCTATATTACTATGTAATAGAAGAAAAAGGATGAAGACAAGTAAAATCAAATAAGTGATTTTACCTTCCGTTCTTTAGTGTAGCTCAAGGTGATCTATCATTTTTGTTTTCTTAACCTCTTAGAATCATATTTGCTCCATGTGCTTCTCTACTTGTGGAATTTTGACCTCTTTTTTGTTGGAAGGAATATAAGGGTTTGTTTTCTAGTAACTTAGATATTTCATGGGTTTTTGTGAGTGGAGAATGTAAAAACTGAGTTTAAGGACAATCATTTGTCGGATTTAGTCGAATATATATTTGGTTTGTCCATAATTCGTGTGAGTTTCGGTCTTGAAACCTTAAGTCTTGTCTAGTATGTTTGGAAATTATAATTTTTTTGCTTATTCACTCACTCTCTTTTGCTCACATATATGGTTCATATATTCTGCTAATATGTATCATTTTTCATAGTAAGACGAAGATCATGGCCAGGATGGAGGAGTTGCCGGATGATCTGCTCTTAAAGATACTGTCTTCACTTTGTTTTAAGGATGTGTTAGCCACAAGCGTCTTGTCCCGACGGTGGCAGTCTTTATGGAAGCTGGTGACCAAAATCAAGATTAGTAATGCTGAATATAACTTGGAGTGTACCGAATGTGTTTTCAGATCTTTGGCTTATAGTAACCCTCAGGTTCTAAAGAGCTTAGATATCAAGCATATCCCAGGTGGTAATTATTCAAACGTCTTATTTTGGGTTGATCTCGCAGTTTATTGCGGTTTGAGGGAGCTGAGAATTGAGTTTCTTTACAAATCATTGGAGTTGCCAAGTAGCTTATATGCCTGTGGAACCCTCGAAACCTTGATATTGTGCAGGCTACATGTGGATTTTCGGCGTTGGGTTTCTTTGTCTTTGCCGTCCCTCAAAACTCTTCACCTTTTATCCGTCAGGTTCTCACGTGACGAATCTGTTCAGCAGCTTCTAAGCAGTTGTCCGGTTCTTGAAGATTTGGTTGTAAGACGATCCGCATATACCAATGTGGAGGTCTTCAATATCAATGCGCCTACTTTAACGAGTTTATCTATCAGTTATTTACGTGTGGGATCTCAACCCGAGGGTGTTCATGGATTTGTCGTAAATGCTCCTTCTTTAAGGTACCTGAACATTAGAGACCGTTACAGTAACCACTTACTGTTTGAAAATATGCCAGAGCTGGTCAAGGCGAATGTCGAGGCTGTTTGTGACCAATCCCAGAGTCTTATAGGATCTCTTGCCTCAGTCCGACATCTCTCTTTGTGTTCCAAATTTTCAAACGTAAGCTTTTGTTAATCTGCTGCACTTAGATAAGTCCTTTTATGTCAAACGATCTAACCCTAATTGTTTTCTGGCCTTTTAATATTACTCTGTTTGTTCGCTTCCGTACAGATTCCATCCAATGCAGGCACTTTATTCGTCTTTCTTGAACATTTAGAGCTGTGTACATTTTCTGCCGAGTGCTGGAATCTACTTGCCAGCATATGCGAAGACGCTTCAAGACTTCGAGTTATCAAGCTTAAGTCGGTACGTAGTATTCAGTTTCGTTAACTAATCTGTGTATTTGTCCTCTTTCTCAAATGGTCTATAACGCTAACATTTATGTTATGCATCTCAGATACATTGCAGCCATTAAAATGACCCAATGGATCGCTGGAACCAGTGAAATGTTTGTCATCACATCTCGAGTACCCAATGTTAACATCATGAGAATAAAACCAGTTGTGACAGTATAAAGTCATAGTCTACAGAGAAACATCAGATGTTGAAGGTGTTAGAGTATGTGCCTATATGTTCAAAGGCTTGTCAGCTTTAATTTGTTTGACTTAAATTATCTATCAATATGTTTTTTCTCAACCTTGGTAATCTATAAAGACATGTTTTATGGATGGATTTTTTGGCGCCAGTGCAGTTGTAGACTTGCTAATAATTTATTATAAATATCATAAACTAATAACTTGATTAATTGCATATATATATATATGATATAGATGTGATTTTGTACCAAAATGAAAAGAGACCATATAGTTTTCATCATTTAAGCAGAGGTTGACACATTTTTGAAATTCTAGATATAAATTTTAAGCCCTTTACTATTATGTCATCCCTTTCTTTTCAAGATTTAAGGTTGCTTTTACTATTACTGATAGCTAAAACTAAAAACTTGTACTAAGATTACAGAAATAAACAAACATATCAAGTGTAAACAAGAAACTACAATTGTAGGACAAACAAAAGTTTACCAAAAGTTTCTCAAATATTCTAGAAGAATTTACCAAAAATTGGTAGAGCCTGGAGGATATAAACAAATCCGTGAATCTCATCGAATATCTTCTCCGAAACTTCAAGTCTTTACTATATAAAAAGAGGTATAATTGGAATCTTGAGAGAAAAAATTTCTCAAGAAAAAATACTTAGAACTTTTGACCTAGCGTTACACTTAACACTGTACTTTATTATTTTACATTGAAAATAACCGCTTATAAAAAATATAGTACTAGAAAACTTATATAAACAAGAATACAATGAACTTCGATCTATATTCTTTGATTTTCTTTATTAAAATTTCGAATCTATAAATTATTTATTAATTAGTTGTGTGATTTTCAACTTTGTGTATAACCTAGTTATATATATTTCCAGAATTTTTTTCAGCACAAAATTATTATTAAATAAATGAAGTTTTACTTTTATGTAAATTAAAATACACTATCACGTTAAATTAATTTTCATATTAAATAAATTTTTTTATAAATTTTAATAGAATAAACCTGCAAAAACATAATTGTAAATATCTTCAAAATTTTCAATTAAATATTTATTTGTTTTGTCACAAATTCTATTTGAATTAAAATAAAAATGTTTTTAAATTAAGAGCAATAATGAAAATTGATTAAAAATAAGTTTAATTATTGTATTGTTTGGAAATAGATTTAGTTTGTATAATATTATTTTCATAATTTTCTTTAATAAATAATAATATATTGATTAATGTTGAATAGTAATTTATATAATATAATACATGAGTAAATGTT
This sequence comes from Iljinskaea planisiliqua, assembly GCA_900108845.1. Classification (NCBI taxonomy): domain Eukaryota; kingdom Viridiplantae; phylum Streptophyta; class Magnoliopsida; order Brassicales; family Brassicaceae; genus Iljinskaea; species Iljinskaea planisiliqua. The sequence continues at coordinate 2,695,549 of FNXX01000008.1, forward strand.
ATTTTTAAACAACAATTATGTTTTAATAGTATAGATAAATAACAGAAACAGTGAATTGGTTAATTTATATTCCAAAATCAGAATTTAAAACCATCTTATATACTATTAAAATAGAAAACATTATATAAAAAATCTTTTAGAAATACCCTAAAATATACTATATTGAGGTTTATGTGACCAAAATGTACTCAATGAAATAAATGTACCAAAGTGTTTCATTAAACAAAATATAAGACTATACTATCCCTCCCCACAACTTATGAAAACATTAAAAAATGAATTAATTAAATAAATAGAAATGAAAACATTAAAAAATGAATTAATTAAATAAATAGAAATGAAGAAAAGTCTTCTTCTTCGTTTCCTCCGTTGTGATTCACGATCTTCATCTTCTTTAACAATCAAGGTTGCTAACATGGGGAATCTTCAGAAGTATATGAAGGTTGAAAGATTAGCTCTGATTCGATCGTGCCCGTATAGTTACAAATCGTGTTGATGTGATCAACATTGCCACAACTCTCCTCTTTCTGATCGATCGACGAGATGATTCACCATGAGGAAGGTTGGTTAGTAACGTAGTCGAGATTGAAGGTTGGGTTAAGCATTGTTTGTTTGTTCTCTGATTAGAGTTTGTTTATGATTATACTTTCACGTTTGATTCAGAACAGTGGAATTGTGATTGCATTTTGGGATTTATGATTGGATGTTTTATCATATAATGCATTTACACCAAGTGATCCTGTCTAAGGTTGTTAATATGAGCTAAAAAATTAGGGTTGGCCTTGGCCCTTTCAAATAATTATAAACCATAACCCTAATTTGTTAAGTATAAATTATTTAGGGCTCATTTAGGGTTGTTGTAAATATAATAGGGTTTCTACTGGGCTTAACCCTGTTTGTAGAACATTTTTTCCCTTTTGTCAATGTTCTCATCTTCTTAGCTTTCTTTCTCGAATTCTTTAATCAATTCTTAAACGTAATTTTGCGGTTTTGGTGAAAATCTTGATTTTCTAGATTTGAAGGGAAAACATGATTTAGTAGATTTTGCGGGAAAAGTGATTTTACAGCTTTGGGAGAAAACATGATTTTTACGGTTTTGGCGGGAAAACATGATTTTACGGTTTTAACGGAAAGCGTGATTTTACGGTTTTGACGGAAAACATGATTTTGCGGTTTTAACGGGAAAATGCGATTTTGCGGATTTTGCGTGAAAACATAATTTTGCGGATTTTGCGGGAAAACATGATTTTACGGTTTTGGCGGAAAAATGATTTTACAGCTTTAGCGGAAAACATGATTTTACGGTTTTGGCATAAATGTAATTTTATGGTTTTGGCGGGAAAACCATATTGTTTGGTTTTGGCGGGAAAACGTGATTTTCAGTTTTGGCGAAAAAACGTGATTTTACGGTTTTGGCGGGAAAACATGATTTTACGGTTTTGGCGGAAAAACAATATTTCTCGGTTTTAGCGGGAAAACATGATTTTCGGTTTTGGTAAGAAAACGTGAATTTACGGTTTGACGGAAAAATGTGATTTTACAGTTTAGCGAAAATGTAATTTTATGGTTTTGGCAGGAAAACAATATTTTTTCGGTTTTTGCGGCGGAAAAACTTACAGTTTTGGAAATAGAACATGATTTTGAGCCACAACACAGAGCTCATCCTCCTCATTGATTTGTAATCTAGTTGTACTTTAATAAGCAATCTTCATAAATAAGAGAAGATTGAAAAGAATTACGGGAGTGGCTGAGTGGGATCATCTTCTTAAACTTGCCGCAGCCGTAAAAACATAATTACTGACCACAATGTAGGCTACAAACTTTTACTGCTTTGTTTAGACGCGTGTGTTAATAACTTAATATGCCCCAATTTCTCCATTGTATTAATTGTGAAATATTTTGATATATATTTTAAAGAAAATCGAAACAATAAATATCTAAAGAGAAGGAAAGATATTGGTGACGTGGACATTGTATAGCTGATAATCGCAGAGTAAATCGTAGCCGTTGAATATATCTTTAGCCGCCTGATCGAAACAGCAGCAAGAAGATTTTATCGATCTTCCGTAACAAGAAATGGACCCAGTCACATCATATATAAGAGAGAAGCGAACAGGTGTAAACGAGAATCGGTCTCAAAGTGTTATTGTTGAAGAAGCATCGTCGGAGAGATGGGGAATACGAATTGCATCGTCGGAGGTTGCATCGATCAAGCGAGCGTCGGTGTGGTCGAACGTTGGGGACGATTCGAGCATATAGCGGAGCCTGGTTGTCATTTCTTCAACCCTCTCGCCGGTCAGTGGCTCGCCGGAGTCCTCTCCACCAGGATCAAGTCTCTCGATGTCAAAATCGAGACCAAAACCAAGGTTTGATCTCATCCTCGTGTTATCACCAATTCATTTCGATCCGGACGACAAAACCAAGACTTTGTGTCTTTTTGTTGCAGGATAATGTGTTTGTGCAGCTTGTCTGCTCGATTCAGTACCGTGTAGTGAAAGCTAGTGCTGATGATGCGTTTTATGAGCTCCAAAACCCTAAGGAGCAGATCCAAGCTTATGTCTTTGATGGTAACTTTTGTTTTTTTTTTTTTAATAATAATAAAAAAGCTCTCTTTTTGATTTCCTTATTTGTATGACTGTTTCCAAACCAAAAGTGGTTAGAGCTTTGGTTCCAATGATGACGTTAGACGCTCTTTTTGAACAAAAGGGTGAAGTAGCTAAGTCTGTTCTTGAGGAACTCGAAAAGGTACCATGTCCCAAGTGTGTTATCAAGTACTTGTGTTTTTGGATTAATGCATAGAAACTGGTGTAACGCTCATTGATTTGATCAGGTTATGGGGGCTTATGGATACAGCATTGAGCACATTCTGATGGTTGACATTATTCCTGATCCTTCTGTACGCAAGGCCATGAACGAAATCAATGCAGGTCAAGCTCTATTTCAGCTATTAGAATGCTTTGCAAAGATTTCATTTTTGACTTGTTTCATCGTCTCAAATTCATTTCACTTAAAAAAACGCAGCACAAAGGCTCCAGCTCGCGAGTGTTTACAAAGGAGAAGCAGAGAAGATTCTCCAAGTGAAGAGAGCGGAAGCAGAGGCGGAAGCTAAGTACTTGGGTGGTGTTGGGGTTGCTAGACAGAGGCAAGCAATCACAGACGGTTTGAGGGAGAACATAATGAACTTCTCTAGCAAAGTAGAAGGCACATCATCCAAAGATATTATGGACTTGATCATGATCACACAGTACTTTGACACCATGAGAGACCTTGGAAGCTCATCAAAGAACACAACCGTGTTTCTCCCCCACGGTCCTGGACACGTCAGGGATATCAGCGACCAGATTCGTAACGGTCTGATGGAGGCGTCCAGTGCTCGTGTCACCGACGACGTCTGAACGGAGATTCACTTGGGGTTGTGAATCGAGTTTGTTGGTTTTGCTTTCTTTCATTATCCTTTAAATGACCCTTTACTAGTTTCAGGGTGTGTGATTTCGTTGGATTTTGCTTCCTTTTATGTTTATGGTTTCATTGGTGACATTTGTGTTAATGATATATATTAAGTACTTCTTGATCTCTTACGTTTATGGCTTCTGATTCTTTCTTCGAGTCTTCTTATATTATAAAATTCATTTTCACTCCTAAACCGTATTATTTCCAGAATCAAATATCACATCGAACATGTTTGAATATTCAAGTCAAGGAAGCTTTCTTAACTTAACTCTCAACGTGGACGAACAAGGTGCGTTCTCCTTCTTCTTCGTTTACCGTTCTCTGTTTTCAATAATCTTTGGGAAACCTTAGCCTCCTCCATGTGAGTTTAGTTTCTCTCTCTGGCTCTCCTCTGTTTTCATTAGGAAACCTCGAAAACCCTTAGCTTCCATGTGAGTTTAGTCTCTTTCTCTTTCTCCCTCAGTCTTCTTCTTTTTCTTCTGGTGAAATAGAGTCTTCCGGTTAAGTATTCTTAATTTCCGCACAGATACATACACGGACAGTCAAGTTTTATATCAGCTCGTGGATTGATTCTGCAACTACGGGTACGTAGGATTCAACATCTCAATGTTTATTTTGATAACTTTGGTCGCCCTGTTGAATATCCCCGAGCATATAATATATACCTGCAAGACACTTGTAAACTTACAACTCCATGGAGTCGACTTGGTTAATGCACAGTTTGTTTCCTCACCTTGCCTAAAGATCATGCGGTTAGTATATGTTCGATATCCCAATCAGGTCAGTTTGAAGATTTAACCATGATCAGATGTTCATCTAATATTGATGCAAAGGTTTGACAAGTGCGCTCTCAGACACTGAAGAGACGTGATTTGTCATATCGTCACAGATATATTAAGGGTCTCAAGGAGCTAGTTATTAGTAGCTTTTTTTTGGAAGGTATATACTGTACATGTCAATATTGTAGCATTTAAATACTCTTTCACGAAAAAGAATGATTAAAACATGAGTAGTGCATTTCCTTATTGAAGATCATATACGATTATCAATTTAGTCTCAGATTCAAATTATTCTTTCAAAGATATTGTAGGAGCTGTTTTTATATAAAAATTATTTCATTTTAAATTTCTTTACTTTTGGATTTGATAAAAATCTAACAAGTTAATTATGAGTAGATTTTATGAAGACCCTAATACTCCCACCAAAAAATATTTATCTTATATAAATATTAACTTCACATGACTTTGATGTTCATGATCGTAATCGTTTGATATTTGTCACATAACTTGATGTTCGTGATCATATATCAAGCAGTGTGAGATTGGGAATTGAGGAGAGTTGTGTGTTGCGTAGGGAGCGTCATGGAAGCAGTGATCATCTCTTTGTTGCATGTCTTTACACATACATAGATTGGTTGGATCAAGTCAAAGAATCTTCGACTCCAACTCCACTCCAAACTGGTCGGACACGTTCTCTCACATCTCTTATGTAGACTGCGGAGATTAAACTTTTTTCTGATCTGTATGTGTTTCCAAATGAAGATCTACTATATTTGGAAAGAGATAAACTCAGAATGTCATAAGAACTTCCTATTTCTCAGCTCACTTGCATCATTGAGAAGCCACACCATTAAGTATGTTTACCTGCAAAGCTTGAAAGTTTGCTCAGGTGGTGGTTCGAAGTCCAACTTCAACCACCTTAGCTTTCTTTAATTCTATTGCTAATTCTATAGCTTTATTCCAAGCGAATATTGACGTTATTAGTGCCTCCGAGAGAAAGCTTTCTTGTCTTGATACTGTACCACAGCTTGAATCATATACCTCTTTCAGTTCTGAATAACCAATTATGGTTGATTAGTAATTTGTGTAGATTGATTTACCATCATTCGTCTAGTTTCGGCTTACCTAATTGTTTGGTCCCTATAGTGTAATGAACACTTGCAAATTTTTTATTGTTTAAAACTAATTGAGAAAAAAAAAAACTGATTCACAAATATCAGAAACCCTCTGTCCATCTCGAAAGGTTTCGGAGTCCAGTCTCATTATTAACAAATGTAGTTGAATTAACAGAAGACCCATGTGTTTTAAAAAGACACAACTTAGCTGGCAAGGAGTTTCTTCTTTGGTAATAAATTAATTAATTGTTTAAATTATCATAAAAGCAACAAAAATTTCAGCTACTTTATATAGCAGTCGTTGTCAACATCTACTTGTCTAAGAAGCCTCATCTCTTCTATTTAAAGGTCTCTCAAAAGCAGTCTCTTTCGCACAAACAACAACTTTTCTTCTTTTCTTCCTTTCTCTCTCTCACTGCGAAGATGATAGATTCTGTTTTGGAGTTGGTCAACAAAACTGCTTCCAATTCTTCATTCATGTTCCTCTTCTGTAACTTCATCATCATCTTAATCCTCATGGGAAACTCTAAACCGGATTCCGAAGACAAATCAAATCCCGGTTCGAAGGAACCCATGTTGATGTCTGAATCGGTTCTCTCTTCCAAACCCGGTTTTAAGAAAACTGTGTTAACATCCGAGTCGGTTCTCTCTTGCAAACCCGGTTTTGAGAAATCCATGTTGATCTCTGACTCTACTCTCCCGTCGAAGCCCGGTTTACCAAAACCTGGACTGATATCTAAGTCGGTTCTCTCCTCTAAACCAGCTAGTTCTGAGCAATTGTTGACTTTCAAATCCGGTTTGCAGATAATGACTTCTGGATTGAAACCCGGTTCAGACTATTCAGAGAAGGACGAGAGAGGGAAGAAAGAGAGTTTGGAGGAGACTGAGAGCGAAGTGGAGTGTATGCTTAGAAGACGAGTTGAAGAATTCATTCGTAAAGTTAATACTCAATGGAAATCAGAGAACACAAAGAGTAATTATCTCTTATACTAATCAGAGTTTTGTTTTGCAATTTTTGAAATGCTCTTAAGAAGTATGAATGGGAAAGCACAAGTTAATATTAGTAATAGTGACTAAGTGAAGACATAGTTGTAATTCTCTTCTTTTGAAATCACATTAACAAAATTGTATTGTAACCAGATTAAATCAAATGAAAACTTAGATTTGTAATTGGTAAAGAGAAAAGTTGCTGTAAAACAAAGTTACAAAAGAAACAAAAAGCAAAATGGGTTTCTGATACCAACACGTAGAATCAAATCAGAAAACATATCATATATTTTCTGATGCGATTCAATAAGGATTTGTGTCAATAATTAGTTCTCCAACAAAATAAACATAAATTAAGCTTAAGTTCTTGGATTTGATGAACTCATGGATAATGTATTTTTCTTCCATGAGTCGTGTAAGTTTGGACAGATATGCAGTTTAATTTGGTTGGTGGAAATTGTAATTTATTTTATGGTTTGTTCGACAGAGAGGAAAAATAAAAAAGCATCTTTCTAGTTCATCAAATCCGTAAGTCAATAATAAATCATAAAAGAAAAAACAAAGTTAACAGATGAATAGATCAGAAAAAATATATGATATGATTTCCCTAGACCAGATTGATTTATACAGATCATATTAAAACGCTTACCAACTAAGGACAGTATCCAAAATTATCAATTGTTTACTTGAACATTGCTATTGGGCAGCCTTAAACTACATCTCCTTGAGTCTCCAGATCTTTTTGGTTCTTGAAGGATACAGTTTGGAGCAGTTCATTACGGATGATGCTGTTATTCTATTGCAATCGCTCTCAATCTTAGCCTCAGAACTCTTACATTCCACCTTTCACGGCCCTATCTTAGCAAGTATCAGGCGTGTGAGATGCAAGGTCAGAGTCCTCAACAATGTTTTCACTTTCGAATTGTGGCTACTCATGGATCTCCCTCCTATCAGACTCAGTATTTTCCATAGCAGCTTCATGCTAACATAACGTCGATGTCTCCTTGCTCAGACACGCTATCTTAGCTTCTTGACAATGGTGCTTCTCATTGTATTACCTCAAATCTGAGAAGATGACGTTATTGGTTTGAGTATTTTAATGGATTTGGAAATCCAACCGAAATCTTATGTTATTGGTTTTATGATTTTAAAATCTATATTCAAATTCAATGTTATTAGTTTATTATTTTAAAATAAAATTGAAAATTTATTCAATAGTAAAAATTTATTTAAGGATTTGATTTAGAATTAAATTTTGTGGATTTATAAGTGTTTTTAAGATCAAAATACAAAGGAACAAATATTGAGTTGAACCTTGTTATTTTAGTTAAATTTGAATTATTGATTTTTTCCAAGTTCATAATAACCATATATTCAAAAATATGGTGCAGAGATGGAAGAAACTGTTGAAGTATATGAGATGAACGGACTGAGACTCTTACTGCCTTTCACTGTCAAAACTCGGCCTTCGTGACAACCCAGATTACAAGTTTTAAACTTGTCGATGCAAGTGACATAAATGAATCGTGATCTCAGTAACTCTCTTTTTGTTCTTTTCATTTTTGGCAAAGAGATAATTTGGGGGCTCTCTCTCTTATCCATCATTTTGGCGAGGAAAGTTGTTCTACTACAGTTTATTGTTGCAGGCTGTTTAGGCAAAGAGACTAAACACAAAGCACTTGCTGATTCTAGGAGAATCACGTTCAAGGAGTACGGTAAGCAGAAGATATACATCGCTAGGCAGGACCAGTTCAAGATTCCAAACAACGAAGAACTTCCTCATATGAAAAAAAGAAAACGCAAAACTTCAAGAACAGCTTCAAGAGAAAAAGAAAACGTACTATCAATGAAGTGGAGTCAGATGTGTTACTTTTTGATCAGTATATAGTTTTTGAAAATGTAACCATTTGGTGGATTTACAATAATTCATTTCATTTATTTTGAAATCTATTTATTTGATTTTAAAATCAATGAATTTATCAAAGATTTCCAAATCCAACAAATCCACTAAAATACTAGAACCAATAACCCCTACTTAAGTTTTAATAAGGACGAACCAATAAAAGTTACTTGACTAGTCAAAATGAAGAGTAGATTGAATGAGAGAGTTTGCACACATACTTAAAAAGTTTTGAAATTCTACAAACAACCACTTGGGGATAGAAAGTCAAAGAACCCTAAAGATTACATGCTCTAATAAACCCTAACTCTTTAGTGAGAGATCTCTGTTTAACAAAACAACTAAAATCTTGAGGCACTAAGGGAAAATAACCGTAGCAGGAGCTTAAAAGATCAAGAACGATCCATATCTCATTCACTCAACTCTCAATCATCAGCTTGGAACCTCAGTGTCAGATTCGCTATGGCCTCCGAACTCTTCATCATCTTCACCTTCTAAATCCTCCTCATCTTCTTCGTCATCCTCTCCTGGGAGAGAAGAGAAGAGATCCCTGATATGATTAGCAGTGTTGTTTGTGTAGTAACCTTGGACCGGGTTAGTGCTTGGCTCATGCGAGAAGGACACAGGTGGTGCTGCGGACACGGGTGGTGCCTGAATAACAACAGGCTTGTTCAGACCGTATCTAGCCTTTGGTTCTTCCGCTGAGCCACCGAATGAGATGTTAGAAGCTTGTGTTGTAGTCGGGATCCCGAATCTTTCTCTTCTTTGCTTCTTCATCTGCTGCTGCTGCTGCTGCTGCGGTTCCTCCTGACCCGCTACAAAAGTCCCTACCATTACCTGAAACATAGATGACAATGCTTCAAAACAAGACCTCGAGTCCATTAGAGAGACATCAACACCTCATCATGTTCTGTAAGTTAGTTACCTGAACTGGACCAGCGGCTATAAAGAGACCGGCGAGTCCACCACCAAAGACACGACCATCTGGTCCGGCAAGAGACACACTCATCCCTCCAGCTCTGCTTCGGGTTCCTCCACTCTCGCTTGGTATAAACGAACCCGTCAAAGAAAGAATCTCAAAATGACCCTGACCACAAATTGTTAACTAAATTTAGTAAAAAGAAAAGCTTTAAAGTTAACCCAAGAGAGAGAGAGAGAGAGAGCAGACCTCATAAGTGAGAGTACCACCAGATGTCGTAGACTGACGAAGTGTAACATTAGAAATGGGACCGTTGGCTGAAAGAATGCAGATAGCACGAGAGCCTTGTTGAGAGAATGTCATTATCTTCATCGTCACATCCTGTTACAAATCAGTGTGCCAAAAAAAAAAAGAGTTAGAAAAATCTCGGAGAATCTATGAATATCTCATAGAGATAATCTGTTAATATTAAGGTCACTAAACCGACTTTCTCCTTATAAATATTCAGTAACTAAAGAGAACAATCCAGGACATACCTCGCCGGCATTTACTGTGAGCACATGAGGCGTGAAACTTGCACAGACAACTTCTGAAGTTCCTACAACTGCAAAGTAAACATCAAATGAATCAAGAAAAGCAACAATTAAGGTAAAAAATTGAAATCTGACAAAGAAAAAGAACGATTTTAGGGATGGAAACTTGAGTTGTTTCCCATACGGACATGATTGCTAAAACCAAAACAGCAAACAGTCCCAAGTTAAACTCTTATGTAACTAGATTTTAAGTACTACAAAATCATCCGCATCTTAATCAAATAATTCTACTAGTTTCCCTGAATTGAAACATTCAGTAGCTTTATAAGACAAAACCTTTGTCCTTATCCCAACTTTTTTTGCAAGTCAAACCAAAAGACAAAGAGATTCAATAAGGCATAAGATCCATTAAAAGCAGCCACGTATTGGTTCTAACAGAGACATAAAGTGTACAAAGATTCCTATAATCTAACACTGAGATATAGACATTACCAGGAGAATTGTTGTCGAATTCGAACATCTGAGGATTCTTAAGCCAACTGTTGTTGTTGTTGTGGTTATTGTTGTTGGGCGGCTCCACACGTCCTCGACCTCGACCTCTTCCTCTTCCACGCCCTCGTCCTCGTTTTCGAGAAGCAAACTCCGTCGTCAACGGGACAGAGGAGGAGATTGGCATCGGAGAAAGAGTCACGGCGAGTGAGCCGTCAGGATTATACTTCCTGGGTCTGCCTCTCTTCTTCTTGAGCTCAGCAGACGAATTCTCCACCGGCATTGTTAAGCTGAAAGGAGGAGCAGCATTCTCAGTTGCTTTGGCCGCGACGGCGGAGGCAGATGCGGAAGCGGCGGCGGTGGTGTTGGCTAATCCCGGCGGAAAAGGATTAGGGTTTTCGGACCGTGGTGGGTCCATCTGGTAGACACCACCACTAGGAGGAGGAGCTACATGTTGTTTCAGACCAAAACTGCTAATGATGTTGTTGTTGTTGTTGCTGGTTCCTTCTCTCTCCTCCATTAGATTCTGTAAGGAGAGATTCCGACAGTTAAGAGAACCTTAAGAAGACCACTCGAATCTTGCTGATCACGACAGATTCAAATTCAAGCTTCTGAGACAGAGACTTTAAAGTACAGACAAGAGAAGGAAAGAGGAAAGAGATCCAGAGGACGTAAGATTCAGAAGAGTAAAAAAAAAAAAAAAAAAAAAGGGGGAAAGAGAAAGATGAAGTCTTTCAAAGTGAAAATAAGTAAAACTTAGTGAAGAGAAAGATCAAATCTTCCATGGCCGAACCTTAATTTCAGAAGAATTTCTCCTAAACATTCATAATTACCAGCCAAACAAAAAAAATTGGAATTTTTGTCTTTTTTTTTCTACGGGTGGGGTGGGTTAAGTTTAGGGAGAAATTTTCTTTACAGATGTGAGAAATTAGGGTTTTCAGGAAGAAAAATGGAAATATAAATAAATATTTAAAATGGGAAAGAAATTAATCCAAGGAGCGGATATTTTTTTGTTACATTGCACTTTGAACTTTTTTTGGTCAACAAATACATTTTGATTTTATAAATTAAAAAATGAGAAAAAAAAGGAGAGAGAAAGACGAGAAAAGAAAAAAAGTAATAATGGGCTTAATTAGAAAATTTCAAAAAATTACAAATCCACTCCTAACAGTCTTGGAATTTGGGATACAGCTAAAGCTAAAAATTAATTTAATAAAATGAGTAGGGGCTAATTTTTAATTATATACAGTTGGACTTGATTTTGAGATTTCCATATTTATTAAAATCAAATTTTGAGATTATACTTGTTTCTTTTTCCAGTCTACCCATTGACTACGACCAAAAACACGCTGACCAATCCATATCTTAACTACAAAATCTCTTTGGTCTTGTTACGACTCTTGTCCCTGCCATTTGGAGAGTGGTATAGCTCCAAAAGATAGATGATGGATTTTAGCCTCTTAGGGTGGAGATTAAATAGATACTTTTGTAAATGATCTAAAAGAAGTTGAGAAGAAAAAAACTAAAAAGTTCTTCTCATTATCAATTTTATTTTGGGTTCTATTACTCTATGTTACTCTAATTGATATACTACAATATAACACATTCTTGATTTTTTTTTAATATGTATAAAACAAATTCGGCCCAAATATTATTTAAACTTTGTATTTAAACAATTTTTTAATTTTAATTATAATATTATAAATTTAAAAATTAAAATTATAAATTTTATATTTTTACCAAATTAAAATCCTAATTTCTCAAAAAAAAATTGGAAAAAAGGTCCACTACATTTGCACCATAAGCAGATGTTTTAAACCGGCAAAATTGAATCAGTGAAATTAAACAGAAGAGCTTCTATCATTACTGAGAGTGTGACTTCGCATGAGTTTTCTCAGTTTTATGTAGCCATTAACTATCCGGATTGGTTGCATGAACTCTTTATTAATGAAAAAGGTGTTCTTCTTCTTAATTCATTTGTTGTTGTTGCCTTTTTAGCTCTTTATGTTGAGGTGTCTTTGGTTTCTGAGTTGCAGTGAACTATTTGTACGTTTGAACTTTCGTTACTTAATTTTTTATATACATCATCCAGATAAAAAAAAACAGCAACACATTTTTAAGTTGTTTTGCAGGAGACATGAAGTCCCATTGTATATATCAGTATAACAATGAATAAACGAATATCAAGGAATTTCCATTGTCTATATCTAATATTTATTGCAAACTTCTTTTTTTTTGTTACCTTTTCAGCTCTTCTTAAAGATTATGTATCTTTTAGTGTTTATGACTTTTGGTAATTTAAAAGTTTTTCAACCATTGCTTGATTTATACATTAAAAAAGTTATCTTCTGTCCCTTCTGGCTCACCAATACAGTGGAAGGTTTACAAAGAGGCTTCCTTCACCACTCTTTACCAGCTTCTGATCCACTTTAAATGTCCAATTTTCTTATGCTACGACTGTTGGAAATGATTGAATTATTATTTCGTGATACTGTATAATCTATAATTATGTTGAATGATTTAGATTGATTCACTTGTTATATTGACAAGGCAATATACAGAGAATAGCACCGATTGTTAGTCTCGATCATTAACAAACTAGTTTTTCTGTGTTTCTTACCTTGATAAAACATGAACATATATATACATATAAATTTTCTCAAATTAAATTTATTCTGAAAAAACATTTAGATGGTAACACAAAAAATAAATATGAACACATTTTGAATAATTCATATCAGAGTTTATAGTACATTTAGATGGTAGAGTTGGAACCACAATTTTGAAGCCAAGAACAGCAGACACACATTTGAATTCCAATTCAGTGTACAAGACAACATTCTCTAGTTTCAAATAATCTTTCTTAAACTGACATGTAGTATCCCGCAACAATAATTTGATGATTCATAAGCATCTTCAATGGAGGTTCTTAGGTGAAGTTCTTAGTTTTTTTTTTGTGATTAAAATAAATTAAAATTACCTAATAAATTAAGAACTGGTTCTTAATTGAGAACTTTAAGAGTTAGTTCTTAGATGGGGTTCTTAGCCACGTATCAATGTCTAATTCGCCGGAAATTTTTTGTTTTCTTAACTTAAGGTTTTTAAAAAAAAATTTTAATTTTAACTTAAAAAATAATTCTTAACTTAAAAAGTAATTCAATGCAATATATTTTAATGTTTTATTTAAGAAAATAAAAATTTTTTAAAATAAAATAATTTTCATATAACCGATGCAACATATAATTTCGTTTTCATATTTTCGACAAACTCATTTTAAACTTTAAATATTTTTTGTACTCGTAATTGAAAGATACTTTCGTTGAATTTTTTGTAAGATAATTTGATCTATCATACTAAATTACTAAAAATTCAAAAAATAAACTCTATTTACAATTAAAAAAAAATTATTAAAAAAAAAATTAACAACTTCATTAGGGATTTTACCATTGGAGCAAAGAAAATAAAATTATTTTAATAAGGATTCTTAACAAATTAAAGGTTTTATAATTAAATATTAAATAAGAACTCCTAAGAGACATAACAAACAAACAGCAAAAAATAAGTTATTGAGAATTGGACCACAGACCTCTAGATATCAATTGATTGATGACATTATCAAGGAGAGTTTCTAAACCCAACCAATAAATGCTAATATATTGCAAAAATCTACACTCGTTAAATTTTGGATTGTATTGTGAAATTGAGATCCAAATAGATCCAGCATATACAGTATAATTTAATATATTTTAATAAAAGTAAATTGCATAATAAAATTAATGATATTAAAACAAAAAAATAAAGAACCAAATGAATATCTAATAGGGTTCTTATAGTTGCTCTTTTAAGAAATTGGTTCTCACTTCTTTCTTATTTTTCATTTTTTTTTAATAGTTAGATATTTTTGATGTGCATACTCTTAGAGATGTTAATGATAAAGAAATTTTTTTATAATGGGTAAAAAAACAACCTGAAATTGTTTTATCTTTTTTTTAAACAGCAATAGCATAGAAAATCTGGATCTTTCTTACATGAGAGGCTGAGATTGATTTATACAAGCTTGAGGACAAGTTGAATCTCATGGGGGAAATATTGATATATATACTATAAATAGAGGGGAAGGATAACAGATCCGGTGTCTTGGATCATTTTGCAAGTGAGAAGTGTTTTGGCTAAAGGAGAGAGGGATTAAAAAAAAAACCCTAGATTGTTTTTGTACATTGTTCATTGAATAATAAGAGATATCAGTTCTTGAATCTTGTCAATAACAAGATTGAAAGCACGAGATATATATTCTCATTTGCAGATGATGGAAATCCAAATGATGTTAAAAAACACATGTATGGAGAAATTAACTTATGAACGGAATAAAAAAGGTTTACGAAGAGTCATTAAAAAAAAAGAACAAAACAAAGTATATCAGTTAATTATATATTGATATGAACAATCTTCATAACATGAACTCATGAACACATGTACATGTATCAATTTAACTAATAAAATGATTAAATGACACAAAAATCAAAATGGTAAGTAACAGGTTTTAACTCGAAATTGTAAGTGATTTTAAAAAAAAAATCATGTTCATAATCCATATTTCTAGTGTTAAACAAAACCAAAAGCGATCACAAAGTAACAATGAAATCAAGCAGGATAAACAATGACAAAATCTTTAATCTAAATTCAAAGAAATCAAATTGTATATAATATCACATAGATATTACTCCACACATGTATTATTTGATTCACAGAGATGACCAAGTTCTCATTTTTCTGAGGCTCTTATTCATAAAACAAACAAACTGAAACAAAACAAACTTAACCAAAGTTGGAAAACATCACTAATGGAACAATGTAAATCCATTAGTGAAGAGTCTTGAAAAGATCACTTTTTCAATAATTTTGCACAAGAACCTGAACATAGTTCGAACTTTGCTGCAACATTTTGGCTTTTGCATATGCAAACATCTTTTGAATTTCGTCCAACCCAGACAACACGTATAGTTCAACTCTTTCCGGCACAGGCGCATCCACATGTATACACCGAATCAAATTCTTCACCAGATAAGACTCGTTGGGGCCACCAACAAAGTTCTTAACCACCAAGACTTTGAGTGTCTTTCTCATATACTTAAATGTTATGTTTTGCATCCAAGATGTTTGTGGATCGATGCCAGCATATGACGAAGCCATCTGTTAAAAATAAAATTATTTTTGTGTGGTTTATTAATATGAAAATACCATATATATATAGTAGCGTGTAATTCATCTTTAAAGAATTTAAAATAAATAAATAAAAGACTTACCTCGCTGGAGGTTGGAGGAAGCATATCAAAAGTGAGTGTTTTTAAGTTCTGGCAACTATTGAGAAGGAGCCAAATTCCACTAAACTCATTCTGATGCAACTTCGTTTTCAGCACTAAATGTTGTGTTTGCACTAGACCAAGTAAACGCCGATGCTCAGAGTTTTGAATCACCTTACATTAGAAAAATAAAAATAAAACACATGTTACAATCAACATAACATTCTTAACATTCACTATATACCCCAATTAACATAATATTTTTTAAGTATACTCTGTATTCCCTAGATTACTACTAGTATCATACCACAAATAATCCATCTTGAAAATACTTAAACAGTATTGATGTGTGATACGCACTAAACCAAATAAATTTCATAAAAAAATAATAACTAATATGTTTATCCAATATTTACATTTTCAACATACTTTCTCTTCATTAGGCAACAATTATTATGACACATATTGCAAAGAATTCAAAACAATTCAAAAACAACTAACAATGAACATATACTAAATATTATGTAAATCTTATACTTATACATACCTGTAGTACATTCGGGAACACAGTTAATGTCCTAGAAGGTGGAAGATGACTAAGGTTATCACAGAGAGTTATGCCATCTAAATAGGTCGAGTCACCAATATCACTCAGCTTAAAATCCAAATAAATATCTTTTACAACTATATTCTTTCTCCAAAATTTAAGGCTGAAAATTTCTCCTGAGTACCTGAAGATTTCAAGTTTAGGCATATCAAGTGTACAAGAAGAGAACAAGTCACAGTTCATAAAGGAAAATTCTCTCATATTCCCAACAATCTTAGTGAAACCCAGATCCCAACAATTTTTGATTCTTAGACTGTCAAGCCTAGAGCACTTTGATAGCAAAGGTTCAAGAGTTTCCAGTCTCATCAAGCGGAAAGAGAGGCTTTTAAATTTCTCTGGATTCAAGAATCTAGAGGGGTCAATATCCTTGCACGCGCAAATCTTCAATGACTCAAGAGTTGTTAGATTGTAGACGCTTTCAGGGACTTCAACAACCAAATCAACATCATCAAAGTCAATCCAAGACGGGTCTGAGAAATCAAGAACCAGTTTCTTAACTCCTTTCCGGACGGCCAATGCGATCAAGGCATGGGTCGAATCCAAAACCATCTCAGGATCAGAGATAGATATCTTGAGACTATCAATGGGATGACCATTGACTCTAGCGACCCATCTACTCATATGATAACTAAAGACAAACATAGCCGCAGCATAAAGTATAGGTTGGTTGTAGAGAGAAGGGCTCACGAAGTCGGATTGCTTGAAAGCAACATTCCTTGTCTCACGATAGAGATACCTCCATGACTTGGAGACGACACTAGTCCTTACACATTGTTTAAATGGGAGAAATGAGATTATCATCACCAGAACTAATCCTGGTAGATTCGATATTCTGTCGGGTTGTGCACTCGGATCCATTGTTGTAATTAGAGAAATGGTGAGAATTTCGAAAGAAGAGATAGGTGTTTGTTGGATATAATCTGGTTGGTTTAGACACCACAAATAGTGTTTCTCTTTTATATATCTTCCATGATAAGTTTTGTAAATCTAGTCAAATCAGAGACCTACACATAGCAAAACTTCCATAGTTGATAGATCTCATATAACCACTCAATTCAATTATTCAAAAAAAAAAGATTCATGTACAATGAACCTAGTCAAATAAGAGATGTTTGCATAATAAAACTTCCATAACTAATAGATATCGTATAGATACATAGGAGAATTACTCAAAAAAGAAGATGATTCATCCACTTTAACCTTATCTCTTACCTCCCAACAACAATAATATTTTGACCGAGAAAATATAACTAAAAATATATTATTTCATCAAATATAATTTTGATCATTAATTTTACTAGATATAATTACTTGAGGTTAAATTCAAAAGAAATATAATTGCAAAAGCTGTGTATAAATTGTGTTTAGAAAACTATTTTTTTTTTGTAAGAATGTAAAAATATCTTTAAAAATGCATGTGTTAGAAAATTGTTTGACTTAATAAGATTGATTCCAAAGCCAAAAAGAAAATTAAAACAAAAATCTGGAAGTAAATTTAATCAATATTTTATAACACCAAAGTTTTGTAACATCTGGTATTAAAAAGTAACGATAAACGTTTTTTTTTTTTTGGTCACAAGTAAACGATAAACGTTTAAAAACCAGAAAAAAAAAAAAAAAAAGGAGATGAAGCTCTCATAGGGTCAAAAGGAGAAGGACTAGGGACATATGAATTAAGCAAATTATTTATTTATGAAGATGACGAAACGGTGGCGTTTTTCGTAGACTGCGATGGTTCAGGTGTCAAGTTCGTCCATGCCTCGTCTGTAACTGTGCCGGTGAGTGATGTTTTACAACCAGCTGATGACTTCTGCAGTATTTTTCGAGTTTCAATGCAAGCACAAAGTTTATAAAATCAAGTTAACATCCTTCTTCTTATAATGAGACAGGCACAAAGAGGAATCCCAGTGAATATTAATTATATGATTTACAACTTTAGCTCTTGTTTTGTTAGTCTTAAAGTTTCCACTACAAAGCAAATGGTATGACGATAATAAAAGTAGAAGATAAGAATCTATTCAGTTTTACTCAGACCTCAGTGTTTCGGGTCAGATCACCCAAAAACTCAAGGCTGAACTTGGTGACTAGTCTAACAACCATATGGCTCGATCTCTATAATTACAAACAACATATAATCAGTCAATATAACCAAATCCAGTTTTAAAAGAGTAACATATTGTTGTTGGAATATTTACCATATTCAGCCTTGAGTTTTCTTTTATGCTCTACAGTTAAATAGCATGAATTGTCTGTATGATAAACCTGAAAACGAAAATTGTCACCAAGAAAGTAAAATCTCAGTCAAAAAGGTTGTTTCAGGTAGGTGTGTCAAAGAGTGCATGTACTATCAGTCTCATTTCACTCTAAGACAAAGCACTTTTGAGAGAGATCACTACTATGTCCGAAAAATGCTCTGGGATCTCTGGAAGTAAAACACATCCCTAATCATCTCTAGATCGTGGACATCTTCACCAAGTCTCTACGGCAATGACTTTTCAGCTCACTTCGTGACAAGTGGACCACCCAATACAGGGCCCAAGCCCAATTCAAGCCCACCATAAGTCTGGCAGCCCAAACTTAGTCATCTTCCCTCAATGTCATCGACCTGCAAAAGTGAAGACAAAGTCAGTTAAAATAAAAAAGAGCACAAGTCTGCAGCAAAAGAAGCAAATGAGGATAATAGATTTGGACTATTGGATGAAGAAGCTAATATAAAGCCTTAAATTTTAGTCTATAAAAAGAGATATAGTTGTAACAAGATAACTAAGTGAAAAACATATCAAAAGTATAAATAAGAAAGTTACTTTCTTCACTTCATCTTTCTACTTCTTTCAATATCGACATTTGTTATTATTTAATTTTTAATTAGAACATTAAGTATGCACCACATGGCATATATAAAAATATATGGATCCGTAAGTGACAAGTATATAGTAATTCTTTGTATCGTCACCAAAACTAGTGATTGCTTTCTAGTAACTTTCCTACCCATGAAAACATAGCCCAATAATATTGACTTATATATATAGATTAAACAAAACCTCATTCATCTAAAGATAATGTGCCAAATGCCAAAAACCTATTAAAACCCAAAAAATGAGGATATCATTGTATATATGTTGATGAAATTTTGACATATTAAGACAAAAATATATTTTTCAAATCCAGTTTTCCGACATAGTGTCGTCATATTGTCCTTATATGTTAGGCACTCCCTACTCAGCCTGAGAAAGGACGTTCGATTTATGGTTAGCGTTTGATTCCCTTTGTATTCTATTTTTAAAATGAAAGAAAACTCTTTATCCAAATGAAGACACTATGAACATATTTTGTAATTGTATGGCATTTGTACAAACAGAGGTGCAGTGATTACTCAATTCAAAAACAGAATTTGGATAAATTTACGTACGTGTATATATAATATCATTTACGTGCATAATATAAGATACGCATATCAAGAATTAATATTTCAAATAGTGAGTGATCTTGAACGTGCGTAATGAAGATAGTGACACGATGGGTAGTAAAATTTCAATATATATGACCCTCTTTGATCTATCATTTCCTTAATTATTTCATAATTTGATCGTGCATCGCATGTCAGCCTAATTAACAAAACATTGCTGACTGTCACCTGTTTTGTCAATTCATTTCCTTGATATTTATACTTGTATCGTTGGAACTGATTGATTGATCCATATTGTATTTTGTATTTTCTTTTTGCTGTATGAAATCATATTTTGTATTAATATATAGTACACTATAACTCTTGAGGTATAATTAATTAAAAAACGTTAGTTTTAATTTAACATGTATGAAGCTTCCTTTATTCGATCAAATATGATATTGTAACGTAGAATATTCTTTTTTTTTTTTTTTTTACTGATTCGATTTTCAAGTATTGAGTTTGAAACTTGCCAACTGAAGTATTCGGTAACTTTTACAGAAATCAAGGATATCACGAATAACCTTAATATTTATCCTTTTTAAAATATAATACTTTATTTATCTTGAGTCCTTGACCCTTTGGACATGATTTTGAGATACATAGTGGCATAATTGACATTATTTTGAGATACACACAGTTGGAAATGGAGATGAAATAAAACTATGACTTAATACATGCATGATACTATGATAGTAAGAATTACGAAAGTAAATGTTCAGGAAAAAAAAATATATATATACGAAAGTAGAATTTATTTTAAATTAATTATTAAAAGATAAATTTGGGAATCTTCTTAATTTTCCATGAAATGCAAACATTTTATTTTCTTCTTTTAGCAAGGCATGAACTTTTTTTTCCTCTATTTTGTCGTTAGCAAGGGATGAAATTAAATAAAAGAAATGGCGACTCGTGGATCTCGTGGCCTTTATTTGTATTTGCACAACAATAATGACGAGTTTAGACTTTAGACGCGACGTGCTCAGAGTTGATTTGCAAGTCTAAACTCGTGGCACGTGTGTGGATCAGGTCTCCACTCTTTACGCGGATAATCCTAAAATTAATATCTTAAATTAGTCCTCAAAATTTTGGGATGGGTTCCTGTTTTCCTCCCATACACGTTTCGAATTTTGCCATCTCATTGCTTTTTCCGTTCAAAAAATATTTATATTCGGAAACATTTATTTTATTTAAACGGAAAAGGAACAGGTATTAGAATGAGTATCAGAATTATCAGTTTAAAATTTTGAAAATTTAATATATATACTTTTTCTAAATTTTTTTGTTTTTTCGAATTTTTCCGCAATTATCCAAAATATATGTCTAAAGTTGATTATTACCCTAAATAATAATATGTTTGGGAAGAGATTTTAGATACGAAAATTTTTCGAACTCATCCCATTATCCAATTTTTCGGCTTGTATTTATCTGATTTTTTTGAGAATTATTTTTCAATTTCCAAATTTTTCATCTTGTTTCGTACCCCGTAAATTCCCATCTTGAATCTCGAAATTTTCAAGACCACTGTAAATTTAATAAAAACAATAGAGATAGATAATGCATTTATAATGTAATTTTCTGTAAAGTTTATCTACTAAAAAATAGAAAATGAAAGCGTAAAAATTTGTTATGGATTTTTTGGCTTTGATATCATATTATGACTACGAAAATTTTTAGCTCTAATATCATATTACAATTAGGAAGGAAACGAAAGCTGAAGAAAGTTTGTTATGAATTTATTTATTGAACTTAATCCAAACGTAATTACTGAGATAGTTTATATACAGAGTAATAAACTTAACCGGTTGTAAACTTGGAACAAATATTTTAACTAGAATAACCAATTTCTTAACCAGTTGTTCATATCAAATAATCGTATTTTATGAAACTAGTTTTTCACTGAAATTGACAAAGCCGAACCAAATTAATCCATTTCAACATTCTTAATCACAGTAAAAGACGGTTAAGTACCAAAAACTTGTTTCAAACAAAAAACAATCGATTTATCTTAGTTGAAAACTTGAAATGTTACACCACTATGCACGATTATAATGTTCAAGCAAATAATTTGTTACACCACTATATGCACGATTATTAAGAAATGTGTTAAATGATCTGATTTGAACAATATATTAAGAAATGTGTATCTGATCTTTATATCAACTACTCATATTCAACGCACTTGCTTCATATTCACAAAAACTTAATATTTTAAGGACTCGTGGATGACGAGATTATATAATAGTAATAATTAATTATATCGACTTGTATTAATTAATTACTGGCGTATTACTAAGAAGATCGATAAATACAGATGCAGCACATTCGTAAATGGATCACTAACTCTCAACCTCTCTTCTAAGGTCAACTCTCACACTCTCTCTGATCTGTCTGATAGTATAGTTTTGTAGAGTCGTTTGGTTATAAAACAATTCGTGTTCGTAATTACAGGTAATATTCGTAAGCAAAAGAGATGGCCCAAAAGATTGAACCACAAGGAGGCCGAAATGGTGGCACCAATTTTGATGATGGATCCGACCACGACGCAGTAACCAAGATTCAGACAGCAATAGGTTCGAATGGTATTCAATATCTTCAGGTCGACTATGTCAAGAAAGGACAAACCGTACAAGGCCCTCTTCACGGTGTCAAGGGCCGTACTATCCCAGCTGAGCCGGTACATATACACTTCCCTTGTCTATTTATGTTTCTTGATATTTCTTTTTAAAAGTTATTACGAGATCACCTTGAACTAAAACAATATCAAGATTAGATATTGTCAAACATTGTTAAGGGCATGATTAGCTAATGTTTTCGTTTCGAAGTTTTTGACATGTTGATCTCGATCTCTACGCAGTTTGTGATTAGCCATCCTGAGGAGTATCTAGTTTCAGTGGAAGGTTGGTATACACCTGGATGGGTTATTCAAGGGCTTAAGTTCAAGTCCAACAAAAAGACCTCCGAACTCATCGGATATGATGATGGTACTCATTTTACTCTCCAAGTTCAAGACAAGAAGATCGTTGGCTTTCATGGCTATTCGGGAGACAATCTCGATTCTCTTGGAGCTTACTTTACTCCAGTAGTAACCCCCCCGAAGAAGGTTGCAGCCATGGGTGGTGAGACAGGAGATGCATGGGACGATAGTCATCACGAAAATATTAAGAAGGTGTATGTAGGACAAGGTCAAGATGGTGTAGCAGCTGTCAAGTTTGAATACACAAATGGTTCTCAAGTGGTTATTGGAGTTGAACATGGGAAGTCCACAATGCTAGGATTCGAAGAGGTATGTTTAACAACAAGAACAACAAAAAACAGATTATTGGTTTTCAAGTTTTAAGCCGTAATGTTATCCCCTTGTGCAGTTTGAGCTTGCTTCAGATGAATACTTTACATCCGTGGAAGGCACCTACGACAAAATCTTAGGGAGTGACAGTGCTATAGTGACGATGCTTACCTTCAAGACTAACAAGAACAGAACAGGTGGACCGTTTGGGCTTGACGCTGGCACACCTTTTGTATTCAAGGAGGAAGGTTACAAGATTACAGGGTTCCATGGACGAGCTGGTGAGAATCTTAATGCTATCGGAGTTTATTTAGCTCCAGTAGGCACCATCCCTTTGACTCCTGCAAAACCATTGAAGCTAGAAGGATTTGGTTCTGAGGGAGGAACTACATGGGATGATGGTGCTTTCGACGGTGTAAAAACAGTGTCTGTAGGACAAGCCCAAGACGGTATTGGAGTGGTCAAGTTCGTGTATCAAAACGGATCTCAGATTGTAGTAGGAAATGAACATGGAAAGACTACAATGCTTGGATTTGAAGAGGTACACTTGATTAGTTCTTGTTTTGTCTTTTAACCATATGTCTTTTTTTTTTACTGAACTAGTTTATTTTTGTTTTGTTTTGGGCTCCTTCAAATTACAGTTTCAGCTTGACTATCCAAGTGAATACATCACGGCGGTGGATGGTACCTACGATAAGATCTTTGGGAGTGACGCTGCGGTCATTACAATGCTTAGTTTCACGACTAATAAGAAAATAGCTGGTCCCTTTGGGCTTGATGCTGGCACACCCTTCGTACTCAAAGAGGCAGGCCACAAGATCGTTGGGTTTCATGGAAAAGCTGGTGATCTGCTTCATAAGTTTGGAGTTCATGTTCTTCCCATCACCAACTGATCGTGGAGATCTTGAATTTGTCACACTTTGTAGTTTCTCTCTTAATGGTCTTTGAACTTTGAATAATCTGGATTCTACTTTTGCTAGTTTCTGTTTGTTTCAGCTCTTTTCTTTTGTATTGCTGTTTCTGTCTCTGATGAAAGTGTGATCCATCTTCATAAATGTAAGGAAGTTATTTTAATTATTTATCTAGTTCCTTGAGTTATATATTTAACATTTTAAAAGTATGTTTGATTCGGTAAAATATACAAAAAGAAAGAACAAGAAAGGATATGTAAGTAATAATATACTAGACATCAAAATTCAGATTTATCACCAAATATCTTATGAATTTGAAGCGCAAAAAAAATAAAATACAATGACTACATATGAAATAAAATTCTAATCATCCTTACGACCCCTTGTTGTTGGAATACAAATACATAATAACCATTTGCAACAACACTTACCTGGACATGAAACCAAGAAGTAATTTTTTTTGCCATGAACCATATCTTATTTTAATAGAGATTTAGTAAATGCTTTTGTATTGTTGTCGTCTTCAAACGGTTCGTCTCGACTTTCTCCACCGGTGGGAAGCTTATATTATTTGTCTCGTTTGATCACAGCAGATTTATTTTTAAAATTATTTATTTTTTCCTCGAATGCATTTTCTTTACAGTGTGTATTACAGCATTCATAGTTTTCTTTGTTCAGTACAACTTTTTGATATCTTGCGACTCGCCTCTTCTATGATCTTTCTGAGTTGACTGCATATATTCTCTCACATCTGCTATCAATCCGCATTTCCTTGCCTTGCTGGTCCTTCTTTTCCGAGTCTCACAATTTCCACATCGACAAATCCATACTTCACTAATACCACCACAAAACCATCATTATCAAGTATCATGTTTTTTGGCAATGGTATGACATACAAGTATACAAATTCAACTTGTGGAGGTCCACCCGCATAGCCAGAAACAAATCCATGTTGTCGTCTGACTATATATAAATTGGTACCGGTTATACTAAATCATTGATATCCATCCATTCTGGCATCTTGTACGTCAGTTTGATGCTCTCTACGTTCTCATCGATATTTAATTTCTAATAAGCTTTCTTTTTTACCGACTCCAATCCCTCCCCTACTCGCAGCCTAATCCCCTTGCTTATCCTATTTTCAAGTAACACAAAACGCCAAACACCGTCTTTGTTTTTGTTCCATCAACCTTGCTCAGCTCTCACTAAGTCTTGCATCACTTCACACAATAAAACCATCATCGTTCTCCGGTCTATCACTGTTCAAAACAACCTCACATTAGAAAACTGAAACGGGGTGAGAGATAGTACACCATCAAATTCAATATAAAACTAATATGATACATCAATAAACTATTTATAACGAAATTACACATTATATATGTATATATCACACTCACCGTTACACTTAGCACACACATATACCTATACTAAGGACAATATTGTTTTTTCAATACAGATCTACATTTCTATTGTCCCTTCCACCATATTTATATTCTCACGCGAAAACCTAAGTTACAATGCTACTATTTAATCTCTCACTCTCCATTTGCATTCGAGTTTTTAATCTCTCAAATATCTCATTAATTATCTATCTTCTCGTGATTCATCATGCTAACGTTACTCTACGTCCATAAATTACACATCTTCCAACTTCGCTCTATATCCACATATATCAACACGCTTTTTCGTTAACATAAAATGTCATTAACTGCATATCTTCCATTGTCTGCATATTCATCGGAACACCGATACCAATCACATTTCCCAATATCATTTACTTTCTATTTTTTCAACTTCCCCCACTCGCATCCTTAACGTAAATTCATTACACTCTATTGTCGTGTCGTTTTTTTCAGTACTCTTATACTGGTTTCTTGTTCCTTATTTTCTCTTGCTAATTTATTAGATTGTTTTCAATTTTTTATTTTTCACCTCATTCTCTCAAAATTATAAGCCATTACAAAAAAATCACTGCCACAAGTATTTTAGTTTCTTTTACTTTTCAGTTTTTTGAAAGAGAAAATCCCACCTCCTTTTACATCTTCCAAAGGTTTTATGAATCATATTTTATTTTATTTATGAATATAACATTTTGTATTGCATCTATTATACCTGAGTAGATACATTGTTGGGATTATGAATTTTGAAAAGAGGATTTTGATGATTTGATAATAGAGTTTTATGAATCTGTGGTATTTTTGGTAAGTTGAAATAGTTCTTCATCTATATTGTTCTTAATATATGATTTTCTTTTGATCACCTAGAGTTTAAACTTGAATGATCTGGGCTTGCAGACTATTTGAGTTAGCATTCTACACTGATTTGAGATGGATTTAAATCTATAAATTTCGAGAGTTAATTCGTAGATTCTAGTGAATATGCTGAACATAAACATACTATTGCTTGTTTATGTATGTTATACTCTGAATAGTAGGATTGTGTATGTAAAGTTAATTATTGCTATGAGAATGGGTTAGTTATAGAATAGTTATTAGTTCTAAGAACGAAAATAATGTCGCTTTGAAAATTTGTCCTTAAATAACTCAAACTAGATTCTGACCCGTCCTAAGGACGAGATTTGTTATTATATATTTTATAACCTTTTAATAATTTATATTTGAAATTTAGAATATCAAAATTAAATCATTAATTTATTACAATATATTAATATTAATTGATAATTTTGTTAATTAATTTTAATTACAAACTTTTTTAAAAAAAATGCATAATCGAAAATATCATGAAAATATATATTTTTATTTAATTTTTGATAATTATTTAAGACGTGTTTAAATGTATTAATTGTAGTTACAATTTTTTTGTTAAGATTTCTAGATGTATTATATATTTTAAAATTTGAAATCAATAGAATATCTTTATTGAAAGATTTTGATCGTCTATATGGTTAAATTTAAGAATATATTTTTGGTTTTTGAAATTAAGTAATAGATTTATTTTAAGATATCACTTGTATTTTTCAATATCTTGCATATTTATTCATATTTGCAAATGACAATTTTGCTTTTAATGAGACTCTTAAAATATTAAATAGGATTAATGGCAAAAATCGTAATATAACACGGTATAAAATGTTTTTTTCTATAATATTTCTGTTTTAATAGTATAGATTAGTGTCGTTGATCATTTGTCCTTAAATAATATTATTGCTTAGCAGTTAGTTCTAGTTTAAATTTTGTATCGTTCATTAATAAGTTTCTTTAGATTCGATCATACAGTAATATTGCATATGCACTTGCAGAATTTCTTTGTTTGATTGCTTTTTATGATCACAAAACTTTTTTAAAGTTTTAATAAAATTCAAATTCAATTAAAAAAGAAAATAATTAAGGTCATACATCATCATCACTTAGTATTAGACACACCAATGACCAATCTCAGTCTAAAAAAAACAAAAAAAAATTATACACATACACAACACCATCGTCCCACACGAACATGACCATTATCACAAACACCCATCTCATACACCATTTTATGATATGTATCCATTTTCCAAATTAAAAAAAAAAAAAATCTTACAACATAACAAACCCATACCTAAATCTTTAAAAACCATAATCACCCGTTGATTAACCATTTGGACATGAAACGATAAAAACTTTAAGACTACTAACTCATATTAGACATGAATCCCAGTGAATCTATTCGATCTGCATTTCACACTAGGTAAAGAACAAGATACATAATTTCGTACAATGTTCAATAAAACACTGTCTTCAAACTAAATCACAACAATCATGTCTGTTTCCTACAATGTTCAAAAGAAATTATGTATAAACAATAGTCACAGTTCCAACCAAAACTCACTAACAAAAGTGAGTAACATGAGAAACGTAATCAAATTTTGACAATTTCAATAGAATCATTCGTGGAGAGGTAATTGCTTGGTAATATATATACTTTCAAAGCAAACTATGACTTCTCTTGTAGAGTTTTTAATTAGTTTTGACTGAGGTTATTTAGGTAATTTCGTATGTAAAAGTAGTACGACATTTTTTATTTATTTTTAAGTTTTCGATTACTCTGTAAATATTCGTAATCTCTGTTTCTCAAACTCCCAGATCCTTGGCAAAAGCTTCTTCGATCTTCGTCCTCCTCGTCTGGATCTCGTTTTCTAAATGTAAGTTTACTTTGATTACTATTTTCTCCATCGATCGGAGAGTTAACTAAAGAGATCGATAAAAAAAATATCGTAGAATCGGCAAAAAAAAAACAAGATTTGATTGTGATTATTAGCGGAAACTCAGTAATGAAATCGATTTTTCTCTGTTTTTTTTATAGGATTTATGCAGAAAGACAATGACTTTAGCTTCTCCTCGAGTTTCTTCGATTACAAGGACTGTGTATCCTCGGAAAGTTTCTTCAATTGCATTCGCTATTGGTGGATTAGCTTCCTTCGTCATCTTCGCTTCTCTGCTTCTTTTCACGCATCCCATTGGTTCTTCGGTTACTGGTTATTTATACGGAACTGAGACCACTCAACATGTCGAGTTTCACCATAGTAGCAGCGACATTGATGTTACTTCTGATCCAAACCCATCTCCTGTTTCTGCCTCAAACTCCCCGCCATTGACACAAGATGATAAAGAGGACAACGTGCTTCCTGTCTCTTTGGATCCCAACGGTTCGAGTGATGTTACATTAGGCGAAGAAACCAACTCAGAAAGGTCTACAAATCCTGTTTCCAAGGATGAACAAGTTACACAAGATTCAGTAGAAACAGGTACTCTTGTTATCTTGAACTAATAAGTTTCTATGTATGTAGATTGTTTCCATTTATGTTGGTTTATGAATTATGATGATAGCCTAAGTTTCTCAAATAGTTTTGTCAACCTAAAGGGTTAGAGAAATTAGCCTCTTATTTGTAGAGCCATATCATTGAAACAAAGACAAAATGCTAGTAATTAATGATTATGAAGGTACTTTCTTTCTAATGTTTAACTGATTTGGCAATTATAACTGTCGTTTGGCTTCTGAAAAAGGCAAAACTTTCCATAACGTACGATCCTTCATGCCTTTTAGCTTTAGCTTTTGATTGCTTTTGACTATTTTTGCAGAATGTGATCTGTATCATGGTAACTGGTTTTATGATCCAATGGGACCTTTGTACACGAACAACTCTTGCCCTCTTCTGACGCAGATGCAAAACTGTCAGGGCAATGGAAGACCTGACAAGGGCTATGAGAATTGGAGATGGAAACCGTCTCAGTGTGATCTTCCACGGTTTGATGCCAAGAAATTTCTCGAGCTCATGAGAGGCAAGACATTAGCTTTTATAGGTGATTCTGTGGCTCGTAATCAGATGGAGTCCATGATGTGCCTTCTTTGGCAGGCAAGTGTTTCCTTTTCTTTCTTCTTCAAGAGTTTCCTTTGTTTTTGTCTCTATGTATTAACCTTTTCCTTTTCAGGTAGAAACTCCGGTTAACCGTGGGAACCGAAAGATGCAGAGATGGCATTTCAGGTCATCATCAGTCATGATAGCTCGGATGTGGTCATCTTGGCTCGTCCATCAGTTCAACGAACCGTTTGCTTTTGCTCCAGCAGGTGTAACCAAACTCAAGCTCGACCAACCGGATGAGCGCATAATCGAAGCTCTTCCGAAATTCGACGTTGTTGTACTTTCATCGGGTCACTGGTTCGCTAAACAGTCTGTCTATATTTTAAATGACGAGATCGTTGGAGGCCAGTTATGGTGGCCGGACAAGTCAAAACCTGCAAAGGTCAGCAACGTCGAAGCATTTGGGATCTCTGTAGAAACAATCGTCAAGGCAATGGCTAAGCACCCAAACTACACGGGTTTGACCATCTTGCGGACTTGGTCGCCTGACCATTATGAGGGCGGTGCGTGGAACACAGGTGGGTCGTGTACGGGCAAAGAAGAGCCGCTTTCTGCCGGTAAGTTAGTTAAAAACGGGTTCACGGAGACAATGCATGAGCAGCAAGCAACGGGGTTTCAACGAGCTGTGGCGGATGATAAGCTCGGGGATAGATCAAAGAAGCTGAAGCTAATGGATATTACTGAGGCTTTTGGGTATCGCCACGACGGTCATCCTGGTCCGTACAGAAGTCCTGACCCGAAGAAGATCACGAAACGTGGACCGGACGGTCAGCCTCCGCCACAAGACTGCTTGCACTGGTGCATGCCGGGGCCGGTGGACACGTGGAACGAGATGGTGCTGGAGATTATAAGGAGAGATATGGAGGGTGGAGGAAGTAGACCATAATCTTGATCTTAGGACCAAAGAGATCAAATATACACACTTAGACGTGAAATGTTATTCATACCACGGATTAGTTGATTTAAGGACTTCTAATTACAATATTGTTATTAGTTTACTTGTAAACCCATTACACTCACTTGTAGGTCTGCTTTTTTACATGCAATGTAATTTTTGATTCAAAGAGAAATTAAGTGGAATAAACAGTTAGTGAAACAATTTTGATCCATCAAGAGAAGGACGAACTCTCTTTAAGTAACAATGGTGGTTGGTTTGGTTCTGAAACAAAAACCCAAACTTGGGGGGATCGTGATGCACAAGTCAGGTATCCAAGAGCGCAGTGATTCAAGAACAAATCGACGTGTTTTAACAAGTGTGGAAATGATGTCATGTTAGAACAAACGAAGGGCATATGTTTTAAAGTAGACGGTTAAGACAAAATTTCATAAGGCATTATCAAACGGAAACTAATCTAAAGGCTTTTACAACAAAGCTAAGCTGCTTTGTTTTTGGGATCTAGAACTAATCTTGGTCTAGTCGCATGTTAATCCTGAACCAGGATAAAGTCAGGGCTGTAATATGTTCAAAGTTACCTGAAAAGCACAGGTGGGTATCAATTTCAGCTTGAGTAAGAATTCTGGGAAAGACATCCCAGAACTCTATACCACATCCTTTTATCCTTTGAACTGAGTATGTACTAGTTTCTGTGGTGGAAACAGAATTATAGCTGTTCAGAGAATCATACATATGGTGGTAAAACTCAAAGTCCATGTCCTCCAAGTCCAATTCAGATGGACATTCGATTAGTTCTTGTGTAGGGAACCTAAAGTGGAACATAAGGAGATGATCCATCTTGCTCGAGTCCCTGTCAAAATGTAAACAATGCACGGCATACTTGCCTCTGAAATAGCAGTATACCCCAACGCATGATAAATTAAAATTCGGGTCACTCGGAGGCTCAAGCACGACGCAAGCCTTAAGCCCTATATATTCTTCAGAAAGAGAGCTCTCAGGTAAAAGAATAGATAAAGAACTTCCACAAGCTCGATAGGTTAAAAACTTGGGCACTTCTCCACCTGGTAAGACCGCGTACTCGTAATCTGACTCTAGGATCACTGTCTGTGCACTTCCATACAGACTGAGGCAGTTATCGAAATTGAGACGAGCCTCTGGATTAGCAAAGAAGTCAGTGATACGTCGGAAAAGTTTTAAAAACTCTTCACATATTAATACGTGCTTCACAAGTAATCCACACACTAGTAATACTCCAAGAAGAAGTGTAGAATCCGCAAACAGTGCTGTCAGATCATCAATGGTGCGTGATATTCTTGTCAGCACGCTTGCATCACCCAATTCTGTGACTGCAGAGTCAGAGAAGTTTACCACCTTAAGGCATTTCAATTTAAAGATGTTTGGAGAGATGTTTCTTAACCTCGGGCAACCTCTCATCATGAGTGTAGTGAGCTCAGAGAAATCCTCAATCCAAGAAGGAACTTCTTCAATCCCAGTGTGGTCGAGATGGAGACAATCAATGCTCTTTGAAATCTGAGGGAAACTTCTCAACTCTGAGCACCCACTGAGATAGAGAGAATGAAGAGATTCCAAGTTCACGTTGGTTGGAAGAGCCTCGAGCTCTATGCATCTTTCCATATGCAATTCATACAGCTTACTGAGACTCTGAATTGAAGAAGGAACCGTCACCAAACTCTTACAACCATCGAGATACAATCTCTTGAGATTGGTAGCCTTTGAAAGATTTGGAAATTCAGACAGGTGTTCAGATCCTGTCAGTTTTATCTCCTTGAGATTTTCAAGAGACTGAAACGAAACAAAAGATCCATAATCAGGCTTACACAGTTATACTTATAGCATGAGGTTAAACTTCACAGGGATGCATGCAAGACGAAGAAAGACTAAGAGATAATAACATTAACAACAATGAGTTTCGGAACATAAGTACCTGGGCTCCTTCCCATAACTTCTCAAGTTTGCTATTTGTCATGGATAAATAAACGAGATCATCTGGACGAAATTTAGAAGGCAGACATCTCAGTGGACAAAAGTCCCAAACGAGATGAGTGAGCCTAGACATATTCTCTATCCATACACAACTTTCTACTTCCATTGCAGTTCCACCTAGATAAAGCTTTGAAATGTTCCTTGAAATCTGAGGAAAGCTTTTCAACTGTGAGCATCCTTGGAGATTGAGTTGATCGAGATATTCCAAGTTAACATCAGTTGGAAGAACCTCGAGCTTTGAACAGTTTCTCATCTCTAACGCCCTAAGTTTATTGAGATTCCGAATTGAGGAAGTAAGTGTCACCAATGATTTGCAGCCGATAAGATCCATTTCCTCGAGATTTATGGCATAAGAAAGATCTGGAATTTCTCTCAACTTCTTGGAATGAAACAGATCCATCTTCTTGAGATATTTAAGTCGCTGAGAACAAAAAGACAATGCATGCATTCAATAAGTAAAATTCATTTTGTGACATCTTCTATAACTCTTTGTTTACTTACTCCATCTTCATCGATCAAAGTGAAGAAAGAAAGAGAATGTATTACCTGAGTTCCTTCCCACAGCCTCTCAAGATCGTTATACTTCATTGTCAGCTCAACCAGATACTCTGCTTTGAAGTTCAAAGGCATAAACTTCAACGGGCATTTATACCAATATAGTATACTGAGTTTCAGTGGCAAATAAGCAAGCCCCTCAGGTAGATACAATCTGCCTTCACCACTCTCCCACGACCAGTCGTAAAATTTTAGAAATCGGAGATTATGCATCCCTTGGAATGATTTCTTATCTATAAACAATGGCTCCTTGATTCCTGATGTGTTAAAAGATATGCCTAGTACAGTTTCTGTGCACTGACATAATATTCCCCATGTAAGAATCATTATCTTAACAATCAAAACATAAGAGTACGTCGGTAATGATCAAGAAGATGTAAAAAAAGCTTACGGTATTATCGGTAAATACATCACAAATATCATCAGCATCCACCAAGAACCGGCGTTTTCCAGCATTGTAAAAGGACTCTCCACGATTAATCTTTTCACCCAACTTATTGAGCAAACTGTGCATCTCTACATATTCACCTAAAGATATACGTATGAGGGACTTCTCAGCCAACATTCTCAATCCAGTGTTAACATCATCTCCGATCACGTCTCTGATGTAGTTGAGGCTATGACCATTGAGTAAACAAACAATGTAAAGGAATAATTCTTGATCCTTGACATCTAACCCATCATAGCTGACTCTTAATGTTTTCTCAATTCTCCCATCCAACCTATTTCGAAGCCTAGGCATCATCTCCATCCACACCTTTTTGTCCCTCACTCTCAAAGATGTTGAGACCCAAAGGAAGATCACCAGCAAGCTCTGCAACTTCAACTGCGAGCTCCATGAAACCATCAGGTGGAGAGTCTTCCCGGAAAGCAGCTTGACATAAAATCTGCAGAGCCACTTCTCTCGATGGGAACTCCACTTCGTAAATATTGTCAATCTTGTGAGACTTGAGAAGTTGCCTATCTTTAGTGGTGACGATGATTCTGCTTCCAGGTCCAAACCATCCAGGTTGTCCCACCAAAGTCTTTAATATCTCTAGGTCATCCACATTATCAAGAACGATAAGAACTTTCTTGCGCTTCAGCCTTTGTTTCATCACACCTAAGTGGCTTATCTTTCTGTCCTTCTCACCTAGAATTACTGAAAAAAGTTGTTCTTCCCAACGCAACTTCACGTCATACTTGTTCATGTTGGTTCTCTCATAAGTTACGAAAGCACGATGTCGGAACTCCCTAGAGAGTTTCTTGTATAAAGCTCTAGCTATTGTAGTCTTACCAATTCCTGAAGGCCCCAAAATGCCAACCATTCTTGCTTCCTCAGATTCCAAGCACAACTCTGACATCATATGACCAAAGAATACAGATCAAGAACTATGACAATGCAGTGATTAAATATCAGTTTTTTTTATGTTTTGTTTGTAACAACAATTAAATATCATTTACTTGACGACCTGAAAGAAGACTTTATCTCACACAAAGTTTCCACTCTAACAGTTCCCAACACCTATTTACACAACTCAATTGTGTCAAAACATCACAAAACTCCCCAAAATATATTATAGATGCCACACCTCATACCATGAGAAGACTAGATGACAAAACATGTGACACACATGAGGACAACACCAATTGTTTTTGTTCCACGCTATATATAATTTGAAAAGAGACACAAATAATGATCTAGCGAAACTAAAGCATTGCAAAAGGGAGAAACGATTAAAGCGAGGGACTTTAAGATGACAATTTTCGATTTATGAAAATGCACATTCCATTGGTCATGGTACTCATTCAGGTTGGACAAAAGAAAAACCTACCTGCAGCCTTAAAACTCTATGATCCTGCAACCACAACACATGTAAAACTCTATGAAACAACAAAAGTCACTATTCAAAAGCAGCTTTATCACAAGTTTGCAGATGGATGCATACCAAATATACAAAAGTCAGCTTGTGATGACAAATAACCACAATGTTTATCAGATCATTTTGAGCGAGTGGTTTAGGTGAACCAGCTAATCAAGAGTAAACCGTTATCAACCGAGGTCAGAGCCTTTACAGATAGATATCAGAGTCTTATAACAGTTTTCTTTTAACGGAATATAAGAAACTTCTTCACTCATCTGCGGAATTCACCATTAATTAAAAACGCAATCTAGTTCGGAGGACAAGAAAAAGAAACGGGTAGTGAAAAAGATTGTACCTTTCTTGGTTTTGCCTCCGGTTTTATGCGGAGCCGTTGCGGCGAGAACGGTGAGATTAGTTCTCCGGGTAGAGGAAGAAAGAAGTGGAGAGTTTCTTTTTCCCAGAAACTGCAAGGAAACGTTTGGTTTCGAACCCGAAAGAGGAGAATGTGAGAGCTTATTGTTTAGTTGCAGAGAAGACGTGGTGAACGTACAAAGAGAAGAAGAAGAAGAAGAAGAAGAAGAAGACGACATTGTTGAACAGCAAATGAAGATTAACTTTTTTGGTTGTAAAAAGTAAATTGTTTTCTACCTACATACGAATATATTTACTGCGCATTACCTTCTTTTTCAGTTTATTTACTGTAAGACGATCTCAACCGTTGAAGAGAGTAAACTATCTTGACGGTTAAGATCAATTTGTCTACTCGAAGCGCGATGCACTGGATTGTAACCCTCAAATTATTTGAAATTCAAAAGTTCGAAAAGCAAAGGCCCAATTTAACAATTAAGAAGAGCTGGTCCGGTAACGGACGGATCGTCCTAATCTCTTGTCATCATCATCATCATTCTCTCACTCATCGACCTTTTACATCTTTCAACGGCTATATTTCTCTCTCTCTACAGAAACTTTCCATCTTAGGTTTTCAAAATTGTTCCTCTCTTTCGAAAATTTTGCGAAGAGTTTATCTGATTCGTTCATCTTCCATTTTACTCGCAACAGTTTCGCTGCGATAGATCCAACTTCAAATTGTTCAGCTGTGGAAAATCTTCGAGAAATCTCCAGTTTCAGGCAAGTGTTTTCTCTCGATCTCCTCCCCGTTTCTTACTTCAAAATCGATTGATCCATTTCAAGCTAATTGGGATGATTATTTCTTCAATTGACTGATTGAGATGTGAATCGCTAGTGCTAATTTTGGAAATGACATAGTTAATTAGGGTTTCCTTTTTTTGCTTACTGAACAGGGAGAAGAAGCATTTCGAAATGGCGAGTGTGAAAAAAGATCCGATTCTTCAAGTAGAGACAACATGTGGAACTCTCCTATACGAGCTTCAGGTGGGAGAGATAGATAAGAGTCTTTGTCTTTCATATTATATGTGAAATCTTCATTGACATCTTATTTTGTTTGTTTCTTAATTTAGATTATTTGGGATGAAGTTGGAGAAACTGAGACTGATAGAGACAAGATGTTGCTTGAGCTTGAACGTGAATGCTTGGAAGTTTACAGAAGAAAAGTTGACCAAGCTAATCGATGTAGAGCTCAACTAAGACAAGCAATTGCTGATGCTGAAGCAGAACTAGCTGCTATCTGTTCTGCAATGGGGGAGCGTCCTGTTCATATTAGACAGGTGAGTGTCTATATGATGAGGAATAAATAAGATTTGGAAATTTTCGACATTAACCTTCTTTTTCTATGTGTTAGTCTGACCAAAGCGTTGGGAGCTTGAAACAAGAGCTTGGGACGATTCTTCCTGAACTGGAAGAGATGCAAAAGAGAAAAACCGAGAGAAGAAACCAGTTCGTACTTGTCCTGGAAGAAATACACAATATTACTATTGATATTAAAGGTCAAGGAGAACATGTTCACTCCAAACCACTCATAGATGAGACTGACTTGTCTATGAGAAAGCTTGAAGAGTTACACACCCATCTGCAAGCACTTCAGAAGGAGAAGGTGAAATTGATTTGAACTTGGCTTCCTTTTTTGTTTGGTTATTCTAACCATTTCGTTTTGTTTACTTTGTGTGTTGTTGTTTCCCTCAGAGTGATCGTGTGGAGACGATTCGAAAGCACCTGTGTACTCTGTATTCTCACTGTTCCGTACTTGGAATGGACTTCAATGAGGTTGTTGGCCAAGTGAATCCCACATTAACTGATCCAGAAGGACCAAGAAGCTTAAGTGATCATACAATCGAGAACTTGGCTGCTGCAGTTCAAAAGCTGAGGGAGGTTAAGATACAGAGAATGCAGAAGGTAAATGATATAATTACTTGGCGAATTATGAAGAATTTTTTTCTTTGCTGCTGACAGTTTCTTATTGAATCGATATAGCTTCAAGACCTAGCAACAACCATGTTGGAGCTTTGGAATTTGATGGATACACCCATAGAAGAGCAGCAAGAGTATCAGCATATTACCTGCAATATAGCTGCATCAGAACATGAAATAACTGAAGCCAATAGTCTCTCTGAAGACTTCATTAAATACGTAAGCTGTTAAGAATTTTTCATGGTTATACTATTGTACAATTCTATGATCAAGCTTATAAGTTGACGGAAGCTTTTTGATGTCCGATTCAATTGTACAATTCTTAAAAGGGACTCATTTAAGAACAGAACTGAGTTCCATTACCATATACAGGTTGAGGCAGAAGTTGTCCGATTGGACGAGGTAAAGGCAAGCAAAATGAAAGAACTTGTTCTGAAGAAGAGATCAGAGCTAGAGGACATATGTAGGAAAACCCACTTGTTACCAGTGTCAGACAGTGCTATAGATCAGACTATAGTGGCCATAGAATCTGGTATTGTCGATGCCACATTGGTCCTGGAGCATCTTGAGCAACACATTTCTAAGATCAAAGAGGAAGCTCTAAGCAGAAAGGAGATACTTGAAAGGGTCGAGAAATGGTTATCTGCCTGCGATGAAGAAAGTTGGCTTGAAGAATACAACAGAGTAAGAGCCGGTACACAGGAACCTTTGTAAAGTCATAAAAATTCGTTATATATTCTGATATTTCCATTTATTTTTCCCCTCTACAGGACGATAACCGATATAATGCTGGACGAGGAGCTCATCTTACTCTCAAGCGTGCTGAGAAAGCTCGTAATCTTGTTAACAAACTTCCAGGTAAGTTACTCTCAGTTTTCAATATATCATTAATGTTTATGCTCTGAATAGATTATGAAGGTAGTAGTGTCTTTTCATGTTCATTCATTCAGGAATGGTTGAAGCACTGGCCTCGAAGACAATAGTTTGGGAACAAGAGAAGGGAATTGAATTTCTCTATGATGGTGTATGGCTTCTTTATAAAATATCTAATGGTTTCAGTTGACTATTTCTAATTTATAATGTCATCGCTGACCATTTGTAATTCTCTGTTTCTGTGTTTAGATCCGTCTACTGTCCATGCTTGAGGAGTATAACTTACTTAGGCAGGAAAGAGAGGAAGAACACCGTCGCCAACGGGTATGTGCTTATCTTGTTTCCATCAGAAACTTTTGCTATAATCTTCTTAAAACTAACTCCATGTTTTCTACATATTAAAGGATCAGAAGAAGCTCCAAGGACAGCTCATAGCAGAACAAGAGGCGCTTTACGGGTCAAGACCGAGCCCATCAAAACCTCTTGGTGGTAAAAAGGGTTCAAGAATGTCAACCGGTGGTGCAGCAACCAACCGAAGACTCTCCTTAGGAGCAGGGATGCATCAGACTCCAAAACCTAACAAGAAAGCAGATCAGCGCCAGATTGATGGAGCTTTATCAACTGGTAATTTTTAAGTCTTACAATAAACTGTAAATCATCGTACGTCTCTCTTAATTGCATTGATGAATGAAATATTATCTTACTGCAGGAAGAAGAGGGCTTGATGTTGCTGGACTTCCCTCAAGGAAACAGTCAATGAATCCTTGTGAACAGTTACAATCTCCATTAGTTCGCAAACCCTTCTCACCCATTTCGACCACAGTGGTTGCATCAAAGGCCAACATAGCACCGCCACAGCAACTTCTTCCAAACCCGAATAGCAACACAGTGAGCGACATATCGTCATTTGCAACTCCGGTCAAGAACAACAACAGTATCAAGAATTTGGAAGAAGAGAAGATGATGAGGATGATGATGATGCAAACACCAAAGAACGTAGCAGCAATGATTCCGATCCCATGTACACCAGCAACAATCTCTGTCCCGATGCAAACTGCACCAACACCACTCAACAACACCAATGCAAGATTGCTCCCTGAAAAGCCTGAAGTTGTTGAGTACTCCTTTGAGGAACGAAGACTCGCCTTCATGCTACAATCTGAGTCTTTGATCCACGTCTGATTTCAATCTGTATTATTCTTTTTTTTTTTTATAAACTCAAATTGGATGTGGTTTGGTTTGTTAAAGGTCAATTATATGATTGGCTTTTTCGTTTAAAGTGATCGTTTTTACATGTATGGTTTCTTCGAGACTAACAATCAAAGTCGTTTCGACACTAACAATAGGTGCCCTTCTCTGTATATTGCCTTGTCAATATAACAAGTGAATCAATCTAAATCAATTAACATAATTACAGATTATACAGTGTCATGAAATAATAATTCTACTAGATTCAAACCCGCTTTTAAGGATGAAAATTTTCTTCTTCTATATTTTTGATATCTTTTTTAAATAATATGTATTTAAAATTTTAAAATTAATCTAAAATTTTAATATATGATAACAATTTTACTTTTTATAAATATTTTATATATTTTTAATATGTTTTGAGAGTTGATGATATTGTTTAATTGATTTTTGTTTTTCTATTTTTGACTTTATATGAAAGATATATCTGTGAAATTTATAATTTAAGATGTGGTGATAGTTTTATATTAAAGTATATGATAAAACTATATAATCTGTTATAATAGTTTTTTAAAAAATATTTTTATAACTAATTTTATATTTTTTTAATTATAATTACAATTTTATAAAAAATAAAATATGATAATCTGTCTATTATCCCGTTTTAATCTATATATATATTGACTAATTTTTAATGTTTAAATTTTATTGAGTTAAAAATATATCAGCCTATTTTAAATTATTTTTCAAATTTAAAAATTTATATTTTATAAATTAGACACTTATTAATATTAAGTTTGATTCTTTTTTTCATATTATTGTTAGTTTCAAAAACATATTTACTCATGTTGTTTTATATGTATGTTTATCAAATTTGATTTTAGGATTTTTAAAAATAATTAATGTACTAAATTATTTTATTATATTTATCATTTGATTTTTTAATTTAATATATATGATTTTTTTTATTTGGAAGTAAAACCTATTAATTTTAGATTATTTGGATACATATTTAATTATTTTATTGTTTGGAAATATATTTAGTAGAGATAATGTTATTTCCATAATTATTTAGAGAGATTTAATGGTTGTTTAAAAAAGATATGATATGATTTGGTTTCGATTTAGTTTTGATTTAAATTTTAATCATAATTGGAATATATCATTTGACTAAAATACCCTTAATGAATATTTGAAAATTCACTAAAAAACAGTGACATTACATGTAATATAACACATTACTAAAATTTTTTTCTATAATGTTTCCTGTTTAAATAGTATAGATTATTGTGCTTTCTATTCTATTATTTTCCGCAGTAGTCATAGCACAAGAAAATTGGATCAAAATCTGGTAAAGAGTGGTGAAGGAAGCCTCTTTGTTAAAATGCCAGTGAACAGAAGGTAATTTTTTTATGTATAATATTATTTAAATATTATTATTTCATATTAACTTATAAAATTAGATTAATTCAAAAGAAAATGAAGTGAAAAATAAGAAATTAAAAGCAATTTAGGAAACCAGTATAGAGAAAATAAGAAAGAAGAAACCAGTATAAGAGTACCAGAAAAAAAAATGATGTGGCAATGGAATGTAATGAGTTTACGTCGAGGATATTAGTGGGGAAAGTTGGAGGAATAGAAAAATAAATAACATTGGGAGATGTAATTGGTAGCCGCCAAAAGATTTAATATCGGTGCTTAGGTGAATATGTAGTTAATGATATTTTATGTTAGCAAGAAAGCATGTTGATATATGTGGACATGGAGCGAAGTATGAGGGTGTGTAATTTATAGACGTAGAGTACTGTCATCATGATGAACCGCGCAAAGATAGATAGTTAATGAGACAGTTGGAGGATTAAAAACTCGAATGCAAATAGAGAGCGGGAGATTAGATAGTAGCACTGTAACTTAGAGTTTCGCGTGAGAATATAAATATGGTGGAGGGGACAATATAAATCTATATCTGTATTGGAAAAAATTATCATCCCGAGTATATGTGTATGTGTGTGCTAAATGTAATAGTGAGTGTGGTATATACATATATAACGTGTAATTTCGTTAGAAATAGTTTGTTGATGTATCATATTAGTTTTATATTGATTTTGTTGGTGTATTATCCCTCAACCCGTTTTAGTTACTGTGAGGTTGCTTTGAACAGTAATAGACAGGAGAACGGAGATGGTTTTACTATGTGAAGTGATGTAAGATTTAGTAAGAAATGAGCAAGGTTGGTGGAACAAAAGCAAAGATGGTGTTTTGGCGTTTTGTGTTACTTGAAGATAGGATAAGCAATGAGATCATGCTGCGAGAATGGGAGGGATTGGAGTCTGTGAAGAAGAAGGTTTACCAGGAGTTAAATATCAATGAGAGCGTAGAGAGCATCGAACAGACAAATGAGATGCTGGAATGGATGGATATCGACAGATTAGACCAATCCATATAAAATCAGACGATGACATGGATTTGTTCCTAGCGATGCGGGTGGACCTCCACGAGTTGAAATTGTATGTCATACCACTGCCAAAAAACATGACACTTGATATTGATGGTTTTGCGGTGGTACCAGTGACGCATGAATTTTTCGATGCGGAAGTTGTGAGACTCGGAGAAGAAAGGCCAGCGAGGTAAGGAATGTGGACTGACAGTAGGTGTGAGAGAATAATATGCAGTCAATTCAGAAGGATCATAGAAGAGGCGAGCCGTAAGATATGAAAAGCTGTAGTGGACAAAGAAAACCACATACGCTCAGCTAGAGCAATACACACTGCAAGGGAAATGCATTTGAGGAAAAAACAAGCAATCTCTATAAGTGAATTTGCTGCGATCATCGAGACATCTGATATAAGCTCCCTAGACGGTGGAGAAAGCCCAGACGGACCGTTGAAGACAAGGAACTTGTTTCCCAGTTCAACGCATGCAATAGGTAATCAGTGATGAAAAATTGATACATAGTAAACAATAATATTACGTGTTATCTTATGCATGAGTACATCACCGAATAATATGTATTTAACATTTGTAAAAAGTGGGAGCAGCACAAGCCGAGCCAGATGTCATTAAGCTACCTGCTCTAAGTGTGGGTAAAGAGTAAAGGTTATGGAGAAAAGGTTGTTGGACTGGAAGACACGTTGATGATCTGTTACCATCAAGCATTCGCTAGAGACGCCGCACTTGTATTCGATGATGAAGAGAAGGACGGTATGTATAATTAAAATTCTATATTGAAATATTAATTAATAACAATCCATGTAATAATTACTATTAATTAATTGTATTATGGAACAATTTATAATGTTATAAGATGAACTCATGTATTTGTATGTGCATGCAGTGACGGAAGTTACTGAAAATGTGATATTGGATGTTGCTTATGAGGGGGACGAGTTGTTCATTGAGAAGGTGTCAAAAACAAACGAGACTGCAAAGTTAAGATTGTTGTTCACGCAATAAACTGGAGGTTCAGCTATCGGGCCGAACATTCAAGCAACGACTACGTAATTGTTCGATGCTTAACTAAAACTTTCCCATGGAGAGTCTATGTTGCACGGCTCGAGAAAACCAAATATTTCCAGATACAAACAGCGATGTTCAACCACATATGTTCGGTACATATATGTTCGGTACATAGAGAAAATAATTTCATCGTTAAAAAACCACATCGGTAATATTTAAAATAAATAGAAAAAACAAATATGTTGGAGATAATCGAGATCTTAACCTGATAGTCGTAAGGCAGATAATGCTTGACAAACCCAACATCAATATCTCATATTAGAAAACGTGGCGTGCTAAGGGAGGTGGGTATTGGCCATCAATATAATTCTTCAACATCCATGCATTCAAAAATTCAAGAAATTGAATAAACCAAGGTCAGCCGGTTCACGGTTTAGCTGTTTTAATTTGGTTTATAAAAAAGTAAACCGGACCGAGTTTAAAAAATCATTGAGCAAAAACTAAAATGAAAACCTCGTGTGGGCCTGTGGGGGTTTAAGAGTTGAGCAGCTCACACTCACCCTAAAATTACTCACTCGCTTCTTCCCAAATCCATTTCAATTTTGTTCATTTTTTTCAGCTCCTCGTCTGAAACTCGAATCCTCTGAATCCCAAATTGGGTAGGGAAGGATGAGTTTCGCGGCCTTCAAGATGATGCATTGGCCGACCGGCATCGAGAACTGTGCCTCCGGGTACATCACCCACTCCATCTCCGATACAACACCGACGATGCAGATTCCGATTGTCTCCGGCGACGACCTCGAAGCCGATTGGCCTGCTCCCAAGCGCGGAATCGGCGCAGTGCCTAACGTCGTTATAACCGCCGGAAACATCCTTGAGGTGTACGTGGTTAGGGTTCAAGAGGAAGGGAATAGTACTAGTAGTAGTAATCAGGAGCCGAGGTACATGAAGCTTGCTAGGCGCGGTGGCATCATGGACGGCGTCTCCGGTGTTTCTCTCGAGCTCGTTTGCCATTACAGGTTGCACGGTAACGTTGAGTCTGTTGCGGTGTTACCTATGGGAGGCGGAAACTCTACTAAAGGTAGAGATTCCATCGTAGTGACGTTTCGCGACGCCAAAATCTCGGTTCTTGAGTTCGATGATTCGATTCATGGCCTTCGAATGAAGTAAGCAAGAATGTTCTGCCTTTTGTTGTTCGGCTCATTTCAACTCTATCTGTTACTTAATATTGCATTTGCTTGCTTGATTGCTTCAGTATTCAATGTTGGCTTAATAATGGATGTGTGGTTCCTTTTCAGCTCGATGCACTGCTTTGAGGGTCCAGATTGGCTTCATCTGAAAAGAGGAAGAGAGTCCTTTCCAAGAGGCCCCTTGGTCAAAGTGGATCCTCAAGGAAGGTGTGGCGGCGTTCTTGTCTACGGTTTGCAGATGGTCATTCTCAAGGCTTCCCAGGTTAAAGATCATATATTTAATTTAGTTTGTGATATGCTAAGTGGAACTCTCTTTATCAACATGGATCACCCCACCCTTTGTAACTGTTGCTAGAAGTTTTCAACCTTCATTTTTTTTCTTCTTTTAAGAGCTTTATGCGTTGGTTTTTAGGTTGGTTCTGGACTAGTTGGAGATGATGATGCGTTCAGTTCTGGTGGGACAGTTTCTGCTCGAGTCGAATCATCTTATATAATCAACTTGCGTGATCTGGGAATGAAACACGTCAAAGATTTTGTTTTTCTACATGGTAGGTTTAAGCAAGCAAGGTTTCTCATGATGATCCAGCTTTGTTTTGTTTTTGGTTCTCGTTGTATCTCTGAATTTGTACGTGATATTAATATACATTATGATGATTGTTTTTCAGCTGTTCAACTCTCATTTAAAATTCCACGGAATCCTGTTTCCTTGACTGGATCTAGCCTACTAACTTGTCGGTTTTAGATGCAATATGACAGCAAGCAACTTGTATATTTCTTCGTTTTTATTCAGCTGATGCATTCTGGTCATGCGCAAATGTATCGTTGATTTGATCTTTCGATAGCTAGTCGTCTGAAGTA
The DNA here is from genome assembly GCA_900108845.1 of Iljinskaea planisiliqua. Classification (NCBI taxonomy): domain Eukaryota; kingdom Viridiplantae; phylum Streptophyta; class Magnoliopsida; order Brassicales; family Brassicaceae; genus Iljinskaea; species Iljinskaea planisiliqua. The sequence goes on from FNXX01000008.1 coordinate 2,739,820, forward strand.
TTAGATATTCTGGTTTTCCAAATAGTCATAATTTGAATAAATTAAGTGGTCCTTCTTCTTCTTATGTGTTTTTGCATCTTGTGTCGTGTTCAGGTTATATTGAGCCTGTAATTGTCATCCTTCAGGAAGCAGAGCATACATGGGCTGGGCGAGTTTTATGGAAGCACCATACTTGCATGCTTTCTGCTCTTAGTATTAATACGACATTAAAACAACACCCAGTCATCTGGTCAGCTATCGTATGTTCTTGATTTTCCTCTTTTATACTATAAAGAAATTGCTTCCCACTAAGTCAAAATTTTGAATTGCTTTAGTATTCTATATTGTAAGCTGAGAACAGAAATTGAAGTCATATCAAAAGGTCATTGTATATTCAGTGTTGTTACATGACTAGGCTTTTTAGTCAACTATTAAGATATCAGAAACATGCATGTTGACCTTTCTAATTTGTTCATTGTTTAGAATGCTCAAAGGTTTAGGAAAATATTCCTAGAACAACAACCTATTTTATGCAAAGCAGAACGATTGAACCTAGTGAAAGATATCCTTGTGCAAACTTTAGTCCCAATCATACTTACTCCCATTCTTTTGGTATTTTCCAGAATCTTCCCCATGATGCCTACAAACTACTTGCAGTACCATCTCCGATCGGTGGTGTTCTTGTGTTGTGTGCAAATACAATCCATTATCATAGTCAGGTAATTTGATATTACTTGGCTCATATTTGTTAAAGATAAAATTCTACAATTACTTACATATCTGAAGATACCTTATTTTCCTTTTAGTCAGCCTCCTGTGCTCTGGCACTGAACAATTATGCCTCTTCGGCTGATAGCAGGTACAGTTTTCTCGCCCACTCTCCACTCTTCAAAATCTGCTTTCTGCTTATAAATATAATCTTGTTGCCTCAATCTTGGTCTAGAAACTTAAAGCTTAGAATCAACTTTCAGCAATTGTAAAACACTGTTTATACTGTTAACCATATTTATTTTCCTTTGTGTGTCTGATTTCTTTCAGCCAAGAGCTGCCTACATCAAATTTCAGTGTGGAACTCGATGCTGCCCATGGAACCTGGATATCGAACGATGTGGCCCTATTGTCTACGAAATCTGGGGAATTGTTGCTGCTGACTCTTATATATGATGGGCGGTAATATTTTGATCTTCTTTTTAAATTTCTGCTGACACTTGTAAATCTGGCTGTGTAACTTATTTTGTTTATAATATGTGAAACTGACTGCTACTTTCTTTCTTGAAGTGCTGTACAGAGACTTGATCTTTCCAAATCAAAAGCCTCTGTGCTTGCTTCGGTTAGTTTATATGTTCTTTGAGCATATTTGTGCTTCAATTTGGATCCAGCTCGGTTATAAAATCCGTAAGATGATAGTACCAAATTTCTTGCAGGACATTACTAGTGTTGGAAATTCCCTTTTCTTTTTAGGTAGCCGCTTGGGAGACAGTTTACTGGTGCAATTTTCCTGTAGATCTGGGCCTGCAGCATCATTACCTGGGTTGAGAGATGAGGTGATAGTTCAATCTTTCTTAGGCTGGTCAGGGTAACTTCTTTTTTAATTGCTTATTCAGAACTTGAAAATCTCTTGCCTAATTTTATGCAGGATGAAGACATTGAAGGTGATGCTCATCAAGCAAAACGTCTGCGGATGTCTTCTGATGCTTTTCAAGATACAATTGGCAATGAGGAGCTTTCATTGTTTGGTTCAACACCAAATAACTCCGATTCAGCGCAGGTAGCAAGTTCTGCCTTGGTTAGAGTTTTGTAGAATATTATGAAGAGGTTGGGCCATCTTCTTAGAAAAAGCTCAATGAAGCCACTTCTTCTCTGTCATTAGATGCCGTTACTATTTGACTTCGGTTCTTTGGCAGAACATTCTCCACTAGCCTATATTCTCCTTTCCATGAAATTTCTCATGTTCTCTTTTTTAATAAATGCAGAAATCGTTTTCATTCGCAGTGAGAGATTCATTAGTTAATGTTGGTCCAGTGAAAGATTTTGCGTATGGCTTAAGGATTAATGCGGATGCAAACGCCACTGGGATTTCCAAACAGAGCAACTATGAATTGGTGAGCTGTTTGTTTAGCAGTTATATAGTACTAGTTGTGGAAATCTATTACACAATAAATAACATGCTTAGGGTTGCTACTCAGAGACGTCTATTTTGTAAGTGTTCTCTTGCGTAACAGTGAAATCCTTTGTTCCACTAGTGTTGACATGCTTGTATCGTATGTGTCTAAAAATCGTAAACACCAAACTAAATATACGTATTTTGGCGTTTAGGTGTGCTGTTCTGGTCATGGGAAGAATGGTGCTTTATGTGTTCTTCGGCAGTCAATTAGACCGGAAATGATTACTGAGGTATGCCTATATCCCAAACTATTTCTGGTACATGAGAAGAAGTTGAAATGTCCATTTGTCGATCTTTAGTTTAAACCCGAAGTCCCATTACTATGGCATGGACAGGATTTCATATACCTATCTTTCCATGTAGAGTGTATTAGTTTGTAGTGAACTCTGAACAGAAGGCAGTATTAGGACAGTCTCGCGGGTATATATCGGTCACAATTACTGGAGTTTTTATCTATTTAGTAATGATCTAGAAAAGAAAAGTGAAAATTATTATGTGAGAAGTGCGAGTTAAAAGGGGAGCTCACTGTAGAAATAGGGGGATGTATCCGATCTTACTTAGTAATGCTCTGTATGTGACCTAGTCTCTTCTATCCTTAAGCACTCTATTCCGCATGTTCTTGTGGGGTAGGTTGAACTTCCAGGCTGCAAAGGAATATGGACAGTTTATCACAAGAGCTCCCGTGGTCATAATGTTGATTCTTCTAAAATGGCAGCTGATGAAGATGAATATCATGCCTATTTGATTATTAGTTTGGAGGCTCGCACGATGGTATATTTTACTTCTGTGTTTTGGTCGTATTTCATTAGATCCTCCTATTGTCAACAGAAATACCTTCAATGTTTGGCTTTTCAGGTACTTGAAACTGCTGACCTTCTTACAGAAGTCACTGAGAGTGTTGACTATTATGTTCAGGGCAGAACAATTGCTGCTGGAAACTTATTTGGAAGGTAATAAGCTGCCAAATTATGTTTTCGCTGCATCTTCTGAGATATATTTGTTATAGAGCATTATTTTCCTGTACAGTTATCTATTTTATTATTATACCCATGTGCTGTCTACTAAACTCTATCCACGGCTTCTTTTGAGTCATGAAGCTGTTTCTACTACATGCAGCTGTAAGATACTAAATCGTATTCTATTAATTTCTATCTTTCTTTTTTAGACGTCGGGTAATCCAAGTGTTTGAGCATGGTGCCCGTATCCTGGATGGTTCTTTTATGAATCAAGAATTAAGCTTTGGAACTCCTAATTCAGAACCCAGTTCTGGTTCTGAAAGTTCCACTGTGTCATCTGTTTCAATAGCTGATCCATATGTTTTACTTAGAATGACAGATGACAGTATTCGTCTGCTTGTTGGAGGTATGCTATGGAAAGATGAATAGCTTATTGAAATAGTTGATCTTGTAATCTTTTATTATCTTACGAGCAACTTGAAATGTTTAACTCAAGCAGTCTCATATGAAAATGAAACTTTAATTTGCAGATCCTTCGACTTGCACGGTTTCCATAAGTAGTCCATCTGTACTTGAAGGCTCCAAAAGGAAGGTATCGGCCTGTACTTTATACCATGATAAAGGACCAGAACCATGGCTAAGGAAAGCTAGCACTGATGCATGGCTTTCGTCAGGAGTTGGAGAGGCTGTTGATAGTGCTGATGGTGGACCTCATGATCAGGGTGATATATACTGTGTTCTCTGTTACGAAAGTGGTGCCCTTGAGATATTTGATGTTCCTAGTTTCAATTGTGTTTTCTCTGTTGATAAATTTGCGTCTGGAAGAAGCCATCTTTCTGATATGCCTATTCATGAGGTAGAGTATGAACTCAACAAAAACTCCGAGGATAATGCTTCTGCAAGGAATGAAGACATTGTGAAAACAAAGGTCGTTGAGTTGGCTATGCAAAGATGGTCTGGGCATCATACACGTCCATTTCTCTTTGCAGTATTGGCTGATGGCACAATTCTTTGTTACCATGCTTACCTATTTGAGGGTGTTGAAGGTACCAAAGCAGAGAATAGTATATCTTCAGAAAATCTTGCTGCTTTAGATTCCTCCGGTAGTTCTAAGCTTAGGAATCTGAAATTTCTACGCATCCCCTTGGACACGTCTACAAGAGAGGAGGCTTCAGATGGAGTTGCAGCTCAAAGAATAACCATGTTCAAGAATATTAGCGGTCACCAGGGTTTTTTTCTTTCTGGCTCAAGGCCAGGGTGGTGTATGCTTTTCAGAGAGCGACTTCGATTTCATTCACAGGTATGATACTCTCACCTAAAGAGGATTTTTGTGTTCTTGTGTGTAAAAGAACTGAAACAATGCTATGATTTCAATCATTTGGAGTTTATAATTTACATTGCTAAGAAGCTTATACGGTTTTTCTAGAGCAAGTTCCTCCATCTCATGATATCTCACTTTTTTCAGCTGTGTGATGGACCAATTGTGGCCTTTACTGTTCTTCACAATGTGAATTGCAATCACGGGTTCATATATGTCACATCACAGGTTTAATAATGTGTCTACGTCTCATTTCTGTTGTTACATTCTATTCTTATTATTGTAGCATCTAGACTATCAAGTCCTTTAAAAGTTAACTCATCTTATGTTGACATATACCAGGGAATTTTGAAGATTTGCCAATTACCTTCAGCATCAATCTACGATAATTATTGGCCAGTGCAAAAGGTAAGTTCCGATTTTGCTGTTATGGTTTTAATTGTCTTTGCTTACTATTTCTATATGTTGATTACATGAAAAAAAAAACAAAAGTATATGAGGACTGATCGCGTTAATTTCTGATACTTTTGTCTAGATTCCTCTGAAGGCCACGCCTCACCAAGTTACTTATTACGCGGAGAAGAACTTGTACCCTCTGATAGTATCATATCCGGTGAGCATGTTAGCATGTTAGAGTTCCATATTTATTTGATCCGTATTGTTAGATATTTATTATTCTCTCATATTAACACAAGCAATATTGTTGTCCTCTCTCCTTTTTGCAGGTCAGCAAGCCATTGAATCAAGTGCTTTCTTCACTAGTTGATCAAGAAGCTGGTCAGCAGATTGACACCCATAATCTGAGCTCTGATGATCTCCAACGACCATACACCGTAGAGGAATTTGAAATCCGAATTTTGGAACCAGAAAGATCTGGTGGCCCCTGGGAAACTAAAGCCACTATTCCAATGCAGAGCTCAGAACATGCACTCACTGTGCGAGTTGTCACACTTCTTGTAAGTTAGCTACTAAGCCGGCCTAACGTCATAGTGTTGTTCTCTGCCTCCATGAAAAATGTTCATGTTCTCTATATTTCTGAGATGATATGTGAAGAATATTGCTGGTAGCAGATCGAGGGATCAGTCTAATAAATGTCTTCGTTTAACTGGCAATAACCAAGGCTCGTTTTCTTACTACGTGGGTGTTTCAGAATGCAAGCACAGGGGAGAATGAAACACTTCTTGCTGTTGGAACTGCCTATGTCCAAGGGGAGGATGTTGCTGCAAGAGGCCGTGTGCTTCTTTTCTCTTTTGGAAGAAATGGCGATAATTCTCAAAATGTGGTTTGTTTAGTTGGGCCTACATCTACATCCTAATGAAGATTGTTTTTTGTTTTCATTTTCATCTTTGATGCACGATATATTCTGAAGCAATTTTTAATAGGTTACCGAAGTCTACTCAAAGGAGCTAAAAGGTGCTATATCAGCTGTAGCCTCCATTAAGGGTCATCTTCTAATATCATCTGGTCCTAAAATCATCTTGCACAAGTGGAATGGCACTGAATTAAATGGTGTTGCCTTCTTTGATGCTCCGCCACTTTATGTAGTCAGCATGAACGTTGTACGTTTTACTTCCTTGGCCAGTTGGCATAACGCATTGTTGCTTATATAAGTTAACTTCAGTGAACTGACTTGGCTTTGTTGCACATGTTAATTTTCCTTTACTTGCAGGTAAAGAGTTTCATCCTCCTTGGTGATGTTCACAAAAGCTTATACTTTCTTAGCTGGAAGGAACAAGGGTCCCAACTTAGCTTACTAGCCAAAGATTTCGGATCCCTCGATTGTGTAGCTTCAGAGTTTTTGATTGACGGAAGCACACTTAGCCTGGCTGTCTCCGATGAGCAAAAGAATATCCAGGTTAGCATCTCCCTTCTCGCTTTTAGTGTGTACTTGATGGGATCAGGCTTCACTTATACGTTCGTGATGGAACATTGTGAAATAACCCAACTCTTAAACTGACGTTGTACTGATCCCCAACAGATATTCTATTTCGCACCAAAGATGTTGGAAAGCTGGAAAGGTCAGAAACTTCTTTCAAGGGCGGAGTTTCACGTTGGTGCACATGTAACAAAGTTCCTGCGTCTGCAGATGGTTGAGTCTCCAAGCGCGGATAAAAAAAATCGCTATGCTTCGTTATTTGGTACTCTAGACGGCAGTTTTGGTTGCATAGCTCCACTTGATGAGGTCACATTCCGTAGGTTACAGTCTCTCCAGAAGAAGCTCGTAGATGCTGTTCCTCATGTTGCGGGTCTAAACCCACGCTCTTTCCGTCAGTTCCGCTCGAGTGGGAAGGCTCGACGACCTGGGCCTGATAGCATCATCGACTGCGAGTTACTCTGCCAGTAAGTTTTCTTACGCATTCTATATATGATCGAATGACCTCAAAATAGGATAAGCTACTTAAAAGTCGCATGATCGAACGATCATAGGCACAGATGATACTCATGGTGTTAAAAATGTTTGCAGTTACGAGATGCTTTCACTGGAGGAACAACATGGACTTGCTCAGCAGATTGGGACAACCCGAGCTCAGATCTTCACGAATCTAGTTGAGCTCTCTGTCGGAACTAGCTTCTTGTGAAGGTCAGATCGTAATACGTTGTTTATCCATGGACAACAAGAAGATAATTAAAAAAAAAAAGGCAGCCTTGCTTAATGTTGTACATATGCTGTGAGTTATGGTAACTATCAATGAACTTTGATGTTTTGTGGCATTTAGATTTTGTTGTTAAGAAGATTTTTCTCCATTCTCTGTTTTGTTTCATGTCTACTTTGAATCATACCTTAGATCTGGACAGTATCTTAATTACAACTTTGTTTAATTTTGACTATTGTAGAACTCACTTTATCAATGATTTTTTTTTCAAAAAGAACGAGATTCGAATGAAATTAGTGAAATGGTGAGAAAATGGAGATTACAAAATGATAAAAAGCTTAAGTTTGTGTAACGAAGCAAATGAGCAGGCTTGATAAGAAAGTGATAATTGTGTCCAACACACAGAGGGAACACGTGCACATACTCACCACTCCACGCTCAAAAAAAGATAGCCAAATGGTACAACAAAGTAAATTCGATGAGTCTTAGTTAAAATAGAATAAATAACACAATCATAGTAACATGTTGTCTCTTTCTGCTGCCTATCTTGCTTTCACTTTCTAATGTCGACCAAAGTAACAGCATTTTACTTACTTACTTTCTCTGTACCTTTTACTCTTTGTCTCTTTGAGAATCTATTTTGTTATTGAATTTTGATTTGAGAAAGTTTTTGGGTCAATTCCGAAAACCCACCCTTCTCGGTGGGAATTTGTAAACTTGGCCACCTACAAATATTCCACTACTCAAAAAGGGAGTGTTTGTTTGACATAATTATATATGTCGAACACCACAAGAAAAAAACTGGTATTTTAAGCATATATAACCACAAATTTAGGAATGCATTAGCAAAAGATTCAAGTTGTATTAAGTAACTCAAAAATTGCATAAAACCATCATACAATTTGTTAAATTAAAAAAAAATGATATTAAATTTTGACTTTGTATTTTATCATTTTCAAAATTGTTTTCAAAATTTTATTTTAATACGTTCTTTTTAATTTATCGTTTTATTCAATCGTTTTACTTTATAATTTTTAATTAAAAATTTTAAGATTCTAATATATCTTTAGATTTCTATTTTTCTATTATTTTTTTCTTGCAAAATTGATATAATATTTAAATTACATATACTGTGAATAAATGGCAGACAAAATTACTTGATATCATAAATGAAGGTCTTACAGATCGTGGGGCGGGTCAAAGCAGACGAAAACCAACTCTCCCACGAAGCTTCCTTCTCGTTAAACTCCATTTCAAAGTATGAAAGGATTCAATTAACCATTTATGTCACATTTGTAAATAGATTAACTATGCAAGTGGAATATCTAAAGACATGCATGTATATACACACATATTAATGTAGCATGTGTATTGTGTGTATAGGTATTGTGATGCTAATTTTACGGGATGTTTCTTTCTACAAACACTACAAATCCCGGTACATCTGCAAGATTCATACAATTTTCATTTGATTTTACGAAAATAAAGTTATGTAAATATTTAAAAATCATCCTCCAAAAATGAATCATATTCTATCCAAAACAAATAGCTGGTTTAGATAGAACTTTTTTTTCCATTATTTTGTGTAAAATAATCTAGAATTAATTTTTAATAATACAATGTAAAAATATATTTTATCATTGGTGATGCATCCTAATAAGATGAAACTGAAACAATGCCTACTAATAGACATAATTAACGATACTTGATTAAGGTATATTTTGGATTACATAGTTTTAAAATGATTTTAATACAATTTGATGCGGGAGTAGGAATTGAAAGATATTTTTGTTCATTCATAAAGTAAAGATTTATGAAGTAAAAGATGGATGAAATGTGATTAACTAATGTCAATGGATGGAATAAGGCAATTAATCAATCCAAGGACTGATAAACATAATGATTTAGCTATTTTTATAGTCTTTTGGTCTAATTTAATAACTAAAACCTGAGTTGTAAACTTTTTAGATTGAATTTATTTCATAAAATTTATTTATTTTAGTTTACAAATGCCATATAAAAATTTATTTTAGTCTTTCGTTATTTAAGACTACGTTTATTTCAATCTTATTTTTCATTTTATAAATAGAAATAAGTGTTATTTTTTTCTATATTTTCTATATTTACTGTAAGTTATATGACAAATTTTACTATATTCCTCTATATAATGATGTTATTATTCATCTAATAAAATCATATAATTATTTTGAGAATTTGGAGTGTCTTTGTAACTTCTTGAATTTATTTATATATTTTGTATTTATTCTTTGATTTTATGAAAATTATTGGTAATAAATTTTTTTAGCATCCATATCATTTGGGGGTAGCAGCTTTATCCAAGTGTGGTCTGGATTTTTTTACTAACCCTGGTACGAGTTTTAGTGATCATGTATATTCTTATCTATCGAGTTACTTCGTTACTTAAGCTATATTCAGATTGTTCCAGGAATGTTCGAAGCATAAACATTAATGAACTTGGTGCAAAAGCTGATTTGTTACAATCTTATTTCATTTCACTTCAAAAGTACACGTATCAAAATGGTATATCAAAGTGGTATCAAAGCAAATCCAACTTACTTTTAGTGAAAACTTTTGTTTTTCCGTTTACAAAAATGCTATTTTTTTCATTTGAGACCTGTAATTACATGAAAAAATTAAAGAAGCCTAATAACAAACACAAACGCCAAAAAAAAATATAGATAGAAGATATATATATATATTCGATTATCCTTTTTTATTCTAAATTGATTTGTTTTTTTATATCTTTAAAAAAATTATTATTTAATTTTTATTTTAAAATAATATATTAGATATTGAATATACTTTTCAGAAATTTAAAGAATAAGAAGATGAAAACTGATTGGAATATGTGTAAAAAAAAATAAAGATTCATTTTCTTAACTTATTTTTTCAAACTCCCCAAAATTTGGAAATAACTTTCTATTAATATCCAAATCGGTCTATATACCAAAGAAAGAAAGATTTCGGATTATAATTTTAAAAGACAAAAAAAATGAGAGAGAAATGATAGAGGCATGGGAAAGATGTTTGTGCCTCTTAATTTAACGACAATACTTCTCTTCCTCACAAATGGTTGCCTTTCCATTGGTTGGCATTCGCATGCATCCCCTAACTTATTTTAATTATTATTGTCGTTAATATATTAAACTATAACCCTCATTATGATTACTAATGCCCTTGTTACGCCTTTATTTGCTCCTCATGTGCTTACTCTTACTTCATTTTCGACTTCATCTTAATTCAATCTTATAAGAAAATATGTTAGAAGAAACATATAAAATATGGAGATTCAACCTCTCACGAGAGAATGAATTTGGTAATTTATACATTTTATTCAACACATAACCATATTAATTCACCAGCAGGACAATGACAAAAGGTATCATACAAATGAAGATGATAGTTATAATCTTTGATATATTAGTCTAATTGACAAGATTTGGTCATAAATTTATTATTATTTTCTTCACCATGGTTGTTGGTATACTGATTAGTCTGATTCATACATAAAACTTTAGAAACAAAACGAAATTAGGAGTTCTTAATAATTTCTACCTACACATACATTAATGATAAAACCAAAATTTTAATATTCGATTTCCTTTTCTTCATGTCTTTATTCTATCTTTTAGATTGAATTTGACCAAAGAAGACTACATATGGATAAAACAAACAAATAATGTAAACGAATATCACAAGTATTGGTCATAATCAAGAAATGAATATATATGTGTGTAGACTCTAGTGTGTACGTATAGATAATGGAAGAATAATAATGAATAGAATAAGAACTAATGAAGAGGACTCTAGTTGACATACACATCTTACATTCCTTCCAATCATTTAAATATTGTAAACGAATAACAGAATACATTATTTCACAATTCGAATACCAAATTTTATTTCTTTTAAAAAACAAAATTCATAAGTGTAATGATGGCTTGAACACCCCACGAGCCATTCACACATCAACTTTTTTATTCCCCTAGAAGAGAAGAAAACTATAGATTATATCTCAAATCTCACTATCTCTCCATTTACATCTTCAAATCAATCATTCACTCTGCTTTGCCTCTCCAATGGCTCTTGAAACTTTCCTAGTAAAACTCAAAAACGCTATTTCCTCCAAACCCATTTCTCGTCGACAAGTCCGATCATCTCCTCCGATCATCACCACCTCCTCCTCCGTCGGAGTTTTATCGTTCGAGGTGGCACGTGTCATGACCAAACTCCTCAACCTCACTCACTCTCTCACTGACTCCAATCTCCTGAGTCTACGAGACCACTCACTCTCCTTAGAAGGTCTCACCAAGATCGTCACTGGCGATGAAACTTTCCACCTCAGCCTCGTCTGTGCTGAGCTCGCTGATAGTCTCGCCCACACCGCTGATTCTGTTTCCCGGCTGAGCCACCGTTGCACCACCCCGAGCCTCCGCTCTTTCCACCGCTTATTCCATGAGTTCGCCGACATGGGTCGTGACCCTCATGGATGGGTCATGAGCTGTAAAGATACTGAAGCTAAGAACAAGAAAATCGAAAGGTAATGAAACTTCTTTACACTTAACATTTTTAAAACAGAGTAAAAAACAGAGTAGTAACAGAGTCTGATTGAGTTTGTTTTTGTTAATGGAAACAGATATGTGAGTGTGACGACAGCTTTGTATAGAGAGATGGAAGAGATGACGACTTTAGAAAACTCCCTGAGAAAACACAGTCTACAGATTGGGATCGAATGCGAGGAAGAAGACGACAACGACAACAAAAAAGATGCGATGAAAGTGATGGATCTGCAGCAGAAGATTGAGAGACAGAGACAACATGTGAAGTATCTGAAAGACAGATCTCTATGGAACAAAAGCTTCGACATGGTGGTGTTGATTCTCGCAAGATCGGCGTTCACCGCACTCGCCAGACTCAAATCCGTCTTCTCCTCCGCCGCAGCATCCAGCTGCCACGTGGGCCCAACCGTCGTGTCTTTCCTCCCACGCTCTCTCTCTTCTTCTTCTTCATCGATGAACCTCGTCCACCCGAGCCCAAACGACGAGGAGAGACTCAAAACGGCCTCGTCTTCTGAGTTTCTTGAAGAAAGCTCGAGACTTTTGAAACCGCCGGAGACGACTCTTGGCGGATCCGGTGTGGCGCTTCACTACGCAAATCTTATAGTCGTGATGGAGAAGATGATAAAGCAACCACAGTTGGTCGGTCTCGACGCGAGAGACGACCTGTACTCCATGTTGCCGGCGAGCGTGAGGTCGTCACTCAGGTCGAGATTAAAAGGAGTTGGGTTCACGGCGACGGACGGTGGCTTAGCGGCGGAGTGGAAGGCGGCTTTAGGTCGGATCTTACGGTGGTTGTTACCGTTGGCACAGAATATGATAAGGTGGCAGAGCGAGAGAAGCTTCGAGCAGCAACGCATGGCAACGGCAGTGAATAGTCAGAACAGAGTGATGTTGGTTCAGACACTTGTGTTTGCGGATAAAGTTAAGACAGAAGCAGCCATTACAGAGCTTCTTGTGGGGTTGAATTACATTTGGAGATTCGAAAGAGAGATGACAGCTAAAGCTCTGTTTAATTTGCAATCACCTCCTAATCACAGCTAATTTTACTGTAGAGTTTTGTTTGTTTCTTTTTTGGGTGGGTTAATTTTGGTCTCTTCTTCTTGGTTTAGTTTGATAATACGAAAATTATTAAAATGATAAAAAGTGATTTTGGGTGGGATTATTTTTCTTGACTATATAAAAAGATGATTGTGATGTGTAAGTGTGTAAACAATGTAGATATTGGATTGAATTTGAGTGATTATTTTCTTACAGTCACATGTAATCGTCAAAGTATGATGAGTACATGCTAAAATGCTATGAACTCTCAAATATCAATTACAAACCGGTTCTTGTCTTATTTAAAATTATTTTCTTGAAAAATATAATAAAAAGTACGTTATTAAATTTTTCTTAATTTTATTGCATTTTGTTTTTCTCATTCAACTTGTAATAGTATCGCCAGCATGTCATAACCCGAATTTAAATCTAAAAGCGAGTGTTACCTTTAGATGATCATACAAATTAAGCAAACCACATGATTTTTGCTTTATAAACTTTATCTAGAAAGAACGATAAACTTAAGCGAACCACATTATTCTAAATGCTCTTAATTATTATTATTTTTTCATACAAAAGAATAAAATTTAGTTAAAATCCTATTTAAATGAATATATTTAGTCTTTCTTATTAAAAAATTGTCTCCAGGACCCTAACCGAGAGTATTTAGTAGTTTATACATATATGAATCTCTTAGAGAAAGTTGTCTGCTTTACTCCGTTTGTTGGAAGGAGCCGAAATTGAAAAGGAAATATATATATTTTGATGAAATGAATCTAGAGAATAGAATTAGATGTCGAATATATATCAAGTGCACCTAAACTTCTTTACCTTTAAAGTGTGTTTGACTTTACATTAAAAAGTGCTAATCATTTCATCAATAGCCAGTTCGGTGCAACTCATGCGAGAGTTTAAGAGTCAACTAAGTTATGTGTTTTCATTATCTTTTAATGGACTAGTTTTAGAGAAATAGAGATGTTTAACCATAAATATATATTAATCATTAGGTGAATGACTAAATGATTTTTCAAATTAGGTTTATGATCAATGAGAAGACCTTGAATTTTACCCTCTTTTTTTTTGTCAACTACCTTGAATTTTACCTTAATATATAAAATTCCAGTGTTTTATTCTAAACAACTTCTATATAAATTTAAAGATAGAGTTATATATTGAAGATATAGGGGTTTTAAACTAGCGAAAAATATTCCACTGGAATTTTTGGAAAAAAAATAAACCAATATACAGATAGAAAATAGTCCACTAATAATTTCTATAGTCCTGATTTTTCCTTAAATTGAATTAATGCGTCTTAATTGGTCAACCGTTTTTATTCTTTGCGGCACTGTTTTTAATTAAATTGGATCCAGATAGTTTTTTTTCCACCAGTTTTTGTATTTTACTTCATGTATTTTATTTTGACTGATATTATCAGATGACAAAAAATAATTTTTTTTTGTAGACTGTGGAGGAGTTTTGTTGTTAAACAACATGGTGATCGTCAGTATTCACTCTTACTATTATTGATTTTACCTCTAAAAATCTTCAATTATGCTAGACTGTTTCTTTTGTTTCATTAACATATGTAGTTTTAGTTTCTCAAATTAGTATGTGTAATCAACCTAAACTTGAAAAATTAATCTACAAACGCATAGTTGAGAAATAAATTAGCAAAATTGAGAAAGTTAAGGAATAATAGTTTCATTTGTCCATTAAAAAATGTCAGTATTTTGATTCAGTTTCCTATTTTATTATGATTAATAATAAAATGTGGATCGTTTAAGCCCAAATCCAATCCACGAGAGGTATTTGGGCCCATATACCGCAAGTGTTGTTGGATCACGACGAACGATGAAGTAAACTAAACGACGACGTTAAACGTATATCTCCATTTTTTAAAACTTTACACTTATTGTAAATTACAAAATACTCCAACATTTATATCTTATTTTCGCTTCCGCGCTCGACTCTGAGTTCGTCGCAAAACTATTCCAAAAGTGCTGTGCGCATCACACGATCTCTCTCCATCGCCCGTCACTGAAAAACCTCTCCGATCCGCCACTAGCTATGGCGGTAAGCATCGACGGATCTCCACCGTAGGATTTATCGTCGAAGATTCGAGTCCATGCCACCTTAATTCAATTTCTTTTTTTTCATTTTTACAGGAATCGTCTGGTACGACGCTGATGGATCTGATCTCGGCGGACCCAACGCCGGTTCCTGCAAAATCCACTTCTTCGTCCGCATCTTCCACGGCGTCTCAGCCGTCTCCTGCAGTCGCTTCGAATCTGCACCATCCAATGTCGACGAAGACGACGCTGGGAGAGAAGAAATCGAAGAGAGCCACTTTGATGCAGATCCAGAGCGACACTTTATCTGTCGCCAAAGCTGCACTGAATCCTGTTAAGGCCAATATTATGCCGCAAAGGCAGAGGCAGAGAAAGAAGGTGCTGCTTGCTTCTCTTTCTCTTGGGTTGATCAATTGATTTGATTATGGTTATAGACTGGAACACTTAATTGGAGGAATATAATATGCTTGCTTCTGTGTTCTTGTTCGATATTGTCTGAGCTGTGAATAGTTAAGAGGAACAAGATCTGCTTCTGTGTTGTTGTTGTTCTTCGATGTAGCTTTAACACAGTTTTATGTTGTGTAATGACTTTCACAGCCAGTTTCCTATACGCAACTTGCAAGGAGCATTCACGAATTAGCTGCCACCTTGGATCAGGTTAAGTTTTTTTGCTCGTATTCTCTGTCTTTGAACCACTCTTCTTCTGGTGAAGATAGTATCTGAAGGTTTCTTCTTTTGTGTTTCTTTTTTTTTTAACGAATGAACAGAAAAGTTCCCAGAAACAACTAGTGAATCACGTGTTCCCTAAGCTTGCTGTGTACAACTCCGTTGATCCTTCTCTAGCCCCATCTCTTCTTATGGTATGTGGCGCCGGTTGCTGGTTTGACGATCAGTTATTGTCAGATCAATACTGTTCCTCGTATCATTTGTTTTATACTTTATAATGGAGCATCTAATAATGATTCATTCTATTAGATTTTTTATTTATTTGTTCTTTACCCATTAGTGTTATATGAATCTTCAACGATTTGCGTTTTGAAAACTCTCTGTCCAATAGAAGTATCAGGTTTTTAGCTTTCTTTTCCTCTTGTGTTTGATACAGCTCAATCAGCAATGTGAAGACCGGAATGTGCTACGCTATGTCTATTATTACTTAGCTAGAATCTTGTCCGATACGGGAATGAGTCCAGGGGGTGGTATCCCCACTCCTAACTGGGATGCTCTAGCAGATATTGATGCTGGTGGAGGAGTCACAAGAGCTGATGTTGTTCCTCGGATAGTGAATCAGCTGACCTCGGAAGCTTGTAATTCTGAAGTTGAATGTGAGTTTCACCCATATTGGCGATTAGTTTGGTTTCAAGTTTTAGTCTTATCTTATATATATAATTCTGCCTTAAAGTTGAAATGTTGTTTTAACTGGAATCGTGAGGACTGTCGTAATCTGATTTATCTTTGTAATGGTATTGCTTGTTTAATGCTTCTTAATGGATATCCCAGTACCCTTATAATCTTTTTGTTGATGGACACGATTAGAAATAATGAGAGCAGTGATGTCTGTTAAAAGGTAGTTACATAGATGTGGTGTCAGCTTTAGTGTGGAATTCAATAATTTGGTGGTTATGGATGTGAAAACCAATATGTAAGACATAAGTAGAAATTAACAGCTTCGACGTCATGTGGTGACAACTTTATTTCCGACTTCGAAGCATTCTCTTGCAACTTTCCCTCTGTGATGTGACTGAAGATGATTTTCTAACCTTATCATTTGTTCTTCTTCAGTTCATGCTCGACGACTGCAAGCTTTAAAAGCTCTGACATATTCACCGTCAGGAAATTCTGAGCTTCTGTCAAAATTGTATGAGATTGTATTTGGCCTCCTTGATAAGGTTTGTCTTACTACCAGTGCTCTCTGTTGTTGATAATATGCTTTGCTTGTTTTCCATAAGTCATGGCTTAGTTCATTTTGTATAATCGGTGAAAAAATGATGATTCTAACCTTAGTTTTCGGCTTCTTTTAACTGTACAATTAATTATTATACTATTCCATTCTTATTGCTTTTCTTATCAGTAAAGTGGTTTAATCTAAGGATTATCTCCCAGTTACATGCAGAAGCACTGATTATGTTTAATGTCGCTTTCAGGTTGCTGATGTTCCGCATAAACGAAAGAAAGGGGTCTTTGGGACAAAAGGGGGTGATAAGGAGGTATCTTTCTCAACTCTTAGGTTCTTCCAGTAAAAGGTTAAGGGTTCTAACAAGTTCTGTTTCCTGCATTTCATAGTTTTCTTTTTCATGCTGCTGTACTTGTTCGTTGCCGTGCTGTGGGGTATAAATTTCTCAAAATTGTTTTGATTGCTACATGCACTTGGCAATGTAGCATAGTTACTCTTTGATGATTTGACTTTGCACATCGGGAGATTCTGGCTGTAAGCTAACTGCTTTTTAAGTCCTTACTTAAATGTCATTTTATTTGAAGAAACACTTCTTAAAATCATTACAACTCTATCCTTAGATCAGATTATCTATAAGCCAAAGGACAAATCTTGATAATATAATTTAGCTTCTAGATATTTTTGGCGGACGTATGGGAGTTCTGTCCGTTGAGTATACGCCTTCTGGATTACAAAAGTTCAACATTTATTCTTTGTTATTAACTTGAGCGTCCTGTCTCCTTCTGTTTGCTAGTCGATCATTCGGAGTAACTTGCAGTATGCTGCAATGAGTGCACTAAGAAGACTTCCTCTTGATCCAGGAAATCCAGTATTTCTGCACCGTGCAGCCCAGGGGTAAGACTCTTTCTTTTGTATTGTTTTTAGTGTTTTTCCTAATTATGCAGTGGATTGAAAACTTATTTTGGTATCCACACTATTTGCAGTGTTTCGTTTGCTGATCCTGTTGCGGTGAGGCATTCGCTGGAAATTCTAGCTGAGTTAGCCGCCAGAGACCCTTATACAGTTGCAATGACATTAGGTAAATAAGTTATTGAGTCGGTTCCGCCTTAAATTGTTTTTGCCATTCTATGGCTCACATAATTGTTTGTCATTCAAAATTTGATCTGTCTCTTGATCCTTTTGCTGCAGAAAAGCTTGCGTCTCCAGCAGGTATGCTTTCCAGGCCTAATCTTTTAACGTTAATTTGTTCGTTGGTGATTTTATCTACTTGTTCTGATTATAAATAAGTCTATGGAACACGAATTCTAAATGCATTCTACGAAGTGATTCACTTATGAGACGTACTCTTGATTCTAATTACAAGCTCTTTAATATAATCTTACAATAAGGTTAAGACAAATTTGGGTTAGTTGATATTCCTTTCTTTTCTGCACCAAAATTAGGGGCTTTGCAAGATATCCTACATTTGCATGATGTGCTCGCTAGGGTTGCCCTGGCTAGGTTGTGTCACAGTATATCCAGAGCTCGAGCGTTAGATGGTAAGCATATCATGCTCTTTCTTTCACTACTGCATGTTCTCGTTAGCTGTTATTTACAAGTAAGTAGTTTCCTTTCCATTTTCCTACAGAGAGGCCTGATATTAGATCTCAGTTCAACTCAATCCTCTATCAGCTACTCCTAGATCCAAGCGAAAGGGTATGCTATGAAGCGATTTTGTGCATTCTGGGAAAATACGACAACAACGAAAGGCATGGGTTCTATGACTTTGCGTTCTCTTGATTCATTCTTTTTATTAGGTTTTAAATGACCAACATTTACTGCATCATTTAGGATGGATGAGCGTGCTAGTGGGTGGTACCGCTTGACCAGGGAGATCCTGAAGTTGCCAGAAGCGCCATCCAAGGATAAATCTAATAAAACCAAGCGCCCACAGCCCCTTATTAAGCTTGTAATGAGAAGGTAGTCCTAGCTTCATGGAAGACTGTGTTTAGAATTGCAGATCTTACTGGTTTTTTTTTCTTAGCTAGAATGTTGCTTTGAGTTGTAATGATTGTGTTATCTGTAAAAACTTCACTAATTGATCCTGTCCTTTCAGGTTGGAGAGCTCATTTCGCAGTTTCTCAAGACCAGTACTTCATGCAGCAGCAAGGGTTGTGCAAGAAATGGGAAAGAGCAGGGCTGCAGCGTTTGCTATGGGATTACAGGACATTGATGAATCAGTTCATGTAAATGCATTTTCTGACGCTCTGGATGATGCTGAGACCAATGACAGTTCTCACCCAGAAGGTACATTGTCAATCTTTCTTAGCTTCAGCTTGAAGTCACATGAAGTAAAAGTCATGGTTTTGTTACAAACAGAATTACAGAAAACTGTTTTATAGCTGCCAGAACTGGAACTGCAAAGCCCTGAAGATTGTGATAGATGATGTAAAATGAACATTTACTCCCACGCCCTCTTACAAACCACCAATATCTCTTATATAAACCATTCCCCAACTCTCTGACATACTATATAGTTAGAGACTGAAGAACGTAACCTACTAACCATGTTTATTTGAGAGTAACCACGATAAATCCCAGTTACTCTATAATAGTTAGATAGTAATAATAAAGATTTCCTCTAAAGTCTTAAACCACTGCTTCTATTAGTTTTTATTTATTTTTTTGTTATTTAGTTAGATGTATAACAGATGCACACATATCTTTCTAATTTTTTATGGAGCATCAAAGTTCATACAAGCTTTCCGTAAAAGAATTTCGTTGAATTTTATTGGTTTATTATACTGCTAAAGGTCACAAACGAGAAATGTAAGTTAAGTCATTGCATCAATATAATTATCTGACTGTTTTGTTATACCTCGAATCGTCACAAAACTAAAAGTGTGAGTAAATTCAATTCTCTAATAAAATCATCTGATGGTCTTCTCTTCAGACCTAAACAAAGGAACATGTCTTTCTTATAACTTTGATTTTCCTTCACCTAATTATTTAAATATGTGGGGTATCTTATCATCTTTTGAGTTGTAACATGTCTTATATCACTTTGTATTTACCTTCTTTCACTTTCTCTGCTTACATGTATACCCTTATTTTTATCATTGTAATTTGTTGGACTTTTGCAGGAATACGGAGAACATCATCTATATCCGCAGGGCCTGGTCGTAATGAGACAATTGCAAGTTTGCTGGCTTCATTAATGGAGGTGGTTCGAACAACAGTAGCATGCGAGTGCGTGTATGTCCGGGGAATGGTTATCAAAGCATTGATATGGATGCAAAGTCCGCATGAATCGTTGGATGAATTGAAATCAATCATTGCCTCAGAGCTTTCTGATCCTGCTTGGCCCGCAGCTTTAGTTAATGATGTTTTGCTTACTTTGCATGCTCGCTTTAAGGTAAGTACGATAATTTCTTCTTTTGCAATGGGGACTTGGAAAATGGGCATTCTTTGATGAAGAAAAGACTGAAAACCCTATTATAACATTCATGATGTACTAGTGATTAACATTTTTGTCTTTTTCTGTCTAAATTTACTTGCTAAAAGTGAGACAAGCTGTTTGGATTATGCTATACATGTTAGAAGTTTTAGTAGCTCTATTTTTTGTCAACAATATAAGTAGAATGTTTATTTTGTAGGGAATCTTTTTAATTTATTAGGTTTTTTAACAAGAGGAATTGGCAGAAAAATTCTACACCTAGGAACTTGTGATAAATTTCATCTGTGAAACTGAAGGCAAACTTAATCGATTCTATTTGTTGAAGAGTGAAATGTGAATTGTTTTCTTCTGTGTAGTTGACTTTAATTTTCTTCCTCAGGCAACTCCAGATATGGCTGTTATTCTTCTCGAAATTGCCAGAATATTTGCTACCAAAGTTCCAGGGAAAATTGACGCTGATGTCTTACAACTGCTCTGGAAGGTATTCTCTTCTCGCTAATGTAATTTTAGAGTTGTTATAGTTTACTTATATCGGTTGTATACTATAATCTTCCTGTTTCAAATTTTTAGTGTGTTAAACATCTTGAGATCTTGAAGTTTGTATGCCTGTTGTTAATATTTGGTAGCTATAGATCGGGATAAAAATAGTTGTATGTATAAATGCAATAAATTATTGTGGGATATTTTGATGATTGTTTTTGTTACCTCAAGTAGTTTATTTTGATAAAATTTATTAATTGTTCAACTTCTAGACATGTCTTGTTGGAGCTGGTCCTGATGGGAAACACACAGCTCTGGAAGCAGTTACGATAGTACTTGATCTACCACCTCCACAGCCAGGATCCATGTCAGGAATGACATCAATTGATAGGGTCTCTGCATCAGATCCAAAGTCGGCTCTGGCGCTGCAGAAATTGGTGCAAGCTGCAGTAAGCATTCCTCAGAAGTGTTTACATGCATTTGGTAACGTTTTCAACACATTAACGTAGAGAGAATACTGTTGCAGGTATGGTTCCTTGGAGAAAATGCAAACTACGCCGCTTCAGAATATGCATGGGAATCTGCAACTCCACCAGGCACTGCACTTATGATGTTGGATGCCGACAAGATGGTTGCTGCTGCCAGTTCTCGCAATCCTACTCTAGCTGGTGCATTAACTCGCCTCCAGAGGTGTGCGTTCAGTGGTAGCTGGGAGGTATACCACTATATTTTGTTGATCATATAGTTTTCTTTGATATTTTATTGTTCCTATTTGAACGATTTGTCTAGATGACTTGATCGTCTTGCAATGGTCTTTGATCCTTAACCTTGTCTACGAACATTTTGGCTGGTAGATGCAGTAGGCCTTTCTCTGTCTGTGGCTAATTTGTTTAATCATATGATTACACTCGAGAGTTTGAGATCCTTTTCTTATAAGAGGGGATTTGGGGGCGTGGATGAATTGAAATGGTCCAATTGGCTAGCTTCTGGCAGTTTTTTGTTTCTACCATGAAACAGAATGTGAAACCTGGAGTAATTGTGGCTTACCAATAAGAACAAACTATTGAAAGTAGACTAAAATAATCTCGTTTGGTGTCTCTCTTTTTATATAAGTTTTACCAACTCTTTCGAGACCTATACTGTTATAGAAATAGCTGAATATAAGTTGTGTTACTTGATTACATCTCATATCTGATTTTCTTCCTGGCACTTCAGTTGGAGCCACAGACACGATTTTGCCGTCATGATAGGCTACTAATAT